>JALPQD010000013.1:13452936-14052936 GCA_023101885.1 Typhlomys cinereus | reverse complement strand
TGAGAATCTGATAGTGATATCATCACACACCATTCCTTGATCCAAAACTTCCATTCGACTAGTTGCTTTACTGAGTTTTATATTTTGAAAACACTCTACAGTGTATATCTAAACTCACTAAGTTGTCAGTTTCCTATGTTGTGTGATATATTAATCGATTTTCATATCAGCTAGGAAGTTTATGCTTTTGTCAAAGCTACAAAGAACTTTCAAGACTATATCAATAACATGTTATTTTAATAACTGTGGTAAGAAAAACTCTAAGTAATAGAGCATTTAAAGATTCATGCATTATTATGGAGAAAATGCAGACTTTTGTTGCTTAGAAAAATGCATATCAAGTTTAATTGGCACACAGAATCTTAAGTGCAATTGAGGCTATCAAATGATTCTAAAAATTAATGTTGAAATGTTGAGTACTTTCACAAGCGACCAGAGATCTTCTCATTTTTAAGAGAGATCTTAAAAAGGCTTTCTTGACAATCATCTAGTATGTGGAGGGAAGGTAGAGGAATAATCACAAGATGATTGCGCTAACATTGAACACACACCTAGGTTAAGCAAGGTATTGATCTTTCTCAAGCATGAACTCATTGCTATCTGTTTAAATTTTTTTTCTAGTATTAGGAGGTGGACTCCATAATCTCAGTCATGATGAGCAAGTCCTGCACCACTGAATTATCCAGCTCTCTTTCTTTCCTTATTTAAAAAAATTTTTTTTTGAGAAAGAGAAAGAGGCATATCACATGGGCTTCTGAGGCTAGAACTCAGGCTGACAAGTTTTCAAGCAGGCACCGAGCTATCTCATCTTCTTAGATTCCCTTTAACTTCTTTATTTTGAGATAAGAACTCCCTAAATTGCCCAGGCTGACCTTGAAATGACTGTGTAGCCCAGGTGGCCTCTGGACTATCTGGGATCCCAGGCCTGTACTACCTGGGAATCTAAGGAGGGTTTCATGTTTGGGAAAATGGTTAGATGGAAATATATTCTCCAGATATACACATATATTAGGGCACTTTCCATCACTGTGATGAAATACCAAAAAATCAGCTTAGAGAGGAGAAATGTATTGTAGTTTGTGATTTTGGAGTTTCAGTCTGTGATTGGTTGATTCCCTTCCTTTCGGTCTGTTATAAGGCAGAACACCCTGGTGTAGAGCATGATCTAGAATAATCTCCTCCTCTCATATCAGGGAGGTGAGGGTAAAGAGAACGGGAAATGGCACAGGGTTGCTCATCCTCTGAAGGCATATCTACAATGGCCCCTAGGAAGCACCGCTTTAATGGCTTCACTGTTAGGACTGGTGACGACCCTTTGACACATGAGCCACTTGGGGACACTTAACCAGATAAGGCAGCAAAGTCCTCTGTAGAACCACCGTGGCAATGAAATACGCAGCTGCAGATTGTTTGCTCAGAAGATAAGTGCCAGGCTACACTCAATGGCTAGGTGACCCGCGGCATCAGATGCCAGCCAGGCTGAACTCACAGGCTAGGCACCCCCAATGCATTCACAGGCTTGGTACTCCTATGCACTGCCCAACACCTATTTTCCTTCCTTTCACTCAGCTTCATCTTCTCCATAAGTTCACATCAACATGGCATTGTGCAGTTCCCTTTCCTCTATAATCTGCTTTGCTCACTGAAAGGCAACCTTTCAGATGAAATTGCTTTTTAATAGTACATGGTTGATAGAAAACAGCATAATTGTGGCTTATCTCCATTTAAAATTTACTCTTAATTGAATTTCACTTTTATGTGATTGGTTGAATTCCAGAGGGAAAGTACATCATTCATCCCTGGAGTGTTGGTTACAATATCATTGTGGGATACTGCTATTTTTTTGACCTTTGTTTTTTTTTTTAATAGCATCTATGCATTTTGGTAACTGGCAAGCTTTCTAAATGCAGCTCTACTTAAGCTACATAAAGTGGATTCACTCAGGATGTGGAGAAGATAAGAGAAGAAGAGGAGACAGATGATAGCAAATTAGATAAGTTGAAAATGCATGTGTGCTCAGGAAAACTTCAGGCAGAGACATGTTAGAGTTCCTTTTGGTGTACTTAATGATAAAAGCATTCCCTGTGTCTTTAGAAGCTTTTAAAAGCGTAGCCAGGAACATGATGCCACATTTCTTTGGACTGAAGTTCTGTAATTTACACATGAATTCAATTATTTTGGACACTTCATTCCTTTAAGCTTTTTAGCAAAGAGCTATAAAGTCATCATATAAAATTATGGGCTAAGGACATGACCCAGCAGCCTCTCAAGCAAAAGGACCTGAGTTCGGATCCCCAGATCCTACATTAAAACGTCAAGTGAATAAGGCATGGAATTCAGTCCATGGAAGGAGAACCTGGAAAACCTCAGAGAAAAAGCAATAATGAGGTAGAGAACTGCAGGATAATTCCTGATATCACCCCTGGGCCTCTACAGACACACACATCAAGTGCCATCACCTAGACATGAGAAGAAAAAAAAATCATAGTAAATATCAGAATAATAGTTATTTTAGTAGAAATTCCTTTTTAAAAATATGCATTTACATATTTATTCGTTGTGTGTGTGTGCTTGTGTGCATGCATGCATGCATGCATGCATGCATATGAGTCCCATAGTATGCGCGTGTTGCTTAGAGGGCAATTTTCAGGAACTAGTACTCTCTTCCTACCACGTTGATTCTAAGGATTAAACTCAGGTCATCGGGCTTGGTGTCAAGTGCTGAGCCATCCCACAAACCTCCTAAATTGCTAACTTTCCAATAATAATAATAATAATAATAATAATAATAATAAACTTTAGGGAGATGGTTCAGAGGTTAAGTCATTGCTACAAGCAAAGGACCTGAATTTGTATCCTCAGATCCATGCAAAAATGTCTTAGAGGTCAGAAACTGGGCAACCCGAGAGCAATGCAATAAGGAGATAGAGCAACCTAGGATGATTCCTAATGTCACCTTAGGGCCTCCACGGGCATACACAGTCAAGTGCTTTCTTGTACACACACACACACACACACACACACACACACACACACACACACACACACAAATACAGTGAAAAAGAAAGGAAGTAAAAAGGGAAGCTGACTGTAGGAAGAAAATGACTGTGACCCTCTTAAGATGGCGTGTATTAGAAACCATCAGTGGGCATGGGAATGTCCCCGAGGCTGCAAGACAGATGTGTTTCAGAGCCTTCTCACACATGTCCATCAAGGGTAAATTGTTGAACTTGTGAGCCAGTTATTCATGACTTCTGGCCAGTCATAGCATGTGATTATATGGAGGATTAAATAAGTCGGTACATAAAAAGCTCAGATCAGCACCATGTATATGGTAAGCAATCATTATAGATTAATGTCATTGATGATGGAGAGATTTGTTCCATCATTAAATACTGATCATTAAAAATGATGTGCTAAATTCACAGCTAACAAGTGTCACAAACTAATGTTTGTAGTTTAAGAATCAATCTTTTCGGTTGGAAATATACCTCAGGGGAAAAGACAACCTGAATTCAATCCCCAGAATCAACGGAAAGATGGAAGGAGAGACCTCAGTACACAAGGTTGTCTTCTGATCTATTCACATGCTGCAGCACGTGTCTTCGTCTCTCTCTCTCTCTCTCTCTCTCTCTCTCTCTTCTCTTTCTTTCACCAATTTTTTATAACCTAGTAAGTATTGCACAATTATTTGGTCTAACTGTCCTGATTATATTAAAGTAACACCAGGCCTGGGGACTGAATGAGTCATTTGTTGCCATTTCTTTGGTCTTTGTGCAGGGGGAAGGGAGAAAAAAATGTCTGTCTGTGGAATATAATTAGCTATATAGATTTAAGAATATTTTAAATAAGGATCAGATATAAAATCGAGCCAATAAATGTTTACTGGGACTTTTGTCATTTAGCTCAATAGCTCTACACAGAGCATAATAGCTCAACATATTACATCAGAGCACTGTTACTCCATGAATTGACTCTGTTGCAAGGGGCTAAGAAAACAAACACTGGGACTTTCATAAAAGAACAGGCAGGCTGAAAGGAATTCATTTCCATAAAGGGTTGGGTGAGAACACACTACTTCACTGAATTGACAGAGCTTCCTTCACATTACAACTCGTGAATTTTACACTGTAAGATCTCTTAATGTAAAAGGGACTAGGCTAAAAATAATAAGAACATTGTTCTTACAAACTTTTATGTAGGGATAATTATCTGAGTAAAACTGCAAACCCAGACGTCAGAAAACAAAAAACAGAACAAGTTAAATGCAACCATGTACAAATTGTGCACTTTAAGAACTGCATTGCTAGAAAATCTCTTTAAAGAAAAGTCATCCACTTCTTTGGTATTTCCCCAGAAATCCAACAACAGGGCAAAAGGAAATTCTTACTGAACAAATCTGCATCTTTCCTTCCCTCCTTTTCTCTGTCCTCCTTCACGTCTCCCACCCCTCTCTCCTTTCCTTTCATCTTCAATCCATCTGGATTTCATTTTTGCTTCTGTGACGAGTTTGGGATAAAGTTTTATTTGTTGGTCTGTGTTGATCCTAGATTTTCTTTTAGCCTAATTGTAGCTCAGTGAATTGCACCCATTAAATTTTCCTTTGACAGACCTTCTGTATTACTAGATCAGTGAGCCAGGGAGGCCGGTGCTCAGCCTTTTTCTAAGCCCAGCTTCCTCATGACCCCGCTTCCTTCCAGTCCCTCCTAGCTTCCCTCTTCTGTCTCCATCTCCCCGACTCATGGTCCATGCTCTTCTCTAGAGCAGCGGTCAGCAACCTTTTATGTAAAGCCGCAGATAGTTAATGATGCAAACTTCACAACAGACTTACCTGCACCCAGAAAAAGTGTGGTTTTGATTCAGTGTTGCTTTAGTTTTGGACAATAAAGTTTGAAATTTATTTCATTATTATATATAACAAATTATAATTTTTCATATTTTTTGAATGTGTGGTGCGTGTTAATGTGTGTGTTTGTGTGTGTGTGCATATGTATGTATGTGCACATGTATGTGGGGATGTGTACCAGAGGGTACTTGAGTGTGTGTGTCTGTAGCGCCCAAGGTGACTTTGGGAATCATTCTGGATTGCTCTGCCTCCTTATTGATGTGCTGTTGGATTTTTCAGGTTCTGACTTCCAGGGCCAGAATCAAGAGGCCTGCTGAACCTTCACCTGGCATTTTTGCCTGGAGATCAGAACTCGGGTTCTTTCGCTTGTGAGGCAAAGGCTTTAACTACTGAGCCATCTCCCCAGTTACATTTTTCATATTTTTTGTATGTGTGTATAGAGTGCATGCATGGGGTGAACCCCAGTGTGCTTGCCTGTGGAGGCCTGAGGCTATTATAGGACATCATCCTCTATTGCTCTTTCATCTCCTTATTTTGTGTCTGAATCTCTAATACGATACAGACCTCTTCAGGGGAGATTCCCAGACTTTGCCTTTCTGGGTTCCTGGAGGATTTTTTTAAGGGAGCATCTGGGGATCTGAACTCTGGTACTTTGGCTTGCATTACAAGTGCTTTAATTGCTGAATCATCTCCCTGGTCCTTGTGCTATCATTTTAATCCCTTGCTACCTGTGATCACTTAGAACACGTGAAAATCACTTTTAGCTCATAGGCAGTATTGAAATAGATAACATTCAGGATTCAAGATTGGGCACCTGTGTCACTTGTTGACCTCTGTTCCGGTGTCACAGCTACAGAGTCCGAAGTCCTTCCTCTGAAAAGTAAATTTGGGTCTCAGGTGTAGAAATCAGGTAGTTCCTTCTTCTCTAAGCTAGTATTGTTCTACTAAATCAATATGAATTTATTTAAAACAGCATATGTCTGTTATGCCATCACCTTCTCTCAGATTCTGGAAAGTACTCACAGTCTCTTTATCAACTCTGACTTATTTTCTGTGGGTGTCAAATGACTGTTTGGTTTAATGCAATGTCAATGTTGCATGAACTTATCTTCTTTTAGGTTGGGATTTCTCTTGTCCTGGAAGCTTTATAACATCTAAGTTGTTTCATACTCTTGCAGACAAACCGTAATAGCAAGCTATAGAAATGGTTCTAAAAGTATAGTCTTATTGTAGGTGAATTTTAAAGGCTTATTTTTATTTAAAAATATATTTTTTTATTATTTATTCAACTGTGCGCATGTGGTGTGTATGTGTGTGCGCGTATGTGTGTCTGTGTGTGTGTCTGTATGTGTAGAACCACTGGACGAATTCGCTTTTAATAGAAATTTTCAGTGCTTCTTTTTCACAAGAATTTGCTTAATAAAAAAAGATTTTTTTGCAAAATATTATGTATATTAAAATGCCTAAAAATGTTTGCCTCTGATTGTGCATGTTTCTGCCACTGAGTCTAACATCCAAGTAATGCAAACCATACACTAATGTTTTTTCCTCCCTTTTTCTCTCTCATAAAGAATAAATAAAATATTAAAAATATTAAAAATTCATTGTCTACTTTCTTATTAACAATGCACTAGCACCCTATATGTTCTTCTTAAACTGCTTTAAAATAAAAATTTTAAAAATTTATATTAATGGAAAATAGGGCTGGAGAGGTGGCTCAGGGGTTAAGCCTCCGCCTTGCAGGCGGAAGGTCCTGAGTTTGGATCCCAGATCCCACGTTTAGACGCCAGGCGGAAGCGGGGCGGCCTGCGCTTCTGGTCCTGGTAGGGTGGAGCCTGTGAATTCCGGGGCAGAGTAAACAAGAAGGAAGTGGAGGTGGTCCATGATGGTTCCCGAATTCGTTCGTGGTTCTACACACACACAGACACACACACATGCGCGCGCGCACATACATATGCATACACGCACAATTGAATAAATAATTTAAAAAATTTAAAAAAAGAATGGAAAATATTAAGATATTGATTCATTATTCCTTTCTCCTCTCTCTCTCTCTCCTTTACAAAGAGAGGAAGGAAATTAGAAACTAAAAATTTTATCAAAACTAATTTTGCAGTGGTTTTGAGACCAATTGCTTAGCAGTGAAATTAGGTTACTCATTAGCCTCTGGGAAGAAAACTCCTTAGAAGGGCCAGGGGTAAAATGAAAGACAACATGAGATTACGCTTGCCTCAGCTGAGTTGTTAACGACCCTCTGAGAGGGCCATGGTCATCAGTTGTTCATATGTCACATTCTCATCCTCACAGTTCCAGTGACTTTCCAGAAAGAGTAGAGCTGAGCTCTGTGCATTCCGATCCACATCACATGTTCTCCTCTCCCGAGACATGCTCACCAATACAGAAACCCCCCACATTTGTGGCTCACTTCCCTTGATTTAGTGACCTGCAGTTTGAAACTCTTTAGTGAGGAATTTTAGAATTAAATAGTTCATTGACTTTATTATTTATTTATCTACGTTGGAGATTAAATTCAGGGACCTCTGACATGTTAACAGTTCTGAGATCTTAAATTGTTATTCTGTGTGTTTTTGGGTGTGAATCATCCCTTCGTCCAGTGTGTCCACACCTTACACACTCTGTGTCACATTCCTAAGAAGCTGTCCTGGTGGTCAGATTTACTGCCATGACACCTCAAGGCTTGCTTTCAATAACCATTTTCTAATGGCCTGACACTCCCTCATAATACCTGCATCGTTCATTTCATGTCATCTCAACTTGGTGGTCACATGTAAACCAGAAATAATAAGACATTTTTTGAAGGATCACATTTATATAACTTTTATCATAGTAAAATATCAAAATTACTCTATTTTATTTATAGTTACTATTAACTTCTTACTATGCCTTAATTTGTAAGTTAACTTTTACCGTAGGGATATACAATAGAAAAAAAGCATAGCATTTATGGGATTTTGAAATTCCTACAGATACTAGTACACATCCTCATAGATAAAGAAGAACTAGTACATATGAGAATTTATTCATCCTCTCGCACTCTTCTGTGGACATACAGACATACTCTGAAGCACCTGAAAACTTTACTTAAAACATCAAAAACTGAACATTTATTGCTGCTTCCCAGACCTTGACTCTTTCCAGCATTCCCTGATAAAGGCAGTTTGTCATGGATGGTACTTACACTTAAAATGCCAACGCTCCGATGCTGGAGGCAGAAGGACTGCCATGAGTCCAAAGCTAGCTTGGGCCATGTAGTGACTTTCAGGCTAGTCTGGACAATGGAAACAGTGTGCGATCCCACCTCCAAAAGGAAAGTGGGGATCAGTACCTTGTAGCCCAGTGTAGAACCTCAAGTTATGGCCATTACCTTTACCTTACAGTCAGCAGAAAGGAGGAATTGGAACGTGGAATGAAATAAGACAGTCCCTTTCTAAATCACTGGTTAAAAACATCAATCACAGGACAGAGTTTTTATTTTGGGATGATGAAAGCTTTCTGAAGGGGATGATATTGGTGCTGGTATGCTTTAATTACACTGTGTGCTTTAATTAGTTAAAATGGTCAATTTTATGTTATGGAATTAATAGTCATCTAATAGGAGAGGAAGATTAAAATGTAGTCTATTTTTTGGTTATCAATTGCCATCTTAAAAAAATCTCAGATTCTGTCTTTAATAAAGAGAAAGAGGTAAATATTGAGGACTATGCAAAAGTTTCTAAATATGGGAAATAAAAACAAGCCATGCATAATCAATGGAGGAGACAGGTAGCCGGGATTAATAACTATGAGTTCTGCCAGAGGCAAAGGAAATAAGCCAGCTCTCTTTCAGTGCAGAATGCAGAGTTCTTATTCTTTCGTTTGTCCAGTGGGATTGCCAAAGCATGGAGTCAGGCGCACTTTGGGGAAGGATCTGGCCCAATACTGTTGGATGAAGTTCGCTGCACTGGGAATGAGCTGTCTATTGAGCAGTGTCCGAAGAGCCCCTGGGGACAGCACAACTGTGGTCACAGAGAAGACGCTGGAGTATCTTGTATCCCTCTGACAGGTGAGGGTGTCACTTTTGATGTGCTGACACAGCTTCCCTTATTGTCAATGGAGTCTAAAAATAAGTCTCCCAAATAAAACCAAAGTTACAAAACAAATAAAAATTTACATTAAAATACCATCTCCAGGCTGAGGTGATGGCTGAGGGGTTAAAGCCTTTGCCTCCTAAGCAAAAAGATCCGAGCTTAGATCCCCCAATACTACATAAAAATGCCAGGAAGACTGAGTCCTGAATCCTCACTGGATATTTATGCATAATGCTGTTTTCATTAGCAGCGCATTACATCTTTACACAATCGAAACTTAGAATTTGTGCCTGAGTTAAGACAGAGCACTTCTGGCCTTTGAGTCACTATTCCTTTCAAATATTGAGAATTTTGTATTATTACTGCAATGAGCAGATGAGGTCATACATGTTAGAGTGCTGTGCAGACAGTAAGATGTTTGATCAATAAATAATTCTGTCTTAAAAGCTGTTTTGCTTTAATAGAACCCTGTGACTGATGAAAAGTATGATCTATTATGATATTATTTAATTTATTTTGAGGTATCTGGATTATTTTGATTGGAAAGGCTTTTAAACCTACTTTTTGGAATTTAATGTATTGCACGGTATATCTGCTAAGAAGATTTTGGAGAATTCTCTGCAAACTGTTTATTCACAGAGTTAATAAGAGTCAATCTTCAGATCTATCAGCAAAAGAACAAAAACAAGATGGAGACAATACCACATGAAAAAGATACATGTCTCTTTATCCAGTGTAGCTTTCTCTAGATCTAGCTGAGTATAGTATTTCTAAATACTATAGGATAGTATTTAGGATAGAAAATAAGAAATATCTACTTCAGAATTACATGAGTATATAGCTTTTCTAAAAGACTAGAAATATGTGGGAGATCCTTGTCATGTTGAAGGTCAAGAGTACAGTGACCTCAGGCTAATGATTAAGCACAGTTTTCATTTAAGTTTAACCAAAAGCTTAGAGGGAGGCCTGGATATGGTGATAAATTCAGTAAAATGAAGATGATTTATTTTTATTGTACTTGTTTTGTCTCCTTATCACAGACGGGGTCATCCGACTGGTAGGAGGGAAAAGCAAGCATGAGGGTCGCTTGGAAGTGTACTACGGGGGACAGTGGGGAACCGTATGTGATGATGGATGGTCTGAAATGAACACATACGTGGCTTGTCGGCAACTGGGATTTAAGTAAGGTTTATTGACATGAGGAAGTCGAGTGTCAAGTTACACTTTAAATCTCAGAGTTACTGCATTACCCTTAGTTGTAATTTCTAGAATACAAAAAACTTGTCTACATCATGTTATCTATGTATGTCTCTCTCTACTATCATTATGTATCTATGTATCTATCATCTATATTATCATGTGTGTGTCATCTCTTATCTATCAAGTGTCTGTTATCTAGCTATCATCTATCAATTGCTTATTCTCTATTATTTGTCTATCTCTTATTACCTCTATCTATCTATCTACTATCTTTATATTTTTGTATATCTATACATCTGTCATCTATCTCTTGTGTATCTGTTTTTAATCTCTATCTATTACTTAAGTAACTTCTGTTTATCTTCCTCTCTTCTATATCTGTGGCCTGTTTATCTAACATGTATCTATTCATCCTGTGTCTTATTCATTTTATCTGTCCATCTATCTAGCTACCTCCTTTTCTGCTACTTGCAACGCAGGTACAATAAAGAAATGGCACTTTATAAGACAATGAATAGCCATCTCTTGTCCTTTATTTCATTGCTCTTTCCCACAATCACCCCTTTTCTTAAACTAATTGGTTGATTCCCAGTGTGACTTCCAGGTCCCTTTGCAAATGTTGAAGCCAGAGCCTGAAGGGCTGATTTTATTCTGATACTGTGTTACTACTGGATGAGAGTTTTTGCTTCATTGTGTCTAAAACTGAGTGAGTTCCAGTGAGGAATGTTCTGGCATCATATGCTTCTTTTCCTCAGAAGAACAGCCCTCTTGTCAGAAAATGACCTTCAGAACTTGCCTTTGACCTTGCCACTTACACCATGAATGTCACACTTGGGCCATGCATCTCATGTGACATCCATGATGTATTTTAGTGCAACTGAAGTTCGTTGAGGTAATTCAGATGATGCCCTTGAGCTAAATATCTGAATGAAGCCCATTCTTTCTTTATTTTTTTGTATTTTTTATTGTGATTTTTTTTTTACAACTGGAAAAGTTATTGAATTTCAGTTTGAGATAGAGCTAATTGTAAACATTTGTTTCATATTAAAAATATACTATCATTCGATCTGGTCAAAGACATGTTGAACATTTTAAAAATATTTAAAGTAATAGAGAAAAAATAAAAAATTTTTAAAAGTTAACTACAATTTTTCATTCTTTCATGTCTTATAATTTGCATGCTTTTGTATCAAATGCTGTAGTACACACATAATTTTTATATAAACATTGTTATTTTGTACCAAATACTTTAGTACACATATAATTTTTATATAGACATTGTTACTTTCATATTGGTAAAAAGTCTCCTGTTTTGATCATGTGGCAGCCATTAATTGTTCATCAGGCAATTTACCTAACTAAGGAATGGACCCATTCACATTATGGGGTGGATTTTCCCATGTCATTTAGATGATTTCCCACTGTCTCTCTCAAGACTTGTCTTAGTCAAATAATACTTCATAAATGTGCCTATGGAATTTAAAGTAATTACTTTTCTAGCTAAGACTTGATTAGTTAGCAAAAGTGAGGGAAATGTTTGGCATAAACAATGACTAAGGGTTGAATTTCATGGTTACCTAGGTTAGCTTTCTAGGTTAGCATTCACTTTTTATTTTGTCTTCTTTTAGTCATAAATGATGATACCAGGAAAATATAAATGTATGTGATTGGCCCATTTGAATTTTCTTGGGTATACCATTTGTTAAAATAATTAGGTCAAGGACATGATATGGTAGTGGAATACATATCACCATTTAGTTTATATGAATTAATTAACATGCATGACTTTACATGTAGGTGTATCTTTGTTGCACTGACAGTTGTGACCTTACTTTTCACAGATTGAGGGAGAAGCACACACCTAATTTTTGCCATTTGTCTTCATATTTCTTTTTGCATTAATGAAAATTATCAGATGAGATCAAACTCTTTTTCCATCTTTACTTATTTTTATTTCAATGATTATTCCTTAGTTTTTCACATATATTGTTCCAGTTACTCTCCTGTGCTGACATGAATTCATGATGAAACAATTTACAAGAACAAGATACTTATTCAAGCTTATGACGCTTGGCTACAGTTCATCAATATAGCAGGAGAGTTCATAGCAACACCAGGAGACAAAAGAACTGGTCACACCACATTCCCAGGAAAAGTTGAGCGAGGGATGTACTTCTAAGCTTACCATTCTGCCAATCTACTGACCCTGCTCTCTCTAATTTACCTACCTAACTAGGGAATGGACCCACTCATTATGGGGTGGGTTTTCCCATGTCATTTAGATGATTCCCCACTGTCTTACTCCAGACTTGTCTTAGTCAAATAATACTTCCTAAATGTGCCTATGGAATTTAAATTATTTACTTTTCTAGCTAAGACTTGATTAGTTAGCAAAAGTGAGAGAAATGTTTGGCATAAACAATGACTAAGGCTTGAATTTCCTGGACTCTTAAAATTGAAAGGTATATCTGGAAGTTTGTATTTTATGGAACTAAAGAAAAATCGAGAGGAAGATGAAAGTAGGTGCAGATTAACCCCTCTGACAGCTTTTACATTTATAGCTATTTACTATTTTATAGTCTATTTTGCTACAAAGCATAATATAATGAGTGTAATGAAGTTAACTGGTACACAAGTATAATTTATAAAAATTTTAGCTGTTACACTTATGTAACAACTTAAAGAAGAAAGAACAGTGTCCTTTTGCTGTGCTGACTTCAACACTTATATCTCAGATGGGGCCCCGGGCTAGAACTGCTAAATGAATGCACAGAGAGCCTCAGAGACCCCAAGTCAGCTGACCTCTAGTAGCTCAGCCCACACCCGCGGCACACAGCTGTCCTTCCTTTCTGCTTCTCACCAGCCCTTCCATGGTCGGAATCTGGGGTCTGTCTCTGCATTCTCTTTGACTGGTGGGTTACGCTGGAGACAGAACACAAGAATGAATTCAGTTACTCATTGAGCCAGGAGAAGATTATTAAGATGATCCAAATCCATTGTAAAGCAAAAAAGGGCCCGAGTCTCTGAAGCAGGCAGGAGAAAGCCCAAATTCTTAAACTTCGAAGTCCTGTTCCTTAAATAGCTTGCTTGCTTTACAGTTGTGTGTACAGTGTTCATTTCCTTGCCACAGGTATGGCAAGCAGGTCTCTACAAACCACTTCCAAGGCAGCACGGGGCCCATCTGGCTGGACGACGTCAGCTGCTCGGGGAAGGAGCACAGCTTTCTTCAGTGCTCCAGGGGGCCGTGGGGCAGGCACGACTGCAGCCACCGCGAGGACGTGGGCATCGCCTGCTACCCCGACGGCGCTGGGCGCAGGGCGTCTGCAGGTGAGGCCCGGGCAGCTCGTGGGGTGCCTACCAACACCGTGCGTCTCTAGCCTTCTCCTCGATTCGCCTGCTTCCCGAGAAAGGCAATCTTTGAAGGTCTTAGCTACCATGAAATTTCTACCCCTAAAATTACTTTTTGTTTCTTAGAAGTCTCATTCTCACGGAACTGTTCATAATCCCTCTCAGCTACCCAGTGGAATACCCTGCACCATACATTCCAGTGTTCCTCTGCCACCCGTTTTGAGTATGAAAATTAGCGATTTTGTAAAATAGCTAACTTAATCTTAACCGTGTATGCACTGTTTTATTTTACAAGTAAAAATAATAAAAACTAAATTAAATTTGTAAAATGTTCCATCATCTTTACGCTTAGTGTATATGAAAATGTTCCTTGAATTACTGAGATGGGACATGGAAATCTAACTCCAAATGTGAGTTTTCTTAATATAGAGACAAAGATACCACAATGTTAAAAATGAACATGGTCAGAAAATAATTTCATTAGTTTAAATTTGGGTTTCGATAATCACTATTTTTCTAACCTTCCCTAGTGAAGAACCCCACAATTTCAGCTACATTAATAAGAAATATACATTTCCAGATGTTCTCTTTATGACAGCGAAAACTCCCCAGTTTATTTTAGCTACTAGTAAATAATGCAAAAACACTTGCTGACTTGGGCTGTTCTACTGTGCTGTAGAATTTTATTTTCCTGTCTTGTGAGGCAAACATGATCAAGGGTTGAAATTAAGGCCCAAACAACTCTGTGGGCCACAAAGAAGGATGGAGAAGCAAAAATGGGGTTTTACTATTGTGATATTTTCATAAGGACTCTAGTTACATTGAATTAGAACACACCCTGATGACTTCAGAAATCTGTCATGTATATATGTAAACATATATATGTGCATAAATATGTATTAATATATGAAATTGGGGGAATAAATCTTGGTAACAGTATATTTTGAATTAAGGTGTCAATTCAATATTTCATATGTTGGTTGAAGCATATATTAAATGATATTCTGGTCATCAGCTTCCTATTTCCACCTCCTTGGTTTTGATAATTTTCATTATGCTATATTGAATTAAAAAATCCTTATCAGTAAGCTTTCCTGAAGCTAAGAGATTGTCTAGTAACTGGATAATTAGGTGCAAGTGTATTAATTTGCTTTAAAAGCTGTAACAAAGGACCACATATTGCGTAGCTTAAGCACAAGTATTTATTGCCTCTGTTCTGAATCAAGAATTCAAAATCAGGATTCAATATGTGATCCCTTTAGGAAAGAATTTCAAGGGATGGGCTGTGAGGGATGGATATTCTCTACATTGTTTTTGTCTTTGGCTTGTAGGTGATAGATTTGCAGTTTTCTTCTAGTGTTATTTCACATTGCCTTCCCTCTTTTTTTTTGAATATCAATATTTTTTGAATATCGTTATTTTATTATCTTCGTAACACTATCTGCTTAGAACTAGATCACTTGGCCCTTTCTCTTCTTGTCGCCTCCCAGTTCAAAATGCTTGCATCTCTTAATGGCCAGCATTCACTTAGATCTACAGTTTGGCTAAACAAACTTCAGCCTCAGCACGATCTTCTTTGTTGTTTTAGCCTTTTTCCAGAAAATATGCTTGTTCTGCCCATAGCCATTCTGCTTTCTGTCACAATGCTGCTTTCCTTAGGCACAGAGAGTCCTTGCCCTTCTTGTGCTATCACTTTGTGGGCCTGGTGCTTGACATATTTCTTGCAGAAAGTCCGGTGAGCTTTAGGAACATTCACTATGTTTGTGAGCATGGGATCTGCCCTTCCTCTTAAATTTACTTTCCAGTAAGTTATATTGATTTAGGACACGATCTAAAGCCTTAAAGTGCTATTCTTCACAGTGAATCTTAGCAAGGGGCCTTAAACAACAATATTTGTATGTACTTGTGTGTGTCTGTATGTGTGTGTATATGCTTATACGTTTTTGTATATATGTGCATATATGGATATGTGTATATATGTATATGTGTATATGTGTGCATGTATGCATAAATATGTATGTATGTGTATATGTGTGTCTATGTTTTGGGTTGTATATTGATGTGACATTTTACAAATTTCATTTGCATAACTTAAACTTAAGATGCTGGAAATCAATTTCTCTATTTTTATATTTTGTTAATGTTTGTGATTTAAGTCCTTCCCTCCAAATAAATAGCAAATAGAAAGCCCCTTTTTGGGGAATCTACCTAATCATATATGGCAACATTGTATCTGTTTATACCTTCCTAAAGAATTAACTGGAGTGCACATTTGTAGCTATTTTTATGAATTATAAAATGACTGAAAACAAAAGAACTCTGTAATGTTTTTTATCATTTAGAAGTAAATGATAATAAAGTAGCTTATGATTTTAGAGTGCCTTTTATTCATCCATTTGGGCAGCTCTTAGGGTCCTCTGTGCTGGGACCTCATCTGGGGATCCCTGAGCCAGGTGAGCACAAGGGCTTCGTCCTTCAAAGGCTGAATGATGAAAGTCAATACAGGATGTATTTTGTTTCCTCTTCCAAAGCAGAATCACTTGCTGACTTTATTCCTTATTTCAAAATTTGTGTTTTGGAAAATCTTAGACTTTGGCGTAACTTTACTTTTTTCTGCTTTTCTAATATCTTTAAATCATGCCTCAGGATTTCCTATCAGACTAATGGATGGAGAAAATAAGAAAGAGGGACGAGTGGAGGTTTTTGTCAATGGCCAGTGGGGAACAATTTGTGACGATGGATGGACCGACAAAGACGCGGCAGTGATCTGCAGACAACTTGGCTACAGGTGAGGAGGATGTAACTGTCTCCAATGGAACCAGGTGCACATTTCTGAGTGATTTTCAGGCTAATTCTAGTGAGTCACTCCTTACTTAAGATTACGTTCTTTAGAACAAGAGAGATGGCTTGGCTGCCAATCCTGAATAGACTTGATTTTGATTCCCAGAACTGATATATTGGGAGAAGAAAATGGACTCCTACATGTTTTGCTCTGACCTTCTCTGCTTATACACACACACACACACACACACACACACAGAGAGAGAGAGAGAGAGACAGAGAGAGAGAGACAGAGAGAGACAGAAAGAGAGACAGAAAGAGAGACAGAGAGAGATAGAGACAGACAGAGAGAGAATTATTCAGCCTCTGTCATGGTTTGAATGTGAGTCGTTCCCCACAGGCTCATATGTTTGGATCCTTACCTGCTATTAATTATGCACCTTTAGGAGGTGCATCCTTGTTGGAGGAAGGCAAGTCATAGGTGCCGGACCTCAAGGTTTGGGGGCCTTGTTTTCCTGTTTGTTCTTGCTCTCTGCCTCCCAACGGCTTCAGTGACCTTAAGGGACTGCCTGCTTCTGCTTCCAGCCATACCTTGTGCTATGAGATTCCTGTCACCATGGACTAAATCCCTTCTGCAATGTCAATCAAATAAATCTCCCTTTATCTCTCAAGTTGTGTGTGTGTGAATGTTGTCTCATAGCAGCAAAAGTAATTGCAACAGCCTTAAATATAGAAACAATGAGATCCTGCCATATGTGACACGCAATGTGCATGGATTTGAAGATGTTATTCTGAGAAAAGTAAGCCAGGCACCGCAGGGCAAAATCTGTATAATTCTGCTTGTGTGAGTATCTAAAACAGACCAATTCCTAGAGGGAGGATGGGTGTTGCCGGGAGACAGATGCAGATGAAAATTGTTTTTCAATGGTTATAAAGGTTTTGTTACACATGATGAGTAACTTTAGAGATGTGACTGTACAAGTAATTCCTCAGATAATAACTGTGACCTTAAACTAGGTTAAGAGAAATCCAAATACCTCAGTTTGTGTTCTCACCAAGACCGAAGAAAAGAAATAGAAATAAAAAGGAAATTTTTTGTGTGATACTTTCAGAACCTTGGTGGTGGTGGTGACTGTTGTAGGTACATGTGGATGTGCAACTTCTCAGGATTTTTTTGTAACGACTTTGTTCCAAAAATGTTGTTTACATATCTTGGCTACTGTGAGTCATATTGCAATAAACATGGAAATGCAGATATTTGTTGAGGATACTGACTTCAATTTTTTACAAATGAATTGAAGTAGGAAACATAATGTAGGTCAGGGGGCCAAATTACTACAAAGTTTGTAGTGGCAATTCTCAATAACATACGTATAATGATTATCAAGGAAAGCATAAAAAAGAAAAGCATCAAATACTTTAGCTGTTATTCTTTAAGTGAAATTAGTAAGTAATTCATTTAATGTCAATATAATAAATCAACACCCTATGTTTTAATTAGTTTCTTTACGATATACAAATTGGCTTCAAATGGTAATTAAACCATAATCATTTAGCTCTAGTCAAATAAATCTAAACACATGTGAATGTTTTTTATAATTTCCCAGTGAGGGGAGATGACATTTCACATAAGAGAGCACACACACACACACACACACACACACACACACACACACACACGCACACGCTTATAAACACATATGTAACATGAACATGGGTGTTTTAATTAATGAAAATTGCTGTTATATGCTGTAATCAACCTGGGAAATGTTCTGTGCTGTTGGAAGGCTTTAGCCAACTCCATAGACTTTGGGAATTTGAGAGATCTGTACTCCTGCCTGGTAAAGCTGAGATGATTCCTTGGAAACCCTGAGAATCATAATAGCATTAGAAAGCTTCTTCTCCCAGTGGGAAAAATAGAAATGAAGTCATAAAAACCTGGAAAAAAAGAATGGAACTAGTGTGATATGCTTAGGGTAATAGAAGAGGTTTTTTTTTTTTAATGTATTTCATGCACACACACATTAGTGTGTGTGTGTGTGTGTGTGTGTGTGTGTGTGAGTACATTTGAGAGAGAGAGAGAGAGCGAGAGAGAGAGCATTGTATGTCCCTGCAGAGGACCAAGGGTGACTTTGGGAATCATCCTAGATTGCTTCTACCTTCCTTTTTGCTTTGCTCTGGGATTTCCTAGGTTCTACCCACCAGAGCCGGAACTGCAGGCCTCCGCAGTCTCTGCCTGGTGTTTTTAAATGGGACCTGAGATCCAAACTCAGGACCTTCTGCTTGTGAGGCAGAGTCTTAACCTCTGAGCCATCTCTCCAGCCCTGAAAGGTTCTTTAATTGTGTAGGAAATGTGTCTGACAAAGCACAGCGTTTGAGCTTATTGTTTTCAAAGAACTGCTAGAGACTGTATTGAGCATAGAGAATTCACTGAGATAGACTAAGCAACCATGAAGAAAATTCCATTCTATTCTAATTTTCTGTGAATATATATCACAATGAAATTGTTCCTTTTTTAATAGAAAAGGAGGTTTTTATTCTGTATATTGTCTTACAGCTACACCTCTTTTTATTTCATTTATTTATTTTTTAATTTTGCAAGTATAGTGAGTACTTATCCCTACTTCCCTCTTTTCCCCCTCTTCCATCCACCTCCCTTCCCTCATCAATCCATTCCACTCCCTCCTATCCTCCTGCTTGAATGCTTCTATGGACTCTAGGGTTCCCTCTGACTTGTCTACTTTTGTGGGGGTTCAGGCCTCTGTGGCATACCAAGTTGTCCCTCCTTGGACCACTCCACTGATAGGGCATTTCCCTTTACTCAAGCAGCTCTAGTACCTAAGGCTTCACTGTGTGTTCTTATCTCTCTTGAGTTCTTTGATAGTCTATGGGGGCACGTTGGTATATCAGTCATTATAGAGGTCTGGTAAGGACAAGTCTCACTGCAGTGAGTTCCTGGACACAGGAAATTGTTCTTAACCAAAATTTAAAGTGGTGTACAATCATCATTTTAGTAGAACTCTAAAGCTAAGCCTATCTTACTTGAGTCTTGTGTTTAGTTTCTAATAGGTTCGTACATGGCATGTCTACATACCCTAGTCTTCAGGAGGGTGTGAGACACCCAACCCACTCCCAAGCATAGCAAGCAGAAGGCTACTGCTTCTCAAGCTCCTCACATGTCAACTCACTGGCCTTACTCCTCCAGGAAGCAAAATCTCTTCTAACTTTGTGTTCTTTGTTTACATTTTTCATAGATTTAGAATATGCTATCTCCCCAACATACTCTTTTATTTTTCCAGGTCTAATTTTGAAAACAAACAAAAATATTTGACTCTTCAAGTACTTGCTTTTCTTTTTTTTCTGTCTTGTTTTAGAGATTCTTCTTTCTGCAAGAAGCTGTAGTTAACTTGTATTTATTTTGCACCACAGTATTAACTTCTACAAATATCCAGTCTACTTCTTCATTGTGTCTATGCTGTGTTTCTTATGTATTTAGGACAGTTTGTTTCTTGTTGCTCTAATGAAACACACCATGATGAGTAGTTTATAAAAATTAAAGTTTGTTCAGCTTATGATTCTGGAAACAAGTGAGAGGGATCTCATCTTGCTTATGGAGAATGCAAGTTCAGTGGTGGTACAGGGGAACACATGGCCAAGAGGCTGATTTGAGAGTCAGCCAACATGGTTTGTATAAGGGACTCACTATTGAGGCTGTCCTTGGCTAGACTCATCCATTTGGGAGAACTCTGCCTTCTCCCTTCAACTCTGCAGCTGGCCTTACTTTGATTCCTTACCATGAGGATCAGACTTCAACAGGAACAGCCTTCAAACTGTAGCAATACCATTTCTAGGAAAGTAAGCTCAGGAACATTCTCACAGCTTCCAGGTCGTACACTAACATATCAGAGCTTTAAGAACTGTAATCTGGGGGCTGGAGAGGTGGCTCATGGGTTAAGCCTCTGCCTTGCAGGTGGAAGGTCCTGAGTTCAGATCCTAGACCCCACATATAGACGCTGGCGGAAGCGGGGGTGGCCTGCGTTTCTGGTCCTGGTAGGGCGGAGCCTGTGAATCCCAGGGCAGCGTAAACGAGGAGGTGGAGGCATCCATGGTGGTTCCCGAATTCGTCCGTGGTTCTACACACACACACACACACACACACACACACACACACACACACACAAATACACACAGGCGTGCACATGCATACACACACAATTGAATAAAAAAAAGAATAAAAAAATAAAAAAAGAACTGTAATCTGGAGTAGAACCGATAGGATCAATATAATGCTCTGTCACCTGGTAGAGGGAGACCAGATGATCGCTTTCTTGTCCTGCTATTCAAGGACAATGACATGCTTTTGAATTTTGTGGGTTGTTAGTTTTTTGAGTCATTACTTATCTCTGATGGCTAATGAAATTGAATGGATATCCACCTGTTCACTGGCTGACAGAACTTTATTTGTATAAAAGGAGATATTTTGGGATCTTTCTAGCTTATGATCTATCTATCTATCTATCTATCTATCTATCTATCTATCTATCTATGAAAGATAAAGGAGAAAAAGGGAGGAGGGGTCATACCTGCCACAGCACATCGCCAGGGTACACAGAGATGTGAGGACAGCTTTTGGAAATCACTTTTTTCCTTTTAGCACATGGGATTCAACTCAGGTCTCCAGGTTTGTACACAGGCATTTTAACCCACTAAGCCATAACGTCAATACTATATTGTTTTTTTCTCTTCTTTTAAAAATTATTTTAAGTCATTTCTGTCAGTTCTTTGTGTAGTGCAAAATATTTAAGAAGTTATTTGTAAATGCTTATTACAAATATTTACTTTCTGATTTATCCACTTACTTCCCTTAGGGTAGTATCTAGTAAAGTGACATTCTTAATTTACTGTGTTTGTTAATCTATTTTATTTCACTTTTGTCTTATCTGCTAATTTTTCCCATAAATTATTAAGGATCATTTTTCTGTGATCCATACTTTAATGACTTTTGCCTTTAACAATTATATTCATTAATGTACTAAGAACTAACTTAAATGGTGTTTTTAAATTTTTATTTAATTAAAAAGTTTTTGGATATGCATATTATTCAAAAGTAGTGTTATGAAAACAAAAACTTAAAAAAAAGAAAACAAAAACTTAAGTAAATCAAAGTAATTATGTCTTTCATTCATGATTACTGGATCTCTCTTCATTAAGAATTATGCTTTTGCTTCTAACAAAAGCAAAAAAGTTAGTTCTCAGGTTCCTGTCAATTCAATCCCATAAATTTCTTGGCACTATGATATTAAGGGAGTGATAAACTTTTTAACTGGGGGATAAGTTTTTCATGCTTATTATTGCATATCTATTGGATATGTCATTTAGCATGTGAAAATTAAGGAATAGAGGTGAATTCGAGCATACTCTGCAGTCTCTTCAGATGCCTGATTGCTGATCCTCCAGATCCTTACACATCTCTGTTTGCAGGGGTCCTGCCAGAGCAAGAACCATGGCTTACTTTGGGGAAGGAACGGGGCCCATTCACATGGACAATGTGAAGTGCACAGGGAATGAGCGGTCCCTGGCCGACTGCATCAAACAGGACATTGGAAGGCACAACTGCCGCCATAGTGAAGATGCAGGAGTCATCTGTGACTATTTTGGCAAGAAAGCATCAAGTAATAGCAATAAAGGCAAGTCACTTCTGCGCCCTAAACAGTTCATTAATCCCCAGCACATGACTACAGTAGGCTTCCTTAACAAAACTTGGTGCACAGAAACACACAGTCCTCTCTCTTTGTATTGCACTTACAGCCAGCTGTTGGTCTGGAGGAGCTACGAGCTCAGGCTCAGGAGAGGCAGGCAGGATTCCAGGGCCTTGTGATCTCTGAGACCAACTCCTCCTACCTTCGCAGCTGTTTCTTATTATCCCTTCTCTGGATATAATAAAGTCATCAGGCTTGCTGCCATCCTCAGAAACTCCAGATTGGTATCAACTTCATGAAAGGAAAGAAATTCAAATATAGAGAAGACGTAAAGCAAGGCAGAGCTTTGTTCTTCCTGGGATTTTAATGAACAGGGATGTTTCGAAATGACTTGCGGGCAGTGCTAGAAGTGGGTCTGGGACTCCCTGTAGCCCAGGCTGATCTCCGGCTCCCTCTGCAGCTGAGGCTGTCTTGATTCACAGTATTGCTCCTGCCTCGGCCTCCCGAGAGCCCCTGGAGTGGCAGTACTGCGCCACCATACCTAACTAAAGTCATTTCTAAAAGATAAATTTTCTTTGTGGGTTTTAGTCTCTGAAAATCTAAACATTTAAGAAAAAGGAGAATGAGTATTTTTTTCTTAAAACTTTTTAAAGTTCTTTGTACATTCAAGCAGCATGAGATAAATCACGTTTTAAAAGAGTGACTAGGTATCTTTTGTGAAAACAAGGATCTCTACTTGAACTGTATTGATGTACGTAGTCTTGGTGCACCAGAGCTTGTCACTTATTATTAAAAGTAATGAAAAAACAGAATTGACTCACAAAATCTAAGTGTGATGACAATACTATGTAAGCCAGTTTACAACTTAAATCCCTTCAGTAATTTAGATTATATTACAAGTCAAATGTAACCAATTTGTTGGATTATACAACTGCTTTAAGCAATCAAACAATGTGAAAATTGTGTAAAGTCACCCTGTTTTGGTATTTTTCTATGGTAGGCCATGGTGTCATACTTTAGTACAAGCATTTCATGCTAACTACATAGGAGAATTTGGCTCATCATCCCGTTGCTTTTATGTTGCAGTTCAGGTCCTGATGATGATGAAATGCAAGAAACTGGTCACAGAACATCTGATGAGATGTTTTAGTTAAGCAACTTCACGTTGTTTCTTAATCCTTTTATACTACAGTGTGTAGCCTTAAATTAGTTTTCCTTTCTTGAAATTAGGTGCTTTGCCTCAGAATGATGTAACCTTTAAGTTTTGCTTGCTCAGTATTACATCATTCCTTTTCTTGGCATCATTACAGTGTCCTGACTTGAAGCATTACTGCAAACTTGTTTTTCTGATATCTTATAAATTGCAGTGTCAGCTATGAGATTCATATCCCAAGAGGAATGTTGAAGTTTTGACAACAAGCCCCTCAGAGCATTCAGCAAATTAATAACCTTGTCCAACCTCTTTTTAATTAATCACCACTGTCGCACCTCTTTTTCTGTTAAGAACACTTGTGGGCCCCCTGTGCCTAGCCACTGTGAGATCACTAATGCTGATCTGTCTACATGTTTGCTGCAATTCACACTCTTCTCCTTCAAGAAAATAGGAAAAAAAAAAAAACCATTGTGCATGCATGTGTGTACATGCATTTGTTTGTTTAAAATATAAACTCTAGAAATGTTTATACATTTATTTATACATTGTATCTACTTAATATACATACACTTACCCAAAGAAACTACCCCTACATAAATTATAATTTGTAAAATTATTTTTAGAAAGTAGCCAATGCCATGTTTATTTGCATTTCTTTTAATACCACCTTTGCATATACATTTTTTCCTTTCCTTTAATTGAACTCTTTCATATACTTATGACAAGAAATCTCTTAAGACATTTGATTAGATACTCCAAAATAGTTCACTATTTCAGTTGACTTATATGGTCCTTTTGAATTGTTAATATGCTATTTAAGTATAAAGTCAGGTCAAAATTCTGTTCTTGGCATATGTTTTACTTCTCTGGGCCATATTTCTCTGGGTCAAGTTATCTTTATGTTATAGATAACTTACATCATTATTGCCTCCACGACCTCTCTTCTACCTTCCTCTCCCCAGCTCCAAAGCAGCCTCTGTAATCATAGAAGGCTGAGAAGGTGTCTGCAAGGATAACACATGACACAGGATCAGCTCAGCAAACCATGAAAACTTCAGAACTGAATTATGGAAATTCCTTTCAGTTTTGCATCTAGTTGGCCAATCATTTGATTAAATGAGAAAAAATTTTTATTGCAAGATACAATTTGCAGGGAATCATTTTATTTTATCTTATATAATAAGAATTATCTTATTTTAAGGTAGAGGAGAAGGTGTCAGGGGACTATGTATTTCTATTGATGCATCAGCAATATGGTAATTAACAACCCATTTCTGCTACAGAGACCCTCTCATCTGTTTGTGGTTTAAGACTGTTGCATGGTCGGCAGAAGCGGATCATTGGTGGGAAGAATTCCTTAAGGTAAATAGTTCTGTAAAGGAAATTTCCTATGAGACTTTTGAAATATTTATACAGTGCTAGAAATTGACAGTGTTCTCTTATATGAAGCTTTTAAAATCTATTTTATCTTTGAAAATAAATATAGATTATATCAATACCTCTACTGTCCTTTTAATGTTCATTTAATTCTCATAGACCATGTTATTCTAACACTATTCCACAACTCAAGATTCTGATGCTTCTGTACATTTATACATTGTATCTACTTAATATACATACACTTAACCAAAGAAACTACCCCTACATAAATTATAATTTGTAAAATTATTTTTAGAAAGTAGCCAATGCCATGTTTATTTGTATTTCTTTTAATACCATCTTTGCATATACATTTTTCCTTTGCATATCTTAATTGAACTCTTTCATAAACTCATGACTCCACAACTCAAGATTTTGATGCTGATGTAGCAGAAACAATATTTTAACAGACCTGAAAACATGGGTAATTATGAAGATTCAGAACTTAGACTATACATAGTTGCTGGTCATTTGTCTGGCATCAATTTAAAACTTTTGTTTGAATGGACTGATGGGAAACCAGCAATTTGTTAAATGCTTCTTTAGGCTACTTAGGTGATGTGGAACAAAGAGAGAAACTGCTCTGGAATTGAACGATGAAGGAGACAACTTGTTTGCAAGAGTGTCAAAGGCGGGTGGGATGTATGGACACAAGTGCCTATGAAAACACCTTCTGAGTGGCGGGCATCGTTCTCCAGTGGGAAGGGACTTGATATTGTTAAGTTATGCCTGAATTCCCTGCCTCCACCGGCAGGTCAACTAAGCCAGTGTCTTATCCACTGCTCTTTATCTTTTGGCCATGGACGTGTGGCTCACTTCCAGGGGCGGCTGGCCCTGGCAGGTCTCCCTCCGGCTGAAGTCATCCCACGGCGATGGCCGGCTCCTTTGTGGGGCCACGCTCCTGAGCAGCTGCTGGGTCCTGACGGCCGCACACTGCTTCAAGAGGTACGGGTCCCTCCTTCCAAGCCTCCCCCCGCTTCCTGCTCACTGGCACGCCAGGATGCTGAGACAGGCCATAAGCTTTCCCCTGTGTTCCTGGGCACACTAGGGTGTGAGGGAGTGATGAGGATTACAACCACAGAACCCCCAGGAAAACACTCCCTATTTCGTTAAAACAGCTGCAGATCTAGGGAGGAGGGAAGGTGGGATTTCAAGGGGAGGCAGCTACGGGAGGGTGTTCCTCAAGAAGTCATTCCCTGATATCTGGACATGGTGATATATGCTGGCAATTCCAGCATTCTAAAAGTCGAGGCAGGAGGATTTAGAGTTTACCTGGATTACATAGTGAGACTCTGTCAAGCAAACAACACACAAAATGCACAAAATACTTCAAAAACAAGAGAATTTATCTGATATGAATTTATATACTTGTAGACATAAAAGTGACTTCACATTATTAAATTATTTGATACAAATTCCTTTAATTTTTTTCTGTCTATAAATGTGTGTGCGCATGCACACACACACACACACACACACACACACACGTGTGTACTCTGGCACACACACACCTGTGGAGGTCCAATGATGACTTGGAGAATCATCCTGGATTACTTGACCTTCTTATTCCTTTGTTCTGAGGTTCTCTAGACTCTGCCTTCCAGGGTCAGAAGGATGCTGTTATATCCATATCTGCCTGGCATTATTATGTGGGCTCTGAGAATCCAAACTTAAGTCCTTTTGCTTGTGAGGCAAAGGCTTTCACCCTTGTGCCATGTCACCAGCTCAAATTCTTTTAGTTTTATATTAGGGGTGTGTGTGTGTGTGTGTGTGTGTGTGTGTGTGTCCATGTCCATGTGCATGTGTGACCATGGTATATAAGTGTAGATGTTAGGGACAACTTTCAGGTGTCAGTTGTGACCTATCATCTCTTCATGCTCTGAGATAGCTTCTGTGTCCAAGGTGCACACTAAGTGCTCAGAGGATATAAATCCATTCTTATATTTGCTGTTCTTAAATTTTAGAATTGGTTTTCTAATTTTTTTTTTATGTGTGTCTCTGTGCGTGTGTCTGTGTGCATCAGAGGACACTGTGTGTGCCTGTGGAGGCTGAAGGGTGACTTCGGAAATCAACTTAGATTGCACTACCTCCTCTTTGCTTTGCTCTGAAGTTTCCCAGGCTCCCTCTTCCAGGGGCGGAAGTATAGGCCACCACCATTTTTACCTAGTGTCTTTTATAGGGGATCCGGGATTTAAACTCAAGACCGTCTGCTTGCAAAACAAAGGTTTAACCCCTGAGCTATCTGTCCAACCCTGGAGTTCATTTAATATAGTGGTTTTAATACTTTGCAGCATGAGTAGCACAGTCAACAAAGATTACACACATTTATTACTTTAAGGAATACTTCTGGATTCCAGAAATGCTCTGCGCTAGTGATAGTGGACACTAAGCCAGATTCTTACTTGGTGTTCCAGTTAGAAAAACAATTCTATCTACTTGACAACCGAAAGCTGAGCTTTTGAGCACATCTGTGAAGAATTAGTATAAATGAAAGTCCTGAGCAAGCCAGTGGGAGATTATTTAACTGATGTGAGAAGACCCAGCCCTTGGTGGGCGGGACCACTCCCTGGGCAACTGGAAAAGGCAGAGAGAACTGGTTCAGTTCTTTGCCCTACGGGCTTCTGACAAGGTAGAAAGTATGTTGTTTTCTCAGTTCTTTCTAAGAACATAGTGTGTCCAGTTGCCGTGGCTCCTGATTGAGTATGTACTCTCCTGCCATGTTGATGAAGTGTAATTAAGAATCACAAGCTTGGGGCTGGAGAGGTGGCTCAGGGGTTAAGCCTCTGCCTTGCGGGCAGAAGGTCCTGAATTCGGATCCTAAACCTCACGTATAGATGCCAGGTGGAATCAGGGGCGGCCTGCGTTTCTGGTCCTGGTAGGATGGAACCTGTGAATCCCAGGGCAGAGTAAATGAAGTGGAGGCAGTCCATGGTGGTTCCTGAATTCGTCCGTGGTTCTACACACACATACATACCACACACACACCTTTGAATAAATAAGAATAATTTTAAAAAGTTTAAAAAAAAGAATCACAAGCTCAAATAAACTAGTTCATGTAAGTTGATTGAGCCTTGTTTTTGATCAGCAATGTGAAGATGAAGTGAACCTGCTTAGCATAGAGTTTATGGTATAGCTAAAGAGTCTAAAGGAAGTAAATGTTGATTTTATTATGACCCAAAAAAGTTTAGGCACCATTTGTAAAGCAGATTCTTTTCATCCCAAGATTAGATTCACTTAGCTTGCTAAACAGGATTCCTGGGACTTAACATCACATTTATTGGAACTTGGAACTGATACTACTGAGTGTGTGTTTTCATCCATCTTCAGTGATTCTTCAGTGCTCTGAATAAGAACTACTTGTTTAGTGGGCAGGATAGGATGGATAGGATAGTATAGGGTAAGTTTTCATCATTTGTTAACTGATCATGGACATGTATATCTTGGGGTGGGCAGAAACTTAACCTTGTCTTATTCATCATATTAATTGGTGGACTGAAAAAGGACTGTGATGATATAATACATTTGGAGACAGAATCACAATTACAAAAATGTCAACCGGCTAATTCTGATAAACAATATGGAACAAGCTCAAAGTAAACTGTAGTTTTTGTTTTTAGCTCTGGAAAATATGGTCTGTTGTGCTCAAAATATTGTTGTGGGAAAAGCACTGTATTGAGAGTGCTACACCATGAAATAACAGGTGTGGTGCACTGGGAAGTCAAGCAAGCAGGGAGGGGAGGTGGATGTTGTTGCTTCAAACACCAAATATTAAAGTGAGATGATTTTTAACTTGAGTTTTAGATCTATATAAATTTATTCATGTGTTTATATGTGTGTGTGTATGAGTGCATATGGATGTACATATGTATGCAAGCGAATGCCACAGGTGGACAATAAGTAGCTTAATATTGCTCTCCAGTTTATATTTTTAATTTTTTTCTGTGTTGTGTGTGTGTGTGTGTGTGTGTGTGTGTGTGTACATAAGAGGGCTCACTTGAGTGTGTATGCCTGTGGAGGCCAAGGGGCGACATGTATAATCATCCTGAATTGCTTACCCCCCATATTGTTTTGCTCTAGGTTTCCCAGGCTTTGCCTTCCTGGACTGGAATTATAGACTGAATTACAGGGCATTTTCTTTTCTTCTTTTAAATATAGGCTCTGGGGACCCATACTCAGGTTCCTTTTCTTATGACACAAAAGTTTTAACCAATGAACCATCTTCCCGTTCCTCCACCTTATTTTATGAGACAATATCTTCCATTGAACCTGAAGTTCACCAGTTTGGCTCAGCTGACTTGCCAGGTGTCATGGTGCTAAATGTGATTGTCCCCCACAGGCTCATGTGTTCGAATCTGTAGTTGCTTGGGAAGGTCATGGCATCTGTAGGAGGTGGAGCCTTGCTGGAGGAAGGCTGGTCACAGAAGTGGGCCTCGAGGTTGGTTAGCCCCACCTTTCTTCAGTTAGTTGAGTCTGCTCTTGAGCTTGCAGCAGCAGCGCTCAGCCTCCATGATGTCTGCAGCGACTTGGGTCTCCTCTGGCTTTTGCCGTCAGCCATGCCTTTTCTGTCATGAAGGATTCTAGCTCCCTTCTTGGAACCACAAGCTAAATAAAGCTCCCCTTCTTCCTTTACATTGCTTGACTTTGAGTAGTGATTCACGGCAACAGAGATGTGTACCTGCTACATCAGCAAAGCCTCAAGGATACTGTTTCTGCCTCCTCAGAGCTGGTTACACACAAACACATGCCACTGCACCCAGGTTTTGGTGTGAGCTAAGGTCCTGGTGCTTATAGAGGAAAAACTTTACTAAGTGAGCTGTGTCCTCAGCCTGATTTTTTTTCATTTCTTTAAAGATGGTATGAACTGTTTGTGGGAAGAAGAGCTTTCTTGTGAAGTCTTTTCAAGCAGAGAGCCTGACTTCCCATAGCAGTATAGGCTGGCAGTAGGTGATATTCAATGTTTATAGTGGTGAGAAGGCTTTAAGGCATATTTGAAGGATAGCAAGGTGCTAAAATCAGATCTGAGATTTGTATGAGGGACTTAGAAGAAACAGAGAGGCAGGAAAGGCCTGGGATGCTGGGGCTGTGGATTTGTTTCATTTATTAGGCAGTGAGAAACCACTGGGGATTCACAAGACTTGAAGTGTAATCAAAGCACAGGTTTAGAAAATGAGTCATTGGGAGATGTTTGCAGTAGGTCAGGGGAGTAAAGCAAACGTCTAGCAGTGTATTAATAAGTTTGAAACTGCATGAAAAGTCTTCTCCTATGCCCACACATGCTTTTTCTCTGAAGTTAATCTGGTTTATTTCATCAAATGACTAAGATCCACAATGGAGGAATGGATGACTATGGAGAATGAATTATGTATGTTTTTATTAGAGAGAGACCAGTGATAAAGCCACTGTAACAATGAAGAATTAGATGCAAAGGGCAAGGAGGGAGAGAGTGAGACTATGATAGAATCCGCAGAATGTGACTGTAGAGATCACTCTTGCAAGCAAAAGGACCTTAGTTTGGATCTCCTAATACACATAAAAATGCCAGGCAGAAATGGGGGTGGCCTGTAATTCTGGCTCTGAAAGGAAACCCAGAACAAAGCAATAAAAGCATAGAACAATCCAGGATGATTCTGTATGTCATCCTTAGGCTTCCACAGGCATACACACTCAATCACCTTCTTGTACATAAACACACACACACACACACAACACATCTGTTATAGTCAGATACAGGTATCAACTTGATGGCTGAGGGTTTGAACTCTGGGCACATTGTAGAGAACTGATGGTTGAGTTACCCAGAGCAAACTTGCAGGAGACTGTCTAGAGGATGGGGAAGGCCCAGTCCATGTTGGGTGGGACTAGTCTCTGGTGAATAAAATGAAGGGAGCTGTTTGAGAAAAGAGGCTTCCTTGTGTATACTTGGTCAGATATGCTGGTCTGGTAAGTAAGGACTGTCCCTCTCTCAGTTGTTATGTGGATATGGTAGGGCCAGTTCCCTCACCCTGGTGTTGGTGTCAGCTCTCCTGTAGGAGGAACTGTAACCACCAGCCTACTCCTTAAGCCATTGGATGGATTTTTATCAGCAACAATTCTGATGAACTGCAACAGCTGAAGCAGACAAGGATCTGACTCTGGAGACTGAGGTCTTCGATGGAAGGGATTTTGGGCTTGTTTACATATCACATTTTCCTCTCTCAATCTGTTCCTTCTAGATATTGCTTAAAGTCTATAACTGTTTCATTTGTGTTAAACACCAAGCATCTACTGTATTACTTGGCAAACAGTAGAGGCTAAGTGGCTGGATAGTGGTACAGTTAGAAGGCTGGGTTTCTGAGAGGACAGTGGTTACAAACATAGATCAATAGATAACTCCTTCCATAAGCCATCAGAATTTCCACCTCTTTTCTATACAGTAGAGGATAAAGACAGTTGATTAAAGAGCAGAGGAATAGGTTATAATAGTCAGCATTTCATGTGCTTTGGCTGCAATGTAAGAGTCCTTTAATGTAGAAGGAAATTAGGGAAGGACCACTCTGTAGATCTGGCTGGGTCTGTGCGCTCTACAGGATTTCATAGACATCTTGTCTGAAGTGCTTAGGAAATACAATTCATCTTCATTGTAGCATTTTTGTTGGAAGCCATAGTTACTAGTTACTCATCATTTCAATAAGTTTCAAGTTTTTTTTCCCCTAGATTCAGGAACTTTGGTTTAAAACAATTATTCTTTAATCATAGAAACATTGGAATTTGTAAAATAGAGACTGTAGTGTATAGCCAGGCTCTGAGAAGTGGCTATTTTCTCAGATTTCATGGGGTGTCATATGAGAAAGGGTTAGTCTAACTTGAAGCTTACTTATGTGAGATATGGGATTTCATATTTGAAATTAGCTTCTGCTGCCTACTTTTCTTTGTCACTCACTGACCCGCTGTATGCATAGAGATGTCCTGCACACCAGGCCCTTTTCATTGCCCATCTTGCAGTGGCAACAGGGCCAGTGCTATGCAACAGTCATTGTGAAGTTACCAGGGTCATTACTGTCTGTATTGCTTCATCACAGAGGAGAGCTCTGGACAGTCACTTGACTTGCCTTCCCAGAGCATGATTCAAAGGTCTTCTATCACATTTTTCCTAATGTTAAAGCAATAAATATTTGTAATGTGATATCCTATTAGAAGTTTAAAGTGGAAATACTAATTTCAGTTTTTGAAGCTTCTTGTGAATCTTTCACAATATAAAGGACTTGCTTTGCTGTTTCTTAGACTAAATCATTACTGCAAAGTGCCATGAAATGACCTTTTGTCTGTAGTTTTACAGGAATATGATTGAGAGAAAAGCACTTGAATATTAAGTTAATTCCTTTCAACTGCCTATACTGATAACAAATACAGTTCTGGAAGAGGGAACGTATCAGAAACAAGGACTCTCTTATTTCTGTAATTCTATTCCAAGTTTAATTTGCTGAAGAGAATATAAGTTTCCCTGATTTTATCTTTTTGACTAGAAATGCCACAGCAGTTGTAAAGTTTTAGAGATTATTGCTGTTAAAAAAAAAAAAGGAAATCTGCAGAAACCTAAAATGATGAACCCAAGAGGAAAAGAGACTTATGGTGAAAAACTACAGAGCACTGGATAATTAGTATCTGTTCCATTGTAACAATCTATATGCTAGAGCAAAGTTGTAAGAATGTGGTCTTACTGATATCCTTAGCATTACTAGTGTCAAACCATTGTCTATATATATACTACATGCATGCTCGGGACACTGTCAGGTTGTAATGAGGCCACATCTGCCTATAAAACCCTTTCATCAACTAATTTTTGAGTTTAATCTGATAGTAGAGAAAAATAGACTCCAACATTAGCAGACGTGCACAGACCAAAATAAAATATAGTTTCATGAGGTGAATAAACACAAAGTATGTGACCCTAAAGCCTGATCATCCATAATTTTTAAATCTAGCACTTTTTTTTTTATCTAGGCTACCATTATTACCATTACTGAACTTCCAAGTATCAGACTCTGTCTTGCACAAATGGGATTTCATCCTATTTCTGAGATGAAAGCATTTCAGTAGAGCAAATGACTAAATGACATGTCAGCCAAACAAAATATTTGCTTAAGAAACTTTTTTTTTTTTTTTTTTTACTCTAACAGTCTATTAAGATAACATAATTCAGGCTCCAAGCTATGCCACTGATGCCTGAACTCTCAGAGGAGGTTTGGTGTTCATCTAAAGGGATGCTCCAGGGGATAGGAGGGGTAAGGGGGAGGCACTGGGAGAGGGAAGGAAGGGGGTGAAAAGAAGGGAGAAAGGGAGAAAGTGCAATAGGGGAAGACTGGGTAGAGGACGGGGGTACCTATTGAGCTTGTATGATTAGGAAAAAAAATAAAATGTGGGAGAAAAATAGATAACATAATTTAGCTAGAAATACTATAATACATTCCTTTATATTTTTTTATAGAAACATAGAATTACACTGAACATTCTGATACTCATAAATACACTGAGGCAGAGTTTTCTTTCCTGAAGTATAAAACCATATTCTCTAGGACAAATGATGGTAGTAGACAAACTTTTTGTTTGGGAAATTAGTCAAGATTTTTATTTTCTTTTGTGTATATGTGTGTGTTTTGCATGTAGGTGTACCTGCGTGTGCAGGTATGTGTCTATGGAGACCGAAGAATGACATTGAGAATCATCCTGGATTGCTCTACCTCCTTTTTGCTTGCTCTGTGGTTTCCCAAGCTCTGCCTTCCAGGCCCAAATTCCAGGCAGCCACTATATCTGCCCAGCATTTTTATACGGGATCTGGGAATCTGAACTCAGGTCTTTTTGCTTGTAAGGCAAAGACTTCCAACTACTGAGCCAGTTCCCCAGCTCATTAGTTAAGATTTTTGTGAGACACTGCTCATAGGATTCCCACAACCAACATCAAAATCAAGTGTGTTGGTGCACTCATCTCATAACCGTAGTAAAAGCAAGATGGAAGGTGTATGCTTGGAGATCGCTGTCTAGCCTACCCGGTACAATACCCTTTTGAAAGGCAGGAAAGCACCTGAAGAATGCCAGATTGTCATCTGACCCACATGTGAAAGATTAACTAGATGAGTTGGCTAATGTGTTCTCAAGCTCTCAGTTAGGGATACTAGCCATCTTGGGAATACTTACCAGTTTCTGGAAAGCTATGCTTATTGTAAATGGGGTGAAGGCTGAATGTACTGTTGTCTAGTGAAGGGGACCTGGATGCTTCCAAATACCATGAATGCATGAAGCAACATTTACCCCTCACAAAATTTATCTGTTCTGAAATGTCAAGTGCCGAGGTTGAGAAGTCCTGCCTTAGGTGTATGTGTGAAAATCAAGGTATGCCCCTTGTAAACTAGTAAATATTGTCTCTATCTTCATAACACAGCTATGAAAAAGGTATTAAAAGGACATTAAAAACATTCATACATCACTCACTAAATCAACAAACACATAATGTATTTCTATTAATAGAATATTGTTACTTGATGTGTTATTATTTCTCAGTGAATACAACAAAAATTCCTGACCTTGAGTAACTTTTGTGGTCACTTCTGTTATTTAGTGACATGGTTCCATTCTGTTACCCAGGCTGACCACACACTTACTATGCAGCCCAGTCTGGCTTTAAACTCATGACCTTTCTGCCTGGCCTCTGGAATGTAGGGATTAAAGGTATGGTCATCAAGTTTGGCCTGGAATAACTTATTCATAGAAGAGGAGATAGACAACAATGTATATGACAAATAGCAAAGCAGATAATTTTTAAGATTGATGAGTATTGCTAAACAACAAAAAAAGTGAAAGTAAATAGATTACAGGTATTGAAAATGCTGGAGAATAGCAGGACAAAAAAACAGGTGTGTTGCAATTTTAAATGTGAGGGTGTGAAGGCAGGCTTTACTAAAAGGATATTGAAATAGTATAATGAATATCATGTTGGCATAGTTTGGGTTACCTCTAGTTCCCAAGAATAGTGTTCCAGTTACTCTTCTGTTGCTAGTGACACCACACTCTAAACCAAAGGAACTTAAAGAACAGGTTTGTTATCACAGGTTACAGTTCCAGAGACAGTCCACTGTGGTGGGAGCACATGGTGGCAGACAGAGAAGCCTTGGCCACAGGCACAGCCACAGGCACAGGAGGCCAGCTATTGCATTTCAGCTATACTCAGGGAAAGAGAGAGAAGTTGGGAACACATTATCAAAGCCTCAAGTCCCATTCCCTCTAAAGTACTTCTAACAAGGTTCCATCTCCTAAAGGTTTCCTAAACTTCTTAAAACAGCTCCACCAATTGGGGCTAAGAGGTCAAATAGATGAACCTGCGGGGGCCGGGGGGGGGGTCATTTAACATCCAAACTATGACAAACAGGGAATAACTAAGTGTCCTTATTGGGAATAAGATGGTCTGCACAAGCATTAAGAGACACAAAGCTGTATGTCCTGCATGGAGCTTCAAGAGGGACTGAGACTTCTTGGTGACAGAAAATTGACCATGGCAAACACAGGATGATTGCATGCTACTCCATTTGTTCCTGCTTCCATCTTTTCCATTTGTAAAGAACTGGCAGGAAAATGCTTTGCATTTATTCTGCACTTGTTCTCCTTATTTGCTCTTTCTCATAAAACTCAGTTGGTAATTCACTGTGAACTAAGTGATACAGCCAGGAGTTTCTAGGAGGGGACAGTAAGGTAGCATCCAAGAAATGAAATGAAAGGCAAAGCTTACAAAGGAGACTAGTGGTATCTCCATTAACCTACCTGTCCACCACCGATTTTCATTGTCTGAAGCAAGCTTCACATTTAGCTCACTCCTTCCAGGTACGGCAACAATACAAGAAACTACGCTGTTCGAGTGGGGGATTACCACACGCTGGTACCAGAAGAGTTTGAAGAAGAAATTGGAGTACAACAGATTGTGATTCACAAGGAGTACCGGCCAGACAGTAGCGACTACGACATTGCCCTGGTCAGGTTACAAGGGCCAGAGAAGCGATGTGCCAGGCTCAGCACCCATGTTTTGCCAGCCTGTTTACCCCTCTGGAGAGAGAGGCCACAGAAAACAGCCTCCAACTGCCACATAACAGGATGGGGAGACACAGGTAAAAAAATAATACCCGGGAACAAGCTAGGAAGACCAGACACCTTCCTTTGTCTGATATTCACACATGCATTGTGTTGTAAGATCTCATAGAAGCAAGTCTATATAATTGGAAATTCTGCCAAGTGTGAAGTAATTTGTTCAATCTAGTTTCACATCCTGAGGTGAATGTTCATTCCAACTTCAACTAAAGCATAAACAGAAAACTCTAGAGCTTAAAGAACATTCTACAACTTTTAGCTGCTCTGACACGTGAACAAACAAAGGGCGTTTTAAAGAATGGAATTCTGTAGTTCATAAAGCTTTTCTGAAGATTTTAATGAAGTTGGCCCAGAAAAGCACTTTAGTGTTTTTGCCAAGGAACCCATTGTCAAGCTGAATTTTATGGAGAATTCCTAAGTATAGATAAAAGCAGAACTGCTTAGGTGGAGGCCAGGCTTGAGGAAATTCTACTTCAATTTCTCCTTCACCCTCCCTTTCCATTCCATTGGCAACCTCTAAGCATCAGTATTCAACACAAGGACTTAGGTGACCTTAGCTCTGTGAATTGTCTTACTGTGAGTGTACAACAGAGTATCACCTAAGGGTGAGCCTTCCAACATACTGGATAAAGTGTTCAAATTCACAAATAATGATAAATCATGGGTTAAAGAATAACTGATAATCATACTCTTAATAAAATTGTCAAACTAGTACACTTTTGCAGGTGTTAAAAATAAGGTGTTATTTAGCATGCATAGTCAGTTATACACTTAAGCCATCCAACATATAGGATAATGGCTTAAATGAGATGAAAACAGTGTTATAAGAATTAAGCCTGTTTCTACATAGAAAATTATATGCAATTTTATTTCTGAACCACCCTATACATTACCACATCCCTACTCTGTGAACATCTTCCTCTTAGGTTCTTATACAAATTTAATTCTGAAAGTAAATGGATGTATAGGGCTTACATGAATTGATGTGTCAATGTAAAACAACTATGGATAGGTTTTTTGATATACAGAATTCCGTTATCTCTGAAACTTTGAACTACACTGATGACACAGAATTTTAAGACTTGAATATCCATGAAACTGTTCAATGTAACCATCTGTTTGAATTAACTAACTCAGGTCTTTGGTTTGAGTAGGACGCGCCTATTCAAGAACACTGCAACAAGCAGCTGTCCCCTTACTTCCCAAGAGGTTTTGTGAAGAACGTTACAAGGGTCGGTTTACTGGGAGAATGCTTTGTGCTGGAAACCTCCATGAACACAGACGTGTGGACAGCTGCCAGGGAGACAGCGGAGGACCACTTATGTGTGAACGGCCTGGACAAACCTGGGTTGTATATGGGGTTACTTCTTGGGGATATGGTTGCGGAGTCAAAGATTCTCCTGGTGTTTATACTAGAGTCTCAGCCTTTGTACCTTGGATAAAAAGTGTTACCAAACTCTAACTTCAAGAAACCAGAGATGGAGAACTCTTAATCTACACTGTTAGCACTAAACCACGACAACTATTAGAGACTTGAGATCTTTCTGCTTTGTCATGATTTTGAAAATATTAAACAGGTCAGGGTTAGATACTTCAGTGTAATACTGATTTTTAGGAGTTGCCCTAACTTAATCTTAATGGAAGTGAGAGTATTTCTCAGCAGTTCATATTCTTCACTGCTCACATCTGGGTGAGAACTCCTGGTAATTTGGTGCTCAAGTTTGACCTACATTGTTAACCACATAAGAGCGGTACCATTCCACAATTATTGTTTTTCAAAGACTGACATCTTCACATACTTAAGAAAATCAAAGGCTAGAAAGGCAAAGACATTTTAAACTTTAGTGCTAGATGTTTAATATACAGTTAATCAGTCACTGGATATGTTCCGATCTTTCAAATACAGTACAAAATGTTTACTTTGGAATTAGCTTTGTGGAGCATGGTCAACAGCACCATCTACTGGAACTTTCTTGTAATTGACCCGAACTTCCAAGTTTCCAAAAGACTAATCTTGCTATCTACTGAAAAAACTCACCAGGAAGTCCTTATACAAAATACTCATTTCAACCTATTGCACATACTAGTATAGCAAATACCACACTATGGCTGTACAGCTGAACTTGTTTTGCAGTGTTACTCCTTGTTCTCAAATGATCAAGCAGGTAAGGTCTTGCAGGGTTCAGCAAGCTGGCTCCAAGTTTTGTTCCCCTACATTCCCAAGGTCATCAGATTTGTTTCCCTTTGGCTTCCTAATTTGGCAAGATGGCATAGTTGTTAATAGTACTCTAACAGAGAAGCTGCATTCATAACGTAATTAGTCATGGAGTCTTTAACTTTAGTATGATTAGTAATTGCCTCAAATGGCTGTAATCTCCAAGAACATCACATATTTTCTTGAAATCTTAAGTCATTTTATAAAAACTTAGAGAAACCTACTGGCACTTTCTAAATCACTTTTAATGTGTACAATTTCTGTCAGAACCATTCTGACATGGCAATCCCCAACAGCTAGGTAGTCCTCTAGGAAGGCTCTTGATCCATTTCCCTGTGCCAATCTCAGGCCTCCACATGCACAGTATATAAATGGTTCGCAAACAGCCTGTCATTTAAACTTCATCACCCTATAAACTTGAAGGGTTTGTAACCAAAGTTACAACCCACCATTTGCCCTTACAATCAAACTACATTGCTGGTATAAACAACATTATACCAAAGCTTTAAGGAGACCAACAATGGGAAGGTACACAGGCAGTCAACCTGTAGTTTGCTTAATTCTCAAGTGTAGGAAGACTGAAAACACAGCAAAACGTCCTGAATTTAAGTATAAAAATGTTTAGTACACATTTGTGCAAAGTGCACCATTTTGTATTGTCGTTACCCTATGTCTTGTATATTATGGACTACTCTCTCTTGGTGTTGTATATGCTTAAAATATAGCTTTAACTATTTAATAACAGGATGGTCTTGAAAACTTTCTGCTTCAGTCACCATATGCTGGGATTACAGCCATGTGCCATCATGCCCAGCTGTGCAATGTCCCAGTAAATGTTTCTCACCAAAATATTTTTAATCCCGAACTGTACTCATTCATGGCATAAACACAAGCTTCAAGTGACAAACAGGATGAACTCTTTATTGTTCTGAAATTCAGGAATCCGGTGTTTTACATTACTATTTTCATTGCAAAACATCTTTACAAATATTGGTTTAAATTTAGGATTATACTGAAATCATTACTATGGTAATATCCAAAACACTTATTACCCAAGATTTATGTGAAGATCCACTGTCTTTATCTCTTCGGTTTTCTCGATCCCTGCAGAAAAAGAAAACCAGCTATTAAGAAATCCACTTTGTAGTTGTTAGCGACTCAGTACTCTCTATTCATGGCTCAATCACGTCAGCCAAAACATACTAACTGTAGCTAAGAAATCATGTGTTTTTCAGACTAATTCAGAACCTTGAAAATATAAAAAGGAAACCTACCTCGTAATGTTCCCAACTACCTCCGGCAAAGAGCTCAGGGACCTAGAAACATTTTAGCAACATTAGAATAGTATCTTCGGTAAACTAATAACCCACAGGAATTCACCAGTTAAGAATGTTACTTGTGCAAGTCAGAATCTGATACCAATTAAATGGTGACAGCTTTGCCAATAAACAAGAATATGCTCTTCCATGGCTAGGAAGGGAGACTGCCACAGCCGACAGGTCCCAAAGATACATGGAGATTCGCAGCATGCAACCAGTGAAATAAATTCCTTTAAGGCTTTACTCACCAACCAGGCGACTCGAGATTAGCGAAGTGCGTCACGAATCTCAGGGAGACAAGCCTCAAGACAGCCATCCTGCACAGGCAGCGCACCGCCAACCTCCCTCCCTCGCTGTGGAGTGCACAGACTTTCCCCGGGCGTCCCCGGCCAAGGTCCGGGGCGAGGGGTGTCAAGGTGCCCGGCTGCACGTGGCTGGCCCGCGATCTAGCGAGCGGCTGCAAGAGGTCATGGACCCCCAGATTTTCAAAATCGAAAACGAACGTAAAAATGAGATCTCCATGGTAGTTAAGCCAAACAATCTACAGCAGGAGACAACCATTTTTTGTGCAACCACTTTAGCATACAAAACACTAGAGTGACAGGCAGCTCCGCAGTTCCTGGGCGTGAAAGGCCGCGCAAGTGGACGCGCGCGCTCTTATACACCCGGTGACGCTTCCCAGGGAGCGCCGCGCTCGGGGCGGGGCCTGCGTGCTCCTCCCTCCCTTCTTCTCTCCAGGCTCTGGCGCCCAGCCGGGGATCTGCGGCTCAGCCTACTTCGCGTCCTACTGCAGGCGGCCGAGCCACTTCTCGCGAGACCCAGGATTCTTGTGTCTGAGTGACGCGCGCTGAGTCGTGACTTCCTGTTCCTTCTGGAGCGCGCCTTTAGCATTGTTACCGGGGCCGCGAGTTGGGCGGTTCTCCCCGCTTAACCTCGCTCCAGTTACTTGTAGGAAAGCAGCTCGTCTTTTCGGGCTCCTGATGATCTATGGTAGGGGCGCCCTGTCCCACCGCGACACTTCTTCGGGAGCCGCTCCTGCAGCTCGGGCGGCAGTAGCCTCTCTGCTTTTGCATTTCTTTTTGTTAGATTTCTGGTCTGAGAATTATTTACGTGCAACCCTCACAGCGCACCCACATCCTTCATAAAGGCAAGAAGGATGCTGTTCCCAGCCCGTGGGCGGAAGCCTGCCACGTGTGCGAGGTGGCGGAGCGCGCCTTTGTCCCGCCCTCCTGGGTCCTGGGAGGGGCAAGGACTGGGTCGCAGCTACCGGAGCTGGCAGTTAGCTTGCGCCTGGGTTAAGTGGCTTCTGCCTGTGGGGTTAGGGTCATCTCTCCTTCCCCCCCTGCCTGAAACGTAAAAGCTGAGACCACTAGGAACTTTTTGTTGGGAAATAATTTGAATAGAGTAAAATTTTGCTAGTGTCCTAATGAATCGAGTTATAGTTGATATTTTCATTTAGTAACTGCAAGTTACTAAATTCGTTCACCATATTCGTTCATTCTCTAATTTCATTTTACGAAACTCATCAAACTAATAGCAAGGCTTAAATACCAAACAACAGTAGGGGTTTTGCAAAACTTCATTCCATTTTGATATTATAGATTGCATTTTTAGTGGTTTGTTACCTCTGCAACAGTATCACAGGGTGGACATCTTAAGAGAAACTGACTTGTTATACTACTGGAGATTGAAGGTCTGACATCATTATTTCTCGTGTTTCCTCTGCTGGTTTATAGATGGTTATCTTCCTACATCATCTCATGATTTCTCCTTTTATGCCTGTCTGACTGAATCGCCTTGTCTTAAAGTTCACTAGTCATATTTGATGAAGAGGTACTCTAATAACCTCACTTAATGATAATTAGTGGTTAAAGTAGTTGATTCCAAATATAGCCAAGTTCAGATGTACTAGGGATTAGGGCTTCAATATATGATTTTTAAGGAGTGTAATTTAGCTTAGCACTGTACATTGGACCCTGCATTCTGATGTCCCACTGAAGATTTGCAATGAATGTTTCTATTGGATTAAGTGGGTAGAATAGGAAAGATGAAGGTATATGCACTTGCATATCCTGCTTTTGGACTAAAACGTGTTTTGTGTGAAACTGAGCTCTGGAAATCTGTTTTTCTCCTCTCATGTTTATGTTCTTTCCTTTACCTTGTGTACTCTTCACAGTTTATCAAATTCTATTCATCTTTCTGATCTGTGCCTTGATCAAGTACTGTTTGTCCTGAATAATTTTCATATTTCCAAATGGTTATTTTCATTTTCTCTTACTTTTTTTCTTGTGGTATCTTTATTATAAACTTCTTTTGGTGAAGAACTGTCTCTCTTATCCAAGTGCTCAGCAAGAGAGAGTTACAATTAATAAGCACTCAAATCCATTCACAACTTGCTTTAGAGTACTCACTATTTCTGAAACTGGAAAGAATTCATTTTTATTTTAAAAAGTCATTTTTGCAGGATAGAGATGTAACATAATAGTGCAGCGCTTGTCTGGCGTGCACAATGACATGGGTACAGTCTCCAGAACCACAGGAAAGGAAAAGTCAATTTCTCCAGAATGTAGACTCCCTGATTGTAGCTCCAATTTCACTGTGGGCTGTACTCTGTAACTTGCTTTCAAATATAGGATAAGTAAGGAAACAGAAAACATATTAGTATCACTTAGAAGTCATGATAGAATGTACTCTGATACAGTGGGGTGAGAAATAAACTTTGTTATCTCTGAATTGTTTCTTAAAGCCCATATTGTTTGTACTTGAAATGATTTGACAAAATCAAATCAAAGGGCATTTTGAAAATTACCCAACAAGTACTCGACACTGTGTTTTCAATAATAATAAAGAAACTGTCCACAACAACAAAGAGATTACATTTAAGGAATAAATATAACATGGCATGTTGGCTGAGCTCCTCGAGCCAAAAAAAATAATTGTTGGTGGAAAACTAGTAAAATCTGAACAAGGTGTGAACTTCAGTTGAAAAATGATATGTTGATGTTCAGTATGACAAATGTGGATGAGGGAATGTGGTGTTAAGTCAGGATAGATGAGGATGATATGAAAACACAAGGAAGGATACTGGAGAGCAGCTGCCTTTCTGGGAACAGGTGACAGTGTGCTGAGGCACAGCAAGCTGGGGTTTTTAGTGGTGCTTGAGGCAGTAAGAGCTAGTTGGAAAATTTTATTTGATGAACTGATGCTTTGGGATGGGGGCAGTTTCACTGGGGGATAGTAAGGGCTGCTTGGTCTCAACTGGGCTGAGGAGATAGGTGACTTGGGGGTGGTGTGAAGGATTCAGGTTGATTTGGGACCCTTTTGTATCCGAAGACAGCTGTCTCTTTGCTTCTAAGTTTTGGATTTAATCTTTTATGTGAAAATACTCTATGCCATTTGTGCAAGTTTTCTATAAGACCTACCAAAATGTTGGTAATAATGTTTAATAAAAAAGGGATCATAGCTTGGTAGCCTTATATCTCCATTTTAAGACAAGTTGCCACTTGATTGTTGGTTCCTGTGTACTTGAAGTCTGCATTCAAACCCAATGAGTGTGGAATTTAATCTCTACTTAAGGCAAGGATATTGAGGTATTTAACTTATTTTACAGCTAAAATATTTGGGGCTGTTTTTTAAAAAAGATTTTTGGTTCCAACATTTTAATAACTGAACTTTTAATGATGAACATTTTAAAATGGATTATGAAAACTTTTAATTTTGGACTGTGGCTTTGAATACACTTAAGACAGAATGTAGAAATAGAAGAATTAAAAATTAATTATTAATTAAGATGAATTTAATGTAAGATAAAATGAAAGGTAAAGCTCCTGGAACTGATGCAGTGACTGGGAAATATGTAGATTCTGCATTTGCTATGCATTTCCAGCCACATTCCTTCTTCCAACTGCATTCATCTTTTCCTTTTTCGGTTTTAGTGTTGTAGCAGTTACTCTTAATGGTTGATGATAAAATTACCATCAAGTGACTTAAAGGAACAAGTTTTTTTTTTTTATTTTTGGCTTATGATTCCAGGTTATAATCGCCCAGCTTGGCAGGAGAGCCATCACCAATACCAGAGCCAATGGAACTGCCCGCACCATATCTACATAATAGCTAAGAGAGGGACAATTCTTACTTGCCAGAGCAGCACCTCTGATCAAGTAACAGAAGGATGCCAACTTTCTCAACCAGCTCTCTGTACTTTATTCACCTGTCTAGGACCTAGTCCCACCCACCTTGGGTTGGACCTTCCCCATCAACTAGATAATCTCCTGCAGGATTCACTCTGGGCTTAAATAAACTAGTAATTATCTACAAATGTACCCAGAGCTAGAACACTCAACTGTCAAGCTGACACAAATATCTACTATGACACTGAAGGACTCTGGGGCCACTGCAGGTAGTGCGGTTAGGGACGACCGGACCAGCCGGGCGACCCATAGGGCTGAGCGGGTGATGAGTGTCGCGGCCCAATGAACACAATGGAGCAGGGAGGTCTGTCAAAGCAGGATCTCAACTTTATTAAACAGAGGGGTGAATTATATAGAATGTGCAGCAGGGGGAGGGGGAAGGGGTGGTGTGATTATGGGGTAACCAATAGGAAATGAATAAGTGACCAGAAGGTGATTGAATAGGTGTGACATCATCCCCTAAAGTCAGGTCCTGAAACTCTAGCCAGGCTCAGGAAGTTCCAGCAGACGTCAGGCCTGGTAAAGAGGCCCAACATGATACTTCACCCCTTGTCAACTTGACTTAAACGCATATTACTTTTTACTGTAACCTTCAATCCTTATCCCCACAAGTGTCAAATTTATTTTATAAATACATTTGATTTTATTCTAAAAGTCCAAAATTAAAAGTTTTCATAATCCATTTTAAAATGTTCATCATTAAAAGTTCAGTTATTAAAATGTTGGAGCCAAAAATCTCCTTTTTAAAAAACAGCCCCAAATATTTTAGCTGTAAAATAAGTTAAATACCTCAATATAGATAAAACATCAAAATAGAAGCATCGTGACAAAAAGAAAACATCAAATTAAGACCAAAATCCAGCAAATCAAATACCACATTCTGTACTTCAATGTCCATCTTCTGTTGCTCATCCCATAGTCATTGTAGCTCAAAAATTCTGGACAATGCCAGTCCCTCTTCACAGCACAAGCAGTGTTTCTCTGAATCAGGTTGAATTTTCTATTTGTAGTCATCCTCAGCACACAGCCCATGGTTCTGGCATCTCCAACAACGCTCTGGGTTTGCCTCTGTAACTATAAACTTCGCTTTCCCTTGTAAGTACTCCAAACCTGCCACTTGATGCCATGCTTCTGTTGCTCTCCATAAGCCCTTAATTATGCATCAAAACCAGCATCACCTGGGTAATGGCAGAGGCTTGATCCATTCGAACCACAGCTGTGCCAACTTCCACGAGCTAAACCTGGTAACCTTTCTAGGCAGCAAAAACTTCCAAAAGGAAGGAAGATGCTTCATCTTAGGTTTGGGTCCCTTGAGAGAATCAGAGTTCAAAGCGCCAAATCCCCATATGGTGGTATTCATGTCTTCCACTGCCCCAGTGCAAAGCATTAGAGTTTTCTTCAATGACCTTAATCTCTATAATAGCCACAGCTGCTCTGCTGTCTTTTCCTCATTCTAAGTTTCAAGGCTGCCAACACAACTCTCTTCTACCAAACAAATCAAACCATCATCTATTGTTTTTAAAACATCCCCATGGGCTGGTGAGGTGACTCAGGGGTTAAGCCTCTGCCTTGCAGGCAGAAGGTTCTAAGTTCAGATCCTAGACCCCACCTATAGACACAGGGCAGAAGCGAGGCTGGCCTGTGTTTCTGGTCCTGGTAGGGCGGAGCCTGTGAATCCCAGGGCAGAGTAAACGAGGAGGTGGAGGCGGTCCCTGGTGGTTCCCGAATTCATCCGTGGTTCAACACACACACACACACACACACACACATACATACATACACACACACGCATACATGCACAATTGAATAAATAATAAATAATAAAAAATTAAAAAATTAAAACATCCCCAATTCCTTGTTCTCTTCATCACAAACTCGGTCGAAATAATCAACACTTCCCTCAGAACGTGTATTATCCAAATGAGCCATTAAACTGTAGAATGATATTTGTAATCCACAGTCCCAAAATCTTCAAACACTTCAAACTTTGTCTAACAAAAAGCCATTCAAAACCCACAAAATTCAGACAATTAGATTTATCAGCAACATCCCACTTCTCTGTTAACCAAATTCTGTTGCAATTAGCCTACAAACTTGCTGATAAAATTATGACAGAACAGCTTAAGGGAAAAGGATTTATTTTCTTTTATGCTTGGTTACAGATGCTTGTCCAACTTGGCCAGGAGAGCATGAACCATCACCAAGGGGCTGAGGGAACTGGCTACACCACATCCACGTAACAACTGAGAGAGGGACAATCCTCATTTGCCAGACCAACATGTCTAGTCTAGTGTACAGAAAGATGTGCACTTCCTCAATCAATTCTCTGTATTTTATTCAGCTGTTCAGTGCATAGTCCCACCTACCTTGGGTTGGATCTTCCCCATCAACTAGACATTTTCCTAAAGGTTCACTCTAGGCTTAACTCAATTACTAGTTCTGTACAAATGTGCCTAGAGCCTAAACACTCAACTGTCAAGTTGACACCCATATCTAACGTATCTAACTATAACAGTGTGGAAGTAGGTAATCATAAAAAAAACAACATGTAATTGCTCATCTCTCAAATGAAGTTAGTGGGAGAAACTATAGTCAGGAAATTGTCATCTAAACAAACACGAATGAAATTCAATGTTAAAAGACTAGATCTAAACATTCAGGCATTATATGTGCCCTCAGATATATATATACCACACACACACACAGTGACTTTACTGTAGAAGTGGGAAACACTTAACACTTAGTCATATCACATTTTTTCTCAAGTAGTTCAAAATTCAAACAATCTGAATTACTCTGTGTCCTGTATTTTCAGCACTTAGCTTTTTTTTTTTTTTTTGCATCAACCAATGTTTTAGTTACCTGTTACTCTGTATCAGACTAACTCAAAATAGGGGTTTATACAATATGCATTTAGTGTCTTACCTGATTTCTGTGGATCAAGATTCCAGAGGTTGATTTGACTCTGTTTCTACCATAGGATTACAGTGAGAATTATATTCATTGGAGTTTGAGTGAAGGTTCTGAAGCTTGATGAGTGGTGTTGGAGACTCCACCAAGGTACTGACTCACAAGTCTGGCAAGTTCATACTTAGCAGTGGCAGGAGGCTTCAGTTTCCTTAGCAGTTAGAGCATTTCGAAGAGCTGCTTGAGTGTCTTCATAAAACTTAGGGCAACTAGTTTTTCCCAGAGTCTGAGATCCAAAACAGGAAGCCTGCTGTTTTCAGTGAAGCTCCGTTTCTAGACTAGGAGTTTGCAAACCATCACTTGTTTGCACAGTTATCAATTCCAACTCATACTTTAGAAAAGGGAAATTGGACTTCGTTATTGAGATAAAACCCTCTTCATCTAAAAGAAAGGAGTGAAAGAATTTGTTGATATGACTTTAAAATTGCCCTGTCTGAGATGTACGAGTTGCATTGTAGCTATCATTGAAAATGCTTGGTGGCAGAAAAAATTGTTTCCTGTGTTCATGTGAATTTTAGACACCTGGTTTTTGTAATCTTTCCAGGAAACAGTAAGAAAAAAAATGACAGATAATCACAAACTTATTCTTAAAGATTCCATTTTTATGGATGGAATTAGAAAAAATTATATTGAGTGAAGTATCCCAGACACAGAAAATTAAGCACCGTATGTACTCCCTAATAGGTGGATCCTAGTACTAAACCCACTTAGTGACACACTCAAAGATAAATATCCGTAATACCTACAATAATTGTAAAGATTATAACCAGAGAGAGAAACAGGAGTGCCCTACCAGAAACAAGGAGAGAGGGGACCATGCTACGGCAGAGAAAATAGGCCACCATCAAGGACTGCAAGTAAGTAATGAGACATCTGGTTAAGTTCACAGACTTTCCTTCCTGGTCACTTGTATCTGATGGGTTATGATCTCACCAGAAAGGGAAGGCATAGAGTCTGGCAGATAGAAGGTAACCATCCTGCAAATGGGAGAACGACCTCCCTCACCAAGGCCTCCTACTCTTATTCCATCTACCTTTGAATCTACTCTTATAATAAGACTCTATTTTAACAGCCTTTTATCTCTGGCCAAGGGGTAACATCCAATACCCATCAGGATGGGCCAAGGGCAGTGCAGGAACAGCAAAACTGAAAAAAAAAATCAACAAACCATAATTCAGAAAATCAGAGACTCTATATCACCACCTGGAACCAGGCCAGCCTAATCTCTCTGCATCCTAAAGCTCAGGGAAATTTGTGGAAGAGGGGGCAGTAAGATTGTAAGAGCCTAAAATGGGGAAGAGCAACGATATGCAAGATACTCCACACAAGTTAGGGCCGAAGTAATCATAATAGGACTTTGCATGACCTGCGCAATGACCAACATATCATTAACCCCCCAAAGTCTAGCATGGATCACAGGCACTAGGATCCTTAGAGGCAAGGGATTAACTGCCACAATAGTGTTCCTATACTAAAAGGGACACAAAAAAGAGCTCTAGGCAATGCTACTAAGTCCTTACACCTCATCAGAGAGGAGGACCCAGAAGAAAGTCTGACATGCACAGTAAAGGATGCTCCAGGAATGGGGGGGAGGGGGCACTGAGAGAAAGGGAGGGAGGGGGGAAAGGAAGGGGAAAAGGAGGGAAGGAGCAAGGGGGTCCAGGGAGGGCTGGAGGGAGGGAGGGAAATGGAGAACTTATCAACTTTGTATGAGTGGAAGAAATAAAAAATAAAAGAAAAAAAAAGATTCCATTTTTAGTAATGCTGGTTGTAATGACTGAGATTTCATGTTCCAAAGCAAGTTGCATGACCATACTCAACTTCAGAATGGTGGAGAAATAAAATCATATCATGAAATCAGAAGATGACCTTGTGAGTTTGTTAATATTGCACTCATGATTTCTCAGTTGATAAGTTATAACTTTTATATAATTTTATATTCACCCTTTCTTATTCAGTTATCACACTGATAATCTGAGCAGTTCATTGCCTTTACATGTTTCTTTCCTACTATTTGAATAAATTCATGAGAGTAATGCTGCTTTCTCCTTGTTACAGTAAGTGTAAATCCTTTCCACTGATTATCAAGTCAACTTTCTCAACTTGGTCAACATACAAGGTACACTGCACTTGCATACTCATTTTTACTTCATAGCATCTCATGCACAGGGAATATTTCCTATACTGCCTACTTATCCTTATTCTCAGTTCTTATTTTTATAGAAATCTTTCATTTAGTATTCTCTATAATCATGGTGTCATGTTTAGATACAGGTGTCAACTTGACCATTGTGGATTTGAATTCTGGGAATATTTGTAGAGAATTAGTAGTTAAATCCAGAGTGTACTTGCAGGAGATTTTCTAGTTGATGGGGAAGTCCCAGCCCATGGTGTGTGAGTGAGACTAGGCCCCAGGCAGGTGAATAAAATGGAGGAACTGTTTGAGAAAGTTAGCATCCTCATTTATACTTGGCCAGACATGCTGATCTGGCAAGTAAAGATTGTTCCTCTCTCAGCTGTTACCTGGGGATGGTATGGCCAGTTCCCTCAGCCCTTGGTGATGGTTCATGCTCTCCTACCAAGCTGAACAAGCAACTGTAACCAGGAATCATAAGAGAAAATCAAACCCCTTGTTTCCTTAAGTAGTTTTGTCATGATTTTATTAGTAACCATGCAGAGTAACTGCTACAGATGGATATAGAATCAAAATGTCAATCAACTCTGAAAAGTATTGAAGATGCTCTTCATTCTTCAGTATCAGATAGTTTGCCCAGATTGAATTATTTATGTAAACATAAACAGACACAGCATGTAAGTCTAATTAGTTCTCATTAGTTTGTAAATATGATTTATCTTTTATGAGTGATAAATTATATGTCTAAGAAATATTCCAAAATAAAATTTCTTTAGGATTCATTGTCAGTAAAAAAATCTTTCTTTTAGAACATTGGTCAATAGTGACTACTTACCTTTTTGTTACTGTTAATACTTATTTGTTAATACTTACTCATAAACTGTAGGTTTTCTAACTGTTCTTCATCAATAAATGATGAGTTACTACTATAATTCTAGTCTTTGTTCAGTTTTTTGGGCGGGTGAATTGGTTCATGCTGGAATGGCCCTTTTGGTGATTCAAGCTGCTTTTGGATCCCCCATGCTCCTGTAAGTAATCCCTCAGCCATATTCTTACATGTCACCCCAATAATCTCACTGGTTCCCTAAGCTAGACTGACATGAAATTATTTCTTTAGTCTGTTGTCATTGCTCCATTTGGGGTGAGCAGATATTTGTTCATATGATATGACACTCCAAAAACTAGAACTTTTGAAAAGTATGTTCAGCGGAATGGGATGTAATTCAGTTGGTAAAATCATGCCTAGCATGCAAGAAGCTATGGATTTGATTCCCAGGAGAGCGTAAACCAGGAAGATGGTGCATAACTGCAATCCCAGTATTCACAAGACAGGAGGATCAGAACCTCAAGCCCATTCCTGAAATTGAAATTGAAAACCAGACTGGACTACATAAGACCCTATCTTAAAGAAAAAACAACAACATGACATTCAGGTAAATTTTTTTTTGAGTAACTGACATTAAGTAGAATTTTGATGAAAGTGAAGGTGTGAATCATGCAGCTATCTGGAAGAACACTCTTCCTAGTGTTCTTAGTGGTTCCTTAGTAGGATACTTGGTATGATCTGTTGCAAGGGTGGTAGCTGGCCTTCTTAGGACTCCTTGAGTGTGAAACAGAAGCAGTAGAGACTTATCTTCTTCTCTTTAGCCTTTCCGGTGTCTGTTATTTGTCCTGTGATCTAATCTCAGAATTGGAAGATTGGTATCACACGGCTCAACATGCTTTTTGCCTAAAACTATATTTAAGGTTCACATTGTTCCCAGCATTGTGGCAGAAAATGTGTCTTTTTAGATATTGTCAACTGTATACAATTACTGACTGTTTAAGGATGTCGTAAATCACATATGCACCTTCCCTGTTATAGTTGTTGACTGTTTAGGATTGCTAATGTCTTTATGTATTTCCTTGCACACCTTCCTGTTATATGCTTTTGTGTCTCTTGTTCCCATGAGATTTTGCTGTTCCTTGTATTTTTTTATAGTCACTGATTCTGGATGATTCCCTATGTGTAATACTTATAAGCACATTTAGCTGAGAATAAATTTGTCTGAGTAAAGTTCTATGCTAGGTGGGATCCTTTTAGTCCTGGCCTGGAGCCAATTCTTGTCACTCCCTTTTAGAGACCCCCATGTTACTGTAAATGCTGGCATTTACAGTCTGTGTCATAGATACATGTTTCAGCTTGACAACTGAAAACTTTTGCTCTGGGCATATTTGTAAAGAATTAATGGTTAAGCCCTAAGTAAGTTTGCAGGAGATTGTTTATTTGATGGGGGTATTGGGAGGGGACTCAGCCAATTGTGGGTGGGACCATCCTCTAGACAGATGGATAAAATGGAGGGCTACTTAAGTAAGTTTGGCATCCTTCAGCATATTTGGTAAGAGAAGTTTGCCCTCCACTCCTAGCACTTCTATAAATATGTCATGTCCAGTTCTCTTATTCTTGGTGTTGATATGGACTCTCTTGTCAAGCTGGATTAAAAATTATAACCACAAAATTGTATACCAAGAGTTAAACCCCTTGTTTCCATAAACTGTTTAGTCATGAATTTATTGGCAACATGCAAAGTAACTGCAACAATAGGTTAGAGATTCTCAATAACCTGTCAATGATCTCTTGAGTTGATATGGTGATGAGATGTTACTTCTGAGACTAAGGTAAAGAGTGACTTGTGCTTTGCTACCTATCCTCCTTTTGGGATAGTTTGCTTGGATAAAACAAGGAGCTACATTGGAAAGGTCCAGGTATCAAGAAATAGAGGATGACCTCTGACCAATGTCTAGCAATGAACTGAGTTTGTCAGGCAAGTCATCCACAGGAACGGAATATCATCAGGAATGGTGTGAATGAGCTTGTAAGGTAAACTTTGCTGTTTGAGGCAGGAGGCAACTACAGTCAGGAAATGTTTGAGTGAGGCGATGACAGTCAACTGCCACCTGACAGACACAGTCATGCCTTGATCACTGACCCAGAGGAAGGAGGTCATGAAAACCCGCCAACACTATGAGAACTAATAAGTGAATTCAGAAAAAGTTTCATGATTCAAAGCTAACATATGTGCAAAATTTCTATATGCCAATAGCAAGCAGTTTGAAAGAGAAATCAAAACAACAAGGCAGATGTTTGCTCTCTGTAGGTAGTAAAGGAAACAGCCCATGGTGAAAACCACAGTGGGCCACATACATACAGAACAAAGCAGAGTTTAGTAATACATGCCTCTATTCCAGACGCCAACCCAGGCTGGAGACCAACAATCCCAGCAACACGTTGCAAGGACTGCAAAAGCAGCAGGTGGCAGCATTGAATAAAACAAACCAGACAGTGGGATGAGGACACCTCAACTACTCCTACCTGGGCGGGCAGCACATGAACAGCATGTCATCATGTCTCTGGTTGGACCAAGGGACCCTGCTTAGTGTATGGGGCTCCCAATTAACTCAGCAAGTGATGTGTTCAGAGAACCAACGTGTCTCATAGAAATTCAATGATTCTTTTTTTGGTTACTGCTCTAACTCATGTAAAAAGCCTGTAGACAATCAGCTCAATGCCTTCTCCTCTCTTGAGCCTCTTCCCTCTTGGAGTTTTTCTCAGTTTTCTTTATTTTATCTTTAAAAAACTTGCTTTCTCTTCACACAGTCCAGTTTTTCCATGTCTTTAATCATCATTGATATCAGACAGAACTCCAGAGTCACTATCTCAGGTTGATATTTGGTAGCCATTGGGAGCCCAGCACCCTAAATCCCCTGGGTCACACATAATTGGGCCAAAAAGGGTCCTTTCATTCTTGAAGATCTAGATCAATTACATTTCCAACAGGTAGAGGAAAAGAAGACAAACACTGTAGACATAAAGTTAAAAAGAAGGTAAAAATCTCTAAAATGAAAATGATAAGTCACTGAAAAACAAAAGGGATCACACAGTCTCTCATACATGTGCACACATACATATTATTCTCACACATACAAATGCACAGTCACACTCACACAGAGTCATATACATAATCTCACATATATGTACTCACTTAGACGCACAGACACACACACACAGACACACATAGGTCACGCACATACAGTTACATACAGTAGTCATACACAAACTCAATCACACATGTTTGCACATACACCATGCACACAGTCTTTCTCACACAGTTTCACATACATATATACATAGAACTCACACAAGCTTTCACACACACACACACACGCACGCACACACGCACACACACACACACACACACACTTCACACATCCCCACAAAGGGGGTACATGTTCAAAGAATAGAAGAACAAATTTGTTAAAATATTCATACTACCCAAAACACCTACAGATTCAGTGTATCAATATGATTCTTTAGAGAATAACATTTGAAAATACAATTATAAAATTTGTGTGGACCAGTAAAGACCCTGAATAGTCAAAGTGGTTCTGAAAAACTATTGTCACTCTGAGACTGACTTTGCTTGTAGAATTTTGCATGCCAGTGAGATTGGATTGCTACACTCATATTCAAATATTATATACTGCTGAAGCTTGATTTTTAAAACTTTTTCGAAATGAGTTGTGTCTTTAATTTAATTTATAACCAATTAGGTATATTTTTGGCTTTATTAGTTCATTCAGAAATCATTATTTCCTTAACATGTAATATAACATAAGATGGAAGCTGTGATCTGGTGAGTTGGTTCAGCAGAAAGAGTCACTGAATCACCAAGCTGATGACTGAATTTGATCCCAAGAACACAAGTAGAGAACTGATTCCGAAAACTGATCTCTCTTTCTCTCTCTCTCATATAAATGTAAAAACCCTTTAAAAGTATAAAGTTGAAAACCTTATTTCTGTGTTGAAATGTCCAACAACTAATACTTGTAAAATATTTTATGTTTTCATGTGAAATGAAATAATTTGGAAATTTTGTTAAAATTTCTTTGTTTTCTCATCATGATATGCATGATGATGTTTCATAGGGTGAGACATTTGCTCTACTACTTCATCGAAAAATTCCTTTGGGCCACCGATAGATGAACCTTGAAACAAAATTACAGGCAATGTCAATTCTTATGAAGTCACTAGGTGGCGATGTTATCCTAGTATTCAAACGTGCTTCTGTAAACACGGAAAATTTTGAATTCAATGTGTTCATTCATTCCAGTGCACCAATGCACATATGGGAATGATGGCATGAAAATGTCAGCGTACTTAATGACTTTTACCATCTGCCCTGTGCGCCACTGTTTTATATAATAAATACTTATAGTTTGTTTTGAAAATTTTAGATTTTACTATTCTGGGAATAAAATTGAAATTCAAAAGATGTTTTTAATATTTGAACTTGATATTTAGGTTTTGGCATATTAGATTAAACAAGTAGTAGTTTAACACATTTTATACTGTCCAAAATATTGCATTAGTACATATTTAATGCAGAATAGACAATGAGAATCTGCTGATGTGGATGGAATGTTCTTGCCCCTTCTACTATAGTTTCAGAATGGCATCACCCCCATATTACACACATCTGTGCTTTTTATATTATACATGTTTAATGATGTGCTTCTCAATCACATAAGAAAGCTAGGATGATAAAAAAGAGAAAAAGCTGAGAGATTATATATGTAATATCCTAAAAGAAAAATATATTGCAGGGAAGTATATTAAAACATAAAGGAAAATTGTGGCTTTCAGCCTTAACTAAATATTTCTTTATCTAGGTCGAAAGTTGTACCTTGACCTCTTCTCCAAGACAGTATATGTCAGATCACAATGTAAGCCATTATAAGAAAAACATGTTGGCAAAATTTTTTACTTGTTATTATTATAAAAATGATTGTTGGAACATATGATTGCTTTTTTAATCAGACATCTAGGACTAACTATACAATTTAATTTGCTTTATCCTATAGAGAATGGATGAGATGTATATGAAGTTTTCTGAAAAAGTTTTCTGAAGTAGGTTGAATTGAATCTAGAAAAATTCTTATTTCTCTATCTGTCTTTTTCTATCTTTCTCTGTTCCCTTCTTTCTTTCATTCCATTTCCTTCTCTCCTTCCTTCCTTCCTTCCTTCCTTCCTTCCTTCCTTCCTTCCTTCCTTCCTTCCTTCCTTCCTTCCTTCCTTCCTTCCTTCCTTCCTTCTTTCCTTTTTTCCTTCCTTCCTTCTTTCCCTCCTTACTTCTTTCTTTCCTTCCCTCCTCCTTCTTTGCTTCCTAGTTCCAGGTATCCCAGGTTGGTCTCCAATTCACTATGTAAGGTAAGGATGACCTTGAACTTTTGTGTTTCTGATCCTCTTGCCCACATCTTGGGTGGTGGGTGACAACTTTGAGCAGCATGCCCTGTTCTTACTTTGCAGGGGATGGAACCCAGGGCTTCGTGCCTGTGCGTCTACATTTCCAGTGCACAGACTGTGGGGTTTTTTTTTTGGGGGGGGGAGAAAAACTTTGGATGATGTAGGAAAATACTTAAATTAAAATGCAAGAGGTTTATGGGGCTGGAGAGGTGGCTCAGGGGTTAAGCCTCTGCCTTGCAGACAGAAGGTCCTGTGTTCATGATCCTAGACCCCACGTATAGATGCGGGGCGGAAGCGCGGGCGGCCTGCGTTTCTGGTCGTGGTAGGGCGGAGCCTGTGAATCCCGGGGCGGAGTAAACAAGGAGGAGGTGGAGGCGATCCACGGTGGTTCCCGAATTCGTCCGTGGTTCTGTACACACACACATATACATACACACACGCATACACGCACAATTGAATAAATAATAAATAATAAAAAATTTTTGAAAATGCAAGAGCTTTAGTAATTCTTTGTGTAAGAAAATGGACAGGAAACCAAGAGAAATTACAACCTATGAGAAAAGTGCTTCTTATATTTTTCCAATTTAAAATAGTTTGTTAACTTATGTAAATGAATAGCAAACAGTAGAAATCACAAAGATCCGAAAGAAATCCCTGGAATCAGGACTTTGAACTTTGTAAAAGCCACAAGAATTTTTCAACATGATTAAGAAAGGCAACCGTGGGACTAGCAAGATGGTTTCTGGTGCTTGCAACACAAGCCTAAGGAATGAAAATTCCCAGAATTCACAAAAGGGTGGAAAGAAAGAACCAGTTATGTTGAGCTGTCCTCTGACCTGCACGTGCGTACTGTGCATGTGCACCTGTGTGTGCACATGCACACACACACATAAAATAATAATGATGATGATAATAATAATAATAATAATAATACTGTTTTAAAAAATTGAAAGGAAAGGAAACCATATAATAAAAATATACACGAAGGACTCCTGATAATGACAATTCTTTATTGTACATAAGGGAAATAATATTAATAGTTGTAGTTAGTTCTTGCTGAGTACTTTTATATTCAGTAATTTATTTAATCTTCATTAGAAACATGAAAGATGTGTAATTGTCTCCACTTTACAAATGGCTAATTGTGCACTGAGATTTGAATTTACTCCGCTGTCTCATTCTACAGTCTTCATTGCTGCTGTATGTGAAGGAAAGGAAATGACTACTAGAAGATAAATCAGGGCTCACATCTTGGGTTTGCTACTTTGTAACCTTGGAAACGTTATCTTTCATTTCCAAACCTTTCTTCCTTTGTAGAAGGAAGCTGAAAGAAATCTTTTTGACAGTGTTGTCAGGATTATTTGCAAGACATGTGGTAAACACAAAGTACTAGGCTTGTTTTTCATCTTATGTTTAATATTTATTTTGATAATTTTCATTTTTATTAGGCATTCTTGTTCTTAAATTTCAAATTTGTTTCTTATTATTTGGAAGAAATTGTCATTTGTATGACCGAGGAAGTAATGAATCTTGGTTTTGAAGGCAGTGGAAACTGAATGTTTAACCCCAGGATGAAATCTTCTCCCCACAATACTGCCCTGCTTCCCTGGGCACTCCTTTTACCTCAGCAACATCTGATGCCTTAAAGAGCCGCTCTAACCAGGGCTTCTCTCCAGGGGGCCCTCTCCTCTTCTGCACTCTGTATCTTTTCTTCTCTCTCTGTCCTCTCTGACATTAACCTATCTCTTCCGTTCCACTGTTTTCTCACCTTAAAACTATAGTTCCAATTAAATTGGTATTTATTTTTTCTAATTTATTTATTTATTTTTTAGTTTTACAAGCGTATTGAGTACTAATCCCTGCTTCCCTCCATCCACCCTCCTTCCCATCTTTCTCTCTTCCCTCTCATCAATCCATTCCATTCACTCACACCCTGCTACCTGGCTACCAGGGTTCCCTCTGGCTGTCTACTCTTGTGGGGGTTCAGGTCTCTGTGGCATACCAAGTTTCCCCTTCCTGGATATCCCACTGATAGGGACATTTCCCTTCGCTTATCTAGCTCTAGTCCCTGAAGCTTCACTGTGTGTTCTTCTCTCTCTTCAGTTCCTCCTAGTCTATGGAGGTTTGTTGGTATGTCAGTCATTATGCGGGTCTGGTAAGACAAGTCTCACTGCAGTGAATTCCTGAATTTAGCATCATTGCCTTGAATGGATGCCTTGTCTTGTCCAACAGTGGGCCTTCCCATCTTTAGGTACAATCTTACCACTTCCTCTTCCACGAGGTTCCCCAAGCCTTTGGATGGGGAGAGATTAGATTGGCCTGATTCTAGATGAGCATTGCCAGGTCGCCTGTAATCTACATTGTGGCTGGCTGTTGTTGTCCCGTTCACTGCTCTTCTACTGGCCTAGGCTGCATCCTGTCAGGGTGTTGAGATTCTCTGCCTTTCTTTTAGAAGAAGTTTCTAGGCTGAGTGCTAAGTACTTTTCAAATCTATGAGTATAATAGTACTATCTACAGAGTGATTTGGGGAAACAAGCAGGAGTTGTCATCTTAGTACCAGTCAATTAGTATTTCTTAAGTCTCTCCTTTCTGTCAATTCTCTTTATTAATGGATTCCACACATTGTGGGTATTACTCCCTATCTTTGGTCCCATTTTAACCTAGCAGGTTAAGTAAGTAAATTAATAAAGTTATATTTTGTCAATATATACATACAAAAATATGCTGTATTAAAATGACTTTCCTTTATCTAGCACAGTGGCACACACCTGTAATTCCAACCCTCAGAAGCTGAGGTGGAAACTCAGGGTCAGCCCTGTTACAAAAGAACTACAAAGAATACCACTCTTTGTCTAGTTCCATTGTCCTTTCCTAGTTACTCACTGTTACATGCATTGGTTTGTTTAGCAGGTATTTACTGTACACTGTGTCAGAGATTAGACACAGTTGTGGAGACACATGGATAGAAGCCGAAAGCTGGGGTTGCCATCAAGAAGCTGACTTGAGTGGAGAACAACAGATATAATGAAAGCAAATTACAAGTGCTGTCATTTAAAAACAACTAGATAAACGTGATTAATCAGGAGTTCAGGTTAGGGAGATACAAGGTTAATCTTCATGGTCAACTGCATGGGATTTGGAATGACTAAGGCCCAATGCCTCTGGGCAGTGTCGATGAGAGTGTTACCAGAGAAGTTTAATTGAGGAGACATGGCCCACTCTGAATGTGAGCCCGTTGTTTCATCAGCTGCAGCCTTGGACAGAATAAAAAGAAGTTGATTAAGCCCCAGCATTTGTCTCTTCCTGCTTTCCCATTCCAATGTGACCACCTGCCTTCAGCTCCTACTGCCCTGCCCTCCCCGCCATCATGGACTGTATACATTCTTAATCCACAAGCCTTTCCTCCGTATGGTATCTCTCTTAAGCATTTTGTTGAAGCAGTGAGAAAAGTAACTGATATTGAAGGAAGGGGTGAAATGTTAATGAAAATAAAATTTTCAGTAAAGTCCCCAAATGAAGGGTAGTGATTTACTAATCACTCACACAAGGTGTGAGAGAAAGATGGGCCACTGAATACTCAGACAAGAGAGTTGCTGTAAATTTAAGGTCAGCCTAGGCTACAGAGAGAGTTGTAGGCCAGTATGAGCTACATAACAGCACTCTATCTCAACAGTCCAATGTCCTACCCTCTATCTCTGTAGGCATAAAGCTAAGACACATGCACCATAACAGGTTGTCCAGAGGAAACTTCCAGCTTCCTTTAGTGTATCACAAGTGTCCCATATTGCCCAGAGACAAGAAGGTGCTCCCTGCTGGGCTCCTTAGGCACAGGTATCAACTTGACAATGGAAGGCAGAGCTCTGAGCACATCTTGAAGAATTGATTAAGAATTAAGGCAATCCTGAAGCAAGTCTGCAGGAGAGTATCTAACTGATATGGGAAGACCCAGCCCATGGTGGGCGGGACCCTTCTCTGGACAGGCAGGTAAGGTGGAGGGAACTGCTTTCAGCAGCATATTCTGGCATAGTTGAACAGAGTTGCCTCTGGCAAGTGAGGTTTATCCCTCTCTCAGCAATCCCTGTGGATATGGTGTAGATAGTTGCCTCTGTTCCTATTGTTGGTATGAGCTCTCTGGCCAGGCCGATGGAGTATAACCAAGAATCATATGCAAGAATGAATTCCTTGTTCCCTTATGAAATCTACATTTCGATGTGGTTCGTTTCTCCATATGCATATGTGCTTTTCTGTGTGCATATTTGTTTCCAAAATAAGTGTGGAAAACATATCTTTATCAAAACTCCAATGAGTATGTAGAGAAATGGATTTTAAAGAACTTTTGGTAGGCTCTGGTTTTTGAAAAATTGATTTGAAGTGCAATTTCTATATAATAAATTTCACTTATTTTAAGTGTACAGTTGAAAGATTATGACAAATGTGTGTGTTCAGGTAACCAAAAGAACACTTAAGTAACAAAGGATTTCTATCACCCCTTCACATCTTCCAGGATGCTTCTGAAATCATTCTTTTTCCCATTTCCAGCTCCTGACATCCAGTGATCTACATTCTGTTTTCCTGAGCCTCTACATTTTTGATTATCTATCTATCTATCTATCTATCTATCTATCTATCTATCTATCTATCTATCTACACATCTACAGAGTAGGCACTTTGATGCAAGTGGTCCAAGGTCTGATGAGGCCAAATCAAGTAAGAGATTTATCAAGCTAAGAGTGGGAGGTGGAGCAGAGATGAACAGAAGGCTAAATAGAGAAAGGAAGAAAAACAAAAAGGTCCATGGAAGCCCTGTGTTTTCCACCATGTACTGGGATCCTGGCACCTACAAGAGCAAAACCAAGACTGAAAAGGCGAGGACTCTTGATCCCAAGAGGTGTCACTTCTTCGAGGTAAGAGTCTAGTTCATTAGGACTACAGGGAAGAGACCAGCATGCCAGCATGATTTTGAGACAAAAAGCAGGATAGTCACTCCAGTTGGGGTACTCATGGGGGAGAAAAAGGGACTCAGTGCACCTCAAAATGAGCCAAGACCAAATAGGCTGAAAGGGAAAATAGGGATCTGCCATGTTCCTGTTAGCCACTCCATATCCTCGTCTGTACTCTGCCTGTTCCCTTTTCTCTTCCTCCCCCTGCCAGGCTGCCATGGTGGCTCTTTAAAGGCTAAATTATGACGCTCTTGACTACCAGCCCCTCAACTGTAAATAAACATCTATTTCTTAGGTCTATCCCTTGAAACTGTCTCTTTATTCATGAACTTACATATAGAACCCACACATGGTCATAGTATGTATATGTACACACACACATAATCAAACAGAAGAAGTGAGGGCAGAACAAAATGTAATTTGAAATTAAAGAAATACATTTGCATCTCTGATCAGGTGCCCTTTACCTACAATGTATGTGTAGAAGCTGCAAGGTTTATCTCCTTGGATAATGTCATATTGCTGTAGGATTTCATGTCCAGGCTCTTGTGGTCCAAAGTCAAAGATTGAAACCAGAGCACATGTAGGGGATTACGGCACAGTTTATTAGGAAAGAAAAAGAAAGGAGCTTGTGGACTCTGTGTCAAGGAAGTTGTCTGACTGCCAGCAGGGTCAGGAGTAATTGTAAACTGGGAAAAGTAGCTTTTCCTTATTGGTTAGTTCCAGCTTCAGTAAATCTGATTGGGACTTTTGGTCCCTTACATCTGATTGGTCTGTTCTTATGGGTGCCCGGCTCCACTGGCCAGACTTTGTAATCCAGATATTTCTTTTGAGAAATTTAACCTATCTGCATTTGAGGAGCTCATAATCATATTCTTTCATTAAAAAAAAAAGGGTTGGGAAAGTTGGTGACTTTATATCGGGGACATTGTGCCAATTTCTTCAAAAGACCTGCCTAGCCTTTCCACAATGTCTATAAAAAGTGCCTTAAAAATCTACTCTAACCAAAAATCCTCTTATGGGGCACCTAACAGAAATTATTCTCTCTCAATATGATGTCATTGTAAACCACTGATATTGCTAGATTGTTTCATTGACTCTGCATTATTTGGTCTCACAGTAGAGAAAATAGAGAATAACATTTCTGGAAAGAAAATTAGGAGTCAGATGCCATCTAGGAAGGAGCAATGGATCAATTGGCTGTGTACCTAGACAAGAGCAATGAATCTCAGCACACACTCATTGTGTAACTAGATAAGATAGATTGCTGTGCATGAGGGAATCTGACATCTCAAAGAGTCACTCAGATAGGGAAGAGAAAATTTGTGGAAAATGAAGATTTCTAATTCGTATACCTATCTTCTGTTTTTTTTCCACAGGTAGTCTTTAAAAAGAATTTTCTGAGAGATTAGGTAATATCTTTTGAAGCTCTGGAGAAAGAAAGGGAGGTTGGGAAGTTAGGTCAGTGTTAAAGTACTTACCATGAAAATGTAAAGGCAGAGTTTGGATCCCACAGAAAATTCTGGGTGGGTATGTCTGCTCACCTGTGATTCCAACTTTGCAAAGTAGAGACTGCGAATCACCAGGGCTAGCCTGAATAGCTGCACTGGAGAATCTGGGTTTAAGTGAAAGATTTTTGCCTCAAGAAATACATTGGAAGAGTATTTGAAGATGATTCCTGATATAAAACTCAGGTTTCTACAGGCACATGCACACACGTGCATTCACACAGACATGCATACATATGTACATGCATACATATTATATGCCCCCTCCATGAAATAGAGAAAGGAATAAAAACAGGAAAGAAAGGGCTCCAGCAGTAATTTAAGAATTTCTGCTTTGCAACTATTACAACTTAAATAAAATACTTATTTCCTACTAAAATTTTCATCCCTCCCTGAATATTAAAATATATTAGTAGTACCTGTGTTCTATAACCACTGCTCATCTCCCCCAAGGTAAAAACAAGTTGACATAACACCCGCTTATTGCCTAAAATCACCAGGCTCAAAGAAGTCTTCATTTTCTCATCAGAATTTATTGTTATACATCTGAGGAATCATGCCACTATTAGAATTATATCGAGGGTTTTTTCTTTCTTTTAAAAAACTCAGAGAAAAAAAATGTTCCCAGCAATTTTCATTCAATGTGAATGACAAGAATATCATCTCTATAAACATTGAAATAACCATTTCATTTCTTCCTGAGGAAGTCAATTCCATACAGTAGGTTTTGAAAAAGGGAATTCTCTACAGACCCAGTCGAAAATCACGTTCTCTCGCATTCTTTTCTTGTGTGTATTTCAGTCACTTTCACAACCGCATCATAGTCAGCAGGAGTCCACAGTATGAGAGGTATACGTGACCTTTCAAAGCTGGAAAGCTGGTTCTGACTCCAAGAGACATCCGGTGGTCAAAGATCCTTGCAAAGTCTTGCTGTTCTGCAAGACATCCTAGCTGTGAATAAGCAGATCTTGGCACCATCTCTTCTCCCATAAGGACTATGATTTTTACCATTTACTCTCAAGACAAAAGGATTTACCTAGACATTTTACCTAGACAAAAGGATGCCAGAAGCAAGTTTATTTAGACATTCAAGTTGTGTATCTCATCTTTGAAAACATACTCATATGTGTCAGTTTATGTTTCCTTAACCTCTCATGTCAGCAGAGACATTTTGGATAAATGAAAGCACGATACTTTGCCATCGCTGGGCTTATTCTTCCTTGCTGACCCTCTTAAGCTAGTTTTCTTAAATTAAGGGAATCGAAGTTTGTATAGCTGTGGATGTGTGTCTGGCAGATGTTGCTTCAGAGAACTAAGAAGGAAAACTACTTTACCTGCACTGCCAGGTTGATTTTGAATTTGCTTCTTACTCAAATGTCTTCAAAGTTGGTTCTTCCTCAGTACTTCGTGGCAACACCTTAAAGAGGCATTCTTTGCATACAATGAGCCTTTTAAAGTTTCAACCAATAGCCATAATGTACATAAGGAAATTAACAGCAAACCTTTCAATTAGTAAATCAATGAAAGAAACTAGTTTTATACATTATAATGTTGATCAAAATGTTCACACCACCAATTTTCTTTGCTATTTCCAAACATACCTTCTAGAAACTTCATATAAACTTGTGCATCATTGAAGGAAATTTATTTAGTTTTTATATGTATGTGTGTAAAGTACAGTTAAAATTTAGTAAATATTAACATAGAGAGAAACATGACTTATTGTAGTCTTTTCCTTTCAAATGCTTGATTTGTATCTGGTGCATAACTGAAATTATAAGTGTAAATATATTTCACCAAGCCTTTTTCATGGGTTTGCTTCCTGAATTTGCTCTAGTAGGTGGTATTTCATCAATTTACCTATGTGCTGTGATCTTCTATGGATGTGGAAGGCATGGATGTGTAAAATATTCTAAAAATGATGGGATTTTATCTTACTTAAATTTTCTCTGCCTTGTGGCACAAGTATCATTTCAAACATATATTGAAATCATATATTAATTTATTTTTATCATAAATCTGTGTGGTATATAATCTTATTTTGAACTACCTAGAAAAACATAGCTTTTCAATAATTAATAAGTCCTCAGTTTAAATATAACATTTTGGCACCCTGTCCATAGTTTTCCTGTGGAAGATTCTCCTCAGTAGCTGCTGCTACGCACTCTTATGAGTCATTTTGCCTTAGAGATACCCATACTGCAGACCTCATGTATAACTTTCTGTGTAACTTAGGAGAGGTTTGAAACAGCTCGGTAGCTGACAATACATACTCATAGGTTTCTCTGTAATCTTGCTTCAGACCCTTATTGTGTCTTCTTCTTAGAAGTTTTAATCAGTACACTAGAATTATTAATTATTTATGATCTTAGAATAATCAGTGTGCTTGTATTTACCATCCAACTGGCTTATAATACGTATTTCAGCACAGGAGCTAGGCAATGATGGAAAAATTTGTAATTTTTGCATAAATGAGCTTGACTGTATATGTGAAAAGTGACTGCTAGAGTGCTTGTCTTTTAATTCTTTTTCACTGAGACAAAGTTCATGAATAACGTCTCACCCTTTCATCTAGCACAGCTTATGATCCGCAACTCTTTCTAAATACTCTGGTGGATTTAAATTTTGGCAAACATTTTCTACGAGTGTTATGCTTTTCGAATGCTATGTTACATTATGACATTAATTTTAATTCTTGTTTTGTATATCTCATAGAATCAAAGAATAAAGAAACATTAACAGGCAAACTATGGTCCAAAAATCTACAGAGATAATTTTAGCTCATGTAGAAAACTGCAAATAGTACTATGAAGTGGAGCAGTTCTGCGTTTGTTTATTATTTATGTTGGTTGCTGTTGATTCCTGAAGCTCGGCTACAGGTCAAGAGGGAGACTGTAGGCTTCAAAGTTTCTACAAGGTATGTTTCATTTTCCTTTTATCGCTCCCTAATCATCCACATGCCAGCACATGGAAGGAACTTTGCGCATTTGTTCTTGCTTGAAGAGGTATATCTTTTGACAGCTTCTGGTAGCTTCTGTAAGCTTTGGAAAAGGTATGCATGGAAGATGAATCTTTGAGATGCACCCCCACTCAGTGCTATCTTACTTTCTGCAGTTCCTGTCTCAGCCAGGATGGCAGCGGCTGCCCTAGTCTGTGCAGCAGCTTAGAGAGCTCCACGTTGTGATCGCGGTAATAGCTGGACAGAAATGCTCTGCTCTGAGTACAAAGGAAGAGAGAAAATAATGTCCATTTTATTTTGTTTACGAAGACATTTTATACACGCTAACTATGCTTATTTCATGTCAGGTGTGTCAGACATGGATTAAAATTGGAAGTCAACTTGTGACCTGTTAATTGGGCACATGCTATAATATTTAATGTTTTTTTCTTGAGTCTGTAATGGGAGAGGTCAGGGGTAGGGCGAGAGTCTTCTCCAACTGAAGCTTTGCAATTTCTATTCCTCTGAGGAGGCACCTTTACTTTTGCCTCATGTCTGGAGAATATTTGCAGAAAATCAGACACTTTACTCCTTCAAATAAGCTCAATGTGTGTTACATGCTAAAGTTATCGAAATCTGCCACTAAAATCCTGAAAAATGTGTCTTTCTTATTCATCTGTACTGCCAAATTTTAACATAATATTTCAGTATGTTTGTATTAGACCAGAAATGAAAGTGAAATGCAGACCTATTGAGGTGTCTTTAAACATTTTAGCTTTAATAAACATAAGAAAAAGAGCTTTGGTATAAAATATAATATTTCATATTGCTTTTTTGAAATACTAGAGAAATTGCTCTCAGTTTCTTTTTAAAGAATTGTGGTTGTTTTCAATAGAGACTTTAAGGTGTAGTTTCACAATGAAATAAATAAAACTAGAATTCTAAAAACAATAGAGCCCCCTCTTCCCTAAGCTGCCTATTTAGACTTTAATCGAGGTCCTGCTTGTCAGTTCTGGCATAGCAAGTGGTCTTCAAATTCTCCCAAGAGGAGATATTTCTCTGTGTGTGTGTGTGGGGGGGAGACTGTGTGTTTGTGTGTATAAATCAAAAGGCATTATGTGTGCCTGTGGAAGCTCAAGGGTGACAAGGAATCAGGCTGGATTGCTTTTTCTGTTCTTTATTTTTCCTCTTTTTTTTTTTTTTTTTTAACTTTGTTCTGGGATTTGGCCAGGCTCTGCCTTCCAAAGCTGGAAATGTAGCCTTATGCTATCTTCCCCTGGCACTGAACTCAGGTTTTTCTGCTTGTGAGGCAGAATCTTAACCTGTGAGTCATCTCTTCAGCCCAACCAAGATGAAAAATTTCAAATGTATAGCATAGTCCATGTCAGGACAGGAGTTAAAATAAATATATTAAACATTGCGGGAAGTTTTTAAAATTCTGAGTTTCAGGAAAATGTAATTATTGCATTCTAATATACAACTTGTATACTCACTGGACTGAATTTGATTTCAAAATAGGAATAAATCTTCTCTATGTGAAATAAATATGAAAGTTAAAACACAGGGTTGGAAATTGATAATGATGGCATTGAACTTTTTCCTGTCACTGTTCAGAATGAACACAGTCTCAAAGCTGAAACCATGTGTAGTATGTTAGACATTTGAGGAATATGCTGATCCTCCATCTCCTTAGTACAGTAACAGTTCAAGGTTTAGTTTAGTACATTAGGAATTGGTATTGTAATTTAGACTACAGAATGATTTAGTAATGAAAAAAGGAAATATTTTATTCCTATTTTCAATTTCTCCTTGATATTGTTCTTATCTTAAACATCTTTATTAACACGTTTATTACTAAAATTTCTGTGTAGTGACATGTTATCTTTTTCTGATTCATAACTACAAATCCTATTTTCCTTTCTTTTCTCTCTTTTTTATGCTTGTGTGTGTGTGTGTGTGTGTGTGTGTGTGTGTGTGTGTGTGTGTGTACTAGAGGACACTTGAGCGTACGTGTGTGCTCCAGGATGTCACAGCGAGTCATTTCGGTTTGTTCTACTTCATTATTTCTTTGCTCTGAGGTTTCCCAGGTTCTGTTTTCCAGGGCTGGAATTATAGACCTGCTGTATCTGCCTGACAGTTTTACATGAGTTCTGGGGATCCAAACTGAGGTTCCTTTTGCTTGAGAGAGAGGCTTTAACCCCAAACCATTTCCTTTCATTTTGCAAGACAGATAATGATATGTAACTAGAAAAGTCAGTATATAATTGGAAAAAAGCAATATGTCCTAGTTATATTCAGACATGAATATCACTTGTAATTTTTATAGAAGTTAAATTTTGATCTTAGTCACTTCTCTAAGAATGTATATGTGATATTATTTATCATTCAGTATTTTTATTTTTTCTAAACTTACATCAGAATCCATCGGTGGATATTTTCTTCCCTTACTCTTTCCAAGACATTTTGTTTTGCCTTCTTCCAGTAACTGACACCAGAAGCCTTTGTGAGAATCAAACCTAGAAACAGAAAATCCACCAGCTCTAAGAATACTGTTTAAACAGTTTATTACACAGAATGAACAATAACATGAATATTTCTATTTAGATATCAATTTAGAACCAGGGAATAATTTTTATTCTGACCTTTTACATAATGTCTTTTGGCAGTTCTGAATTCTCAGTCCATCTGTTATACTAGTGAGTTTGCCAGATTCTTCATAGAAAAAAAATCTCAGCAGAAGACCTCCTATCAACAGAAATTAATAAAGCTACCACTTTCATGTGGCAGGAAATATTTCATACATTTTTAGCTTATCCTTTCTCACATTGCTAAATAATGACAGCCCTCTTCATCTGTGTTCATGAATCTAGACAGTACTTATAACAATTCTCCACAGGGTAGTACAAGAAAGAGAGAATGAGGTCAAGCACTGCAGAGTGATAATTTTAAGGTTCTTTACCTATAATAGAATTAAGTTCTTTCCTTCTTTTGATATTTTTTAGGGATTGGGCTAGTCCAGCCTCCTATCACTCCAGTAACATTAAAGTCTGAGCTGTGCCAATCAGTATTGACAACCAACCCCTGGGGACACTAATTCATTTGGACAGATGGGAGGAGTCTGCTTTGCCATGCAGAAGTCTTGTCTCAGGCCTTCTGCCTTCCCCTCTCTTCTCCCAGTGAACAGGTCTAGGCAGCAGGAGCTAGGAAACTTCCAGTACGTGAGCTACATGTTTATTGAGTTTTGAGCTCAAAGAATGAAATATTCTCTGTTTCGTCTCCTTCCCTCCCTTCCCCCCCACCCTGTGATGTTTGTCCATATTTCACCCTTGTTCATCATGTGGCCCCTCAACCAATCTCTAAGCATGTTTTCTCATGGTAGTAACTCGGATTCCCAGAGTATTCAATCCTAGAGTTTTTTGTTTTGTTTTTGTTTTTTTTGTTTTGCTTGAAAATAAGCATGAATATTCTCAATTCTTTTCCTGATTATTTCACAGGGAAAAGTAAACTCACCCCTAAATTTGTTTCAGTATGAACTTCATATTACAGTACAAAGCCTATGAATGGAATCTTCTTGTCATAATCATAAAACCAATAATAACTATGCTAAATGTACTTTTCAGCTAAACAAAATTTTTCATGTATCTTTCACATTTCAATCTCCATTGTCACCCCTTAAAGTTAGCATAGGGTTTGAAACCAGGCCTTCAAAAAATGCTAGAAATGATATTTAAGCTTGAAGAAAGAAACAAGCATATCCAATAGGACAGAAGGGAAATATAATACCACCAAAACTTAAAAGCCAAATCGAGGAAGTAATCTCGAATCTTCCCACCAAAAAATGTCCTGGAGCAGATGAATTCAACACAGAGATCTACCAGACATTTAAAGAACAAATAATACCAATACTCCTCAAACTGTTCCATCAAATAGCAAAGGAAGAAATACTACCAAATTCTTTCTATGAAGCTAATATCATCTTAATCCCAAAACCTAATAAAGATACACTTAAAAAAGAAAACTATAGGCCAATCTCTTTGATGAACACAGATGCAAAGATTCTCAACAAAGTCTTAGCAAAGATATGTCTTTGGATTCAAAAACATATCAAAAAGATCATTCACGGTGATCAAGTAGGCTTTATCCCAGGCACACAAGGTTGGTTCAATATACGCAAATCGATAAATGTAATTCTCATATAAACTAGTCCAAAATTCAAGACCATATGATACTCTCAATAGATGCAGAAAAAGCTTTTGACAGGATCCAACAGCCTTTTATGATCAAAACCCTAGAGACAGTTGGAATGGAAGGAACCTTTATCTATATAATAAAAGCTGTATAGAACAAGCCAACAGCAAGGATTATACTCAATGGGGAAAAAATTAAAGCACTCCAGCTTTGATCAGGAACTAGACAAGGCTTTCCACTCTCACCACTTCTATTCAATATTGTACTTGAAGTCTTAGCTGGAGCTATAAGACAAGAAAGGGAGATAAAAGGGATTCAAATCAGCAAAGAAGAAGTCAAGTTATCTCTATTTGCAGATGACATGATCTTATACCTGAGTGATCCCAAAAGCTCCACCAGGAAGCTCCTAGAACTAATACAGGAGTTCAGCAGGGTGGCAGGATACAAATAAATGTGCAAAAATCAGAGGCCTTCCTATATGCCCAGAATGAAAGAAGTGAAAAAGCCTTGAGAGAAACAATCCCATTTATTATAGCCCCTAAAAAAATGAAGTAAGAGACCTTTACAATGAAAACTTTAAAACCCTAAAGAAAGAAATTACAGAAGACACCAGAAGGTGGAAAGACCTGCCATGTTCCTGGATTGGCAGAATCAATATCATAAAGATGACCATCCTACCAAAGGCAATATACAGATTCTATGATATACCAATCAAAATCCCAAAGGAATTCTTTAAAGAAGTTGACCAAACAATCTCAAAATGCGTATGGAGGCACAAAAGACCCAGGATAGCAAAGACAATCCTGAGTAACAAAAACACTGCTGGAGGTATCACCACACCAAACCTTAGTCTATACTACAAATCCATAATTATAAAAACAGCCTGGTACTGGCTCCAAAATAGATGCACAGATCAATGGATAAGGGTTGAAGACCCAGATATAAGCCCACACAACTACAACCATTTGATCTTTGACAAAGGGGCCCAAAAAATCCAAAGGAAAAAGAGCAGCATCTTCAATAAATGATGCTGGCAAAACTGGATGTCCACATGCAGAAGATTAAAACTGGATCTGTACTTGTCACCATGTATAAGACTTAATCTCAAATGGATCAAGAATCTCAATATAAGGTCAGAGACTATAAAAACCTTAGTTGAAAGGGGAGGGAACTCCCTTGAGCTGATTGGACTAGGACAACAGTTCCTAAATGGAAATCTGATAGCTCAATCACTACAACCAACACTCAATAGATGGGATCTTATGACATTAAAGAGCTTCTGTTCAGATAAAGAGATTTTAACCCCAGCAAAAAGGCAACCCACAGAATGGGAGAAAATCTTCATTAATCACATATCTCATAGAGCTCTATTATCCAGAATGCACAAAGAACTTAAAAAAATAAACACCAAGGAAACAAATGACCCCATTAAAAAATGAGCTGTGGAACCTAAAAGAAATTTTACCAAGGAGGAAGTTGAAATGTATAACAAATATCTTAAAAAAAGCTTCGCATCCTTAGCCATCAGGGAAATGTAAATCAAAACCTCCCTGAGATATCATCTCACCCCAGTCGGGATGGCAAAAATCCACAATACAAACAACACCAAATGCTAGAGAGGATGTGGAGAGAGGGGAACTCTCCTACATTGCTGGTGGAAATGTGGGCTTATACAACCACTCTGATGAGCTGTCTGGCGATTCTTAAAGAAGTTAAAGATTGGAATGCCATATGACCCTGCTATTCCACTTTTGGGAATAATCCTCCATACAGCAAAAATTCACCTCAATGGCTCAAGCATGAGCATGTTCATAGCAGCACTGTTTACAATAGCAAAGTCATGCAATCAACTGAAATGCCCAATAGTTGATGAGTAGATAAAGAAAATATGATACATTTATACAATTGAATACCATTCTGCCATCAATAATGATGAATTAATGAAATATGCAGGGAAATGGATGGAATTAGAAAAAATTATATTGAGTGAAGTATCTCAGACACAGAAAATTAAGTGTCGTATGTACTCCCTAATAGGTGGATCCTAGTACCAAACCCACTTAGTAATACACTCAAAGATAAATCTCTGTAATACCTACAGTAATTGCAAAGATTATAAACAGGAGGGAAGGGGAAGGAGGGTCCCCCCAGAAATAAGGAGAGAGGGGATCATGCTACAACAGAGAAAATAGGTCACTGTCAAGTACTGCAAGTAAGTAATTAGTCATCTGGTTAAGCTCACAGACTTTCCTTCCTGGTCATTGCAACTGATGGGGTTTGATCTCACCAGACAGGTAGGGCATAAGGTCTGACAGATAGAAGGTAACCATCCTGCAAATGGGAGACTGATCCCCCTCACCGCGGTCTCCTGCTCTTATTCCATCTACCTTTGAATCTACTCTTACAATAAGACACTATTTTAACAGCCTTTTATCTTTGGCTAGGAGGTGATATCCAATACCCATCAGGATGGAGCCAAGGGCAGTGCAGGAACAGCAAAACTGGAAGAAAAAACAACAACAAACCATAATTCAGAACATCAGAGGCCCTACATTAATCACCAGGAACCAGGTCAGCCTAATCTCTCCCCATCCTAAAACTCAGGGAAATTTACGAAGAGGGAGCGGTAAGATTGTAAGAGCCTAAAGATGGGGAGGAGCAACAATATGCAAGATACTCCAAACAACTTAGGGCCAAAGTAATCATAGTAGGACTTTGCATGACTTGTGCAATGACCAACATATCATTGAACCCCCTCAAAGTCTAGTATGGAATCTCAGGAACTATGATCCTTAGAGGCAAGGGATTAACCACCACAATAATGTTCCTATACTAAAGGGGAACACAAGAAAGAGCTCTAGGCAATGTTACTGAGTCCTTGCACCTCATCAGAAAGGAGGATCCAGAGAGAAGTTTGACATGCATAGTAAAGGATGCTCCAGGAATTGGGGGAGGGGAAAGAGGGGGCACTGGGACAAAGGAAGGGGGGGAGGCAGGGGCAAAGGGGACAGGAAGCAAGGGGATCCAGGATGGGTGGAGGGAGGGAGGGGAATGGGGAACCTATCAAGTTGGTATGAGTGGAAAAAAATACACTATAAATAAAAAAATAAACTAGATTAAAAAAAGGTTAGCATAGGGTTTGGCTTTTGTGAATACTCACTAAATACATATTTGAACAACAGTGAAAATGATGAAAATGTTTATCATGGGTTAGTTTTTCTTGGACTAAACACTTTCTCAGTATTCTGTCATGATTTGAGTTGAAGCCTCCTGATCCCACACGTGTTTCCCCTTGGTGTACAATTTGTACTTCTCAGAAGTCTACTTCCAACAATTTGCTTCAAATTATCCTGTGAACGATTCTGGGAATTTAAACAAAAACACATTTAAACTACAGTAAAATCCTGGAGTATCAAAGGATAAAGTTGACAAAACCAGATCTATATGAAGAAAAAAATACAGTAAACATTATCAAGAAAAAAATCCCACAAGGCTTGTACACACAAGTGAGATGTACTTTGTTCATAGGTCAAAAGACTAAATATTTTAAAAATATTAGTTCTCAGGTTGGTCAGATGGTTCAGCTGGTAAATGTGCTTGTGGGGAAACCTGATGACCGGCGTTCGATACCGTGAGCCGCGTGGTGAAAGCAGAGAACTGGCCTTTGAAATTCACTCTGATCTCCACATGCGTGCCATGCATTCTTCCTCTCAATCTCTTATCTTTCTTAATAAATAAAAAAGTAAACTATTTTGAAAAATTGATATCAACTCCAAGTTTATGGATACATTGAGAGTGATTCCAATTAATACCTCATTGTTGTTTTCAGTTTTGCTGTTCCTGCACTGCCTTTGGCCCCATCCCAATTGGTATCAAAGGTCACCTCCTAACCAAAGATAAAAGACTGTTTAAATGAAGATCTTAACATAAGAGGTGTTGCAGTTCACTTGAATGGTTGCTGATAAATGACCATCAAATGGCTTAAGGGAACAAGGGGTTTATTTCCTTAAGGTTATAGTTCTCAGTCCAGCTTGACAGGAGAGTACGCACCAAAACCAGGGCCGAGGGAACTGGCCACACCATCTCTACAAAATGGCTGAGAGACAGAGAGTCCTTATTTGCCAGACAAGGGTACCAACTTCCTCAACCAGCTCTCAATATTTTATTCACCTGTTCAGGGTCTAGTCCCACCCACCATGGATTGGGACCTTCCTCATCAGCTACGCAATCTCTTGTTAGGTTTGCTCTGGGCTTAACTCAACCATTAATTCTCTACAAATGTGTCTGGAGCTCAAACCTTCAACTGTCAAGTTGACACCTGTGCCTAACTATGACAAGAGGAGACTCAAAGGTAGATGGAAGAATAGGAGTAGACACAGCAGTTGGGAGTGGGGTGGTCAGTGTCCTATTTGCCAGATGGTTACAAACAATAATTCAGAACACCTAAGACCCTACGTTATTCACCTTGAACCAGACCAGCCAAATCTCTCCCCATCCTTAAGTTCAGGGAAACATGTGGAACAGGGGGCAGCAAGATTGTAAGAGCTTAAAGATGGAGAGGACCACCGATATGCAAGATACTCCACACAAGTCAGAGCAACAGCAGCCGGAATTTGACTTTGCCTGACGTGCACAGTAGCTGACATGTCAAAGATCCCCCTAAGTCGAGCATGGATCACAGGAGAGAAGCTCCAGGCAGTAGGATCCTTAGAGGCAGTCATAATAGGGGCTCCGGGCTATGCCACCAAGTTCTGAACCCTCACTAGGGTGGAGGACTCAGAGAGATTTGGCATTCACACAAAAGGATGCTCCAGAGGATGGGAGGGAGGAAGGGGGAGGCACCAGGAGAGGAATAGGGAAGGGGGTGAAAAGAAGTGAGGAAAGGGGGAGAGTGCAAGGAGGGCAATTGGGGAGGGAGAGGACTAGGGTACCTATTGACTTTGTATGATCAGGAAAAAATAAAAAGTGGGAGAAAAAACTTCACTAGTTTCATTTCTTTTATGGAAATGGAAAATAGTTTCAATTACACAGATGGAATTATAAAGGACATAGATAAGCTAAAACAATTTTCAAAGTTTGAAATAAAAAAACAAAGTTTCAGATTGATTATATGCGATTTCAAGATTCAGTATGATGATCAGTTTGGGATTAAGAGCTGAAATGGTTCTCACAAGCTCTTGTGTTGGTCAATGGGTCCCCAGCTGGTGGTGTTATTTGGAAAAAGTTGTGGAACTTTTAGGAGAAGGATCCTTCCTAGAAGAAGGACAATGGCTTTTCAAAAAAATCTGTGAAGCTCATTCAGTGAGAGAAGATTAGCCTTTTAAAACAAAGTTTACTAGAAATATTGGGTGCAGGGATTAAAAAAAGAATGTTGGTCCTTTTTGTGTCCCATTGGCCCTTATTGTTTCAAATTAACAAGAAATTGATTAATGACCTAAATCCATGAATTAGGGAAAACACATAGACACACTACCTAAGAAAGTTTAATTTTGTTTTTGGAAACAGGGTCTCATGTATCCCAGGCTATCCTCTGACTCACTGAGTAGCTGCGGATGATGCTGAACCTCAAGATCTTCCTGACTTCACTTTTAAAGTCCTGGGATTGCAGGCATGTACCACCATGTGTGGTGTATGCAGTGTTCAAACCAAAGCTTCATGAATGCTAGGTAAGTACTCTTACATAGAATATTTTCAAACTCTTGATTATGCAAATGTTTCTTAAAGTAAACTAAAAATGATTATTTCGAATACATCGTTTACAGATTTTTATTAAATTTAAATATTAAAAATAAAGATTTTTATTATTATGAAGATAAGAAAGGAAATGCAAAACCAGAGACGAAGGAAAATATTTGTAAATGTACACCTGAGAAACGTGCGTTTAGAATATAACAAAATACATCTGAAAGTTGTCCTGTGACCTCCACACACACACCATGGCACATATGTTCTATCTCTCAGACAATAAAACATATTTCTTTTAAAAAAGCAAAAATACAAATAAAAATTGAGTAAACTTTTGAAAAAGGCAGTGGACCAGAGAGTGAATGTAATTGATAAATAAACAACGCCATGAGCCATCAGGGAAAAACTGATTAATTGAAGTTAAAAATGAAACAGCACTCACTAGAATGACTGATTTTAAAGTTCCATACATAGTAAAGATGTGCAGGAAGTAGAACTGTATACTTTGTAGGTAGAACAAAAAATATTACACTACTTTGTCAAGTTTCTTATATATATGAAACCCTAATTAGTGCATGACTCATTTCTAGGCATTTACCCAATGAAAATAAAAATCCATGTACATGCAATATCGTATGCAGAGTCATTTGTTTATGATATCACAAAAGGAAACACTGCTGATCACCAATAGATGAAAGGAATATCACTATGCAGCAAAGGCGACAGAGGACTTACAGATGTGCTAATACAGAAGAATCTCAATAGTGCTGTGCTAAATGAAAGCAAGAAATGAAAGGCAAAGGCTTGTCTGCACAAGGACATGCTTTCGGCTCAGGAAACACTCTATGATTTTGTTGTGGCAGGTATGACATACACATTGTACACATTGAACTGTACAATCTGTGAATTTTATTGCATGTAAAATCATGCGACAATAAGATGTATTTTATGTATATATAAGGCTATGTGTGGCTAATCTTGTGGAGTCTATAACGGTAGCTCTATGAGAAGAACAAAAACTCAGAGTTTTCTATCAGTCCTTCAGCTATCAGGGATAATGATCACAGCCACTTATGCAGAGTCACTCTCAAAACAGCTGGGTAAGACCAGGACACAACATGCTGTGTCCTTATGCAGCTGATAGCTTTGTTTGAACAGGCAATTGGATGGATTAGTTTTATATTTAGAGATACAAAGAAAACATTAATATGAGTATTATTTAAATCATCTGTGGATGAAAGCATTGGAAAATGCTTCTGCAGCATTTCTAGAAGTCTGCTGCTAAGACATTTTTATTAGCATTTTATTTTTAGTAATTTACACATTTGAATTATTCACATCTCAAGTTTACAGGTGATCAAAATTCACAGTCTAGACCAAGTACTGTTTGCTAACACACCTCATATAGGCACAAGACCAGAACACCCCCACATACACACACATGCACTCATATGTGCACAAACATATCATGTGTGCTGAGTGCTATGAATGTGTTTTTGTGGTGTTATGCATTTGAAATCCTAGGACTGAAGAGATCAAGGCAGAAGGATCACAAACTAGATGGACAACAAAGGCTACGTAGAGAAAACAGGTAAGGTTGATGTACTTAGTGAGGGCCTGTCGCAAAACAAACAAACAAACAAACAAGAAACAATAAAAGCACCCTTGTGAGGGGAGGTTTTTCTCAGGAATACTGAATTTCACATGTGTAAACATTAGGCATTAAAAGGAAAATAAGTTTAATTTTCAATGTTTTTTTGTATGTATGTGTGTGCACGTGTGTGTGTGTGTGTGTGTGTGTGTGTGTGTGTGTGTGTGTGTGTGTGTGTAGCTGACACAGAGGCTACATCTCTAGAAGCGTAAGCTCATCCTGACTGGTGGTTGAATATATTGGGCTGGATATAAGGAGAAGAGAAAGGAGGAAGAGGGAGATCTGTAGTGTCTGTTACCCACATGCCTTGCGGGATTGGGTATGGCTCCTCACAAAGAAAAGGTGAAGAGACTGCAGTTGCTGAAGATGAAGGTCCCTGTGAGTTTGGGGACATAAACAATATTATTTTAGAGCCTAAGTAAAAATGTTTGATAGGAGGTGGATAAAAGTCCGTCCATTTCTACTCATTAAAGCAGTGATGGGCTATTTAAGAATAGCCCTGGGATCGCTGACATGTGGTTGAAGATTAATGGAGAAATCTTTATAACATAGTCACCAGCAGTCATGTTTGTAGCTGGACCCTGCCTTTTAAGGCTTTCAGGTAGAAAAAGTATTACCTGCTGTATATTGTCTATCCTTATGGCCACTCTACAATGGAGGTTGGAATACTTGATCACATGTCCCCAGAGTCATGAATGTAATGGCCATTAATAAAACTATTGCATTAAAGAGTAAGCTAAGAATGGACACAAGTGTTCATAAGTTTGTACAGAAAATCACCTGGGGGACATCTAGAAGTAATTAAAGAGACATATGGACACGAGACAAGATTCTCCAAGGAGAATGTCAACCTTTAACCAGTGACATTTCCATATTAATGAAAATGAGATTCACCTCGGATGGATGACTAGAAGGGAGCATTCAGATAATACTGAGAAGGTTAAGACATGCCTGAGATGCTTTTAAATTGAAATCACATTTCATGCAAGAATAGTGCAGATAAATTCTCAATATCAAAATACCATAATTTATGTTACTGATATAGGACAAGAACAGAAGGGCTTTTAGTCAGTTCTCCTCCAAAAGTCATACCTTATGACTTCAATGAATCACTTCAGTGATATATACATTTATCCTTAGCATTTTTGAAATATAATTTAAATATCATAACATTTACCTTTTATAAATGTAGAGTTCCATGACACTTAGCAACATTATAATCCAAATGCATTTTCAGAATATCTCTACATATTCAAAAAATAATCACTAGTGCAGTGAGTCATTCTTGCTGTTGACTCTCAATCCTGATACAGGGAAGAGCTTAACGGAAGAGACATTTAAATTCTGGAAATAATCAGTGAATATCAATCCCACCTTCTCAACTTGCTTGTTATGTGGCTTTCAGTTTGATTTTTCTGCACTTTAGTTTTTCCTATGAAAAATGTCACTAACAGTACCCATCATAGTGTTTTCTGAGGGTAAATATGGGTGTATAAGCATACATAAAATATTTTGTATATAAATCTATACTTGGAAAAACTACTACCATTTAAAAGTTCATCATAACAAACTGAGGTAAATATTTTGTTTCCTTTTGAATACTTACCATGGCTAGGTGTTCTTTCTGTAGATTATGCAGGCAACCAATAGATTTCAGTTACTTTGACTCCTATTTTTGACTATTTAAAGATGTAGATATGGGAAAATTATATAAATTTATCAGCAGTAGGTTGTGAAAGAATTTCTGACCAAAAGAAATTTGATTGCAATGAAAGTAACACTGGAAACCAGGGAAATGTTTCTGAGTTTTGAAGAAGATTTGAAATTCCTTTATGACTAAGCCTAATCCACAAAACAAAGCAAAACACACACCATGCTTGGTCCCTGGCTTCCAAATTCTCATTGTTCATTTACTGACATTTCCAGAGTAAATGAATGTTAAAAGCTCACACAATATGGTCTGATTTCATTAATCTAAGCAAATATGTTAACTGAAGAATGAGGTGCCACGGTCAAATGTTTAGTATTTTCAGTGTGAGGATGTCTGGTGGGATAATCGGCAGGTGACAACTGCCAATGGAGATATTTGTGGCAAAATTAAAGTTGACATTTTTCAGTTTGGTTTACATGAATTAGCACATTCCATGTCAGGCCTTGATTTTCCTCTGTTAGTCAAATGATTAGTCAGTTTCAAAACACTATATTTTATAACCTGATGGGTAAAATAGAATCTTTATTCCTTTTCAAAAGTTATGATTTAGGTATTGTTGAATAAGAGCTATAAAATGATAATTTAATCTGAAAGTTCCTATGTATATGGTTTTTAGGCTTGTACTGTTTATTTTAAATTACTAGGAAAATCAGATTTTTAAATTTTTTTTAAAAGAGGGGGGAAGAGAGACAAAAAGTTTTTTTTTAAACTGCCATCTATCTATCTATCTATCTATCTATCTATCTATCTATCTATCTATCTATCTATCTATCTAGTATATATGTATGTATCAGAGGGTACTGTGTGTCCCTGTGGAAGACGAAGAGTGATTTTGGAATCATCCTGGATTGCTTCTACTTTCTTTTTGTTTCTCTCTGGGATTTTCTAGGCTGTGCCCAGCAGGGCTGAAAGTGTAGGCTACTGCTATTTCCACCTGGGATCTGAACTCAGGTCCTTCTGCTTGTGAGGTAGAATCTTAACCCCTGAGCCATATCTCTAGCCCCAGAGGGCAACTTTAATAATCTGTTCTTTTCTTTTAACACACAGGTTCTAAAGATTGAACTCCAGTCTCCAGTTTGCACATAGGGGCTACTTACCCATCTTTTCAGCTCCAAATTGGATTTTTAAAAGACATACTTGATGTCATTTAAAGCCTGCTTTGATTGTATTAGGTATTTTTTAGATATGCTAGAATATTTTAAACTATCTGGTGACCTTTGCAAGATATTTGAAATTCTCCAACACTTGTGGAAAGAGATAAACAACACTGTCAATAGAAAAAAATTGCCATTCTTCTTGGAAAGTAGTTTTGATGCTAGAATTGGCTACACAGAAGGCAATTGGCTTAGAGACCTCTTCCACCATCCCTGTATGCCAGGATCATATAGACTTCCTTTCATTTTTTAAAATTGTACTGTGTAAATCAATGAACTGATGGGGCTTATTGGCATATTTATTGAGGAATTTAACCAATAAAAACCTTTGGGCTAGGAGATGGTTCAGTGGTCAAAACTTTTTCCTCAAAAGCAAAAGGACCTGACTTCATATCGCCAGATCCCTTGTAGAAATGGAGGGTGAGTGTGGTGGTGGCCTGTGATTCTAGCTCTGAAAAGCAGAGCCTGGTGAACTCTAGAGCAAAGTGACTAGCTAGACTTGTGCTTATGGCTTGCTCTGGGTTTAATTACAGATCCAGGCTCACACTAATAGATGGAAGAGTGATGGAGCAGATTCCTGATATCACCCCTGGGCATATCTTGATATCTACAGGCACACATACTCAAATGCATTAGTGTATATACACACATACACAAACCTGTGCTCCCTCCCATAACACACACACACACACACACACACACACACACACACACACACACGAAAGAAAACTAGAAACTTTTTTAAGTACCAAAAAAGTCAATCTTCATTATCGGGAAAACAATAAACAATGGCGAAATATCCAGAGGATACTCGGGTGTTCTGTGAATGGCCTTTGAGAACATACATCTTGTGTTCAAAGCTGTCCCTAGTGTTTACCAATTGTCAGTACAGAGTTCCTCTCGTATGGGTAAATGAAATTGCTAGGATTCAGATAAGTAGCTGCAGGGGACAGTCACATAAATAGCTGCAGGGGATATAAGCCCAAGACATCAGATCTGAACTTCTAAATAGTTGACCAGGACACTGCTGGCTATCTCAAGGTATGTCAGGCCACCTGATGACTGACAAGAAAATATGAAAAGGAACAGAATGGAAGCAAGTTATCTGTGCCAGCAGGGCGATAGTTTGGGCAGCCCTGCTACACCAGAAACTGCACTTTACAGATAACTCTTGTCTTATCTTGCCGCTTGCTCCCTACCTCCCACTGTACAGTTTATAATGGGCAATTTTTTAGCTAGATACATCCCAGGTGCAAAGTGACCCGCAGCTCTTTGTATCTAGCATGCTGCCTTGTGTGAATTCTCTCAAGTGTATGCTGCCTTTTCTCAGCAGTGGAGATGAATGAAACGTTTGCTGCCGAGCTGTACACAGAAGGGTGAGGGCACAGCAGGCAGGTCAAGGACCATGTTAGAGGAAGAAGACATTATGTCTTTATAGAACATTCCACTTCCTTTTTCTAAAATACAATGTCTCCCCAGATACTCTATAAAAAGACGCCAAAAGGAACCAACTTGAAAAAGAAGACTGTTTAGCAAATAAAAGCTTTTTTTTTTGAAGAGATACTTCAAAAAAATACCAGGCAGGAAGTAGATGTGAATTTCTACCTGCAAACTACACTTACTCAGCTTTCTTTAAGGTTAACTTGAACATTAAATACTTAAATGTAGTGTCTGTTAAAACCTGAACTTAGCTCTACACAATTGGAAGTGTTAGAAGTAAAGAAAACAGGACCACATCTGAACAGTGAAGTCAAAATCAAAGATACTTAGAAAGGCGCTTGATGCTTCAGAGTCAGTCCCCTCCCCAATCTGTCCTCTAGACTACAGTGTCTCTCTAACATGTCTCTGTAACATGTCTTTACACATGATGCATGAAAGAGATAAACAGTGGTTGATGTCTTCCTGCCAGTACTTCATTGCAAGAGGTGCTGAAAGGTTAAAGGAATCTTTTCCTCATGTTCTAAATTGCATGGAACAAAGAATATAATCAAAAGAGGAAACCCTGTTGCTTTGTGGCACTGAGTTTTATATTTAAAAACACAGAAGAAGAATTCCTAATATACTCCTTTTCACTTTCATGAAGGTTTAGTCTATGAATCTTACAATTTTAAAACAGCATTATAATGAGACTCTGATCCTTAGCTCGTCCAACCCAGTATCTCTGCTGATTTTCTGGAGGCATGTGGGGAAGGAGCCAGCACAGCCCTCATGAACGTGGGCCGTGTGTGATGCAGGTCTTACTTGTGGATTCGGAGTGAAGACCAGGATAAGGCAAGAAAGGCACCTGAAATGCAAATGTCAAGGAGGCTCTCAGGCACATGGGTAGTCCCAAGAGTGAATGTCTTTTAAAATTCCATTTTTATTTATGTATTTATCTTTGTATATATGTGGGGGCTGCATATATATGTATAGGCATGTGCGTGTGCATGCGTGTGTGTGTGTGTGTGTGTGTGTGTGTGTGTGTGTGTGTGTATGTACACATGCAAGTATGTGTCCAAGAGAGTGGAGATCCAAGGCTGATATTGGGAAGCATCCTCTATTGCCCTTTCACCTTTTTTTTTTTTTTTCAAGACAGGGCCTCTAATCAAACCCAGAGCTACCCTGTAGAGTTAGTCTGGCTCACCAGTTAACTCTGGTGATTATCAGGCTCTGTTTGATAGAGATGGAATTACAGATGGGTTGCCACACTCACCCAACATTTTATAGGATCCAAGAACTTGAGCTGCAGTCCTTCTGTTTATGCTGCAAGTGTTTTAACTGTTCAACCATCTATGGACCCAGTCCTTCTTGATACTCTAGTGCCTCTCTTTCTAGTTTCTAATTTTATAACAATTAGAGTCCACTACCGAACAGAAACTAGCAAAAGAGAAAACCAAACAAGAACATTTGGACAGAGAAAACGAATCCAGTGCTTTGACTGCAGAAGCCTTTGAAGGAGGGATGGCAAGGGTGGGTTTCAGTAGGTGAAGACAAAGGAGCAGATAGTGTATTTCAGAGCAGTGACATACTCTGTACCTATTCCATCACTGTTGGGCTATTTTTCCTGTTTGAGCTTGTTTTCACAAACCACACACAGACACGCAGATCAGTTCCTTAACATCACTTTATACTTCCATCAAGTCCCAATATGTCCTATTAAGTAGGTTTTGCCCTTACCAACACATGCAAGTAGCCTCTTCTAAGATTAGCTGATGGTTTAAGGATTCATAATGATTTCCTTTCTCTATTTTTTTCTTCTGGGGAAACCTTTGCCTAGTTAGGAAAGAATTAAGACATTCTTTTGTCATACTAAGTGTTCATTCCCAATTGACTAATGTCAATCTAGAAAATACTCAGTGTACAAACAACAGCTAACCAGTCAGTTTTATCACCAAATTACAATTTCTTTCAAATAAATGGTCCGCTGAAACTTCGATAAGCTAATTAGAACATAAACTTACGTTAAAGCTTCAGAGTAATTATAATGAGGCGAGACTCCTAGAAACTTCTGTACTTCATCCATCACTGTCGCAGGGTCGGCTCTTAGTTGTTGCCCATCGATAATTAGCAACTAAATTAGCAAGGGAGCAATCATAAGAAAAGACATGTATGTTGAAAAATTTGTGCCAAGTGTATGCATGAAAAATTTCTGTATTCTGAACTTATTTGGACTCTGTCCTGGGGGGGAGGGGATTGCAAGCATTGCCTTAGAGGCAATCGGGCAATTCTCACTAATGACTTGGAACAAGAAATAAATCACGTTAATTAAGCAAACCTTTGCTATCTGAGAAGTTAAGAACTCTATGAAAGCCTAAACACTAGTTGTAGGTACCAATAGAGTTTAGAATAGTGACTACAAAATCATAAATGTAAACCAGTGTAAAAGTGAACCAAATGGGGATTCCATTGTTCATATGGAGGAGTCCAGTATAGAAGAAAGGAAATAGTAACATTCAACATGGTGGCTTATGATTGTAATTCTAGTACTCCAGAGCCTGTGACAGGAAGATTGTCAGTTTGAAGCCAGTCTAGGCTATAGTATGAATCTCTGTCTTAACAGCATGCCTCCTCAACTAACCCCCAAAGCAAAGCTATAATAAGCTTAGGTATAATGAGTGAGGCAGAAGACCTGTCATGTGATATCTCTCTGTGATTCTATTAAAAAATATCACTGAAGAAATACTTGAACAATCCATATAGAGAAGGTAAGTCTTTGAGAAGTTGAACATGGACAGGAAGTTAATCAAGAAACCGAGGGGAACACGTACCTGTAATCCCAGCACTCAGGAGGTGGAGGCAGGAGGATTGCTGTGAGTTCAGGCCAGTCTGGGCTAGAGAATGAGACACCGTCTCAAAAAGGAAAGAAAGATAGAGGAAAGAAATAAAAAGGAAGGAAAGGAGAAAGGAAGGAAGGAAGAAAGAAAAATAAATAAATAAACCACAGTAAAAATAAAAGCAAAGGACAAGAAACTATGGGGAAGGAGTCTTTATTTCATGAGTAGTGAGGGAGGACCCAGAAACACAAAATGGCAGTCCACCTCGATGGAGTCAGCCCGTTACATCATTATTTGTCTGCACTGGCACTATTCTTCAGCCCTCCTTTTTTGCTACTTCTGCAGTAAATTTGTAGCCACTGACCTTTTGAAACACAAATGGTTGTGAATGAGAAACTGAGCTTTTGGTTTTGCTTAAGTGTACTATAAATTTAATTAGTCATGTGTAGCTGAAGATATGATATTGGACAGCATGGTTTTAGAACCACAGACCTCAAGCCCTCCTCCCCTTCTCACTTCTGACTTTTGGCTACTTATGCAATCCAATGTAGGGATTGCTTTTGTAGTATAAGTCGATGTCAGGCCAAAGGGGAAACAAGGAAGCTGAGGAAATCATAAAAGACTTACAAAGCACTCGACAAGGTGTTTCATAAGAAAATTATGGCTCTTTATTAGGAATAATTGAACAATAATTGTTTGTTGAGTTTTTGTTCATGTTTTATATTGATGTCAGAATAGGAATTAGAAATTTGAAAATTTTCAGATTCTTTTGGAATCGGGAATGCTGGGGTAGGCCCTGTTGGCTGGATTTCTTACTGCCAGGACATACTGTGCAGGGGGAGAACAGAAATCAATGATCTTATCCAGTACTCAACCCTGCTTGCTAGAATACTGACCTGCCAGGCAAAATGTGCCTATTGGTGCAACAGTGACACACATATTATGGGGGCAATCAATTCCTTTTTGATTGAAACTTGAGGCCTCCTATAGCATAGTCAAAAGTTCATAGTTTGGAGGGTCATAGCTCCTTGGAGAAACCTATTATTGTTATTTTTCTATAAGGACATATTGCCAAGCTGCCTTCTAAATATTTATGCTTGTACACACAAATCAGGGTGCCTCTCAGTTTTGTTCAGAAAAACCTCTTTCTGTGATGGGATATGGATAATACAGAGATTTATAAGTGGTCAAAGTGCTGAGCGTAAATGACTTTTGAGAGCTCAGCCCTAAATGGAACATTATGTCCTCCCTTCAAAGGCTAAGGGAATAACATGGAAATGGGGGAGGAGAGAACATAAGCTGGAAGAATAGGTGGGGGATGTTCTGGACATGACTTGTCTCTTGCACTCACACTCACAGCAGCTGTGGTCATATAGAGAAGACCCAGATGAGATCCAGCCAGTCAATGTTTCACCAAGGATGGGGAGAGACACGCAAGGCCTCATTCCTTGCTTAGAAGCCAGTGGCAGTTGATGGCTGCTGGGGGAGGGAGAATACGTTTTTCTTCACGGGTGTGGCTGCTGGTAGTTGCCAATGCTCCAATGGATGACTTCACACCCATGTGCATGTCAGTGACAATAATATGGTGGGTTATATAAAATAAAAGGACATAAAGATGTGAGAAAACGTGTTGTGAGGGCTTGGATAGAAATGGGAAGTGGATATGGTCAACACACATGCGAAATTGTCAAAGAGTAATTAAGACATTTGAAAAAAATTAAAAAGGGAGTAGAGAGAATGTTTCAGAAATACCCTTAGAGCACAAAACCACTTTTTTCTACCTCTGACAATTTTTCTTTGCCACAGACTCTTTGGCAACTGAAGAGTAAAAGCTACCAGGGTGAACTAAAATATCCTCTATTCTTGAAGCAAAGTTGTCAAGTTAATGAGATTGTTTCATGCTGTAAATTTGTGCTGCTTCCTACCTGAAAGGGGGGGAAGTAGACCAGCCACCTCTCAATGTGGCTGGCATACCACCCAGGGACCAAGCATCTCTTCTGCAAGGTTCGAAGTTCCCAGGGTGCACGTGGCCCAGCAGAGATCACTTCATAGAAGCTAAACTTCAGAGCCGCGGGGTCTTCATGGGATCGCTGATGCTAGGACATAAAGGTAGATAATTAAACTATCTTGAACCATAGACCTAAATAGTTAAAAACCAATCTCCCCGATGTCTCAGTGTTAAAGGAAGGAGTGCCTCACTGTTGGAGAGTTATTTGTTTTGAAACTGATGAAGGAGGAAACTGCTTGGAGCATCCAAATGTAAAGTTAAGATATAGGTAAGGGTGTTAATTTTTGAGACCTTAGTAGAGGTTGATTTTTTTTGAATTTTTATTTAATAGTTTCATAAATATATACATAAAATATGAATTTTAGTTATTTTCATGGTTGTGTCAACTTCTGTCAACCCTTTCTCACTTATGAAACCTTTGTTATGCTCAACAAGTACCCTTCTTACTGCTGTATTTTGTATAACCAAGTTTAATTACAATTGACTACCTGAGCATCTGAAGAAAATGGCACCCCTCCCCCAGTCACTATTAACCTATCAATCATCCTTCAGGGCAGGATGGATCTGCACGAGGCACTTCCATTCTATGGCAAAATAGTGACAGGCCAATATGGTATCTTATCCAACTTTATAAAGTTGTTTCCCTGGTGAATATATTTTATTCTTAAAGCAAACTTTTGAAAACTGCTTTAATGTCCCCTGTTCAGCCCATAAGCAAACCATTTATCATGCTCAGTGAATGCCCATAATATACACACACTCTGCTAGCGCTCCTGGTAATGCAGTTTTAGATTAGAAAAACCCTATTGGCGATTTTAAATGGAGAAACCACTGCAGACTGACATGCACATTACCCAAAGTCCACAGCTTTTATCATACATTACCTAGCGTCTAAAAGCCACGATTATTTTATCTAATGGTGACCTTTGTGGTGAATCAGAATCATTTATTGTGCAGAAAATGCAGAAAGCCGCCATCCACATACAGAAAGTATTTCCTAATGGCTCAGTCTCAAGCCCAAGGGTTTGAGAAAATCACCTTTTCCTTAAATGGATCAATAAATATTCAGGCTTGGTGGTGAGTTTGGGGATGTTTACTGCATCTAGTTGAATAGCAAATTTGCTGCAATTTGGACTCAAATTACTGTACTACACACTCTCCCAGAGTTTGTTAAGACCTGCATTTTGCTGCCGTCAAGTGATTTATTTAAAATATTTTGGATGTTTTGTTAGCATGCAATTCTGAAACTTTTTTTTTTTAAATTCTTGATTTTTCAGGGCGAAGCGGTTGTTAAATTCTAATTTTTTTTCTTTCGTTTTGAGTCTATTAGGGCTTACTTTTCTTAGCTCCAGATGCATTGTAGAAAGAGCACTATGGCACCAAATCAAATCTTTCAACTTGCAATTTAATATATATTTTGATTTAAAAGATGGCTCTGGGTGGGGCATGAGAGGCTGGAGTAGACTCTCCGGTCTTTGTGATCTTAGCTATCTAGGGTGACTTCAGACCTCTCCTGCAGACAACATCATAATGTCTTTCTGAAGTCCCAGGTTCTGTGATCCTGTGCTTTTATATTGGAACAGCAAACAACAGCCTTCGTTAAATGATAAAAGGACACAGGGCTATGGAGTTTTCTTCTCTAATTAGAGTAGTTAGCAGTTTGAAGTTGTAGCAAGGGTAGTGGCTGGGTCACTTAGCACCAGGGTCTTATTTAGCCTTACATCCAACTCACCCGACTTGGACAACAACTTTTTGCAGACATAACTTTCCATATTCACTTTAGCTTTACAGTTCCCAAAGGAATAGTTCTCCAGTCTCCTTTTTCTGTCCCTGTCTACTGTGAACCCCTAAGCACAGAGCTTCCATTCACCTCCATCAGAGCATTCTACCTTAATTTTTCTTTCAGTCCTTCTCCTCACAAATCCTTCCATCCTTTGCTGAGTGCCCATTGTTTCTGCTGACCTTCTGGCTCATTCGCCGTATTCAGTTAATAAATCTAATATATCTTTAAGGTGGGCTTTATCATTGAATGACTTTTTTTCTGTCTATCCATCCATACAGTATACATGTTATATATGGTAACACAATACATATGTAATATACGTATTTTTTCTCCAATTAAGCCAAAAGCAGACTTAATTATAGCATTTATTAACTCAATTTTAAAACACCACATTACAAAGGTTAAGTATTAAAAGGCTTTGTTGAACAGATGGATTATAAAACCTTAGGAAAACATTTTTAAAATTATGAGCCAGCTACAATGGTACATGCCTATAATCACACCACTTGGGAAATGGGCAGAGGAAGACCAGGAGTTCAAGGTTATCCTTGACTGTGTGAGATGATCACTGACCAGCTGAGCCTAATCAGTGAACACCGGGTCCCAAGGAGAGACTCAGTCAAAACAAAAAGCCAAAACAAAACACAAGGTAGGTTGTACTTGAGGAATGACAGTTAAGGTTGGCCTCTGGCCTCCACACAAGCATGCACATATGTGTGTACCTCCCACACATGAGGTCATATATCCTTCCAAACTGAAGATGAGCCTCCGTTCTGCATCCCCCTCTTCTCCCTGTTGGTCCTGCTTTTCCCTTACCTGGTACCAGGAGTAGGCTCGGTCTGATGGGTCAATGAGGATGGTGATGATCTTGGCCTTAGGGACTAGTGAAGCTGCCCTTTTAGGAGCTTCCTCTGAGTGGAAGTAATTGGCGCTCTTCTCAAAGAGAAAGTCAGTGGTGACATTTGATGGAACCGGAAAGAAATCCATGTACCTAGAAAAGGAAAACTTTTTCTAAAAATAAGACTCTTGCTTACATTTAGACACTAGTGACTGAAAACATTAAAGGAGTTTGAACAAATTCCTTTCACAAACAGGCAAACAAACAAGCAAGCAAACTTTTCTTTAATCCATCTGTACCTCTAGGTAGCAAAGGAATCACATCCAGAACACCAGTTTTGTACTCTGAAAAGGTTTTTTCTAAATACTTTTTGTTTTTGTTTGGCTTAACACCAGAAAAAAAGTAAGAGAACAAAAGATGAACAGAGTGATCCAAACACAGCAAGAACCAACTTGTGGAGACGTATGTAAATATGGAGCAAAACTCAGAAACTAGACCCAAGGAACATTTGTGAACCAGGAAACTGTCACGGCAAAGATTTTTTTTTTTACATAGAATAATGTTTATGCTATTGTAGGCAGGTAATTCCACCCCCCTTGTATGTTCAGCTAATACTTAATCATGTGGTGTCAGCACAAAGCATGTAACTGTTGTAAATAGTGCCTACTTACTTATTGTTTTTTTCATGTAAGTCACTTTTATGTTTCTCTTTAGAATAATTATAAGAAGGGTCTAAAAGGCATGCACATTTTTCCAAATATGAAATTGTATTAAAATTCCCAAGGCCAGGCCTTGGAATCTTAAGTGTGTTGAAAAATAAATCACAAGTGAGACCCTGTGGTTTCCTGAGGAACTGAACGCAGGCTTCTGCTTGATGTAAGTCAGCCTGTGTATAAGGGTGTTCAAGACAAACTGAATCAAAATCTGATAGCATATATTTCTGAAGCAGGAAGGGACACCATTCAGAAGAAGAAGGACTTTAGCTTCAATTTTGCTTGTAAGGAATTCTTACATTTGATAACCATGACCTCATTCTACACTCTTTCATTTTATAAGCAGTCATCCCTTTAAGCAAGCCTGGCGAGGCAGCTTAATAATTAATAAACAGAAGAGGCGGCGACTTGTGTGTGATGACTTCCTGTCACAGTGTGCCGTTTCCTTCCTACTGAAAGCTCACAAGAACTGTCCCAGGATGTCACAGACTGCGAGGTCTTGTCATGTGACATGACAGAACTGTGTGGATTCCAGCTGTTGTCACATTGCAGAGTGTGACTGGCATGACACAGGGAGGTCTAGAGACCCCAGAGCAGAACATCCTGCAGTGTTCTCCAGGTGCATTGCTAGGGCAGGTCATTCGGCATTCTGGTGAGAGGAGAAGAGATATTCAAATATTGGAGGAAACATCTGATTTCATTTCTTCTGGTGTGGAGTCCACAGTTTGACTTCCTTCCTGTTTAGCGGCTGACCCTGTTTTCAGGAGTGTTGAGATCATTGTGACCACGGGGTGCATGAGGTTATCTAGCAGTATCCTACTGAACCCAAGCTTATCTTCAAGACAGGTGCTGAAATGAGATAGCTTTCATCTTGGAAGGATGGTCCCATTTTTCTGTCTTGTCTTGCAAGCCTGAAACAATTTAGACTTTGACAAGCTTCTCAAGCAGCTCTTGGCTGTATGCAGCTGATTTCTCACGGCCTCCTAGGCTGACTGAGAAGGTGAGGGTCTCGTCTTATTTGCCTGTATGCTCACATTTTTCTAGTGCAGGACTTGGAACGTTATAGACTCTTGAAAAAAATTGATGAACAAACAATAAAAGGAATTCTGGTTTAACTTTCTGATATAGGACATGAAGATTCCCCAGGTAGTATTATTCTTGGAGAATAAGTACACAGGTTATCTCCAGATTAACAAGCAAGTCATGGAGACTTAGTTCAGAACCTGCATGTGCATGCTGCTACTTGTATGAAACAACATTTTTTTTTTCAATCTGAAATGCGGTTTCTACAGTACTTCACATTGATGAGTTATTTATTTGCACTGACCTGAATTGGAATATTTTCTTTTTCGTGTGCATGTGTGTGTGTGTGTGTGTGTGTGTGTGTGTGTGTGTGTACACAGAAGGTAGAGGTTCATGTTGGACATTTTCCTCTAACACTGAACTCCCAGTTTCTGCTAGATTAGCTGGCCAGCAAGCCCTGGGATCCTCCTGTCTTTTCTCCCTTCACCCAGTGCTGGGGTTTTGGGTACTCATACTTCCATGCACATCTTTACTGTGTGTGGGTGCTGGGAATTTGAACTTAGTATTCTCGTAGTCCTGCTGAGTCATCTCCCCAGCTCCAACTCTGAATATTTCCAAATGACTTAGTTCACAGTCAAGTTATGACTTCATAGGTTCAGAGGTTCTTTGGTTGCCTCTATATCACTCCAACATTCCATTGCTTCCCCATGTAACCAAACACTGTTCCAAACTATAATGCATAAAACTTGCACACATGGGATAAGTAAAATGCCTTTTTGAGATCTTCTCATTGCAGATTCTGGAAGTTTTAAAGTTTGTATTCCACCTACTTTCCTTGTATGATTAGATATTTTTTGTCAGTGAAGGCAGTTCCACTTTTACCCAGTTCTCCTAAATGAAAAATGAAATCCACATATTCAGAATAATAAAGTATGACTAAGTTAGTTCTTTAAGTGACCCTGGAACTTTGAGACACATAATTGTCTACAAAAAGTACAGCCCTGGGGTTTCCTCAGAGAGAAGTTGGCCTCGCCTGACTGTAGAGGCACTTGGTGCTGTCGAGAGCAAAGCTGTAATTAGAGTTACAACATGACATTTGCAGTCATCATTATTTGCTATTTGCATAAGTTGCTTTTTATAAATGTATAATTTGTCAATCAAAAACATTTGTATTTGAGGTATTTTCAGTGAATTATATTTAGTTATGTCATTTCATTGTGAACTGTTTAAGGGGATTTTTATTATTACTGAGTCTGTATACACTACTAGCTTATGATGGAAAAGGCTTTGTTTGATACAGTTTATGGTAAAACCTGGTTATTCCACAATTATTCTTAAATTAAAAGAATTCCAAAGATCTCACTAATCTCTCCTTCCAGTATTTTTATATTCAAGTTTTGTGTGGGAGGGGTATGTGCATGTGTGTATGTGTGTTTGGATGTGTGTGGGCACATATGTGTTCTAGTGCCCAGACATGTGACTGCATGCCGATGTGGAAGACCTAGTGGGGATATGGTGAATCATCCTCAGTTGCTTTTATATTCTTTTGAAGCTGGGTCTCCAAAATCTAGAGCTTGCCAATAGGGCTAATGTGGTTAATTCCTAGGTTTCACCATTCAGACCTGGAATTACAGATGGGTCACTATTCTTAGGCTATGCCCAGGATTTTTACATGGGATCTGGATATTCAAGCTCTGCTCACCTTGCTTGCATGGCAAGTGATTTAACTGCTGAGTCATTTGCAAAGTCCCCAAAGAGATCTTAATCTCTCTTTTCCCCCTAATTTCAGCATTCTCTTTTGCTTGAGGTAGTGGTTATAGAAGTTGAAACAGTTTACCTATCATTCTACAGTTAGTTAATATCATTCAGTGTATGGGAGAAATTGGCTGTGAAGGCAAAGTATTTAGGCTATATGTAAGTTTTAGTCACTGCTCAAGTTTTACCTCAAGCTCTATTCAGACCTCTCACAAGGATCCCTAGGATGCTGGTACATTATACAAACAAGGTCATGCAATTTGACAATGGAGCTTGACTTATGTGGCTATTCATAATATCTGTGAGATATTGTGTTGATGCTCTAAAGAATTCCACTATTCTTATGATGCTCTCCAAAATCTAACCTTAATATAAAAGCTTCTAAATCCATTCTGTGATTAATACATTATTTTATCACCAGCTTCTGCCATGTTATTCTATATGTATATCTACATCATCTATATCTATATCTATATTTATATCTATATCAAACATAGTTTGGCTTTTCACTATTTTATTTACACTTAATGCATTTCAAATTGTAAATTAGGAGGTAGAAATTTAATTTTCTTTATTAAGTTTTTAAACAGGTTTCATTAGTCCTAGTTTGTTTTTTACCTTTTATATAAAATGGTGAAAGGAAAAAATCTCTGTGGACTGTACCATCACCTGGTGAAAGTCCACAAGGGTTTGAAAGCCATTTTTTTTTTTTGTGAATAGAGAGAGTGCAAGTTCCAGGTCTTAATTCAATTCTTTGAATTCTTACTTGTGATTACTGTGAAAGATAATTGATGCCAAATGTGTTTGTCAAGGCAGCAAGTCCCTTAGTTAACTGAACCGAGTTTGTTACTAATAAGTTTTGGGTTCCTTTATGCTAGTCTATCAATTTCCAACTTATGGTCACAAACATCTGTTTCTAAATATTTAGCACTAAGTTTATACTGTACACAGTACATAGACTTTTAGATTTATACTAATAACCCATCTTACCAATCAATCCCCCTGTGGTAGTTATTTCTATTAAAGAACTGTACCTCCTCAAAGGTTTTTGGGCTGGGGGAGTTACTAAGGATGGAAGGATGCATAATCAGGAACAAATACAAAGCAGTGGTACCTGGAATGAGAAGAGATTAGAAATTAACAAAGCATAAAGGCAATTCCCTAGTATTAGAGTTTCGGCCAGTAGCAAGCTAAATATTGTGATACTGTGTTGATCAAGCACACTCATTTTAAATACTCCCTGAAGAGTGATCTGATAACCCACATCAATGATAAGTAACACATTCTAAAAATGCAGGCAAGAACGATGCAGGAAAAGGTCCAAGGAGGTGCTTGGAGAATGACTTGATCTCACCAAGACTTTCCCTGTTAACATCTCTCCTTTCAGTTTTCTTAAAGAAAAAAAAATCACTTGTATTGCCAGTTCCATCACTTTCCAATGATGAAAAGACACAATATATTCCAAGATGTTTTCAGATACATAATATAAGTGAAATATATCATTATTTAATAGACTGCATTGATACTCGTATTCACATTTAAAATTCTTCCTAAAGCCTGGAAAAGCTAAAGAAGAATGTAATCTTTTAATAATCTTTATGTAAAAAAGTTTTAAAGTTTTTTTATTCTTCCAGTGTTTCATACATAAATACAATAAATTTATGTGATTTCCACCTCTTTCTTTTCCCAGTTGCAAACCCTCTTCTTCCTAACTAGTCTCCCTCTTATTTTCTGTGTATCTGGCCCACTGAATTTCATTTGGGTTGCTTATACTGGCAGGTGCCTGAGAACTTGCTGGAGCATGGATGATGTACAGTGGGCATACCGCTGAAGTTAGTACACCATCTGGTATTAGGCCTCAGTAGTCAGGGGAGGTGTGAAGCTTCTTGAGGTCTTCATGCAATGACTTTGCATTAAACTTGAGTGAACTTACATACTTACAAAGGGTGATCAAAACTATTAAATTTGAAGAGAAGTAGTATCCTTTCTTAGTGACATAAAATAAGCACGTATTAGAAAGAGAATTGATGTATTAAGGGTGCTTGTATCATGTGACATTTAGGAAATCAGGGTGTGTTTTTTTTAATGTGCAAAACAGTGTTCTATCAGATGAATTGGGAAGTAGAGGTGTGTAGCTTAGATCACTGTAGAGAAAACAAGATAGTTTGGGTTCAATTTGTCAAAGATTTAACTAGTTATATAAGATCTTATATAATAAAAAAAACAACAACAAAAAAGAATTTCTCAAACTATTCTTCAGAATGGGTAGTCTACCATAGCTTTTCAGAAGAGAATGAAAGCAAAATAAAATCTACTACAAGTTGAAAAAAAAAAGATCCTTATATAAAAATATTTCCGATCTATGTGCTACCCAACATAGCATTATAATCTACAGTTTCTAAATCCATAGTTTCATGTAATTTATAGTATAGTACAATTCAAAGGAATAGGCTCAGCTGATTTCATCTGAATTCAAAAGAATAATAGATTCAGGTATGGCCCCATAATACTTCACAGGGAGAAATTTGCATTCTTATTTAACTTAGTAATAATGCTGCCATTTGCACAGAATTTGTATTATCTTACCACTCTGATGCATTTTCTTTGATCTGTCCTTAAATATACCATATTGTATAGTATGAAAATTGCTAAAATAATTGTCATCAACAATTATGATCTAAAAAGTGCAGTGTTCCTAGAGCATATCTAGTTCACACAGCCAGTCCTTTATCTACAACCTCAGATAACTACAGGGAATGTAATGCCAGGATCTGAGATCTACAAAGTTGTAACATTCTTCACTGGCTGCACTTACAGCAGGGATCCTCAAAGTCTGGCTCTATCAAAGTCACTTAAAGGGATATTCACACATATAACTGAGACATTTGACTCAGTGGGTCTAAGGTGTAGCTCAAAGGTTTGCACCTCTCCTCAGCTCTCCGTGAGATTTCTGTTACTGCTCTGATGACTATCTTTTGGGAATCAGTGAACTAGAAGAAATCAGAAACAGCGTTAAAAGTTACTGGAAGAAAAATCATCTTACTTGAAATTCACAGTAAAGTGGAAAGAACAGGCATGGAATTTGGGCAAGTCCCATGGTCAAGGGGCTTATTTCAAGTTCTTTGTGAAAGTATAAGCTTGAACAAAAACTGCAAATCTTTGAAAGTATTAGCTTTTTGGTCTGTGTAATGGGGAGTAGAATGCTTAGCTCTTGGAGTTTTATAAAGTTTGAGAAGAGAATCTATGTGTACTACTTAAAAACACTGCAATATCTGAACATTGGTGAGTTGTTTTCAAAAAGTAACTTTATAATTCAATTTGTAGCAGATATACAACATGGAAAACAACACATAGACCCTTTTAACTTGAAAGAGTAAATCTTTTTAGAGGTAAGAAACATGACTACAGTATTATGAGAAAACATTATTTTCTGAACTTGATAATGAAAATATTCTGAACTATTTTAGAAATGTTCTTTTGAATTTTATGTCTAAGAATTGTGTATGAATAGTATTTAATAGTTTTCTATGACTAGCATTAATTTGATAACCAAAGTATGTATTATCTAATTTCTTTGCACAGTCAATTAAATGCAAGCTATTATTAGTATTCAAAGAATAAAATTGTAGTTTCTGAATTTTATCTTTTTTTTCTTTTTTCTTTGAGATTGAGTCTTGCTATATAGTCTAGACTGACCCTGAACTTACTACATAATCAAGGTTGGTCTCAAATTCATGGAAATCCTCCTTCTTCAGCCTCTGGAATGCTGGGAATGCCATTTTGACAGTGAATTGTATCTTTTAATTATATATATTCTTTGATTCAAATAATTTTCTGGTATATGTATTTCACCAGTGATAAATCAATATAATCACAAGCATTTACATTTCAGTAACTGCTAATAAAACTTCAGCTTCTGTGCTTTTGGTGGCTTCAATACTGAAAAATCTTTGACATATCCAGATGATAAGAAATCTATACAGAATTATCCAGAGAGTCATTTTTTACAAAATTAAAAATAAAGATATTCAATTCTCATTAAGCTGACATAAGACTTTTCTGTCAAATTAAAAAAATCAGTATCATAAAACATTGAGAGGTCTCAAAGGTATCACAGTAAAGAGAAGAAATTAAACAAAATATTGTTCATGTTAGCTATTTCCACAAGCCCTAGAAAGAAGAAGCTATAGTGGCAGAAGGTGGTAGCTTGTGTCTTTTGGGTGTCAGAAGAAGCTTCGTTATGTTGAGGTTTTGATAAAACTCTCTTAATTTTGAATGTATAGTTTTTTGGGGGGGAATGTGTGTGTGTATGTGTACTTGTGGAATTCCAAAAACACTGGGAATTATCCTGGATTGCTCTACCTTTTTATTACTTTGCTCTGAGGTTTCCCAGGCTCTGCTGCCATTTCTGCTTGGTACTTTTACAGAGTATGTGGAATCTAAGCTCAGGTCTTTTTTTTTTCTTTTTGATGCTACTTTCTTTTTTCTTTTTTTTATTATTATTTCCACTCATACAAACATAACAGATACACCAGTCCCCTCCCTCTCTCCATCTCCCCCCCTACCCTCTGTTCCTCCCTCCCCTCCCTTCCCATCTCCCAGTGCCTCCTCCCTAGTGGCGCCCCCCAATCCCTGTATGTACTCCCTAATAGTACCAAACCCACTTAGAGACACTCAAAGACAAATCTCTGTAATACCTACAGTAATGGCAAAGATTATAAACAGGAGGGATGGGGAAGGAGGGCCCCACCTTTTGTTTTTTGAGGCAAAGGTTTTAACTCCTAGGCCATTTCCCCATTTCTACATGACTGGCCATAGCTCCCTCAAGTTTGTCTAATTCTGCATGTAGGATGGGTACATTTTTGTTGACTTTAAAAGACACCTTAATTGGGAAAAATGAATTTCTATAAAATGATTTTCTATATTTCTGCAGTATTTTAGGCCAAAGACAAAGACAAATGTCACACCAAAGAGTAACATAAACATTTGAAAATTCAAATGGGTTTAGAACGGCAAGGAACAAGTTTTCGATCTATGCATGACAAATAATGTCTGCACCCCAGTATGGGGGTAAGCAGCATGTCCTGCTGGCTTCTCTGAAGCACTGTGGCTCTCCCAAGTTTCAGCGAGAGGTCATGATTAATGACATGGTGCTATGCTAATTATGGGAACTCACTGTGGAGATTCCAATTTCCATGTTTTCTAATTTGCCTCTTGACTTTAAAGAGATAAGGCCAAATGAACCACAAGAGAAGAAAACATTCTTATTCTTATTGATGTTTTCAAGAATTTGCAAATAGTCCAACAAGTAATGAAGAGGTTATGTATCTTGAATCTTCAGAGAAACACAGAGAGGGACTGTCACCCCTTGGCAAGCAGTGCAATTGAAATGGAGGTTTTTTGCAAGGCACAAATCCACAGGCCACAAGTAATTGAGCACGCAAGATACAGCTCAAGTGTTTGGCATTTTCAAACTTCCACTGGGCTTCATTTTAATACCAATTTTTACAGATGCAAGAAATTTATGGGGAAAAAATTGCACAGTGGCTTAAGAAACAATGCAAGAGATTTCTCCTGGGCATGAATAAATACTTGCCTTAGCAGAAAGCTTTGTTTATTTCTAGGAATTCTGCTTGTCAAACATCTTTTTAGAAACAGTTATCTCTATGGGAAATAGTTTACAAGTAAAGCACATCTGGACAAGAGAAGACTATTTCCTTTTCTGCAAAGGATTTATTTCAAAGACCAGGTCCTTATGTGTGTCCCTCTGGACTTTTTCAACAAATCCTGTCAATCACATTGTAAACACAAAATTAGCTTTCATTTCAGAATGTTAACCGCTCATCTGTAGCAAGATCCTTACTGGGGTGGGAGTGGATAAATTGTGCCAGCAAGCTGACTGCTGGGCATTTGAACCTTGTGGTATCTAGTTCATCTTTTGTACTTTAAAAGCACTTAAGCAAACCCTTCTGTGTTATTGAGCTGAAGGAAGACAGAAACAGAACACTGCATGTCAGGTTCATCAGAAGCTCAAAGGCCTGTCTCAGGAGAACATCTCACCTAGCCATTGGTACTTCCACACTATGTAGTTAATATTAAAAGCTCTCACCAGTTTTCTGGGGTCCTATTACCAGGAATTTTGGTAAACGATCACAGGTTTTTTCTTTAGACCAAATGTCTCTGTGGCGTTTGTCATCACAAGGATTCTAAATTGGAAAAGAATAGAGAGATGTGTTATTTATGTGTGTTCATGCTCATGTCTGTGCATGCATGGGCATGTGTGTGTGTCCTTTTGTGAGCTAGTGTTTCCAACCTTCCTCCTTCTGACTTATCTCACAACCAGTAGGATAAATGAGGCAGCATTTTTTTTGATATTTCAGACAGTGAAGTGATATAGATTCAGGTGTCTCTGTTCTGAACACAAGGATGAAGAGGATGGAAAGGGAAGAGAGTTCTACTCTGAATGAACAGTTTCACAGTGCTAAGAGTTTAATACTTTTATGTTCCCAAGAATTCTATATTTCATAGTTTTCTTTTTAAATAGTAAGCTTGTTGGGCAGAGACTATACTTTTCCAAAGCCTAAAAGGAGCTACATGCTCTATACTCAATATAACTCATAATAGAAGGCATCAGATTTTTATTCTATGTGACTGACCTTTCCTACTGGTCTTCACCAGAATAGGGATCTAGCTGTCATACTTAAAAGACACTCAGTTCTTTTCAGCTGCCTTCAAAGTTCGGAAAGTGTTTATTGAAAAATATTAAGTTTCTGACTATAATATGTTTAGTGCCAAGCTTTGGCAAAAGTATAAAATGAAGGTGTACTTTAGATGTTGTGTTTGGTTCATAATACTCAAAACCAACACCTTGTGGAAGATGCAGCTAGAGCACTCTATATTAAATGATACACATTTACATTTATATAATATGTATATATGTTATGTAGAAAAGGAAGCAGAATTGCAATATTCTTTTGTACCATTTCAGGAATGAGCAAATGGAACCACTTATTTCACATATTCAAATTAAAACTGTAGGTATGTCAGGTTAAAAAAAACCTGTTTATTTTTAGTGAAGACAAGAGCGAAGGTAGTCCTTTGGGGTGCTTTTCTGGATAATGAATTGTTTCAAACTACTTACTTAAATGGTAATGATTTCAATTTACAAAGAAGGTGTTAAACTTTTTGGACATCGTATCTCTTTCTATACATTAACATTTATTGATTTGTAGTAGTTAAGACAAAAAGATGTTCATTACACCAACCACAAAAGCAGACTATCAGTACTGAGCTACTCTTAGAAAGCGACATGCAAATTGCTTTTCATCGTCTACTCTCAAATTATTGCAGTCTGAAAATGGAGTTATCACTTCTGATTGGAAAACATCTCATCTGCCAAATTCTCTGCTTTCTAATAGGCAAGGGAGTGTAGTATTTGACTCACTTTGCAGTAATAATATAAGGCTGGGACAGAACGAGAAGTAGTTTCTCAATATTAATATTTCCCCCATGCACAGTGCTCTTCAGTCGTTTTGAATTTTCACATATGGATGATCTCGTGAAGCTATAAAATAAGCTTGTGAGATTAATTATACCACTTTTATCCAGCCAACTTACCTGCCAAAGAGGGTCTTTCTGATCAGGGAAGAGCTCAAAATATTTGTGAGCCAGCTGTACTGGAGGCAGAGTCTGAAGACGCAGGTTCGTCCAGGTCTGCACGAAATTAGCCAGGTTCACAAATGTATATAACCCCAGTCGGTCGTTTCCATAGTTAGACAAATGGGTCATGAAGATACTGATCTGAAAAAGGCAAATGAACTTGAGTGTAGCATAGGTTATTTGAACACGAGGGGGCAGTATAACCACAATAATAATCCCCCCCCCAACTTGACTGGTTTCAATTCATGCCTTGTATATACATCCTTAAAAACAAAAAATAAATAAATAAAAAACTCATTTTATTAGTGCATAATACAGGATATGTTATTCACACAATTAGATGAATTTTTTTATTGAATTCAAACTCATAACAAAAATGAATTTAGACTCCAATAGTTTTCACACTCTTATGCTGGTTCAAGGGACTAATTATTAATTACTTGGCCTAGATAGCACACAGACCCTCGCCATAATATAGGAGCAGTAGGAGCTTGTGACATTGAGATTTTATAGTTTCAATCTACTTAATTTGGTCCATACTGTGCTAAAGATACACATAATCAGTGAAGTTCCGTCATTGAATGCCCTCTGATTTGAATATCCTAGAAGGTAAATGATAGCACCTGAGTATTATTCTACATCAACAGAATTCTAAACCCTTTTCTGCATTTATTTAGTCTATTATTATTGTTCATATGAAATATGTCAGAAATATTTAGGAATATTTCCTGTTCTTGGATAGATAAAATTGACTCTTGCTGTAGAAGCAGCTGACCTAGATTGAATCCATGCATTGAAAAAAATAGCAGCAAATGCAATTTTATTAGAAAAAGTTTCAATTTTGGAGTTTTTGATGAAGTTGGTCCAGGGTATAGAATGGGCATTTCATTTTGCTTATTTTTCCCCTCTTCTATTTATTGATGAAATTTGTTCTTTTGCAATTTCATACATACATTGGACACCTTTTCTTATCTGTCTCCACTTCTGCCAACCCTCTTTCCCTGCAAGTCTTCCTCCCATATCCTGTCCTTGAGTTCTGTTTTGTGTCCTACTGGGCTTATCTGGGGCCTTTTGTGTGATCCTGGGCTTGGTTCTCTGTCTTGGAGCCTATGAGGCTTCCCTTTGGAAGCATGATTGGATACCCTGCTCCTAATCACTTGGGTGGTAGAATAGGTATTTTTAAAAATAAATAATAATTAACTAATTAATTAATTATTGTGTGTGTATTTACCCTGGGAGTCTCCATCCACTAGGGCCAGAAGTGAAGGCCTCATCCTGTTTCTGCCTGGCGTTTTTACATGGTAACTGGGATCCAAACTCAGGACTTTCTGTTTATGAAATTGAGTCTTAACCCCTGAACTGTCTCTCCTCTCCTATAACAGGTGTTTTTAAAAAGCTATTATATTGAATTAAAATAATTTTTGTTGGCTAATTGTTGAATGGAAAGAAATTTACTTGAAAGTTTCAATAGTAAAGCAAACCACTGTTACATTTATGGTTTTATAAAGAAGCAAAATTAATTTATATGAAAAGAATGGCTCAGGGATTAAAGTCTTTGCCTCTCAAGCAAAAGCACCTGAGTTCAGATCCCCATATGCCACGTAAAAAAATGATGGAAAGATATGGTGGTGAGTCTGTAATTTTGATCCTGTAAGGCAAAGCCTGGGAAATCCCAGAGCAAAGTAATAAGGTGAAAGGGTAATCCAAGATGATCCCTGATGTTATCCTTGGGTCTCCACAGCTACACACTCAAGTGCCCTTTGTACAAATGCCCACACACATAGGTACACACATGGATATACACATACACACGCATGTATGTGCACAGACACACATGCATAAGAGTACGTTCAAAACATATGCAAAGTCATGCAATAGTAGTTATAGTAATTATAGCTGTGAAAATAATCATAATAATAAGAATACATGATCTTTAAGAGGATGAAAGAACAATTGATATGAGATAAAGAAAAAAGTAATTACCACTCTGAATTAGAGGAAGTAGCAACATCCCACACTTCATGGAACGAGTCCTTTAGGCATTCAAATGAGAAATTCCTACACTAAGCAAGAATATTCAATGTGCTTCTGAATGTATCTTAGATTCCTGAACTTTTGCAAACAAAACATTTGGAGGATGATTTTTAAATAGCTTCCGGAATATTGATGAAGTTATGACTCATTGGTGAGTAGCATTTTTTACCATCTTGTATCTTTCTGAAATGAAGCCTTTAAAATTACCCCTGTGGTTATTTCTCTTATAGTAGTTTGTAATTTTCGTTGTTGTTAATAACAAGTCCTACTTTGTAGCACAGGTTGGCTCTGAACTCACCACTCCTGGGCATTGTAGCATAACAGTTAGGCTGCACATGGCTGTTTTAACTCTTTTGTTATCCTGTCTTATTTTCTTCATTCTTCAAATATTCATCAAAAGAATACGTAATTTAATACCTTATAAAAACTGTTCTTTCTTTTGGAAACTGTTCTGATTTGTTTTTGCTGTGGGAGTGTGTGTGGGCAGGGGACAACAGGCATCCTTCCTCAGGGCTGTCTGTTTCATTATTTTTTGCAAGAAGGTCTCACTCTGGCCTGAACCTTGCCCAGGAGGTTAGTGGGCTTGGCCAAAAATTGCTTCCTCACTACTGGATTTGAAGCGTGCAGTATCAAGCCTCGCTTTTATTTACATGGATTCCGATGATGAAACTCAGACCCTTGTGCTTTCAAGACAAATACTTTATAAGCCTTGAAAGTTCTTTTTCTTTTCTGGGATTCACATTTTTTTAAAAACATTTTTTATCATCTCCGCTCATACAAACTTAATAGTACACCGGTTCCCTTCCTCCCTCCTCCTCCCCCCAACCCCTCTACTCACCCTCCCCTGACCCCTCCCTCCCTACCCTCCAGTGCCTCCCCTCCCCCAATCCCCGGAGAATCCTTTAATGTGCATGCAAAACTCTCCTCTGGGTCCTCCTCTCCGACGACTACAAGGACCCAGCGGCATTTCCCTGAACCCTTTCTTTTGTTCCCCTTAAGCATAGAATTCTGCCAACAGGATTCATATTTTTTAAAATTTATTTTTATTTTTCTAATTTTACAAGCATATTGAGAGTACTTATCCCTGCTTCCCTTTATCCCCCTCCCTCCCATTCCCCTCCTTTTCCCTTTATCAATCCATCCCACTCTCTCCCACTCTCCTGCCTGTCTGCTTCTACAGACCCCAGAATACTCTCTGGCTTGTCTACTCCTGTGGGGGTTCAGGCCTCTTGTGTCACACTAAGTTGCCTCTCTCAGGCCACCCCACCGATAAGGGCATTTCCCTTTACTCATCCAGGTTTAGTCCCCAAAGTTTCTACTGTACGTTTTTATCTCTCTTGAGTTCCTTGATAGTTAATGTGGATATGTTAGTATGTCAGTTATTATGCAGGTCTAGTAAGGACAAGTTTCACTGCAGTGAGTTCTTAGTCTTGGAATGGAATGTCTTCTCTAATGGTCTTTTTGTTTCATAAACCATATTTTATAATGAAATAGTAAATGATAATTCAGACATTTCTCTTATCAGTTATTATTAAGATATGTATCAACCTGGTTGATCTATAGTTCCAATTTTTTGAAAGCTTTGTTATGTATCATGTTATACTCACATAGGCTCTACACTGGACAGAAAGTGGAAGCAGAGATACTGTATAACTGGGGACACAAGTGCATTTGAATTCTCCATTCAACCACAGAAAAACATTTTGTGCTAAGATAAAGCAGATGCTACATTTTTGCTTGCATGGCTGCAGGATGTAAAAAATGGCACTGTCTTCGATAAAGACAGGCTTTCTAAAATGAGATATGAGGTGGTGGATGACATTGCTTTTGCTGAATTGACCTGGTTGCAATGCTTATAAGGCTATACTCAGTGCTGTGAAGGAAACTCTCAATCGTTAAGCAACATTTCAGTCTTTTCAACCCTATTTTCAAGTATCAATTTTAACATAATGTAAAATATAGCATAAGCAAAAAGACTGCTTCTATATGCTATTTTTCTAATGTAGGTCAGTTCTTGACCTTTTCAGATTTTGCGCTCTAGCCTGGGATTTGCTTTGTCTTCACCACATGAAAGGCAACCAATAAGGAAGCACGTCAATTTCTTCTTATAGTACTTTAATCATAGTATTAATTTGAGTATGGAATATTATACATCTTTTACCAAATATGAAACCTTTCTGGATTTTCTTTATTATTGTTCAGTTGGATAAGTATCTACAAAAATTAGCGAGCACATATATGTAAAAAGAATATGTGCTCAAAAAGTTAATTTACTTTCTAGATACGTTACAGCTGTGTTTGGACCTAACACACTTATATTATCTTTTCATTCCTTAGTAATTGCTCATTGGACACTTTCTGCATAGCTTAATAAAGAATAGGGAAAACCCTCTGAAAGGCTACCAGTTCAAGACAAGGTGTTACAAGTCTGTCCCTAAATAGTGCATCTGTTTGAGAGTGTTGTAGAATAAGGCATGATGGCACCTGCCTGTCATCCCAGAATTTGGGAGGTAGAGGCTTAGGAGTTTAACTCTCTTAAAACAAAACAAAACAAACAAAAAAAAATCAGTGCTTCAGAACTGAGATCTTATTTTTTATTTATTTATTTTTTACAGTTCCGACGACTGATAAGACCTTTGGTCTGCTAGCTAAGCACTTTACTGGTGCTTGGTATTTTCTTTTTAAAATGAGAATACTTCAAAATAAATTACTTTTATTAAGCCTGGAGACTCCAGAAATAAAGGAAATGTCAACTGAAGTCATGATGGTATTTCTGAAACAAGTTTGGTTTAAGCACACTATGATTAATTAGCTGCTACTAAAAATATTAATTAGCTGCTCCAAGCTCAGATCACTGGAAACTTTGCCAAAGGTCCAAAGTTTATTCGATTTATAGTTTTTAAATTCTCAGCCTCATAGATACAGACACATATAATGAGTTATTTATCTGTAATGTTTTTCTCTAAAACCAAAAGTAAGTGCCAAATGCTGTATGTATACTAGCGTTGATGACAAAACAAACATTTGCAGATGGGTGCCTAAAAGCAGTATGTGGGAAACTTCGTGCTTCTCAACATCAGCATGTGAATCTAAGTTCCAAGTCTGGGTATGTGTAGATATCTCACTACCAAGGAGAATAAAGAAATTGAAACCTGCTTTAAATTGAAATTATTTTCTTTTGAGAAGATCAGAGGAAAGGAAAGGAAATGGTGTGTGTGTGTGTGTGTGTGTGTGTGTGTGTGTGTGTGTGTGTGTGGTGTTCCCAAGTGTGTGTGGCTGTGGGGCCCAAGCGTGACATCAGGAATCACTCTGCATTGCTCTACCTCTTTACGGTTTTGCTCTAGGGTTTCTCAGGCTCTGCCTTCCAGGGCCAGAAGTGCAGGCACCACCATGTTTACCAGACATTTATATGGGATCTAAGGATCTCAACTCAGTTTGTTTTGTTTTTGAGGCAAAAGCTTTAACCCCTGAGCGATCATCTTTCCAGTCACATGTTCAAAAAATTCTAAACCCAGATCATACTAGCTTTGTCTTTCTTGTATTTTCTTGTTTTACATTATATTGCACTTTAAAAATACTTGCTTTGTTTCTATCTGGACTGTACAGTCTTTGGGTACTGGCATGGGTTCTTTCACCTTTATTCTGTGATCTTCCAATGATATATATCATGAACCTTGAATTGCACCAATAATTTTATTTCTAAGAAGGGAATTTGAGTATTACTTTTGTAATATTTTTGTTTCATTTAAGAGAAGGAAAGAGAGAAGAAGAAGAAGAAGAGGAAGAAGAAGAAGAAAAAGAAAGAAAGAAAGAAAGAAAGAAAGAAAGAAGGAAAGAAAGAAAGAAAGAAAGAAAGAAAGAAGGAAAGAAAGAAAGAAAGAAAAAAGACCTGCTTTTGTGCTGTAGAGCACGTGTAGGGACCAGAAGGCAGCCTATAGAAATTAGGTCTCTCCTTCCCCACTGGGCTCTGGGAATTGAATTCAGGTCATCAGATTCACACACACTCCTTTACCTGTCAGGCTATCTCTAGGGCCCCAAGTTTAGAGCTTTTGTTTTCAGGGAATTTAAGGTGTTAGGATGACACTGCTATTAGGGTCTTTCTGGTGACTGGTTCTTGTCTCCCCATAATGCTGTTCTTCTCCCTGAATGTGCCCAGCCTGGTTTCCATTCATTTTCTTTCTATCCACCTTCCTGTTTTCTTTGTCAATAGATAGTATCTACTTAGCTTTGTCCCTTGCAGTGGATAAGAGTGGACTCTTCTGCCTAAGGGATTGAGATCTTTGCTCTTATTTCAACTCTCAGGACTTTATCTAAAACAACGAAAATGTGTGACAATGCCTATTTGACTGCAAGTTGTCCTCTCAGTGCTTACATGTAAACACTGAAATCACTGACTGTTGCTATGTATGTTGTAAGGGCCCAGTAGGTAAGAAGCATTTATTATGCTGCATCTGCTATTCTTACTCTGGAGAAACCTAATTGTCAGTTATAGTATCTCCCTAGCAGCTCCTCAGCCTCATCAGCACAGACCTGCAGTCTTTGACTGCCCCCTCCCTTTGCATTTACCTTCTAGTCACTTTCTCTGCCAGGCAGGACTCCATAACCATTGGAAAGGTTCTCCTGTCATCCATATCATCCCTTGCTTCCTAAATTATCCTTCTTAGAGCTTTCTCACCTGTGCCAATCAGACTTAAATCAATTATTTCACTTCTATGTTTGGAAGGTTCAGCATATATAAAGGGAAAACGTGATAAGGAAGGGGGCAACCATACCATGTATGCACGTGGTCAACTACACATGCATGCAACAACCACTCAAGTCACAGAGGCATGCACTTGACCACCTATGTCACCCAAGCATGTGGTTGACCACGCATACCATTAACCACACTTTTGTTGTCCTCTTTTCTTGGTGTTTTTAGGGAAGTGTTTCCTCCTACTTCTCCTTCACCTCCCTCCTTCACTAATCCTGCTCTTTCCATGTCACCTTTGCATAGCTGGCGTTTCTTGGGGCTTTGTTGTTTAACTGCTGTCTCTGGGTGGAATTATCACATTGATTCACAATGATCTTTGTGAACATCCCAGTGTTGTATTGATATTTCATCCTTAATGTTCCGCTGTGACAGCTTTTTCGCTTTAATTTAGCTGAATGAATTCAACTTGTGTTCCATATAGAGTTGTGCATACTCTCAGATGCAGGAACCTCATTTATCATTGCTAGACCTCTAGCGTTGAGTCATCTAGATAGTAACCAGCAAGTAAATGTGCAGTAACTCTCAGATATGACTTTATTCTTGTAGTCTTTGTATTTGGTTACAATAATTATTATTCATTTGGCCACTGAATCAAAATTGAGGATATTCCAGACACTTATCCACTGTTTGATTCAACTGGTCTGGTCTTTTATTGTAGTTTCTTTTACAACTTTGTCTCTTCTCCTCTTATCCCATTTGGATGTGTCTGGTTTAACAATCTCTTGCCTCTTATCTCTGAAAGTTTTCTCACTAGGCTTCCTCCTTCCAGAATTATCTTCTTGAACCTATCCTCTAGAAGGACACTGCACGATAAACAGAATATTTGAGTCCCATATAACTTAGGACTCACGGGTACCATAGTATGAAGTGCAGCACTGTAGGTTCTATCCAGTGTGACTGAGCTCCTCCCATCTTTCCATCTCCTGTGTCCATTTGTCTTTTTTACTTTCAGTGAATGCATTCACACACTGGTGCTTGCTGTGGAGTCTGCCTGGCTTTCTCTCCTGTGTCTCCCATCTCATGTCCATGATATCCCCAGTCTGGAGTGGTCACTCCCTTTCTAATTCTCACTGTACTTTGTGCTTCCTTTTGACAACTGTTGTAGTACATTGCCTTGAACAGTAACAGTTTCCTGTGACCTAAACAAGAATGGTGACTGCAGTAGAGTGTCATTGTATGTCACTGTGTAGTCCATTAAAATAAAGTCTATTTTAATCATATATAATCCATTAAAATAACGTTTTTAAAATTAATTTATTTAATAGATTATAGCCTATCTCATTAAATGTAGTCCTCTGTTTTCAGTGCTGTTATGCAGTCGAGTTAAAAAATAAAAAAACTTGAAAAGAGGAAAATAATTGTTAAAAGGACTAATATATATATACACATTTTTACTATAATATCTCAAAAATATGTGTGATATGCATGATACATATTCTACAAATCTTATGAGTACAAATGATTCTTGAAATAAAATCATGTACATGTTAAAGTATAGTATAACTTGGCACATAGTACACAGTATATGTTGGCAGTTTACACAAATTAATTTAAAATAAGTTTGTGTGTGTGTGTGTGTGTGTGTGTGCTGGAGGACACTTGAGTGTATGTGCTTGTGGAGGCCCAGAGGTGACATTGGGAATCATTCTGAATTGCTCTGCTTCCTTATTGATTTGCTCTGGGGTTTCCCTGGCTCTGCAGGCTGCCACTATATCTGCCCATCTGGCATTTTTACTTCGGATGTGGGATCCCTTTTGTTCGTGAGCAAAAACTTTAACCCTGGAGCCATCTACCCAGCTCCCAAATGTGTTTACTATGTGTATATATCTATTTAAGTGACTAAAAAGTATTCTTATTAGTCATCATAATTTACTTAATTTATTTTTCCCCCATTGGTCTTTTAATGCATTTATTTATTTATTTCTACACTGACTGGGAGTGCTAGGGATCCAGCTCGGGTCTTGGGTATGTTTACTATGTGCCTTCCTACTGAGAAATGTCCCCATATGACATTTAGTAGATTTATAAGCTTTTATTCTTTCACACATTCCCTTGAGACATCTTTGATTACATTCCTAGGAACAAGTTTCAGAAGTGGTTAAAAATCATTGAGTCAAAGAGAATATGTATATATTTAAAGTTGGCACTCTAAATGCACCTGGCTTAGATTCAGCGTGTTAACCCAATTCTCTGCTGGTGTTCCTTCTTATTCTTAAGGGCACAAATAAGAACAAGTATAAAGGAAGAAACCATCTACTGGAGGATAGGAGTGAAGTCAATTCATAGTTAAACATCAAGGGAAGCTGCTTTTTTACCATTAAGTGAAGTCTTTCATTTACATGTACTTGTTGGCTGTGATACATTACTATGAAACAGTTCTAGTTTTGAGTTTTTAGCAATAAGTTGATGAGTCACAGTTGAAAGAAAAATCAAGTGGAAATGATAAGTAATAAAGAAGGGAAAAATACTCTACTTGTCTGTAAATTATGAGGAGGGAATGAATGGTAGGTCTCATTGGATTACTTTGCAATGATTCAATGAATGGTACTCTTAAGAGTTCAATATAATTTCTGACAATACAACAAACACCTAAGAAACACAATCAAGTGATAAAGATGCAGGAAATTTACTTCATTGAGTATAACAGAAATGTTTAGAAATGCTTCCAACAAAGTGAATCTGTTATGATTTGATCCATTGTGAAAAGCCATATGGCATACTTCAAAGTTCATTTGGCTTTTGCTTCACATGTAGGTGAAACCAGCCAGCCATTCAGAGAACAATGCATCTGATTTTTCCCCCAATCAAGTGGACTTTGAAACTGTAGGACTGTTTTACTACAAATAGCAATGGTATTTCTCAATGCTACAGTGTGTGATATTATTAATATGATTCACAATACCTCATCTGGATTTAATCTCTGCCTACAGCTGTCTCTGTCTCTTGTGTTTGTAAAAGTCAATTATTGGGATATTTTAATGGCATGTTTCTCTAAAAGAGCATCACATACATTCAAATGCAATACTTACACTAGGGAAAATTGGATTTCTAAAAATAATTGTGAGGTCTGGTGAACTGCCTTAGTGGGTAAAATGCCTTTGTCTTGCAAGCAAAAGGATCTAAGTTTAGAAACTCAGATTCTAGTGTAAAAATACTGGGCAGATACAGTGGCGAGCTATACTTCCAGCCCTGGAAAGAAGAGCCTGGAAAACCCCAGAGCAAAGCCAAAAGGAGGTAGAGTGGCCCAGGATGATTCATAATTTCTTTTTTGGGCCTCCACAGGCACACACATAAGTGTCCCTTACACACACACACACACACACACACACACACACACACACACACGAGGAGTCAGCCACTTGATTCCCAATTGGGTCTCCCTCTTGGAACTCAGGGACCCCTGAGTCAGAACTGAGATGAGCAGTCCCCTCATCAGAAGACATCAGGAGCTCATGCTCCCCATCTGGAAACATTTTTCCCAAAATCTTCCTCACAGATTCTTCATTGCCAGAAACCTGAGCTGTTATCCAGGATGAGGATGTGAAATTTGAAACTGGCCTGACAGCTTCTCATACTTGGTGTCTGATGTCACCGTTTTTGTGCTATCATAACCATTTTATGCTAAAATGTATTTTCCTTCATTTTACACTTCTAGTGGGAACAAACAGATGTCGCTGTAATTTCTCAGGTTTAAATGCATTGCATTCTGTTTTAATACCCTGTGTGTGCCTTAGCCATCATTTAATAATCTCCAAGGAATGCTCAGCTGCAGAATCATTTGGCAAAGAATCCTTAGCATTTTGAGTTTGTGATTTGATGGGTTTTAAGAGAAAGCTGGATGGGTAAATCAATTGCTCTCAATTAGGGACAGGTTTCCAAGGTACAAGGATGAGGTCAATGTAATTTAAAGCAATTTAGCTAGAAGTGGTTTGTCTTCTTTCTAACGTTCATGTCGTTTATTTAATTTTTCTGGCTCTACGTGCAGGATTGCAACTTTGGCTCTTCCCTTACAAGCTGATGATTGATGGCCAATGGACATTGCTGGTAGATGACAGAGGAAGTCGTTTTCTTAGATTAATGCACTGCTGTAGCTTAACTGCAGAGCAAATGTTTACATGTAATGAAATTACCTCTGAATCTCACACCACCAATTTACAATTAATTTCACATCATGTTCACGCCTGTTCTGATATTGTCTTCCACGTTGCTCTAAAAGACCCTATTGCAGTTGTTAGAGACCTGGAGCAGCTGTTCCTGCTCCATTAGAGTGACAAGGGGACAGAATAATGAAAAGTCACAGCTTCTAAGAGACTTAACATGACTAATTAAAAGAAACCCTTTTCCAAGCAGAAACATACCATAAATGTTACACTGCATTTAGCAATGAAAACACCTTCATTTTCGAAAAAAACACATTCAGTTCTTAGTTTTAAAGTGCTTTCTCCACATTATGTTGTGATACAGAGAGGGAAGAATCAAATCAAATATCCACAACTATCTCTAATTTAACATAAAAAAACAACTGAATAAAACAACATGCTAGCAGAAAATGGACTCCCTCAAAAACCCGATTTTGGTTTATATGTGAATGAATTATGTTTCCATAATCTTAAGGATCAGCCTCATTGCTGGGAGGCTTCAGTTAATTCCTATTTATTGTGTAGTTGCATTTGCCCTGTGGGAGAAAATACAATACACCAAGCAAGCCTGTTCATTTTGTGAATGAAAGAAGGCTAGACTTTTCAAAAGCTGGAGACTGCTTGCTAAGTGTCGCTTTGTCTGCTTAATTATTGTTTTTTTTTTCGACCAAAGACCATAATAGAGTTCATTGTGAATTCTCTAGCTGGGTCAGATGGTTGTTCTAGTTTTAGGTTTGGAGGAGGCTCCAGACAATTCCACACTATCCAGACTGGCTACATTCCCACTAGCTGTGTCCTGCTCCTTGCTCCCTGTCCTTGTCAGAACTCCTTTGTCTTGTTTTCTTTAAGACCTTCTGACTTGGTGACACAGAATGTGTAGTTTCTTTCTTGCATTGTGCTTGTCGCTAAGAATGCACATGTTCCATGGATTCATTGGCTGTTGGTACTTCTACTTTGGATAACTAACTGTCCAACTCATTTGCTTATTTGCCTGTTTATTGATTGAATATGTAATTTTTTGTGCTTTATTTTTAAAATTTGACACTTTCATATTTTTTTTTTTTACTTTCACAAAGTCTTTTATCATATGTGATCCATTTACTTTCATCTCAGATATCTGCACAGGCAACTGCCTGAGCACATGTGGCAGAGAATTCTCATCGGAGAGTACTTAATTTTTTGAGTTCTTTATTCTACATATTAATCCACTCTCTAATGTTTAGTTGTCAAAGATTTTGCTCCAATTCTGTAGGCTGTCTTTGTACTGTAGGCCACACTTTCTTTTAAAAAAGAACTGTTTTCAGATAAATGGCATTTTAACCTTTAAATTTTTTTAACTTACCCATTTTAATTTGTGTGTGTGTGTGTGTGTGTGTGTGTGTGTGTGTGTGTGTATCAGAGGGCACTGTGGATACCTGTGGAGGATCAAGCGTGACTTCGGGAATCATCTTCTCTGGCTTCTACCTCCTTTGTGCTTCCCTCTGGGATTTCCCAGGCTCCACCCACCAGGCCCAGAGTGCAGGCTGTCCCTGTTTCTTCACCTGGTATTTTTTAGGTGGACCTGGGATCTGAAATCAGGATCTTATGCTTGTGAAGTAGAGTCTTAATCCCTGAGCTATCTCTCCAGCCCTGTGGGCCACATTTCTAAGTATTCAAAACCATTTAAAATTTTATCTTTAGCCACTTCTTGTTTAAGACTGTCCTTTTACTCTTATAAAAAGTTGAAATTTTGGGAAGTACCAATTTACTTGAAATTTTACCTCCTTATGCACAGAGTAAAATATCATATGACAAGGAAGAATAATTACTAAAGAATAAACAATCAATAGCCATCAATAAAATAATTTCAGTGATCTGTTTTATGAGAAAGAAAATGTCAGTATTAGATTGTATCTGGACAAGCCTTGATTGAAATGATGTTTAATCTTAGTAAATTTTTCCCCTAGGGTTTTGCATGGGTAAGATAAACCCAGATGCAAAAGTTTTGGTAAAGCACCGTGTAAAGACTTAATTAAAAGTATGACACCCAGAAAGATATTTGTGCAGAGATATGCAAAGGCCAAGCATATAAAGAAATCTCAAACCTCAGCAGAGTAAAGGTCACTGACTGTCAAAGCCACCTGCCGGTGGGGCCGCTTCAGCACAAGTGAGAAACTCCCTTCGGAGGGGTTTCTCACTCTGGGGATTAAAGGTAGTAAACTCAAAAAACATGGTATGTGAATCAGATAACTATCTTCAAAATAAGTTGTAGTGGGAGTGTGAGTTTAAAGGTGTTATTCTATAAATCCTATACCTGCTAAGTAACTTCTTTATAAAGGTAAACCAATCTGTAGGTAATAACACTATTCTATCATATATTATGTATTTTCCAACTGATGTTTTAGGAGTCATTTAAACCAGTTTTCAAAAGAGTAAGAACTTTTATCATTGTCTCTGTTGGGGAAACATCAACCCTGCCACAGATTGGCCAGTATCTAAGATGACTCAGAAGAGGCATAAGATACTTAATGAAATTATGAAGCTGAAAGGTAAGTTTATTCCTGATTACAGTAGCATTGTGATATACAGAAGAATTTCAGATGATATCTCTCTTGGATATTATTATTATTGAAACCAAACAGCACTGAGATTGCCTCTATCACTCTGTCTTTCTGAACTATGAAAACAATGGACTGAGAATTGAATCATCCTAAAGAATGTCACGCCAAGACAAAAAAGAAGAACTAGTTCTAGCCAGGAGAGAGAAATTTGTATTCCCTCAAGATATCACACAGCTCTGACACATCAGATCCCCTTGAGACAGTGGGCCCAATCACGCTGGAATTAGAACTGCTTAGTTATGGATATATCCTGCTTTTCCCTTTTCCTCAGACATCCAGAAGAGGAACTGGACTAGTTAACCTTCCCTATATGATCACGTTGAATATATATCCTTCTGCTTATCATCATCAGTTTGAATTCTTATTAATTTAATTAGAGTGGATGGGAAAACTCAATTCTGGGGTTATCATATGATATTATACGATAATTTAATATTATTGTCACAATGAAGCAATCTTTAATACAATGCAGTTTTTGAAAAAACATAAGGGTTTTCATACATAATCTCATTAAATATTAATGACTGAAGAATGTCATCACCTGTTGGAAATATAATTGATATTATTAGGGAGGGTAGGGGAGAAACTGGGGTGAGAAGGGAAGACAGTATTCCTCTGTCCATTTTAGCTGTTGTCTATATTTTTCTAAATATTTTGTAGTTTTCTAAATATAATATCTGACTTTTGATTACTCGTATGATTTTGGGTGAGACATAAACATCCAGATATTTAAGTGCCTCATCTGCAAAACTTGATGATAATGTCCTCCAAAGAGACAACGCCTTGCATTCTTATTATGAGAAGCATATAAGTCTATCCCATGCCTGAGAATATTCTAGACTTCCCATCTGCATTATAACTATTTTATCTACTATCAACTTCTGATAAATTATCTCTCCAGTCCTCTGACATTAGGTATCACTGCTTCTAAAATTTATTTAGCTTTGAAAGGTCATATTGCCCCATACAAAATTCTAAAGGCAGAAGAGGCATAAAAATTTTTACTACTGTCCTTCAGCTTCCAGTTGACATTTCCAGCAAATCACCAATGTAGTGCATGCATGTGTACGTATATGTTGTTCTAGGTATACTTTATATAAAAGCAACTATATACAGGTAGTAGTTCTCTTATTAGTGACTAATGGCAAGTCCACAAGAATAAAGAAACTGTAAACACAATTTTATGCCCTGTTATACATCTTGATTTCAAGATTTCAAGATTTTCCTGATCTGAACATATAGAGCAATCCTCATACTTATTGTGTAGGTGCACTGTAATTTGGCTAACATATACTGCTTCAATGAACCATTACATTTTATACTATTAAGAATAACCTTGACTGTGCATCACTTCATTCATTTGCAAGTGTATCCACAGATAAATTCATGGAGGTGTAATTTCTGAAGAAAGTAATCCAGGCATTTCTAATACAGAAACAGTGAAAGGACTTTAGAAACTGCACCATTACAAAAATGAGTCTTGATGTGGTGAATGCCCTGGTTCCTGTGGAGGAAAGTAGGGCTATTTTTGGATCTCCATTAAGACTTGAGAATGAAGACCACACTAAGAAAATGGGATGCATATTTCTGCATTGCTTAGGAAACTGTCAGATGAAAGATCTCCAGAGAATGAGGTAAGAAATCCCTGCAGGGTCCATAGTTAATCTTCCACTTCTTAAAAGCCACAGTACAGGTCATGAGAAACTGGTTAAAGCACACGTCTCTCAACTTCATGTCCCCTCCTTTTCTATTTTCTCCTCAAAAGTGACCCTGTATGATAGAAGGTAACTATTTTGCAAATGGGTGATTGACCCCTCTCTCACCGCGGTCTCCTACTTCTATTCCATCTACCTTTGAATAGACTCTTATAACAAGACTCTAATTTAACAGGTTTTTATCTCTGGCCAGGGGGTGACATCCAATACCCATCAGGATGGAACCAAGCATTGCAGGAACAGCAAAACTGAAAACAAAAAATCATCAACAAACCATAATTCAGAACATCAGAGACTCTATATCAACCACCTGGAATCAGGTCTGCTTAATCTCTCCCCATCCTGAAGCTCAGGGAAATTTGCTGAAGAGGGGGCGGTAAGATTGTAAGAGCACAAGGATGGGAGGAGTCATGATATGCAAGATACTCCACACAAGTTAGGGCTGAAGCAATTATAATAGGACTCTGCATGATCTGCGCAATGACCAACATATCATTGACCCCTCAAATTCTAGCATGGACTAAAGGCACTAGGATCCTTAGAAGCAAGGGATTAACACTCACAATAGTGTTCCTATACTTAAGGGGAACACAAGAAAGAGTTTTAGGAAATGCCACTGAGTCCTTACACCTCATCAGAGAGGAGGAACCAGAGGAAAGTTTGATATACACATTAAAGGATGCTTCAGAGATGGGGGAGGGGGCACTGGGAGAAAGGAGGGAGGGGGGAAAGGAAGGGACAAAGTGGGGAGGGAACAGGGAGGTCCAGAGAGGGGTGGAGGGAGGGAGGGGGACAGGGGTTCCTATTATGTTTGTATGAGCAGAAAAAATAAAAAGATTAAAAAAGTGACCCTCTATAAGTCAGCTATTATTGGAAATAATAATAATAACATGGCTTCACCATATGGTGTGTTTTTCTCTGGGTATAACATGATGTCCTTTTGTACTTTGCCCTAATCTGAACAAAGAGAGGCAGGTTCTGCAACAATTTGAACATGCTTTCTTGAAGGAAGATTCATTAAGGGTCCAGAGGTTCCTGAAACTTACAAGATGGTGGTGGGAGGGGGGTCGTTGCAGTTTGCCTGCATGTTACCAATAAATTCATGACCAAAGAACTTAGAGGAACAAGAGACTTTTATATTTTTTTATGATGCTCAGTCCTGCTTAGCAGGAGAGCTTATACTAACACCTGAAGCAAAGGGAACTGGTCACACCACATCCACAGGGATTGCAGAAGAGGAGTAATTACCATTTGCTAGACGAGTTTGACAAAGTGTATTGAAGAATGCCAACTTAGAGAACCAGCTTCCCTTGTTTTATCCACCTGCTTAGGGAATGGTCCTACCCACTATGGGATGGGTCTTCTCACATCAATCAGATAATCTTCCGCAGCTTTGCTCAAGGACTTGCTTTAACTACCAACTCTTCATCAAGGTGCCCAGAACGTGGCCTTTAGTTTGTTGACTATCAAGCTGTCAACTATATATCTAACTAGCACACTGCCTAAGTTGAAGAAAAGCAGCAAAAGCTGCTAAGGGAGAAGACTTTCCATCTGGAGAGTTAGTCTGGAGAGTCGGTTTAGAGGATGCTCTCCTAGGAACAAATCCTACAGAGAGCTCCAGGGCTACAGCTTTGGCGAATCTCATCCAGGCTAAGGTGAGCTTTCAATGATGTAGTGGCCTTTGAGTCATCCCTACTTCTATAAGTAACCCCCCTTCCATAATTCTGATGTAACCCTATAAGCTCCCTGTCTTGTCAACTTGGACTTCAGCATAATCATTACAGTGGTCTGTCATGGAATCCCTAATGGGGGTGAATAGAAATGTGTGTGGTATGTCCCCAGGAAAAGTATCACATAACAGGTGTAAGACAGGAAGCGATGACAAAGCCTTCCCCATTTGCTATTGGTGGCGCTTACGTTCAGTGGATTGGAACTATGTATGGATTGGTGTGGAGCTAACAGCTTACTATGTAATGAAGTTCAGTATTTTGATAATTACACAAGATTTGATATATACATCCTTTGCTGAAACTTATCCCTGATGGAAATAACTTTATTACTTACATGATTACAATTTCCCAAAGTTATGACTTACTTGAGTCTTTCTCCCTAAGGCAAGGGAAAAGGAATTTAAGAAGAAATTCTTACAAGAATATATTAACATAATACAAAATACTCAAGAGATGGGCATAGTTCTTTTAAATTAAGTTTAAGCTAGATTAAGTAATTTTTTAAAAAATGAATTAAAGATTTCAGAGGTATGCCATAAAACTGATGAAAGCTTTAACTTTTTCAGTGACATTTTACCAGAGACAATAAAACATAATAATATGCATTTGAATTTTCTGTTTCACTTTGATTGGAATTAAGACTATAACACTGTGAGTACGCATTGATACTGTCTTTCTACTAGTGACCTTCCAATTCTTTGTGGGATTGCATGTTTAATGGGTACCAGGTTTTTTCTTACAACTCTTATCTCCTGGAGTATAAAGGAAGAGAAAATAGGTACATTTCTAAATAATTTTTAATGACAGGTACATTTTAATACTTCTGCAATTAGATGAAGAGAAAAGATACTACCTCAGAGATTTGCTTTATAAAGAAAGGACTATTAAAGGTGCAACAACTTTTAAACCATAGAATTAGTAAATGTAGGACTACTGGTATTGGCTAAATAACATGAATATGGGATCTTAATTTGACTTTGGAGAAAGAAATGAAAATAAACGAATCAAGACTAAGAAGAGACTTAAATTAGTAAAAGATTGAAAAGTAGGCAAAACAGAAAAATAAAATTGAAAGTTTTGCACTTACACGTAATTTACTTGGAAATATTGCATGAACAGGGTGTTAAATAGAAAAACCAAGAGTCCATTTGAGAAGACTTTAAGGATGTGTGAGATGCAGGAATGCAGTCCATGAAATGAAGGACAAATGCAGACCACAAAGCTCATAGTCAAGTCAGAGATGACTGCTAATGAACCAGGGGCTATTATAAAAGCAGCAAAGATCTAAGCTCTTTGGTCCTGAATTTATCAGCAACTTCTGTAGACTGTGAGCAATGACTAGCATTCGAGTCATGGATTTCACCTGTTAATCTTTTTTACTTTTTACTTTTACTTATTTATTATAAAACTTTATTTCTTCAAAGAAAATTTAAAACAGGAGTAGACCTCACAACATTGTGTAGGAAACAAAATCTTAAGAATATCATGGGGCATTATCACTTTCAGACTAAGAACCTGGCTCAGAGGACAAAACATGGCATGCAAAGTGTATCACTGAGAGGAAGTGTGCCAAAGGCTGTTTCAGAGGGATTCTTCAAAGTATCACTACAAATAACTGAATGGCGAGCAATTCTGGAGAGAACACTTTCAGGGCTCAGAAAGTCAAATAAGAAATAAGAAATTAGGACTAGTGAAATGATAGAACCTGCAAAAGATGCCTATTCATAGACTTCATAACAGACTTGATGGTCTGATTTCCATACCTGGTGCCCACATGGTGAGAGCAGATAACTGACTTTCTGTTAACCACAGCTGCCATTTTATAAAGTCCTTCACCTTAGACACAACCACACTTCCTATCTGTACTCCCCAATAACTTCTGGATAAGTCTTTAGCCATGACTGAGACCATAAAAGGTTGTTGCCCCATCCAGGGTCCCTCTTCTTGTACTCCTTAGTCTGCCCCCCTTCTCTCTTGTTCCACCACCATACTGTCATGGTGTCTCTCTTCCTGTCCTCTCTGACCTTAAATTATCTGTTCTGTTCTAATGCTCTGCCAACTTTAAGGCTAAACTATGGCTACCTTAGCTAACAGACCCTCAACTCTAAATGAACTGCTTAAGTTTCTCCCCTGTGTCAGTTTCCCTTTATTCATGGACCTCCACATGGTGCCCACACATGATTGGAGTTTCTTTCCACCCTTCACATTCCACCTAATACTTTCAGAAATTGTCCTCTGACCTCCATGCATGTGTCCCAACAAGTAGGAAACTACTCTCTCTCACTCTCTCTTCTCATCTCTCAAATGATGAAACATTTGAATAAAAAAGAAAATGAAAGTTAGAGAGAAACACACCAAATTTTCTTTTGGAAATGTAAACAGTTTTCCCTTGTCGAAAGTGATGGCAAATGAATTGAAACAAAAAAATGACAACTGACAGGAAGGTTTAAGTCCCCAGCATGCCAGCGAAATGTTCTTTGCACTTTCAGTGGGCAGCAAGAGTGCTCTAGGACCACTCTTCAGTGTGCTGCGGTGGCTTCCAGGCCAGTAGGGGCAGGGTATCAGCACCGCCTATTTAAACAGAACTGTGCAGTCACTTCCTATCTGGTTCTTCAGATCTGATTTCTTTTGTAAATATAAGTAGGGATCATTTGCAAAATAGCAGAGTAGAATTTCCTGTGCAGACAGATGCTTTTGATATTTATAAAGCTGGAGCTGCTTTTTTCCCCTTCTGTTTAATGCTCTGGGAAGCTGTGAACTTTCATATCAAGTTTAGTTTAACATATGGCAAAACGCTCACTCAGACTGTCTCCAAACTTTGCTGGTAACAGCTTCCAGCCTCCACAGGAAGCTGAGCCGTGCCCATGGCATATACCCGTGTATGGGAGGACTGCAGGGAGCAGCCTCAAGACACACCGGTGATCACGTGGCCACGAAGTGTAATCTTCCAATTCAACCACAGGAGCACAAGCTACTGCTGCTACTGCTGCTGCAGTTTCCAATTGCACCAGCAAATGTACTAGCAAGGTCCTGCAGGATGAACGGAGCTGTCCAGTCTACTTGCCTGGTTTCAGGTAGACTGGCAAAGAACAAGGGCACTGACCTTTCTGACAAGGCCTTCATTTAGGAATCAGTTTGTGTTTACAAGTCTTATATTGGATGGTAGGCTTTATTTAAAAAAAAGAAAGAAAGAAAGAAAGAAAGAAACATCTTGTTTCTTGAGAGCCCTAGGAGAGAACCAGGATGCCCTTTATGCAGAAAAATTGGGCTCCAATCTGTTAGCCATAGTCAGGTCATTTTGTAAAGCTTCCGCCCTGGCTGAAATGTGGCCATTGGAGAATCAACCACAGGAAGCATACTCATTCTCTAGACCCCTGATCCCCCACTAGAATGGCCTTGAGAAAGATCTATGTTTTGTATGACATTCTTTCACTCTCCACCCTGCACTGTCCCACTTCCCTAGCAACTCCTTAGTAACATCTGAAAGCCATGAAAGATTTGTGGAGGGACTGTGGGGATGCAGATCTCTTACTGGCCCCATGCCTCTTCAGACCCCCTCAGTCCTGCTGTCCATGGCGGCTCTCTCCTCATTCTCTGACTTAAACTCTTTTTTCTGTTCTAATGCTCTTCCACCTTAAGACTGAACTGGATGGTAGGCTTTATTTAAAAAAAAAGAAAGAAAGAAACTTCTTGTTTCTTGAGAGCCCTAGGAGAGAACCAGGACGCCCTTTATGCAGAAAAATTGGGCTCCAAAAATTGGGCTCTCTAAATTCATATTTGTTAAATCTTCCCCTTATATTAACTTTTCTTTATAATGAATCTCTATATCAACTTTACATATACTTCATAAGTTGCTGGATTCTTTTCCTCTACTGACCTAACACATTACTCTGATATGACAAAGGACATGGAAAAAGCTTGCATGTGCTTATCCAGCAGTGCCTAGGAGTGTGTGTTTTGTCACAATATAGCACTGAGCTGCCACACACCTGTGCTTTTTTGAGTTCTTCAATGATTCTCATTTCCTTTTCCAGTTTTTATTACATGCCTTTGATGTTCTAGCATTCATTCGCTCTTTCTTTTCTGTCCTAACATTTTGTTTTAGTAATATGTCCCTTGTGATAGGAAGCCAAATTAACAAGTGTGGCTAAATTCAGTTGTGAATGAGAGCTGTGTCCATAGGCCAGGGCCTTTGAATCCAAGTGACAAAAGAAAAATGCAGGTTTGCTTTCTAGTCATTTCCCTTTAGTCAGGTTATGTAATATCTTGGGACCTCAGTTTCCTCATCTGTAAGCTCATCAAATTGCTATAAGGTCAACTTAGACAAAAATGTATTTTAAAAAGCCACACAGAATTACATAATAAAGACACTTGAAATATTGCTACTAGTGTTTACCTCTACTTCCCTCAACTTGTAAAAGGGGTTAATGTTTTGAAATTTGAAAAAAAGGATACTTTAAACTCTTACCCTTAGTATTTTTTAAAATAATTTGTATATGTGTTAATTCATATTGTATATGTGTTAATTCATAATTGAAGAAGGTTGATAATTCTTTGCTGATAAGAATTCTTATATGAATACTTTTAAAGTCAGTATACCAGCTTTAGTCTTAGAAAAAGCATAGAAACTAATTAAATAAAAATTGAAAAGTTTCCTTTGTAATTTCTTCCTGAATCCAATTCTCATTCAGCATCATAGTGTTAAGTTTCCAGGAGTTAGTGTACTTTCTGTTGTTTGTTGTGTTGTGGATGTCAAGCTTTAGGCCGTGGTGGTCTGATAAGGTACAGGCTACAATTTCAACTTTCCTATTACATGTGGAGATTTGTTTTGTGGCCCAATATGTGATCTATTTTGGAGAAAGTTCCGTGTGCTGCTGAGAAAAATGTGTATTCTTTGGTGCATGGATGAAAAAGTTTGATAAAGATCTGTAAGGTCCATTTCAGTAAGGGTTTGATTAAGCTCCAAAGTGTCTCTGTTAAGTTTTTTACCTGTTGATCTATCCTGTGTTGAGAGGGTGGTGTTGAAATCCCCAAGAATTATCGTTTTGGAAAATTAGATAGAAAAAACCCTCAACAGTCAACAACCAAAGTTGTAAAGTCTTTCATTATTTTTAGGTAGTTTCCTTAAACAAAATTTTGACACTTGAGGAACAATTTTATTCTTTATATACATACATATTTTATAACATGTTATCAGATTATTAATAAATCATAAAGTCTTAAATCTGCATCTTAATGTAGTAAATAGATATAATTTATTTAAGCACTTTCCTTCTGTTGGACATACACTTTATTCCCATTACAATTACTAATTTATTCTGCATTCTATACTCTTTCATTATGGTAGATAGATGAGGAGAACCACAATATTAAAGAGTACAAATATTTTTAAAGCTCATACTAAGTGGGAAAAGAGAGACCCTGGGAAAGTGACTAATGGACGCTCCACAGAACCCTCCACATATGCCTACCTTACTCTACATGGACATTAGGACACCTCACCCGCTTTTTATTGTTTTCTGTGACTCTAGGATTCACAGAATCCAGTTGGCATTCAGAAAATATCATGGATGCCAACTATGCATTATGATGTCCTAGTGGTACTTTCTTGATTTTCTTTCTTTTTTTGTGTGTATCCCTGTGTATGAATATGGGTGGTGTATATGTGTGTACAGGCGTGTGGACAAGATGCTACTTGAGTCCGTGTGCTTGTGGGGACACAAGGGTGGCACTGGGAACCATCCTGGATTTCTTTATCTCCTTTTTGCTTTGCTCTGGGATTTCTCAGGCTCTGTCTTCCAGTGCTGGAATTGAAAGCTGCCACCATTTCTGTTCAGCATTTTTATTTGGGATCTAGAGATATGAACTCAGGTTCTTTTGTTTAGGAGGCAAAACCATTAAATTATCTCTCCAGGTCCTGAAATCTGGATTTCTAAAGTCCTATTGAGCATTAGAGAAACCTGCATTCTGCATTGTTGACGTTCTAGGACGAATGGGTCAGCAGCACAATGATCTCTGCCGGCAAAGAGCAATATTCCTTTGCAGCCTTCCAGCGTCTGCACTGATCTCCCCTCCCCCACGTGCCAGAGCTATGCCTGTTTGAGCAACAGTCCTTGCGCTTGACTGGCATGGAAAATAAAGGTCTGATAAACCCATCTTAGAAAGCACAAGGCTCAATCCTAATAATCCAATTACATATATAATTGAATGAGCACCTCCCTTCCAATTGGTTTCATATGACCTTTAGGAAGATCTGTAGTTCTGCTCTGTCCTAGGACTGCAATGTCAGGTGTAAACATCCCGCCAGCTCACAGTTGCCTCAGCTGTGGCTGTGGATGCCTGTCACTATCTATTGCAGCCCCGGAGAAGCTTGCGTGTAGAAAACCACAGAGCATTCCTTTCTGAATGGACCTTTATTTTGAAATATTTTGTTATTTAAAAATAGTAGCTAGAAAAATGGCCATTATAAATGTATCCTTTTAGAATTTCTGAATTTAAAGAAGGACAATAATAAATAAATTAGAAGGACCTAATAACATAAAAAGCTCTTGGTTTTTTTACTTGTTTGGAACACATTAAGGTACCGTTAACTTAACTATTCATGATACTTTCTTTTAATGGAGACATGATATAAAATTCCCTCAATATTGTTTTTATTACATGTCATAAACTTTAGTATATGATTCTGTTTTTATTTATTTTAATACATTTTCTTTTTATTGACTTGTTTTTGACCAATTGGTTATTAACAAATGTTTTGTGCAATTTCACATATCTGTGAATATTTCACTTCTCCATCTACTATTGATTTCTAGCTTTTTTTCCCTGTAATGGGAGCAGATACATGGTATGCTTTTTTATATTTTTATTTTTACGTGTAGTATGTGTGTGTGCGCGTGCGTGCGTGTGTGTATGTGTGTGTGTGTATGTGTGTGTGTGTGTGTGTGTGTGTGCATCACAGGGCACCATGTGTGCCTGTGAAGACCCAGAGGTGGCTTCAGGAATCATCCTAGATTATGCTACTTCCTCTTTGTTTTTTTTTAATTTTTATTATTATTATTATTTATTCAATTGTGCATGTGTGCCTATGTATGTGCGCGTGTGTGTGTATCTGTGTGTGCAGAACCACGGACGAATTCGGGAACCACCATGGACGCTTCCACCTCCTTCTGCCCCGGGATTCACAGGCTCCGCCCTACCAGGACCAGAAGCGCAGACAGCCCCCGCTTCCGCCCGGCATCTATACCTGGGATCTGGGATCCGAACTCAGGTCCCTCCGCCTGCAAGACAGAGGCTTAACCCCTGAGCCACCTCTCCAGCCCTACTTCCTCTTTGTTTTATCCTTGAGTTTCTCAGGCTTGATTTTCTAGAGAGGGAAGTACAGGTCTCTGTCATTTCTGCCTGGTGCCATTTCTGCCTGGCATTTTTACCTGAAATCTGGGATCAGAACTCAAGACCTTCTGCTTGCGAGGCAGAAGCTTAAGCCCTGAACCATTTCTACAGCCCCATTTGGTGAGTTTTTAATATTAAATGATGTGTTTTGTGTCCTAACATGCAATTTCTTCTGGAATATCTTTCTGTGAATTTTATAAAATTTATATTATAAGGCCATTGAGTGGGATGTTCTGTTTGTCTGGTGTGTCTGCATACCACCATTGTAACATTACAGTATTTACTATTTATTTTCCTTGCTGGGTTTTACATTTTCATATTACTCTCTGATGTCTTTATATATCAATGTTAAGGTCATCGCGGTTGGTGATGCACAGTCTCGCATTATGTTTATTGTATTTTTGAGGGATAAATTTCTGTTTCACCATGCACATTATCTTTGTGGTGGGATGCACACCCTTAATAAGGCTAGCTCTCTCTTTTCAACATGTTTGACAGACCTTTCAAGCTATATGAGAATATCTTCATTTTTCTGAACTCGTAATGAAAGTTTCCAGTTTCAAGGACTTTCTGGGGTTTACATCTCCTTGTTTCTGCATTCCTGCCATGCTGCATGGTATTTGGAGCTGCTGCAAGCTACCAGGACACTTTTGTTCTTTAGCCCCCAGCTTTTAGAGTACATCAGATCCTGCCAGAGCTATAAAAAAGGGGCAAGATGGAAATCAGTCCCTTTGCTAGCTCCAATTGAATTCACAAGTGAATTCTTTCTTGACTTATGTCTTGATACCCTTTTTTCAGTTCAGTTCAGTCAAGGTGGGAATCAGGAGCACAGGAAGCTCCCCAAAAGTCTGAATATTGAGCTGGTGTTTCAGTCTTTACTTTCTTTTTCCAAGGAGAAGCTGGGAACTAGGCATTTCCTCCCAGCTGCTCCTTGTTGTCAGATGGAGAATAGGTGAGTGCCAGTGATTCCTGACTTCCTACCACCCTGAGTCAGCACCTTCATATCTCATTCCTGGGTTTCTTGCAAAGAGAACTAGTGCCCATGTTGTTTAGTTGCTGTCTTCATAGAAGTTCAAGGGTTCAGGACTTTAATTTTATACTGAATTGCTTTAGAGGTGAGTATTATAAGGTCACCCCAAAATAAATTATTCCATTGTTGGAGATATTATGCTTGATCATTTTGTTAAGTTAGAAATCATTCTGTTCCTTATTATAAGGAAGGAGGGTCACTTTTCTTTGTGTAATTAACATGTACTTTCTGATATGAAATGTTAGACTGTATAAATAAATAAGTAAATGCTAACAACTATTGATGTCTTGGCAGAGCCAGTAATTCTATTCTCTCGCATAATGGAGTTTCCAGTTTTTCTCTGCATTTATTAACTGATCCAGTATGCACACCCTCTTAACCACCCATTGAGTATGTCTGGAAGGACACTTCTTGGTATTGAAATTATATCTAATTTAGTTATTAAGAGCCTCTTAAACTGACTTCTGTCCTAATAAAACCCTGGGATTTTGTTACTATTCATTTTTTTTTTTTTTAGTAATACAAAATGGTCCAGACTCTATGAATATTTTCTGTACCTAACTCAGAATCAGGCTTTTCTCCAAAGAGTTGATTTGTCTTTGGGCAGAAATAACATCTAGGAATTAAATCTGAGCTCTTTGAAGCTCGTACCATTAGTGCTAGGTAGCTTTGGCTGCCAAAAATCTGGATATGTGTCCATTCACTACACATTCAAATACTATGATCTCCATAACTTTCTTTTTAGTCCTTACATCTCACATGAGCTGCATATTCCACTCTCAATAGCACGGCCATGGTTATTTTCTTATTTCCTTAGTTTAGGAAAACAGATAATTGCCACAAAATCTACAACAGAAAAAAAAAAAGTTTTAAAATTTAAATATTTGAATGGATTGGGAAAATGGTTCAGCGACTAAAGTCTTTGACTCCCAAGCAAAGGAACCTGTGTTCAGATTCCCTACACCTCATGGTGAAAATGCTGGGTGTGGTGGTTGCCTTAACTCTAGCTCTGGAAGACAGAGCCTGGGAATCTTCAGAGCCAGGCTATCCCTAACGGGGGATCCAGGCTCACCAAAAATAAGGTGGAAGACCTATTGAGAATGATTCCTTGAATCATTACCCTTCAGCCTCCACAGGCATACACACTCAAGTGCACTTGTTTAAGTTTACCCTAACACACACACACACACACACACACACACACACACACACACACACACACGCCGACATGAAAAAAAAAAGATATTCTCCTCAGATTTTTGTCCTTATATTTTACTAAATAAATCCAATCTGAGTACTGCATTCAAAATTATTTTATTTTCTATAGCAATATATAGAATGTATGTAATGTATCAAGAAGATTACCTGTTAATTTATCTTTAATATTCAGCTATTTTTTCTACCTCATTTTTTATTCATTATTTTCCAAGTAAAGTATTTCATTTTTCAAAATCAAGTCACATTTGGTAAAACATTCACCTCCTCACTCATCATTGTAGACAACCAAGTCATTTGCCTTCAGCATGTTCTTCCTGTATCTCCTTTTATTCAACCTGGCAAATCTTTTATTTGCTGCTGTTGAGTTTATCACCATGCTGTATAACCATTGGGGTACATAAGCATTTGCTTTTCTATAGTTTTGACAGCAAAGTAGTTTGTCAATCAAAATTTTAAAAAAAGATCAGAGTATGGTAGAAAAGAGATGGTACTTTAATATAACTTAACCTTGCATTTTTATTAGTTTTGGTTGAAATTCAGCATCTTGGTATAAACTTAATGCTTCCTAAAAGTCTCCCTAAATGCTCTGTTGGGAGAGAATAAAAGGTTAGTTGTGAATTTCTGTAACTTCTATAGTCAGAACTTAAAACAACAGATATTTCTCGTTCAAAAGAAGTTTGTTTGCATACATGCAGAGTTAATGAATTATCCTTCATTTAGGACCTACTACCAGGTACTGAAAATTTCACAATGTTTTATGAAAACGGAAGACAAGGAGGTCTTTTTTGATCAAGTAACTCACAAACTATGAGAAGAGAAAGAAACTCAGTGACAGTGTAGTGGGAAAATTATGCTACATTTATGTCTAGCTGCTGTGACAATGCAAAGGAGAGACAGAACTCAAGCTACAGGGCTGGGGAATGTTTCTATCAAACAGTGATTCCTAAGCTTTGGTTTCACAAAACCATTCCAACGTGAAGTGATCATTAGTCGCTTCACTACTAAACTGTAGTTATTAAACAGCGAATTAAAGATGTATATGAGAGATTATTTGCAAAAGATTTCAAACCAGAAAGAAGCCAGGTATGACTTTTCCTCTTAGTGACAGACCGATTACACTGAAGGTGTTATGGGGTGCTTCCAAAGGATTGAACAAGGAAGAGTAGGAACGATTTTTCTGAACAACTGAACAATTTGGACAAATCGTACAGTTTGAGTTTCCAGAGAGGGTATTATGAATTATTCCCATCAACCAATTCTTGACTATTTGGAAATTCTTGGCAACAAATCCAATACTGGTGCTGCTTTTGCAGCAAGTAGTTTAGTTTTGTCTGGGATTTCACAATTCACTAGATCTTGGGTGGTGTATGACTATGTCTGTGTTTTGATGGGTTTCAAACACACTCAGGTTCACCATAAAAAAAAAAAAACCAACTGAAATGTAAGACTGTGTAAGATTTGTTTTTAAACTGTACAGTGTCTTTTTTTGTGTAGCTAATACACTACCGAACATGTCTTTAGATAGCCCTGTCCTGGTGGTATTTTTCAATAGCCACTAACCTTGCCTGGTACAGTATGAGGGATGTAAATTTGGCATGTATATTTGAAGCAGGTTCTTGTTGATGAACAGCACAGATTAGTTATATCTGGGGACAGTAGTTTTCTTATCTTCAGTTGTCTCTGATGCAGCTTATACGAAATAATTGTTATTCTGTTAACTGAATACCACTCTGTAATTGCAAAAAAAAAAAAATGCTAACCCTATCTTATCACCCTTCAGCACACACCCAAACATCAAATACTACTGGAACAAATGGAAAGCAGAGCCCGTGATCATACAATGAGCTTGTTGTGATACAATGGACCCATATTTGGCTCAGTTTGTGTGGAGTGATGGATGTGGATAAACTTCTTATATTTCCTTTATACCTCATCTATCTCCATAACGTTTATTAACTGTTTTTTTGCCTTTGGGCTTAGCATGCTTAAAAAAAAAGTAGTGAATTTTGCAGTTAAACAAACCCAAGTGGTAGACTGCCCATTAATCCCTTTCTTTTAACTCATCTATTTTCCTAGATTTCCTAATGATACTCAGTCCAGTGAATCCTGGCTTTCATAAGTGTGGCGATTGAAAAGACTTAATTATCCTTTTTCTTGATTTTCCTGATCTTACAGGGGCAATTAGTTTATAATGTCACAGTTTGTAGTGAAGAAGATTAATGAGATACAATCATTATGGAGGGCACCAAAAGAACTAGTTCTGGACAAATTTATAATGCACATTTTATCAATTTATTAGTAATATCAGTAACGTTTACTGCTTTAAGAAAAAAAGATTGGCGTTGTCTACTTACAGTTTGTGAATGTCTGAGACATTTTTCCCTCAGTTGTAACTGCTTATTAGCATCCTTTCTCTAAAGTACTTTAATAAAAACTCAGCATAGAAATGAGTTATCTTTCCTAGATACTGGCCTGAAATATCACACCTGTTACATAATGGCATGTGCACAGCACCTGCAATGTAGAAAGCAAAGTCACACCTTAGAACAGATTCTGAACTGGCAAATATGAAATAGGGGAGTTGCAGCCTAGCAAAGCAGGCCTGTCCCAAAGCTGCAGTTTTGAAGCATGACCTTGGCAAGGTCGGCCTGCTTCTAAGCTGGAGCGAGACATGACTCGGGCAGAAAGCTATGTCTGCTACAGTCTTCCAGACAAGATTGCTTATACTTGGTTTTGACTTCTCTTCATAGTGCATTGTATGCTGCATAGAAATCCAAGCCTCCTCCCTTTGCCATGCCTTCAACTCCTGCAGAGGCAGTGTTTATTTACTCTATAAATAATAAACATTTGGGAAACTGGGTGCTGCTAGTCCTCACTGGAGTCTGTGCAGAACACCCGATCCTGCCTTTTTTCCTGTATATAATGTCTATTCCTTCATTCTTGCATCTCTCCAACAGAGTAACACCATATGAGTCACAGCAAACCTTAATGTCCCATTAAGGCAAGAATCATTTGAGAGCAAAGAATGATGCAGAATGACCTGAAGCAAGCCAGCTCATCTCATTGGGACTGCATCTAAAATCACAAGGCTGAAGAAATGGTTTTTCTGGTCCTTTCCTGCTTTTCGCCTCAGTGTCTTGTGTCATAATCCTGATTCACTAGGATTTGTGAAGATCATTTACAGTCTTGAACCACTTAAACATTTTTTTATTATGAATCTCAAATTTCACTGATTTGCAAGCAGAGAATCTGCCAAACTGTAGAGCTATTAAAACCAGCTTAGTTATTCACACTTGGATATGTCACAGATAAAGTCTCATATGCATTCAGATGTTCATTCAATAAACACACAGTAACCTCTTACTTCATTTTAAGACATTGATGTAGACATAAGGGGAGAACAAATATGAGCCACACGTGGGTATTTCTTATGCAGAGGAACAGATGTGTACATACATAACTGCACAGTGGCAGACTCAGAGACTATAATTTAAGCTGATCCCTAATGCAGGAATAATGAAAGAATTGTCTTTTATGTTGTTCAGTACTACAGTTTCCCTATTATTTTTAAATAGTGCATAGTATATGTGTGGTGTCTCTGTGTGTATGTTTGTGTGATGTGCATGCTCATGTGGTGTATGGTATGTGTGTATTTCTGTGGTTTGGTATGTTTATATGTGTGTGTCCCTAGTTTGTTTGATCATAACAATCACTGGAATTAAGCACATGGTAAATATACTATGTTTTCAAACTCTCCTAGAAATTCTAATACACTAAGTCTGATTTTTTTTTTTCAAATCAAGTGTTTTCTGTAGTATTCATTATTGGTCTGTTTTGGGAGCCATCGTTATGTGCTTTTCAACAAAGATTTTCCATTATTAGAACATATGTTTTTCTTCTTTAATTAAGATTTTTCCTTTTGTACAAACAAAATGTAGGGTTGTTTTTACTCCTTCGTTCCCTCTTCCTCCTTTTCTACCTTCCCTTCCCTTTGTCAATCCATCCCTCTCTCCACCCTCATGCCCTTCAGGTTGTCTGCACTAGTAGGGGACCAGACCTCTGTGGCTTGTTTAGCTTCTGTCTAGTCTCTGTCTAGTCTCTGTTCCCATGGTTTCCATTGCGTGTAGCTATTTTTCCTGAGATTCCCACTGGCCCATGGAGGAATGTTGATATGTCAGCCATTGTGTAGATCTGGTGGGGCAATGACTTGTCGCAGTGAGCTCCTGGATGCAGCAGCCCTGTTGTGACTGGAGTCACCTGGTCAGCAGCGTACCTTTCACCTTTAGGCTCTTACACTCTTACCAACCCCTCTTTTATAAGGTGCCCTGAGCCGTAGGATGGGAAGAGATTTGGATGGCCTGATTAGGGCTGAGCATTTCAGAGTCACTGGTACTCTGCACTCTGATTTGGTTGTGGTTTCTTACTTCACTGTGTTTCCATTGTAATAGGTTGCATCTTGTTTGGGTATTGAGATCTTTCCTTATCTAAGGATATAATGGAGGCATTTAGGTGGTGGTTTACTCTCAAGTGCGTACAGTTGATACTAAGACATCTGATCCTATCTATTGTCTAGTTTCCCTTTCCACTGTTGGTTAGATAGGTTTATGTTATTAGGTATGTGTCCCCTGACATTAAGGGAAGAAAGGGTAGAATGTTTTATAGGAGTAGAAAATGAGAAAAGCATAATGCTATTTGTTGAGAATAAAACATTTTCTCACACTTGAACTTCACGTATTTCACATGCACTTATAAACTAACTGCAGCTTTTACAATGTAATGAGACTTAGTTTCTCTTTGTGCAGATTGTTGTCTTGTATGCAAATTGTCTTATGTGTGCATTTGGAGCATATAGGTATGTGTGTGTGTATGTGGTTATACCTGTGTGTGAAGGTCTGAGGTGATGTGGATAATTCTCAATCGTTCTTCTACCTTACTGTTTTCAGGCCAGGTTCCAACACAGAGCTAATAAGCAGGGCTAGCCAACTTGTTTTGAGATTCCCAGGCAGCTCACCTATATTTGTAGCACTTGGAAGGTGGAGACAAGGAAGCAAGCTGACTAGCAGGTCAGCTGTGTCATTGAGCCCTGGGTCCGCCTGAGAGACCCTGTCTCAATGAATAAGGTGGAGAGTGATTAAGGAAGATTCCCAACATCAGTTATAAGACTCCATATGTATATACACACATGAAAACATGTACCTACAGACTTGTGTTTACATGTATACTGTGAACATACATCTACACATGCATGTATACCATGTACTCACTCCACACATACACAAAAAAGAAAACATTGTGATCTCTGTAGGTGTTACATTCAGTTTAAGGCATTCACTCTCTTTAAAGCCATGTCTAATTTCTTACAGATTGCTTTCAGGGGTTTGCATGAAGGGGCATTGAGGGTATGTTGGAAGTAGAATATCAAATTAAGAATAGAGAAAAAACTTATGAAAACATGGTTGTAAAAGATACTAGGCACTAGTTCTGTGGGATGTAAACATAGAAGGAAATTTTTTCTATGTTGTCAAGGATTTCTTCCCCTTGAATTCCAAGCAAGTGTGGTGAGAACTTGACTTTTCTGACATTTTGGATTCATAAATAAAGCAAACATTAGTTCTGGTTATAAAACATGTGGAGAGAGGCAAAGTGTCCTGTGGATTCAATTGTTAATGACTGAATACTTAGAGTATATTTACTAAACATAAGCAAAGATTTGTGATCAAAAGTAAAGAACACTGAGAAGAGATGTTAGATGGAAGTGTGGTTCCTACAGGGGGTGTAATTTGCTAATCCAGAAAATGATTCACTTATTGAACTTAGAAAGATGGGTAAGGTAGAACTGAAACTTTATCCAAATGGACTTTTCTCTTACCAGCTCCTTTTGTATAGGCATATTAATATATATATGTATGTATATATATACATATATGTGTGTTCATGATTTTTTAATTGAGACAGATGTAGTCATTTTTAATGAATACTTTTTGTTGTCTTTATAAATTTTGATTCATATAACAATCCATAGTTTATATAAGTACCATAACATTAATAGGTGTGTTTTCACTGTTTTAAAATAATGTATAAACTTTAAATATATTAATTATAAGTGTGAAATATAATTATATACACATATTTTATATCAATATATAAGGCTATTGATGTATTTGGTATATGATATATATATATATATATATGAGATTTTTTGTGGAAGTATAAATTGATCAGGAATATTTGTGTCTAACTGCAAAGAAATTTTGGGCTTGGGAAACTGTACTAGTCATTGAATCCTGGTGTTTTGCTATCTACCTGTCATAGGCATAGGACAATTCCTGTTGCTATTCTGAAGTGAAGGGAACACAGCAGGAGTCAGTTCAGCCTGGAGAGCTCCAAAACCTGCCTAAACTTACCCACATAGACAGAGGGTGCAAAGATCAATGGGACAGTAATGTTAGTAAGGCCCATACAACCAGTAAATCAAATTGGGATGTCATCTCTTAGTCTAAAGTGGGGAGTAATATCAGAGAGGTACCGAATACAGAAATGTGTGCGATTAGAGGGAATGTTTTTGGGAGTTAGGCTGCATGAATAGCATTCTCCAGTTACAAGAAAATTCATAAAATGGTTTTGCACATTGCTGCACTGTCATTGCAGTTTCCTGTGATCCACAGTGTTTCCCTATAGGAGTATCTATACAGGAGATCAAGACATAATCAGAGGTTGACAGCTCAAAAAAATTAGAGAACTAAACACTTAAAGGTCTCAGGCTCAAATAGCCTGATCAGCCCACTTCCCTACTGGGTCTGACCTCAAAATCTGCACCCCAAAGTAACAGTATCCAGCCCGTATCACTGTTTTCCAGGCCTGTGACACTGGAAATAATCACTGGTAGATGGTCAATCTTTTTTCTCCCTAGGTAGTGCTAGCATTTGTTTTTGCAGCTTTGTAATTGTGTCAAATCAACTTAATCGACATACTTCTCTTTTAGCAATGGGAAATGCTCCCATGACAGTGGAACATTTAATGCCAACAAGTTACTTGATTCAAGGAGTTTCAACTCTTTGCTGTTATCATCTCCATTTTAACTCAACAATCTTGTTAATCGTAGCCACCCCACCCAGTAGGAATCAATTGTATGAATTGTTTGAATTCTTTGATATTGATGCATAGTAGCATGTGTGCATATGTCTGGGGAAGCTGGAGGTCAGATCATTCCTCAGGTGCCTTCTTTTTGAGACATGGTCTCTCCTGGAACTCACTGACTAGTCTGTGTTAGCTGGCTGGCAAGTCCTGTCTCTTCCTCTCCAGGGATGAGATTACAAGAACGTGTCCCCAGTTTCTTTTTCTTTTTTTCTATGAGTTCTAGGAATCGACCTTAGGTCCTTATACTTGTAAGGTAAGCACATTAGTGACTGAGCTTCCCTGTCTGCGAACAATATTTAAAAAAAACCTCGCTCTCATTGTTTCTGGTGTGGAGAGAAGGGACCATGTTATAGCAGGGAAAATAGGCCTCCACCAAGGACCCAAATAAGTAATGAGACATCTGATTAAGTTCACAGACTTTTGTTCCTGATCATTTACTACTGAGGGGGTGTGATCTCACCAGAAGAGGAGGGCATATAGTCTGGCAGATAAAAAGTAACCATTTTGCAAAAGGGTGATAGACCCCTCCCTTAGTATGGTTTCCCACTTTTATTACATCTACCTTTGAATGTGCTTTTATCACAAGACTCTAACAGCTTTTTGTCTCTGGCCAGGGGGTAACATACAATGCCCAGCAGGATGGAGTGAAGGGCATTGCAGGAGCAGCAAAACTGCAAAAGAAAATCAACAAACCACAATCCAGAACTTCAGAGACTCTATATCAACCACCTAGAACTAGGCCAGCTTAGTCTCTCCCCATCTTGAAGCTCAAGAGTGTAAGAGCAAAAGGATGGGAGGAGCAATGATCTATAAGATACTCTATACTAGTTAGGGCTGAAGCAATCATAATTGGACTTTGCATGCCCTGCGCATTGTCCAACACACTGTTGACCTCACAAAGTCTAGCATCTGCTAAAGGCACCAAGAGCCTTGAAGGTAAAGGATTGGCAGCCACAGCAGTGTTCCTATACCTAAGGGGAACACGGGAAAGGGTTCAGGGAAAGGCCACTGGGTCCTTGTACGTCATTGGAGAGGAGGGCCCAGAGGAAAATCAGACATGCACAAGAAAGGACTCTCTGGGAATTGGGGCGGGAGGCACTGGGGGATGGGGAGGGAGAGAGGTGGGGAGGGGGAGCAGGGGGTACGGGGGGAGGAGGAGGAGGAAGGGAGGGAACTGGTGTACCTAATAAGTTTGTATGAGCTGAAATAAAAAAAAAACTGAAAAAAAATACATTCATACTACAATAAAAAAAACAAAAAAAACCTCGCTAATTAAAATCCTTATTATATTTTTATCTCCCACTCAAATGCTTCTGAATATATTTAAGTTCCATGTTTCCAGTATACACCCACTTTTTATAATAAAAAACTGCACTTGGCGTTCTCCCCAAGTAATATTTTTAGCTGAGGCCTATGATATTACATGATCTCACAATGGCTCTCTTTCAGATTCATTGTAATTAAAAATCTTATCTTTCTTGTAGCATAAAGATGGCATAAAGATTTCTTCATCTTCATTCTGCCCTAATAAAGGTTGCCATCTGCTGAATTAATAGCATGTTTCGCACAGTGGGAGGTTCTTAAGTTTTAACACAAGCTTTCTCCAAGCATTCAATTTTGATGTGAGACTTCAAGGAAAGCACTCCTCTCTTCTCACTTCAGTCTCCAGATGAGACATCACTAATGAACAGAGAGAGAGAAAGAGAGAGAGAGAGAGCACGCTAGACTTCACTGGGTCTATTTGTAGACCTACCAGCCCCATGTATCCAGGTCAAGGAAATTCCTTTCCTAACCTGGACCAGCGTAGCAGATGTGGCATCTTGGACTTCTATCTGACGATACCTAACAAGATCTGCTCTTTTGTTTGTGGCAAGGTGTTTACTTGAAAATAACTGGCTTCTGAAAAGTTTTCGCGTCAGGAGAGAAGAATCTTGTTAGGATTTTTTAACCTTTATTTCCTATTTCCTTCATAAATAAAATCTCCATGTGTTGTTGGTAAATGCTCGAAGAACAGGAGAGCTTGCTGAAGAACTTGCTTACTTTAAATCAGTGCCAAGATTAATACAGGTTTTCTTCTTAGAGCTTTTAAATTGAGAAGCCACAGATTCTTTCAATTCATGAAAAACATTTATCACATCAGGGGTTAACATTTTTAATGTAAATTCATTGCATGTGACTGGTCTAACTTTGAGTTTCTCCCATGTTGAGTTGGACTCATTTGGTTTCAGAAAGTTGTGAAGTAATACTTCAGGAATTTAACAGACATTAACGCCAACGTGGGTAAAATAATAATAGGATGGGCCAGAGTCCTGTTGAATTTTGTATGATGTAGATCGAAAGGTCTTAAATAGTGATGAAAATACTAGCATTTTAACCAAGCCCTCAGTTAAAACTACACATTGGTTAACTCCTCTTGCTTGTGCATTACTGGCTGAGTCAAAAAGAACAGAACTGAACAGAGAAAAAAAAAAAAGAGAAGAAGGAAAAGAAAGCCGTAGACATAACTCCAAAGATGATGCTTCCATGTGTGAAAGTTAGCTTAGCTAGGAAGATTGGGTTATTTCTAATGTATACATGAGAATGTTAGGGATTTAACTAGATCCCACTTCCTCTGCCTCTGCCCTAAAGTAAATCAGCTAGGTCAATCATCTGGGCAGGAGTCACCTCTCCTTGGGAATTTGATCCACCTAGAAACAGGCAGAAGAGAGGGGAGGGCTCTGCCCTCTTTCCTTCCAGAAGCATCTCCTAGTAGCTGTTCTTTCCTTCATCAGCAAGACTCTAACAGAAACAGGAGGAAACTTTCAAGATGCTATTTTGGAAACAGATACTCTTTGCGCTTTCACAGAGTAAAACTGTGCTTTTATCTAAGCTTCCTTAATATCCAAGATTTTTCTCCTGTTGCCCTGAGGCTATAACTTCTCACCTGCCCCACTTGCCTCTTCCTGGGATTCCTAGCTGCTTGGATTCCCAATTTTCCAGCCTATTGCTTTCTGTTTTTAAATAAATATAAATATTTTCAACTTGGTTCTTGCTTAATAATTCTTTATTTCACAGAGGAATGAACCCATATCCCTAGCCCTGTATCAAAAGTTCTTTTATTTGGGGATCAGAAGTCTGATGAGCTTCCTAATGGTTTCATATACTGTACCATTCCAAACAATCCTGATTTCTGAACTCATCCTATAGACTTTCCTAAAGGTGACTTATCCTTCCAAAGATGAGTTAGCTTTTCACTTACTTCAGTTTACAAGAGCCAAACCCAAGATCAGCTTTTGATGATGAAAAATCCTTCTAATTTTATCTGTAGGATTTGTAAAATTAAGGTAAAGAGTGGAGGCTTTAGAATTTTATTCTGTCTTATCCATCTTTTACTCTGATAGATCTTTTGGTTGTTATTAATTTTCTCTTTCTTTTTTTTCTTTTTATTTATTTTTCTACCTTTACAGGCATTTTGAGTTTTCATTCCAGCTTCCCTTCCTCCCCCCCCTTCCCTTAGCTAGATCTTCCGTCTCTGATAGATTTTGTGTGCATGTGCTCATGTGTGTGTGTGTGTGTGTGTTTGTGTTTGTGTGTGTGTGTGTGTGTGTGTGTGTGTGTGTGTGTGTGCTCGTGTGTGTTTATGTTTGGAGATAATTGCAGTTTTCCAGCTTCAATATTGTTAATGATGGGGGGGCAAGCCTATGTATCTGAAAAAGAAACTTTAACTTTTTGTGTTGTACCACCACTGAAAATTACTAACAACATTTCTTTTTTCTTTTAAGCATTATTCTCTTTATGATTGGTTATACTTTCTTTTTTTATTAAAAATTTAATTATACATTTTAAAATTTTTTACCAGTTCCCTCCCTCCCCCCTCCTCCCCCTCCCCTTCCCCCAGTGCCTCCCCCCCAATTCCCAGAGAGTCCTTTATTGTGTACGCCTAACTCTCCACTGGGTCCTCCTCTCTGATGACATATAAGGACCCAGTGGCATTTCCATAAGCCCTTTCTCTTGTTCCCCTTAAGCATAAGATCACTACTATGGCTGTCAATCCCTTGCCTCCAGGGGTCTCGGTGCCCTTAACAGATGCTAGACTTTATGAGGGCAACAGTGCGCTGGACATTGCGCAGGGCATGCAAAGTCCCATTATGATTGCTTTGGCCCCAACTATTGTTGAGAATCTTGCAAATCGTTGCTCCTCCCATCCTTTTGCTCTTACAATCTTACCGCCCCCTCTTCCGCAAATGTCCCTGAGCTCCAGGATGGGGAGAGATTAGGCTGTCCTAGTTCTATGTGATTGATATAGAGTCTCTGAAGTTCTGGATTGTGGTTTGTTGATTTTCTTTTGCAGACTAACAACATTTCTTATGCACTCCACTTTACTGGGCTTTTACCCACATGATTTTATAACACTTGCCTCGATCCCCATATGTGTGCAAATGACTCGTTGTATTGCTGGTACACATGAGCAGTCAGAAAGAGGAAGAACAATAGACGAGTAAATGGGTGTGCTCTATGACAGGAAGAAAATATTCAATATGAACAGAGAGCAATAACTGTGTCTGCTTACCTAGCTCCTTGTAAATAACAGTATTTTTCTTATGTAAGAGAGAGGAAGGGGAAGGAAAGGGAGTGAAGAGGGAAAAGAAGAAACAGGGAGATTAGAGGGAAACAGGGGAGAGAAGGAGAAAGAGAGAATGAGAGAGAAAGAGAAAGAAATAAAAAGAGAGATCCAAATCACTTCTAAGTAAAGAAAAAAAAAGTACAAACTTGTGGTCTCCAATGGAAACAGGAATGTTTATTTTTAAAAAAATCTTATTCGCTTTTTGTGCTAATGGCATCCTCTTTATTTTTAATTGTCATTTTATATTTCCATCCATATAATAAAGGCCAAATAACTTTGATATATATTCTAGCATATGTCCTTAATAAAGCAAGGAGCTCTGAACTCTGATTATTTTCCAGTGTAGATCATCAGTCACTACAACATAGTGAAAATTCTGCCCCAAGTGCCTTACACTATTGCTTTTAGAATTACTGTGTCTGCAACTGCAGGTGTGGTTCTTCTCAATTATTCTTTTTATTTATGTATTTTTAATTCTCTTGCAATTTCACACTTGGATGAAGTGATACTTTTATCCTTTTGTCCCCAATCCCATCCCTCTTCTTCTTCCCATTGCAACCATTATTTGTCCCTACTGGTCTCCCTCCTAATTTCATGTCTTTTTGCATATGTGACCCACTGAGTTTTCATCTGGGTCACCTTCACTGGCATGTGCCTGAGTACTCGCCGAAACATGAATCATCATCAGTGGGTGGACCATTGAGGAAAACATCTTGATCTCCCAACTCCCTCTGCTTCAGTTTTTCCGACTGTGAAAGCCAGGATTTCATGTTGTTTGATTGCTAGCGCCATCTCTGCCTTTCATTAGGAGACTTTTCACCCTCCCTGTCCTTTTTCATCATTTGCTTGAAGACTAACTCCAAGTACTTACTGGATTGAGTACCACAGTGAAGAAGAGTTCGCCTCCTTGGATACTCTTGTCTAGTTCCTTAGGACCTCCTGGGTACTCCTTGTAGAAAATTGTATGAGTGAAAAGCCCACAGGTCTGTCTTGGAAGGACCTGAAGGAAAAAAATGATCAAGTAAGAAACAAAGCTCCTCTTAACCAATTACTGTTATCAATACTTAATGTTAAGATGATGTATGAGTTAGCATCAATATTGAATTCTAACTAGGGTTGCAAAACCCCTTCATAGTCAGGAAAGATGATGATGTAAGTACAGAAGGAACACTAAGGGAAGTTAAAAAATATCTTAAAGGTGAGATAGACTTTGAATTATTTTAGTCATGTTTCTATTTTAAGCCCCAAGATCAGTGCTTTTACTGTGAATCTTAATAGATCCTCAGCATCCTAAGAAGCAAAAACAAGGAAAAGTGAGATTTTAAAAACAGTAGTAGTATCTGTGCTACAGGATAATCCATCAGATGGCAAAATGTAAAGAATTACACCCTCTGGCAAATCTGCACATGGACTTGCAGGCAAAGTCAGTTATTAACGGGATGTGTTTTTTTTAAGAAGTGACATTTCAAATTAGAATAACTATCTAAAATACAATACCTGGACCTGCCAAGGGTGAAAAGACTACTATAAGTTGCAGTCGCTGCCCCACAATTCTAAGTGCCCACCAGTTCTAAAAGGGAGAGCTCGTCTATGCAGCAACTCTTAGGAAGTATCATAAACAAAATGACAGGTGGTTCCTTAGCAGAATGGCTTTTCATCCTTGAGATATAAGAGTAGTTACCCTGTAACAATATCTCCTTTTCAAAATAGGGATTTATCCATATATTAACAGTCCAATTTATAGGGGAATTTGTGCCAGATAGCAGTTTTTAGTCCCACCTAGTTACCTCATGAAGAACTGCATTTACTATGACCCAATAAAGAGACAGGAAATCAATGAATATAATTTGGAAAGTTACCGATTTTTCAGCATCTTAGATAGGCATTCTTCTTGCTGCTTTAGGTAAATAGATCTTTATGTTTATTGTCTTAGCTCTTCAAACTAATTTGTATTCTTTTAGAACCTTACACATCAATTCATGTCATTTTTGCTCCTATTAATAAATCCCAATGCCCTACTTTTTTCTATTACAAATTTTGTCTCCTTCCCGCTCTCATGTCCTTCTGTGTATGTGTGACTTACTAAGTCTCATCTGGTTAATTGTTAATTACATTTGTCTGTGTGTTCACTGGAGGAAGGACAATATACCAGTGAGAATAACATTGAAGAGAGTAGTTCCTTTTCTCTTGCATCCAGCATTATAAGCTCTGTGAGAGTGCAGTAACTCTTGAGATCTTTCCCCTTTCATGGTGTAATGTTGATGGGCCAAATCTTGTGCAGGTGTCATGGAAGTAGACAGAGCTGCAGTGGATTTACATGCTGTGGTCCTTTTATATCTGGAAGTCACCATCTAGTCCCATTCCTTTCCTGCCTACAACAGCCTCTCTTCCACAATGCTCCCTGAGCCCTGGGATGGTGGGAGTAGGTTGTCTTATTTAATAAATCATGTTTAATAAGGGCTACCCAAGTATTGCATATTCAAGACTTCCCTTGTGTTGTCATCCTGTACAAAGACATTAGTCATCTTTCCTTAGAAGTGTTCTTGGGAAACATAATTCTCAACTTAATCAATATATCATTTATTGCTGAGTTAACCAAACCTTGATCTGTCTTATTTGATATATTGGCAGATCATATACCCTATTTTATCTTGGATCTGTTAAAATAATCTTAGTTTAAACCGCAGATTGATAAGCTCTGAGATGTTTGGGTTTGAAGATATTAGACATTGTCATAATGCTATGCACAAAGTCAATAAGAAAAAGAGACAAAGATAAACTATTTTAATGGTACTATGTATATTTATGAAAAAATCCCTGCAGATGTCATTTCCTGGAAATAAAAACTTTATATAATCTTTTTCCATGAATGAACCAAATACTGATTTTGAACTATGATAGTGCATAAAGAATACAAAGATGATTATTTTCTATTCTTGAAGGACATAAAAAAATCAGAATAAGGAGGGATATCCAAGAATAAAATAAGAAAATGAACCAACATGAGACTAAATGGCCTTTGAGAATTACATTTGAAAAGGGTGTGACTTCAACTAAATCACTTTTAGGATTTGGGTTTATTCTGCTTGGAGATGTCCAACCTGCATACAGAGCTGTCTTGGAGACTAGTTTGTCTAGGGGATCCTATGTTTAGTGGAGATAGAAGTGAAAAGAAACTTCAGCTTTGCTGTTCTCTTAAATTATCAACATTTGAACATGGTGGGGTGCAAGTGCTAGGCTTTCTTCTACTGCTCTAGGGAAACTGCTGAGGATTAGTAATCTCACTGGACTATGGAGGAGACCAAGAAGGGAATGAGGTGTGGGCTCAGGGTCACATTCCACTTGTGAATGTAGAATTGTCATGCTGAGGGATGCTGAACTCATTCCTCAAAATAGTTCTCTGTGCTCAAGAGTTAATGGGAATTCAATTATTTTCTATTTGTGTGTGTGTGTGTGTGTGTGTGTGTGTGTGTGTGTGTGTGTGTGCGTGCCATCAAGTACTCTTGGGGGGGGTCAAAGGACATCTTTTGCAAGTCATTTCTCTTTCTCGCTCTTTACCATGTGGGGTTTCAGAGATCGCACTCAGTTTTCCAGGCTTCCTTGCAAGTGCCTTCACAAGCTGAGTGATCTGGTTCAGGAATGAGAAAAACTTCAGAGGCATTTTGCTATGGCTTCCCTCTAGATCTGATTTTGGGGGTTTAATGCTCCCAGATTCAAGTTTTGGGATGGTAGTAATCTTATGGAAACCTTGCAGCTGCTGACAGTTCCAGAGGCCTGTATTATGAGATGAGTTGGTCATAAAAGGGTCTAAAGATGAGTTAAACTAGTACCCTGCTTATACATTTTCCAACAGGCCACATTGCCAACTCTGCTTCTGGTCAGTGGAGACTACTGGGCATGGTGAAGGGGCTGCATGCAGGAAGAATGGAAGTCCTACTGGTGGGCACCCTCTGGGGACAATAAGGAGGCAGAGCGTGAGTCTTCCTGCTTAGGGGTCTCTCGGACTCTCCTGAGAGTCAAATTTAGCAACGTGGGATTAGAGTTGTGAGCACTGGCTTTTTTTAAATTCATTACTGCAGAGAATGGAAATTGCTGGGTTGAAAAAGCAAAATGAGAGAAGAGGACACTATAGTTTGGGCTCAATCCCCTCCAATGCAGAGGCACAGAGAAGCATGAGATTGCCATAGTCATAAGTTATTATCAAGCTGATCTATTTCATTTGCTTTATCATAAGTTACACCAAGAGTCGACACCAAAGAATAAGGGAAAAAGGATAAGTCGAAGTGACTGGAAGTTATTCAAAGTAGAAAGTCTGGCAGATGGAAACAATTGTCAATTCCGGTGGACCTATAAAGGTAACTGTGATGTCATTAGTCTCTGAAGGGTGCACTAAAGTGTATGAAACGTCCGGGCTGGTTAGGTAATGCAAGAGGCACTACCCTGAGCCGTGCTGCTGGCGGGCCTGCATGGGATCATGGAGTGAAGCCAGACTTCCCCACAGTGGGCTCTTGTCCCACAGCTACCTCTTGAAAATCCAGCAGCGAATGGAGATGGTGGTTGTACTTAAACTAATGAACAGATCCCCTGCAGGAGTTCCTGATAGAATACAGAGAGGGATTGGAAGCCTCCGCAGGATGCTTGGATTAAAGAACTGAATCAAGGGCAACAAGCCGGCTAGTGCCTTGTAAGGAAGAAAATGGGTTTTACTTTTAAGCCATTTGAGTGTGGTTTGTGAGTGGATTGTAAACAAAAACGTTTCTCGCAGTTCATTTAGGAAACTGCTGTCCTGGCCTGTAAGATTCGCTCCTTGGTTTACTAGCTCTTTCTGTCTGGTGTCTCTGAGAAGGCACATTGGCTGCCCTGTCTTTCTTTGGATGGTTCCTGATTCCTTGTTATATCACTTTCTGCCAAATCCACTGCCTACTTGTGGGACACTTTTTTCATTCAAGAGTCAGCCCTTCCATCCCCTGGGTTTTCATACAAATGCAGAACCACAGCACAGGGAAACTGTCAGAGCTTTCTCTGCAAGAGTCATACTATTTATAATGCAGGTAAAATATGTTACAGCCACAGGAGGAACAAAAAAAAAGAACTTATCCCAAGGGACAGATCCCAGCAATGTTTTTCAAATCCCAGTTTTTTTTTTTTTTTTTTTTTTGGCAGAAACAAACAAGACAGAACACCAACAGAATATAGTCTTCAGAGACTGAAGTTCTCACTACCTGTGATTCAAAATTGACAAAAGAGCTTTTGATGCTTTGTAAATTATGATAGAAGGCAGGCTTTATGAACTCTCTCTAGACAAACTGAGGTACAGTAAACTCAACTCTGAGTGCACAAGAAGGCCAAGAGGAAGGAAATGTGTCTGTCAGGCCCTCATTCAGCATTTAGAGCATTCTTTTGTTATTGTTGTTGGGAGACACATCAAGACATGAGTAAATCCAAGTTAAATCTCATTATCCACTTCAATTTTTGCAGACAATAGAAAACTGCCTGCAAAGAAGACAGCTACACCTAATTCCAGAGGCAGATGTGTCTGATCAAATGCTCCACCTCTATGGAGGGTTCTAGGGGCTCGTCAGGCTGAGTTCCCTGGGCTGGCTTTAATTCCCAGTGTGTGAATATGAATTCAAGGCCACTCCTGACCTTTTTCCTGTGCTTTCCTGAAATTTTCTGACCTCAGGAAGAGGCAAGAGAAGATTTAATGAATTATTTTGAGAGGTCCCACAAAGTATTGGGTGATAACATTCATGTAGGATACATTTGCCACCAGTGTGGAGAAACAGAACACAGGCAGTAGAGAGAATCATGGTGACAGTGACCTGGCATAATGAAAGGAAAGCAGAGCTTGATTGCCTTATAAATGGGCACATGCTAAATCTACAGAAATGTTGGTGGTTTTACCCGCTAATCTAGTTTTGGAAGAAACCAGAAGTTTGAGCTTCTAAAGTGATCTCAGGCCAGATGAGTATTTTTACATCTGCAACTGTTTTCCAGCAGTCATGTCAGGGGAATAAAAAAGAATTTCTGAAGTTTTGTTTGAAAACCTGAAACGACTCTGATTGGAACTTCCTGTCCTTAGATGTGACAGACACTCCTCACATAGCCAGCCTTTCCCTCCTCTCACAGCTTTTCCCTCTTCTCACAGTTAGCCTTTCCCTCCTCTCACAGCCTTTCCCTCCTCTCATAGCCTTTCCCTCCTCTCACAGCTTTTCCCTCCTCTCACAGCCTTTCCCTCCTCTCATAGCCTTTCCCTCCTCTCACAGCTTTTCCCTTCTCTCACAGCTTTTCCCTCCTCTCAAGCCAGCCTTTCCCTCTGGCCATACATTAGCTTGGCTCTTGCTCTGCTCCACCTATACTGGACACGTGCAGAAGGAAGCTCACCATGATGTTTTTGTGGATGAAGCCTCTCCGGTATCTGGCAGGTTTCAGGTGTGGATATTCTTCGGTGCTGGTGATTTTAATGTTCCAAACCTTCTTCCAGGCCTCATAAAGCTGAACGTGCACAGGGTAGACACCTGAATGATGCGGGGACACTGCGTAGCCCATGTCGGTAGGAATGCCATGCTCCTAAGACCAAGCAAACTGTCATTAGTACATAGGACAATATGTCCTTTTACTTTGCTTCTTTTTTCTTTTTCCCTTTTTGTGTGTATGGGTGGTATGTGGTGCCACATACATGGCATGTGGAGGTCTCAGGTTGATACTAGTAATTGTCCTCCAATCAATCTTCCATGTTATTCTTTTTCAGATCGACTCTCTAATAAAATCCAGAGTGCTCAGAAAGGGTTTGACAACTTTGTCTGAGGATTCCCAGTCTCCACCTTCTGAGACTGAAATTGTAGGGTGGGCAAGAGGTTGGCGGGTAGTGGTAGGGGGAACTATATACATCTGAAATTTTTGTATGATCTGGGGGTTCGAGCTCAAATCTTTTTGTCCATGCAGGTTCGAGCTCAAATCTTTTTGTCCATGCAGCAAGTGCCAACTCCCCAGTCTACCTTTCTAGTCCATGGTTTATCTTGGGTTATTTTTTGATGGTTTTTGGACAGGGCCCAAGCTGGCCATGAACTCACTAGTTAGCACAGGCTGATCTTGAATTTATAATGATCCTCCTGCCTCAGCCCCTCAAGTGCTAGAATTAAAGGCATGCAATACAATGCCCAACTTCAGAGATTTGCTTTGATTCTATTTTTATCCTAGGATTTTGAAATGTACTATAAATACCTTCATTTAAGACCATCATTAATTTTTGTTTGGTATCATTAAAGTCATATATATTAAGATCTTTAGAATTCTTGAACCTGAGAACCATCCAGCAGTTCTGAACTTGGTGCACTAGTGTTTGACAGGTAGTAGAATGGACTCAGCTGAATACATTCTTGGCTACCTCCTCTTTCTCTTGACCACAATTTTAGCAAATTAAATAACAAGTGCTTATTACAAGTAATATTCAGCATGCTCTATGAAGTACAAGCAGTGTTAAAGGAATGGTGTCTTCATAGGATTTTATTGTGTCTCCCTCAGTTTCTACCAAACCTTTTACATTGCTATCAGTGCCTCTGTATGTGGATAAGCAACAGACCGCACTGGCTCAGGGGAAGTGCAAAATTCTGATTGGGCAATGTTGAAAGTTTACAGAGCAATTTTCTTTGAATTAGAAAGCCTCAGTATAAGCACATAGTAATGAAGAGCCAAATAATCTGGGAAATTAGCCTTGAAGTTAAATTTTCATTCAGACTTTGAAGCCAGTCTGATAAAATAACCTCACTACTATACCTGCACAAGGATTGTACTCATGAATGACTGACTGTGTCTCATGATGCTTCCTAACATCAACTATTCCTGAACAAGTCCTGCCAACTGGAAATATTCCTTTTCCTGAACCCGGGTTTATTCTTGGTGGGTCTTAGGACAACTTTGCATATGGGTAATTGTTCTCTGTTCTATGGGCGTTGCTGTGTCACAGAAGAAGATTTCACAGGCACAGAGCATGAAACATGTCCTTTAGAAACAAACATCCACTGTTAATATTGATAGATACTTTTTCATGAATGATTACTTTTTTTAGTTTTCTATTTATACTTTTTGATAGTGTTCAAAGGTTTCAATGAAATAGTCTTCCTGTGAATTAGTCATGGCTTTCTTCATGCCAGGGAGCAATTTCACACAGAGAGCCATTGTATCTGGCTGTTAAATAGATTGAGTTGGAGAAATGAATATAGAAGTCAAGGAAGTATGGACAGCTTTATTTCTCAACCTTGATAACACCAAAAAGGGGAAGGATGAAGGACAGGCCCCACATAAGAGAAACGTGGACTTCAGCTTTGCCATCCCCCTGTCCTGACCTCATAACCTCCCTCAAATGCAGTGCTCCGTCCTCTGATGAACTCTATTTGCTGCTCAAAACCAAGACCATCCATTTGCATTTAGGATGCTAGAAAGGACAGGAATGCTGGGAGAGAGAAGGGTAGATTTAGAGGGGCTGGAGTGGGCTGGGGATGAGGAGGATAGATGGTTTCCATCTTGTCTGCAACCTGTGTAGATGTCTTCACAGCCATGCAGTTATCACTATAACATTCAGGAATCTACTGAAATTAAGCATAATACCTTCTTCGATTTTCCCCATTTAAGAAAAATTCAAAGTAAAGCAATTTCTTCAACAATGAATCAGGTACCAACATGTAATTTATGTTGGAAAGGTCAGTAAAGCAGTCATCTCAAATGGTTTCTGGATAGAGACACAGTGATAAAGATCAAATGAAGAAAGTGGATTTCCAGTATAGATTTTGAAAGAAAATAATGATCAATCACAAGTTAAGAATTTTTAAAAGAACATGTTAAAGAAACTATGGTCACAATATCTGTACATAACAGCTGAGTGAGGGATGATCCTTCTTGCCAGACCAGAATGTTTGGACAAGTGAATAGAAGGATGCCAACTTTCTCAATCAGCTCTGCATTTTATTTCAGGGCCTAATCCCACCCACCATGGGCTGGGCCTTTCCCATCAGCAGGACAATCTCCTGCAGGTTTGCTCTAGGCTTAATTCAACCACTAATTCTCCACAAATGTGCCCAGAGCTCAAACCCTCAACTGTCAAATTGACACCTGTGTCAAGAGTTAATTTGTGTTTTATCAGTACTGACACCAGTACACGTCTTGAACTTAGCCACTTCTTTGTAAATTTATCATCTCCACTCTGGTCCTATTCACTATGTTATCCTGTGGCCTTTTGACATAAGTTGTTAATATTTCTCCTATTTCTTCAGAGTAGCCAAAGAAATATTTTTACTTATTTTTATTTTTTTGCATGTGTAACTGTGTATGTGTATGTGCGTGTGCATGCATGTGTGTGTGAGGGTGTGTGTGTGTGTTTGTGTATGTGCATGTAACAGACGGCACTTGAATGTGAGTGCCTGTAGAAACAGAAAGGTGGAATAAGGAATCATGTTGGATTGCTTTACTTTCCTATGGCTTTGCTGTGGGATTTCCCAGTCTCTGCCTGTGCCAGAATTAGAAGCAGATTTCCACCTGGCACAAAGAAATATTTTGAAGACCTACATACGATCGTATGACTTTCTACTCAGCTTCCTTGCACATTTTCTGTTTGCACATAAAATGCAAAATTCTTAGCATGACCATCTGCTCGGCATCCTGTGGTCCTGGCTCCTCAAATCCAGCCTTCCTCTTTACTATTCTTTGTTGGGTAACCTTTTCCTGAAACTCACCATTGACTTTCCTGTTTCAGTATTTTCTGGGATATAATTTTCTCAACTTGGAATTTCCAGACTCCAATTCTTTTTATGAATAAATCTGCAGCAATTATAGGTAATTTAACCTGGCATATCTTTGGCAAATCCAGGTTTAAAGAGCTGAGTATGTTGACACACCTGCCATCAGCCTTTGTTTCTCACAGCGACAAGGCACAGTGTGAAAGCATTTCTTTCTGTGCATAATTAATGATCTAATGTTTGTCTCCCACAACAAGCAGTAAGTTCCATGAAGTCTGGGTTTGGTTTCATTAATTGCTGTCTGTCCCGATCTTGCCAACTGCAAGCAAATGACAAAAATACATAAGTGTGGAGACTGAGTCTGCACACCATCTCTTTATTTTAGTTTTTTGATTTTTTTTCAGTTATTAAAACTGTTAATTCATCTGAAGAATGGACATAGGATGACTTGCTGGGAAGTCTTAAAACCAGCATAGGTAGCATGTGCAAATGTTTTGGATGCTATGATTCCAGATGTTATTTCAGTGTCAGATATGCACATTTATTATTATTTCAAAATAATGTATTTTATTATAGAGAACGTAAAATCATGAAACTTTCCTATTATCCTTCATGTATTTCCTTCATACATACAATATGAAGATAATATTATTTAAAAAGCAAATATAGTACTGTAGTCCTTAGAAACTTTCGTTCAAAGACTAAAGACCAAAAGAAAAAAAAATTAGTATTCAAGTGTTCAAGTGACATAGTTACTTCATTAGTAAAGAAATTGTTGCTTATTACTAACTTAGATAGGATTTCTTTATTTAAACTCTTGCTAGCAATTAAGGATGGTACTTCACTTTTATTGCTTGTCTCTATTGCAATCCTTCCAAATAGAAGAAACTTAAAATTCTCACTAATGACTTGAAGACCCACTACTTCTTTCTGTACTTCACAGATTAGCATGTGACTTAAATACCCCACAACCCTGACACTGCAATCTGTTAGCTATTCTGCAATCTATGCAGAAAAAAAAGCTAGAAGTGCATTGCTGCAGGATTTGGAAGTACTTCAAGTGCTTTTGTCATTTCATTTTGGCTGGAACGTCCCATTTTCTCAGTATGTAGGAGTTCATGCTTTGGTTAACTACCATGCAAGAGGGAGAATTCACACTTGCAATGCACATAGTTTAGGATAACACTTCCTTCTGTTTACGTTTGGGATTATGTAATTATTTCTCCAAAAGAATTGCTTTGTGCTTTGACTTTTTAAATGGCTTCCTTAAGAACTGTGATTCTTTGAGTTACCGTTTCACAAAGAGAATGCTTTTCCAGATGCTAGAAATATGTTTAGAAAATGTGATCAGGACCTTTTATTATCAAAGGTAAGAGTGTACGCTCTTTGCATTGTAATATGCATAACCTATATGAACCAAATACATTTTTGAAACTATTTCATTGAACACAAAAAGCATTGCAAACTTCTAAAGCCAATGTTTTTGTAAGGTAAAATCTCAGCTCTTAAGTACCTGTGCTGTCTCTGTTATCCAGGGCTTCAGCCCCATAAGAGCAGGGATGACTGAGAGGAACTGAGTGATTGACAGAGACCGGGGGTGGTTCCAATGTATATGAAGATAATACTGTTCAAAGGAAATTAAACAAGTCCTGATTTACTTGGGATTTGGAATGAAATGTTAGGATCGTTGAACACCAGAACAATCCCTGTAACAAATGATAGTGTTTCTGATATAAGTTAAAAATCTTAAAAGGTAAAAGTAGCAAAAGAATCACTTTTCCCTTTTGAGTGAGAAGTGAGTGGTTTGTGCAAGAAATCACCAGGATTCAGACTTCAAGTTCTGTTTCAAGCATGGCATGGTGGTGCATGCCAGTAGTCTTCACATTCTGGAGAGTGATGGATGAGGAAGGTTGATGAACCATACCAAACTGTTTTTAGAAAAATATTATATTGAATTCAGTTCTATGTTGCTTTGGTATTATCTTTGTGGTTTTGTAAATAATTTTATGTTCAGGCACTAAATGTGAACGTACTATTTTTAGTTTGTGATTTAATCTTATACTAATGAGCAAATTTCCTGTCCATATTTTAAGGAATCAGTAACTACCTCGAATGTTTGATAAGACACATTTAAAAAATCGTTGATATGTATGTTTGTTCATTAGATAGCTCAATGGTTTTCTTAGAGTTGCTAGCCATAGCCATGCCATTTCCTGAAGCCTCCTCCACCTTGGCTAGAATGGGGCAGTCCCCTGAATCAACCAGGAGGCATCTAGGTGTCAACTTGACTGTTGAGGGTTTGAGCTCTGGGCACATTTGTGGAGAATTAGTGGTTGAATTAAGCCTAGAGCAAACCTGCAGGAGATTGTCTAGCTGATGGGGAAAGCCCAGCCTGTGGTGGGTGGAACTAGGCCCTGAATAGATGAATAAAATACTGAGAGCCTGTTGAGGAAGTTGGTATCCTTCTGTATATTTGGCCAGACATGCGGGTTTGGCAAGTAAGGATTGTCCCTCTCAGCCATTATATGGTGATGGTGTGGCCAGTTCCCTTGGCCCTGGTGTTGGCACATGCTTTCCCGTCAAGATGGGGACTGAGAACTATAACCAGTAATCATAAGAGAAAATAAACCATTTATTCACTTAATCCTTTTGATAGTCATTTATCAGCAACCATGCAGGTGGACTGCAACAGCATCCTAGTCTACTTCCAACTTATCTCCCTAGGCCTCTGATGGTCCTGCACTAATGGCCTCAGAATCCAAAGGCTATAGAGATTTGTCAGGAGGCTCTTCAGATCTCTCTCTCCTCCTCCAATAGCTCTTTTCAGACTTCTGGCAGCCAGGGTATCCAGGGTGGCTCTCTCTCTATCCTGTCTGACTTTAAGCTATCTCTTCTATTATAATGCTTTCCCATCTTAAGACTAAAGTTTCCTGGGCCCTCAACTTTAATAAAACTCATATTTCTTAAGTCTCTCTCTCATGTTAGTTTCTCCTTCACTAATGGACTTCCACATTGATATTACACATTGTTGAAGTCACTCTCCTTTCCTTTGCTCCACTAACCTAACAGCAGGTACTGTTGGTAATATAAATTGCTACTTGCTGGCTAGTTTGTGAAAAACATGTCCTGATGACTCTGCTATTCTTAACATTTGATTTACCAGGTTGACATCAACCTTCTGCTGGCAGCTGTTACATAATAAGGAGTTTGGTTGGTTTTCTCATCTTCAGTTCCTGAGAGAAAACTGCTAAATTCTTGGTATTTCCCAAGTAACAAGAGGTTTTGTACTCATGATATACACCTGAGCTTAGTTTAGACTAGGATTTGGCCCTGCCAGAGTAAACTACCATATAATTAGAGAGCTGAGGCATCTGTGATGCACTTGACCTGTGGCCAGGAGAGGAGAGTTAGAGATTGAGTTCTATCATATGGCAATTAGTTGAGCTATCATGCATAATGAAACCTTAGTAAAGAAGCTGAGATCTGAGGCTTAGGTTCAGTCCCCTGTCTGGTGACATTCATACAAACCCAGAAATCACACTACAGAGATGTTCTTTGTTTTACAGTTTGGATAACAAAAACTACAACTACAATAACAAACATAACAGAGTCTTTGGGTAAAGTGTCAATAATTGTTGCTGTATCCCCCTCCAGGCCAGCCGTGTGTGTGGGGGGGGGGGGAGAGGCCTCGAGGCGAATGGGTGAAAGGCCCTTACTTTTTTCCTCATCCAAAGATAGTCAAATATATGAGAATGGAATTATCAGTGTTGCTAGAGAAATCTTGACAAGCAACCTGGTGTCAGGAGTGAGCATAGGCCAGGAGTCTGTTTCCAAACTCTAGCTCACTGACCACAGTGCTTTGAATTGATGTGGAATTTCACTGCCTCAATTTCCTCACATACTCATCCTGAGTAATAAAAGAAACAATTTAACAAAGTCATAGACAATGAAAGCTACACTGTAGGCTGAATGATGGGTTGTGTCATTTAATGTCCTTTCATTTTAGTAATATATTGCTTTTTCAAACATCAACAAAATAAAATAAAATTAAGAATCCTTCCACTATCCATCTTACCTGAAAGAACTTAGAATTCTTACATAAGATTTATAAAAGGCACATGATATTGACCAATTACATCAAAGTTTAACCCAGCAATTTAATTGTCTGTGGAAAACTGCTACTAACTGTCTAATGAAAGTGCAATGAAATAAATTTACTTTTACAGAGTAGCCAAGTTATGTATAAAAGGGGGGACAGTAAGTAATATGTCTGGTGTGCTAGACATGTGATAGGGCCATAGCAATGATATCATGTCCTTCCTTGAAACCATGCATTCCTCTTCAAGCAACTACTACTTTTATTATTTGATGAGTTTGAGTGCTATTTAACAAGCCAGAAATTAAAGCTAGAAATTCAGCTCTTGGACTGAAAAAGTTAATGAAATATGTGTGCTCCTTTCTTTAATCTTTGTTTTCACCATAATATCTAAGAAAAAGATCATTAGGGTTAAGTGACAGAGTCTCTTCCAGTCTTCCCTAGTAACTGTGTCTTTTATCTGGAGTATGTTTTTTCCATTTACTGGGATATGCTGTTTTCTTCTCTCAGAATTCCCTTCAGAGTGTTTGAAATGTCATATCTTTGTTGAGTGTCTCATGCCACTAAATGATGTTCTTTTTGAGAACACTCAAAAAATAATGTAAACACTTATACTGTGCATAAGCCAGGTTGACAGCATTATATACATATTACACATATTAATATATATTTAAATTACTGAGATTTATCCAAGTAAACAGAAGAGGAGATTTTTGCAGAAATGTAAGTGAAAGGTGAATCTATGAAGCTCTATTTATACTATATTGAAATAACTAAAAAATTATCTGGAGAGACAATGAAATTTGTAATGGAGGGTTTAGTTTAATTTAGTTTTCTGAGTTGGAAGCAATGAATTTGATTTGGTCCTTTGAGGTTTTTGACAGGCAATAAAACTATAGACAATTCAATGACACTATCAAATTCCCAGAGTACTTGCTGAGCACATTTAATCTTTCTGAAATATATGAGGTTGATTAAAGTAGGAGTCTTTAAGTCTGCACAGAACTGATTTTAATTGAAGTTTGATATTCCTAAAAGAATGGAAAAGTCAGTGATAATCTGGATTGGTGAGACAGCACCTGCATACCACTGGTTCTTGTAACAGTTGCTCGTTTCATAAAGATGAAAGTTACATAAACCATATAAACAGCAGTTTAAGATATGGAGAAAAGCATAAAAAGTTGTAATATGAAGAATTGAATTTGTTTTAGGCAAACATCCTATTATGGTAGCATTGACATTCTGACAGTGACTTGTTACATGCAGGGAAAACAGAATCACCAAGATACATTAAATCACCAGATACATGTGTTGGTGATTATATCTAGCATTTGTGTCAGAAGAAACAGGGAAAGGAATTGAGGAATAAACTTCCTTCCTTAAATTGCTTTTGCTAGGCATTTTGTGACAGCAACAAAACAAGATAGTACTAGAGTATCAGTAGCACTATGGCTTTCAACTAGACAAAGCGTTTCGATTATGTGGGTCTTCAGTATCCACACACCAGGAATAAAACCCTTCAGCTTCTACTATCTGTACAACCTTGTTCACACTTCACTAATCTCTCTGGGCTTTTCGGTGCAGGAATACGTAGTTCTGTAGGGATGTGGGAAGAACAAAGTTGTGTGTCTGGTGTTACAACTCAGCAATTTTCTTCCTGAATTTCCTCTGGAGTCAGAATCTCTGACTAAAGTGTTACATGTAGAGAACACAGAACCAGAGATTTTTTTTCTTTTTTAAGTGACAACCTTTGATTTTAGACTACATTAAAGGAAAGGAATGGGGGGTTAGGGAATTAGTTCAGAAGTTGCTATGATGATCCTAAAATAGGATGGAAAATTTAGAGGTGGATTGGAGAATAAATTGAAAAGGAACAGAAAATGATGAGAAGGAAGGAAGGAAGGGACAGAGTGTGATGGCTGTAGATTTGAGCTTGCCCAAGCCCACCTCAGGTGCAGAATTTACTGTTGCTTACTATTGGATCTGAAGTGAAGCATTTTTTCCTGGAGGCCAGAGGAAGGCTCAGAAGACTATGGAAACAAACAAACCCTAAATTTATAATATCAGGAAGATCCCAAAGCTTGCATGAGTTTAAGACCACATCCTCAAGATTGTTTAAGAGATAACAATGGTTCTGGAGAGGAACAATTCTACAAACTGAGTTCTCTGCAAGTTGTATAAGGAGTTCCAAGCTTGCAGTTTCATGAACCAGCACTGAATCTGGGGTGGGCTTCTCAGTGGGTGCCTTGGAGTCGCCCACACACCTGCAAGTCACCTCTTGCACACACTCCATGAAAGTAACCCAAATAAACTCTTTTATTCATCGTGTCAGACATGTTTCTTGGGTCTGTCATCAGTGCACTGTCTGTGGGAATAAAGATTGTTCACTCTTCCCCTAGGTAAAAGCTGTATAATATTTATTCCTTTGTAATCACTTTTATCTTGGCTGTGTTTATAAACACCTTTCAGAAGATATTTTAGGACGATGTAAGGATGAAAGAATTAAAATCTAGGAGCAGCATGTATGAATCTAAAAATAGAACTTGTCCTCCACACATTTTGCTCCAGCGCACTAGTAAGAATTTATAGGAGAATTCATAAAGGCTTTTAGTTTACTTCATATCCTCATAAATTTGGATAGTAAGGACTATTTTCAAATAGTACATGTGTTAAATTATCTTTCTTTTACAGAACTAATTTAAACCACCAGATACATGTTCTGGTGATTAAATCTAGCATTTGTACCAAAAGAAAAAGGGAAAGGAATTGAGGAATAAACCACTTTTCCCTCCTTAAATTGCTTTTTGTCACAAAAAACAACAAGCAGTTCTAAGATTTATTCTAGCTATCTAATACTCGCTGCTGGCTTCTTACATAGCCCAAGGTTTTAAACACATAAGAGATGAAAGGAATGTACACGCCAAGTACAAAACTAACAAAATTTTTTAAAAAATAAAATAGGCTTAAAAATACTGCAAACACTGTTATGGTACAAGTTTGCTTTTCCAGAACTGGCCAACGGAATAAGACCCAGAACAACTAGAGATAATGTCCACAAAGATGGGGGAGGGTGAGTCTCAAACCTGTTAACTGATGATGGTGTGAAAAAAGGATGCTCATCTGTTTCTGCTTTGTCAAGTTATTTATGGTAAGAAAAACCACAAAAGTAGCTGCAGTGGTAACTAACTTCAAAAAGTAGCATTAATATACTAAATATTTCTGTTTCTCAGGTTTAAAAGTATACAGATAACTGAAAAATCAGAATTAATGCACAAATATTTTATTAATCATAGAAAAAAGCAAAAACTAATATTCAGGAGTTAAAAATATGCCAAACATTAAAAAAAAAACAGGTAGGATGATAGCATTCTGGTCTACAATCAAGAGTTACATATGAAGCACCAAATGGCACATGTCAGAAGTTTCCAGTGAGGTGACTGAGAAACTGCAAAGCAGCCAGCAACAATTAGGAGGAAGAGCTATTTAATGCCTTACAACACAAATTCCTTTTAAAATTAAAGTTTTCATGTAGAATCAGAACAATGTCACCCACACCTACAGTCTTGACTTCAAGAAAATACTGGCATATTTTATACGAACTCTAGGACTATTGGTTTGATACACAGATTTGTAGTTGCTGTGTCAACCATTTGGACATGATGGCAATAACTGGGTCTTTGTTAATGTGGGGTGAAGACTGTATGGCTTGACTGAAAATCTCTAACCATGACATCATTACATTCAGCTTTATCAATAACTTGATAGAAGTGCAGAAGTCAAATATGTAACGTGTTGGAATGACACACAGCTGCCAAATTTATATCAAATTATATAATGAAATCAATCTTGAGCTGGATGTTTATTTACTGAAGCAATAAGCATAAAACAAATATGAAATGTTGAAAGGAAGATGTAATCTCAGAGTTGGTGTTTAGTTAAAACAAAATCACTTGGAAAAATAATTACATAAAGGCTTAAAAAGGGTCACTGGCTCTGGTTTGTTAGACACAAGGTGATATAAAGGCTTAATAAAATTCAACGTATTTGTCTACATAAATAGAAATAAAATGCCCATGAAGGAAAATATATTACTGCTCCGATAAGACTACATCGGTGGACCACAAATGTTCAGATCGGAGCAGCATAAACTGTAAAGAAAAATGAGTTAGAAATGGTGCTATGTTGTAACTGAAACCCAAGTGAATAAAAACAGAGGCAAAAGCTGGAGAGAAACATATGCAACTGTATTTATGAGGCCTTTTTATTTTCTGCATTTCTGAATCTATGATCTATCTCAAACCTTGATGACTGTTTCTCCAGGGTTAGCTGATTCCTAAAGGTATCAACTTTTTCCCCACAAGCACACTTGAAATGTAGCCAACAATGTCAGTGCTTCTACCTCAACCACCTTCTTTATGTGGGACTCAGATCTGAGCAAATTAGTTTGCCCTAATCACCCCAGGGCCAGAGGCAAAGTCAAGATAGCCCTCTACCTCACAACCCACTGAAATAATTCAAGTATCTAATGCTTGGCCTGTTTAACCTGCTTTGTCTTTCTGTTTCCACAGAAAACCAAGTGCTCTCATCCCTATTCTCCCTATGCCCTCTGCCTCCTGACTCAGTGCCTCCTATAGCCCTGCATGCTGCCTATGAATAAAAATCTTATTCTTCTCAATGGGAATCATCCCCTGATGACAAAAGCTGCATTCTTAAGCCACAATTAATAGACTATTAAAAGTCTGCAAGAAAAACTTCTACATTTTCATTACCAATCTTTTTGTTGCGCACTGGACTTCAAACACTCGTTTGCACTTATTTAGGTTACAAGAAAAGCCCTACTTATGTTTACATATTTCTGCTCTCTCCTCAAGATCTCTTAAATGAATATACTGATTGCAGTCTTTTCTAAACCTGAATACTGACTGTTTTAATTCAGGTGATATGTTCAATATAATCAAAATATTTTCCAATGAATAGGCTATGTGGTTGACTAATCAGAGCCAGTGTTCACTACTGAGTTGGAGATGGATTCCCTTTCGCCTAAGTACCTGTAAGGTTTGGGATGTCTTGGGAGCAGGAAGTGTGAGATAGTAGCAGATTTAAGGGAACTGTATTGTCATATTTTATGTTGTAGTAACTGGCATGGCACATTAATCCTCTGAAGTTGAATACCTATCCCTTAGTGTTTCCTTGTTATCCTTTTCCTAATAGTTCATCTCTTGCACACATTCATTCGATGAAGTTAATCACATAATTTGGTCATCCTGCACTTAATTATTGACAGTGTCTTAAATCCAGATGCTTGGATTACCTGCCGAGACTGGACTCTGCATGGAACTCTCAAATTGTATTAAGACTATGAGAATTGCACTTTGTACTTAATATTAATAAAGTGAAAATATAATGCTCCTTTTATTAAAGAGTGTTACTGAAATAAAATTGATAGGATCGCTTCCTTCTCTAGCTGGCAAGCAAATCGGTGGAAAGACTCATTAAGTCAGCAAGTCTTTCGATATGTTCAGCAGTATATTTTGATGTTTTAATCTTTATTTCCACATTGGAAAAGTAAATGTGCCCATTAATCTAAAAAAGTTATTAATGCCAATAGACATAGACAGTCCAGTCAACATAAATTAGTGGGCTACGCAGACTGAAAAGACAGAGGAAAAGAGATACCAAAAGAATGATGGCAGGTCCAGCACAAGTGCAGCTCTCACAAGCCTTCATGACTTAGGAGCAACTCTTGAGCCTTTGTCAGGCATAAGTGTAAGTCTTCTGCCTTGTTTTTGGAACAAGTTTCAGGAGCGTTGCTTCACTGCTATTAATTCAAATGACATTGTCTACAACAGTGTTATGTATCAACTGGCACAAGCAAATAGTTTCATGAAAAAAATCACCACTAATTACATAAGTATTTAAAATGAAACTAGTGTTACTACCACCTGACAAAATTGAGGCTCAATTCTTGAAATGAAAGAATATAATTGCAGATGATTTTATGAGTTTTAAGCACAACGTTTTATTTTTTTTCTAGTGATACTTTCTCCTCTTTTATAAGCTATTCAATAGATATTTCAAACAGTGTGATCAGCCAATCACCGTGACAATCAATCCCTAATACAAGGTTGATATCTTTCAGAAAACATCTGCTTTTAAGATTCTTTAATTCTAGAACTAGCACATATTTGGTAACTGAACATTTTTTTATAATCAAGCTGAAAGCTGCATTTCCTCTGGCAGCTGTAACCACCCCATGCAAGTTTGCACAAAGGATTTCTCTGATCTCTCATAATGAGCTATTTAGACAGAGCTTTCAAGGCTGTTCAAATGAAGATCCAATTCCTTTGTGAGTCAGAATGATCCACACCTAGCCAAAGGATCACAGATCTAATGCACTTGTTGGTACTCAATGGAAACAGCAGGTGTATGGCTGTTGGTTCTGGAGGGTTCTGGCAGTGAAAGCAGGAGCTGGAGTGTGGAATCCTGGTCTCAGATTAATAGCTGGAAAGGCTTCTGACTAAGTCACTTATTTGGATATTTTACTTTTGATTTCCACTCTTGATTCAATACCTGTTGTCTACCAAGACAACCTGTTACATTCGCATATATTTTTTCCAGCCATTTATTGGGAAATAGTCACATTTCCTGTTAAAATCCAGAGCCTCTAAACTCTGGAGAAAAGCAGGATAAACCCGGTTTAGAAATGCAAACTTGGCATAGGTTAATCCTTTGTTTCTTGCCTCTATGAATGGATGCTTGAGGCAGGATTTCCTCCCAGAATAGTTTCCATTGAATTAAAGTGACTTCCAGATCCATAAATAAATAATATTCAATCATGTAGAGAGTCAGGTTTGCCTTTCAAGTTTTAAGACTCTATTAGAGCGCCGAGCGTCCAGATTTAATCCAGTATTCTTCCTTAAGGTCTCCCCTTCACCTAGAATGCCACTATTACTGATTACTAGAGAGCCTGATGACTTACAGAACAGAAGAGATCCTTGTGAGTCTGGTTGGGAGCTAGTGGGGGAAGTATGGGGCACAAGTGTGGGGCTGATTTTAATTCTACCAGCAAACCTTAAAACCATGAGTGAGTGAGTTACTGCAGTCTACGATCCTCACCTCTAAAGAGAAAAGAAATATACCTACAATTTAGGGTTGCCGTGGGCAAAGATAAAACGATATAATGTATGTGGCATGAAAAAATGGAGACCCACAATCTTTCATCAGTCTAATTTGCATGGCAATTCTACTTTGGAGCCTTCACAGCTTAAATGGGAGTCAAGTTAACTAACATTTACTTACAAATTGTGTAAATTTCACATTGAACAACTGCCATATTAACACAAAGGAATTTTTTTACAAGTATATGTGTGTGTGTATGTGTATGTGTGTTCACACATGTGATAGGTACATGTATGTGTGCTGCACATGTACATGTGTTCATGCATCTGGCAGCTCAAAGTTGATGTTGGGTGTTTTCTTTAAACTTTCCACTTTTATTATTAAGACAGAGTAACTCATTTGAACCTAGAGCTTGCCAATGGGCTGGGTTAGCTAGTCAGCTTGCCTTGGGGATTACCTGTCCTAGTCTCTTGAATTCTGGAAATACATGCAGCTGCTACATCTGTCCAGTTTTCATTTGGGATCGTGGATCAGAACTCTGGTCTTCATGACTGCAAGTACACTTTATCCATTAACTTGTCTCCCCAGTCCACAAAATAAATTTTTAAACTAAAATTTTACTCCCTTTACCTGTTACTTTAAATGCTTCAGAAGTTAAAAATGCCTGAATATTATGCTCTCATGTATTGAGTGCTATTCCTAAGGCTGTTTCATATGTACATATTTATAAACACATGCTTTTTTGTTTTCATAGCGAGTCCTGAGTTTTTTTAATCTATTATACTTTGACAAATAAAAACAATCCATCTTTCTATATTCAAAAGGACATTAAAATGCACTGGGTTTTATGTCTTAAGATCCTTCATAATTATTTTGTACTGCCTCAAGAATCACAATTTGCTGTTTAAAATGTACTCAGGAATAATATTCATGAGAAACTATTGGGCCCAGTGAGGTGGCTCAGCCTGAGTTTGGTCTCCAGAGCTCACCTGGTAGAAGGCAAGAACTGAGCCCACTTGGTGGAAGGAGGGAACTGACTTCCGAAAGTTGTTCTCTGACTTCCACATGTGCATTATGCTGTGCCTGGCACTTGAATTAGGAGGTTAAGAATGATAAGATTTCAATCTTAAATCATTCCTTCAATTTATGATCAAATTATAAAAGTGAAAATGATTCTTATCCTTTTTTCCCAAAATATCCACTTCATGTCTTTAAAGCTATTTTAACTCTGACAACAATATGAATACTCACTGAATAATTCAAGTCATAATAGAATGCTTGTTGGTCTATACATAGTGACCTGGTTGAAGGCACGTAATAGAGATACACCATGTTTTCAGGATCAACAAACCACCCAAATAACAGTATCATTCTCATCAGTTTTTTCTTCCTTTAGTGCCTTATTCTACTGTATTTACATATTAACTGTTCTCTATAGATTTATGAAGTAACTGCAAAGCACTTTTCTGTTCACACTCTCTTGTCTGTAACATTGTTACTCTTAGACTCTTGCTCTTCTGAACATAGCAGTAATACTTGTTGCATTGAGGTAGAAAATTTGGTGTACAAGGTCATGTTTACTTAGTTTTTCATGCTTTTTTTAAAAATAATTTATTTATTTATTTCTGCTCATACAAACTTAATAGGTACACCGGTCCCCTCCCTCTCTCCACCCCTCCCTGGACCCCCTAGCTCCCTCCCTTCTTTTCCCCTTCCTTCCCCCCTCTTTCTATCTCCCAGTGCCTCCTCCCCCCCTCCATCCCTGGAGCATACTTTAATGTGTATATCAAACTTTCCTCTGGGCCTCCTCTCTGATGAGATGTAAGGACTCAGTGGCATTTCCTAGAACTCTTTCTTGTGTTCTCCATAAGTATAGGAACACTATTGTGGCTGTTAATCCCTAGCTTCTAAGGATCCTAGTGCCTTTAAAAAACTATTTTTGCTTATTTTAGGGGCGAAAAAATGGCAAATCATCTTACAGAAGTTTGCAAATGCTCTCAAAATACTTTCATGCTATCAACTTGGGGAAGCCCCAATTTTGCTTTCTTGACAAAATATCAAAGAAAGGTGTCCTTGAATCTATTTATTTTGGGTAGTAGATTAAAGTTCAAAGACAAGTATAAACTTTCAATTCACCCTGTGAAGAATTTGGTTTTCTGTGTGTTTAAGAAATATATAGCTTACACATTCTAGCTCATATAAATTTGAGCAAGGGGCTCCAATGATTAATGACTACGCTCCTTTGTCTCAGTCATATACAGAGCACCACTGCATTGTAAATGCATTCTGATCATGAACATACTTCCCTCACATTGTACTTATTAAAAGTTTGACTGTAAAGTTTCCTGTCTCAAATCGCAGTCCCTTCCATGTAAACCAACATATTTATTTTCAGCTAAGCAAGTGCCTCATCTGTGACATGTCTGAAGTGTCTTTCAATTGCTTTTCTCACTCTTCATTACCTCACGTCTGTGTTATGATCTCCTACCATGCTTTTAACTGTAGCTTAATTCATTGTACTCATCCTGATATCAGAGTTTTTTTTGAATTCCTGGGTACAACTAATCTATTTCCACAATGACTCATTGTTCATGCTCCCATTGATAGCTATTTCTCTAAACTGTGGGTTATAGGTTCTTCAAGTTTGACATTGAAATGGAGTATCTCATTTTATGATACCTTCTGCTCTCTAGTGCAGTCAGATGTTCCTCTGGACAGCAGAGATGTCTTATGAGCTCAGACCAGACTGCCATGCAATCAAATCTTATAATTTATGAAACTTCTCTTAAATTTGAATCCCAAAGCATTAAATGGAGTGGTGAATACCCAATATATACTCAGGAAGCACATATAGAAAGGGTGTAATACCAAGATTGCAAAGATAATAGAAACACACACTGTTGGAGAAGAGCCACTGGAAGCAACTTTCATTGCAAGCTCCCTTCACTTCTCTAGCCACCACATGCAAGTTCAGTGCAGCAGTGAAACAGAGTTACTTACTAAGGCAAATTTTTTGTTGAGAATCATCTGTTCCACCAAAGAAGACTCATTGTGGAAGAGGTGGGGTTGCATATGACTCCACATGTGGGGAAACCACCAGAACTCATCCACAGACCCCAAAAGACAATCATCTCCTTTATCTTCCTCTTCAGTTCCTAAAAGGACAAAAGTGATCATTCAGTTAATTATCATCATCTATCTATCTATCTACCTATGTATCATCTGTTTATCTGCATTTATCACCTATCATCATCCACACTGGTCATCTAGCCATCATTTGCCTGTCTGTCATCTATCTATCTTCCATCATCTGTTTATCTATATCATCTACCCATTAACTATCTATCATTTACATATCTATTATTCACCTATCACCATATATAATGTTTCTTACTTATCTACATCTATCAATCTTTCATCAATTTATCATTCATCATCTATATCTATCATAAATGAATTATCTATCTTCATTATCTTTTATTTATCATCAGTATCTATTTCCTGTTTAGCTTTCTATCATCCAGCATACATTCCAGAAGGCATTGTTTGTACAACCTTACATACATATAAGACATTGAATGCAACCAAGAGAAAAAATTCTACTAGAGAACAACCAGAGCTGGAGACATGACTTTTGTGGCAAATTAGAATATGTAATTATTCCAAAAGACGTTAAACTGTTAGTTTCAGCATTTTGTAAAACTTGTGGTTTGGAGAGAATGGAAGACAAGTAGAAAATAATGGATATTTTGTAAATAGGCACGTTACCTGCTGAGCTATCTATTAAGTTCCAATATTGGATATTTTAAAAATAGGAATATAATTGGGGAAGAGTGTCAGTACCTATAGTAAATTTTGACATAGGTAGTGTAAATAGGAACAAAAAATAATTCTGTAAATTTTTCATGGTCTCAGTGTATCATGTCATTTAAGCTAACTATTTGCTGCAATTTTCACAGAGCAATCTCTGGGAGGTCTCTTAGGATTTTTAGTAATCAGCTCACACCTGATTTTCACCTCTTGAGCCAGGAGGTGCTGATAGTGACTTCCATTTGTGAAGTGTTTTCTGTCCTGCTGCTTTTAATCTGTTCCTTGTTTCACACAAGTTCTGTCCTGTGTCTTTGTCTCTTCATCATTCTTTCAGTCATTTTCCAGTTACTCTTTCCTTAAAGTTTGCTCAAAGCTAATGAGGACAGACAGATGGATCTCTGGGTTCTTTAGAAAGATGGTTAAAGCATTTTGATTATCCTTATCTGAATATCATAGTAAAATTTGCAATTAAAATTTTCATATGCTGAAATCATAGTGGAGGTAGAGAAATGATTTCTGTCCTCTCAGTTTTACCTTAATTCATAGTAAGCATAATTGTATCTTTCCTTTTTTCTTAATAGCTCTTTTTTCTGATTTTTTTAATCACACCTTGGGGATATTTTAAGTCAGAATAAATTATGTTGACAGCAAATTTCTGTTTTTATTACTTTAAAGATTAAGAGAAAACAACTGAGATGGGGTTTCTCATGGTTGAACTATTTTGGTCTCTGTCAAAGCTGGAGGGAGAGAGAGAAATGAGAAGTCAAATTCTTTGAGTAATTTTAAGACTGCTCAAATCTGTATGGTTGCTGCCGAGTTAAGCTTCATTTCTTTTATTTTTAAATATGCATGGCATTCATTGTGTATGTGTGTGTGTGTGTGTGTGTGTGTGTGTGTGTTTACAAGCACATGAGTGGTGTACATTGATGGGTTGTCCCAAAGGTAATATCAGGACTTATCCTCCATTGCTCTTTTACCTTATTGTACCTTGCCTTTTGAGCCTGGGTCTCTAATCAAAGCCAGAGCTCACAGTTAGGGCTAGCCTTGCTTGCTAACTTGCTCTTTGGATTCTCAGGTTTGCTTTCCAGAGCTAAAATTATAGGAGTGTGTCACACTGAACCATCTTTTCTTGTGGAATCTGGGGACTGACCTCTGATCCTTTTGTTTGTTTAGCTTGTGCATTAATCATTGAAGCCATCTTCCCAGCCCTAAGGCTATTTTCTTGTGTCCAGTTAGAAAATGTATCTTTGCAGTATTTAACCTGCAGTATCTCCTTTTTTGAAAACAAGGCAACACATTCTGTAACTCTAAGAGTCTTTCTTTTCAAAGCAGAGTGAAAAAAGATAGAGCTTTCAGTAGACAAATGAATCATCTATTTTCAATGGAAGATAATGTACTTCCATGAAATTTTGTAATTCCTGATTTTTTTTGGAAAAATCTAGAATTAGATTTTATATCTTTTTCCACAAAAAGTGACTTTGCGACGTAGACATTTCTGATAAAACTCATAGCAGTCATCCTATATACAGACAAAACCTCCTCCTGATTTTGGCCTTGGCCTCTTTTTGTGTAATTGCACTTCTGGTGTTTGGAAAGAAGAGACGAGCTTCCAAAAGTGTTTCCTTGAATTTCCAGGGTGAGTTTGGGTTGTTCTTCCTACCTCTCCCCAAGGTTCTTCTCAAAACCTCCCTTTGTTAGGTTTGAAGCATAAATGCTCCTGAAGTCTCCTGTGCTGAGGTCTTGATCACCAGCTTGTAGTGCTGTTTAAGTAGAGGCCTGAGGAGAAGGTGGAAGTAATACACCGAGGAATTTGTCCCCAGCCTTTTCCTCTGTTTCTGTTTCTTAGTTCCCTTGAGGTGAGCAGCTCTGCTCTCTCCAACCTGTATAGTTTCATGATTATTCCTGTAAGCCAAAAGAAGTCTTCTCCATTTAAATGTTTCTCTCAGGTGTTTGGTGTAGTGAGGAACAGTCCAACTAACCCAAACTCTTTCAAACGTACTATATATTTCATACACTTTTCATTTTTCCTGATCCTCATCTGAATTTTAATTTTCTTTATTAACAAATGCCAACGATTCTAGAACAACTTAAATTAGGGTAATATTTAGGTTGAAATTATGGACATTGCTTTATTTCTGTCCTTTGGATTCCTCATGGTGAAATTTAGAACCTTAATGGGTTTCATTTTGCTTGAAACATTAACTTTCTGTGCATGCTGAAGATGATTTTTTTGAAAAGCATTTGCTCTGTTTTTTCTATTTTCTTAAGAAATCTTTGAATGTCATGTAGTTATAAGTCCATGAAACATTACAAATTTCTATGGAATTTACATCTTTTTATTAGCTAGATTTTTTATTAGATAGGTGCTTTCTTTTCGGTGTAACTTGGCACTTAGCACCAAATGCCAACAAAAGTCCATCTTTCCCCATTGTGCAGATGAGAGTACATCCTTGTGTTGTTCTTCCCTCCCTTGCCTGGTCATTGGGTGGATGTGTTTCCTTTGTGCCATGGTGCCTATGCTAACTGTACAATTGATAATAATATCTGCAACTCTTACAGTTTTGCTTCTCTTCTTAAAGACTTCTTTGGCTATTGTTGACTATTTTCTTATCAACCTTTTAAATTCACAAACAAGCTTTCTACGTTTTAAGTGAACATGTGGTAAACCTGTAGATCAAGTTGGAGAAGATCCGCATCTTAAGTATCAAAATTTTCCAATGCTTGAACCTATTTAGGTCTATTTTAGTTATACTCAATAAACCTATATAGTTTTTTAGATTTACCCCCTACAATTTTTTTGGTGAAATAGTAAACAAATGGCACTATGTTTTGATTTAACTTTCTTTCTCTCACTTGGTTGATAGTGTATAAAAATACAATATATTTTATGCATTGAACAAGAACTCAAAATTATATTAAAAGTTATAGAAAAGTTGGAACATTAAAATGAAATTTATGTTGCTCTTCAAATTATGATGAGCATGAAAATATAATCAAATTGTGATAAGAAGCACTTGCAACAGATATAGCTGAAAAATCTCTCATTAGGAAGAGATTAATAATTTCTACAAGTAGTAAAAACAGAAAAAACCCATAAATGCTTTGAAAGAGTATTTGTTGATAACTGATAGACATATTCATGAAGGTTCCTTGCTCTTTTTCAGAGAACTATACATTACAATAATATATCTTTTTTTAAAAAATATTTTATTTATTTTGTGTGTGTGTGTGTGTGTGTGTGTGTGTGTGTGTGTTCCAGATGGCATTGTGTATGTTCCTGTGGAGGAACAAGGACGACTTCATGAATCATCCTGAATTGCTTCTACCTCCTTCTGGGATTTCCCAGGGTCCACCTACCAGAGCTGGAAGTGCAAACCACCACTGTTTCCACTTGGCATTTTTATGTGGGACTTGGGATCCGAACTCAGCCTTCTGCTTGCAAGACAGAGGTTTTTTTTTTTTTTATTTCCACTCATACAAACTTAACAGGTACACCGGTCTCTTCCTTCCCTTCCCTCCCACCCCCTCCCTTCCCTCCCCAACCCCCAGTGCCTCCCCCTCCCATCCCCGGAGCATCCTTTAATAAGCATGCCAAACTCTCCTCTGGGTCCTCCTCTCCAATGAGGTACAAGGGCCTAGTGGCACTTCCCAGAACCGTTTCCTGTGTTCCCTTTAAGCATAGGAACACTACTGTGGCTGGCAAGACAGAGTTTTAATACCTAAGCCATCTCTCCAGTCCAATATATCTATATTTCTATCAGGAAAATTGAAAGTAGAAAAGGAGCTATTATCTAGTAGCAGATTGAAGAGCAACAGGAGCACTATTTATACAATGGGAAGTACACATTAGAAAATCATTTTGTAAATTGTTGACATTTCCTCTCATAGTTATCACATGTGTACCATATTTGCAAGTCCATTCCTGGATGGTAAGCAGTATAGGAAAAGAACAAAACAAAACAAAACAAACTCAAGTCCTGTCAAGGATAAGTGCGAAGATGTTGATTACTGCATGATATAAGCCAAACCAAAGACTGAAAACAACCCAGCCATCCACACTGGGATAGAATTGGTGAAGAAATGTTGGCAAGTTTAAGCAGTGAAATACACAGAAATTAAAAATTAAAGAATTATAATTTGTACACAATTTATATCTATGTAACCAAAAAATGTTAAATAAGAACAACAAAGTCTGAGTATTTGTGAATTCTTTTACACCTCAGTGGAAGGTAGGTAAAATTAACAAGGTGTTAGATGCTGGGATAATAGCATTCTTTGAGGGAAAGGAGTGACTGTAAAGGAGAACAAATAAAGAGGGTGGCTCCGGTAATGATCTTTTTTTTTTTTTTTATCTCTCTGGGAGTTGCACAGCTATGTGCAGCTTGCAAAAATTCACTGAAGGTCATGTTTATTACTTATGAACTTTTATACATCTAAGTTACAATTAATCGAATAAAAAGAATACCCATTAGAAAGTAAGCCTTTGACCAGTAACATTTTCTAAAGGTTAAGAATAGTAAGTTAAATGGAATTAAATACATGAAGAGAAACTGGAAAGAAATAAGGAAGGGAGGAAGTGGAAGGAGGGGAAGAACCACTTTATATAGAGTTGTGGGAGGTGCTTCATGAAATGATTTTTTTTTTCTTACCTGTGTGATAAAATTTCCCTGAAAATCCCAAGTTGAATGTGAAATTTGTGATTTGGGCACGGAGAAGGTTCTGTGTGTCAAGCAGAGCCTGAAATACAGAATTTTAAAAAAGTATCAGTTTAAGGGTGAATGACATTGAGACGTTCTAAAAAGAGCATTCAGAGAATTAAAGCAGCCCATTCAAATTAGATGATGGGAGAGTGGTTTCTTTATCACATTAAGATTCAGATAATGTTAAGATTATATAAATAAGATACATATATTTAGCCTTTAGCCCATAATAAATCAGCCCAAAGTGTCAGTTGCAAAAATGGAAGTTAAATGAGAAATTTAATCTGTGTGTGCAAAGGAACTCGATTATAATAAGTAAGATTTCTCTTTTTACCCTTCAGGGACATAGACAAGTGATTTTAAAAAGAAGGGCACTCATTTTAAATGAAGCCTGGGAAGAACATATGTGGAGAACACACGCTGAAAATTTCCCCCAAAAGAATATATCTTTGGTCTTCAAAGCACAAGATTTTACAATTTTCTATCCCAGGTTCCCAAAAGATAGTGGTTGCTATTTCAAAGATCTCTTGGTGAAGTCAATCTCTAATTTTTCCTTTCCTTCAAAATCAAACAAAATGCTCACGATGGCTCATCTTGACTTGTCAACTAGATTAGACGAAATGGTACTCTTGAGGTTGGTGTCGTGCAGGTCTGGGAGTGTGTGCCAGTGAGAGGCTGTGCAAGGACTCACAGAGGGGCAATGTTCACTCAGCCGAGTGGCATCGCTAGCAGATTAGGGCTGGAGTAGAAGAAACAATGGAAGACAGCCAGGAAGCTCAAGCAGTTTCATTCTGTGCTTCCTGTTCCCTGTCAAGAGCTGCTCTGCTGGATGCTCCATCCCTGCCACCATGATGGAAACCTCTGCAGCCACAAGCGGAATTAAGCAATTCCTCCCTTTAAGTTGTTTGTGTTGAACATTTTGTCACAATAATGACAAACTCAATATACTACTTCACGCAAGTAAAACCGTTTTGAAGCATGGTTTTAATTGCTGTATCCTGTGGATACAGGCTAAGATTATTTAGTGGACTCTTCTTTCTCCTCTTGTACATTCTCATTCCCGTTTAAATTTTAGTTCTCTTCCCTCTTTATTATCTCCACCTCTCCACCCCCCTCTCATAACTGAGTGTGCATCTCAAGCAGGCATGAACAGCATTGCTGGTTTAGTTAAAGGGTATTGGGCAGTGCTTCTTTTGCACACGAGGAAAGAGGTGAAATGACTTCCCATTAAGCAGTAGGATTGTAGGATCGTAAAATAGAAACATAAATGCAGATGAAGTCAAGTGCCTTTAAGGAGGTATGGTATGTCCTCATCTGCCACCACCCAAATCACAGGGGACACCAGGGAAGAAAGAATGGAAAGTGTGCAAGAGCTAGAGGAAGGTGAGCGCACTGTGAAATACTGTTGTCTGGACATGAAATTTCATTGTACTTATGAATCTGCAGTAGCTGTGCTAAAGATTAAAATCATTTCAATTTTTTTCTTGTATATTCAATGCTCCAGTCTCACAATTTGGCATGCTAAGTACTCTATCTTGTCATCTTTCCTTTCATTCATACTAGTTTTTCATTTCATCTTTTATTTGGACTGCTAAATGCTTTTCAATGTACATTTTGATAAATGACCAGAAGAAAGTGTACAACCCTATCTTATTATTAAGCTTTAGTCACTGAACTAAGTTCAAAGTCAGTGACTACAGCATATTGATTACACTTAAGTAGCTAGTCCTGATGATATGGGTTTTATTTGACATTTTACACATTTGTTTAGTATTCTAAAAACAAACACTACAACATTTAAAAGATATACTGAAACAGATGACAGATACTAATTATGCCTGTGTATGGTGATATGGAAATCCTATCAACTTGATTGGCTCCAGAAGTACTTAAGATATTAATAACACACACTTGGGGATGTCAAAAGGATGTTTCCAGAGATGAACAGATCCTCAGGGTTCTGACCTTCTGAATGGATCATCTTTTGTGGACTTATGGCATGATGTCATTATTGAAAGATGATGCAAGGAAGCAGGTGGGAGCTAGCCAGAAGAAGCAGTATAGTGGGGAGTTGGGGGAGTCTGTCATGCTCCCTTTATGTATTCCTTTTCTCTGCTTCCTTGTTTCCATAATGCATTGTTCTGTCCCACCATACTTTCCCCAGTAGGAAGAACTGATGCCTCTGAAATCATGGACTAAAGTAAGTGTTTTTTCCCTCCTGTTAAGTTATTCTCTCATGTATTCTGGTCACAGTCAAAAACATAGATGACTGAAGAGGGAAATTCATTTTAGAGTACATTTTATGTACTTAAGTAGTAATAACCATATACGTAAGCCTTTGGGATGCATATGAGAAAAACGTTACATGCATTAGGGGAGGCACTGTGGGATGGGGAAGGAGGGGAGAGGGGAGAAGGGAGAAGGAGGGTTGGGGGGAGGTGAAGGGAGGGAAGGGACTGGTGTACCTGTTAAGTTTGTATGAGCGGAAATAATAATAATAATAATAATAATAATAATAAAAAGATACTTAATATTGAACAGCTCTGTGCAGAAGTTCAGACAGCTAAGAGTATGTTTGGATAACATCCTTATTACTAAACTCTTCATTAGTAGAATGACTTTATTCAGCATTATTGTAATTTGCATTGAGTTTAGTTATTTTATAGGAACTCTAAAATGATACTTAGTTTTTCTAATTTACTTGCAATATGTCTAAATGATGTGATAGTGTATAAAATTAATAATAAATTAAATCAGTACTACAATACTACACTGGAAAAGACCATACATATATTGTGTGAAGAAACCCTCTCTGGTACATAGAATACTTTGGCTAATGAAGAGATAAATAATCACAGAATCTCCTCAAATATCAATCATCTATCTACCATATCTGGAGACCTAGAAGCTTCTTTTAAAAGTGGTTACATTGAATCATAATAGGACTTTGCATGACCTGTGCAATAACCAACATATCATTGAGCCCCCCAAAGTCTAGCATGAATCACAGGCACTAGGATTCTTAGAGGCAAGGGATTAACAGCCACAATAGTGTTCCTATACTAAAGGGGAACACAAAAAAGAGCTCTAGGCAATGGTACTGAGTCCTTACACCTCATCAGAAGAGGAAGACCCAGAGGGAAGTTTAACGTGCACAGTAAAGGATGCTCCAGGAATGGGGGGGGGTGAAGGGAGCACTGGGAGAAAGGGAGGGAGGGGGAGAAAGGAAGGGGAAAAGGGGGGAGGGAGCAAGGGGATCCAAGGAGGGGTGGTGGGAGGGAGAGGAATGGGATACCTATCAACTTTGTATGAGTAAAAAAAAAGTGGTTACATTGTTGAAAAATAGGACCTTTGATTTTAAGAATTCAAAACTAGCATATGGCTTATGATATATGCTATATATTATATATGATATCACACACAGTATTTTTATAATTTCCATTTAAACATTATTTCAATATTATTCAAAGAATAGAATTTATTAATAAAAGAGACATTAATGATGTGGTTCTTTCTCATTTTTTTGTAACTATTTACATGCAGACATGAAGACACAGATAAATTATAGTCATAAAGCTAGACATAGAAATGTGGAAGAAAAAAAGTCATGTTACCGAGAATTAAAAATATACTTCTGGATTTTTCATTTAACAGTTGGTATGAACTTTGTCCTACACATTAATAATTCAAACCAAAATTTCTAATTGATGCAGAATACTGGTCACATTAAATAGGCACACTGTAATTCATTTAATCATTTCATCTTATTATAATTTGAATAATTTACATTTTAGTAAACATAAATACCAACACACCTTAATATAGTAATAAGGCAGCCTTTCATAGAATACTAGATAATGCTGCTCATTCTTCAGCAAATGAACAAAATTTGCATCAAATTTGAAAATATTTAGCAGATTATCAAGAGGAAACATAATATACAATAAAATGAAAAGAAAAATTCACAAACATTTTCAGAATTATTTGCTCAAATTCAAATCTGTGCATTGTCCTTTCTTAGTTTTTCAAGTCTCATTATGCAAGAACATTTGCAAGCATTAAATGATATAGTTAAAGGCAAAAGGAGATCTAATTTAAAGAAATTGAGCTCCCAGAATTGAGTGAAATGGAAGCTTTTATACATCTTTGAAGTTTATCCAACTTTCCTCACAGAATGAATATATGAAAAAGAGTAAATCAGAGACAAAAATTAAAATTAAACATAATTGCAAATTTTTATGTAGAGATTTATGTCAGTAGTTACCAAAATGTGCGACATTTTTAGGAAGCATCTGCTAAGATTTTCTTTCTTATCTGTACTTCCTAGATTATATTTTGAACTACTTCATCATTTCAGAGTGAACAAATTAGACTGATAAACCAAACCAAACAAGGGGAAGAAATTTCACTGAAATACGTTTTTCAGCAGCAAGAAAAATATATATAGGTGTAGTCATTTTATGATTAAGATTTGCTGATCAATATTGTTGTAAACATAGGTATCCCTATATGCTGAATTAAATTAAAACAATTGATAGCTCAGTGTTAATCTTATATCTCTCTAGGTAAATAAGACACATCATGCACAAATACAGGCTTCAGAGATAGTGTAATAGAGACCATTATTCCCATTTCAGACTGTTAGTCTTGTTGCTGTGACAAAGCACCTGATACAAACAACTTAAATGAGAAGGAGGTTTTAGTCAACTCACTACATTAGGTCATAGTCCATTATGGAAAGATTGTCATAATAGCACCAGGGACTGAGGAAACTGGTCACATCATACTCACAGTGAGAGCAGAGGGCAAGGACCAGTAAGTACATATTTGTTTGCTTGCCGCTTGCTAACTATTTCAGTTTTTCTTTTGTTGTTGATACAAATGCATGACCAAAATAACTTAGGGGAACAAGAGCTTATTCCTGCTTATGATTCTTCGTTACACCCCATCAGAATGTCAGGAGAATTAAGAACCAACATCAGGAGCCAAGGGAACTGGTCCCATCGAATCCACAGAAGTTTCTGCAAAGGACAACCTTTTTCATCTGCCATTATGCCAGCACGTCATATCCTGTAATATCAAAGAACTTTTTCCTAGGACTCAGCACAAGGTTCACTGGTGTTTGATTGGCAAAGCTTCCATGTTTCCCTTTATGACACCTGTGGTATTCCATATGCTACATGTCAATCCAGCCAGCTTGCTCTCTATCTTTTCCATCTGCCCAGAGAAGAGTCCTGCCTACTATGGACTGGATCTTCCCACATCATTCAGTTTCCCACAAGCTTGCCCAGGATTTGTTCTATCCTAGCGGAGCATATGCCCAGTGGTCCAGTCCTGGATAATCAAGTTGACAGCTACAACTATCTTCCACATCAGTGTCCAGCTACTTCTCCCCATTGTTATCCATCTGTTCAATGAATGCTTCTATCCACTGAATTGAGTCTTCCCACACCAATTATGTAACCAAGACAGTCCTTTATAGGCCAATCTCAATCTTGAGAAGCAGAAGAATTCTTGGTTTCAGGTTGACAATTAATACTCAGATAATTTTTAATGCTTAATCTTTATGCCATTTTTAGAAAGGCTGCATAGTTTTTAAATAAGATCTGCAATTATAAATAGAAAAATTATTTCAGTCAAAATTTTGTCATTAGCTATTATATAAAATAAAGCTAAATTTTTAAAAATTGTGTTCCTTATAGACCAGATCGTAACTTGCCACAAAAGGCTTTACAATTAAAGGGAATAAAATCAAAATATTAAATAGCTCATTTTAGGTAAGAATATTGGAATACTCCCTTTTCACCCCACCCTGCTCCGCTCCGCCAGACGGACACGCGCGTGGTCCAGCCGGGCCTCACCCCCCGCCCTAGGTAAGTCCCCGTTCAGGCCCCGCCCACCAGTACCCCAGGCCAAATATTTCAGTTTAGTGAAATTGAGAGATCTTAAGAGTTAAAATGACAATGCCAAAGTCAAAGTGCAAATCCATGAGAAGCAACACTCAAGTAAACAAATTTCCCACTGAAGAAATTAATCCCATGTTAGACTCCAACAAGAACAAACCCGCGGAAAAAGGCCAAGAAAGCCTCACCCAGGATAAGGTCTTCCAAAATATGATCATTACCATGTTCAATACTATGAAAGAGGAAATCCGGGAGGAATTACATAATAGAATCAATCGCTTTGAAGAGGAACACAACAGACATCTGGAGGAGTTGAGAAAAACAGTGCAAGAAACAAAAAGTGGCATAGAGCAGTTAAAACAAACTCAAACAGAGTATAAAACTGAGCTAAAAGACAAGTTATCTTCAACCCAGAACGCCACAGAGAGTCTTATCAACAGAACTAATGAAGCAGAAAACAGAATTTCAGACCTTGAAGATAAAGTGGGAGTACTAACCAGCTCAATGGAAGAGGTTGTTAAAGCCAAAAAGATACTTGAGAGAAATATCCAAGAGATATGGGACACCCTGAAGAAGCCTAACATGCATATTTATGGAATACCAGAGCAAGAATCTCAAAATACCAATCCTGAGGAAATTTTTCAAACAATCATCAAGGAAAACTTTCCTCATCTAAAAAAAGAGAGGCCCATTCATATACAAGAGGCATTCCGCACCCCAAACAGATACAACCAAAATAGAAGCACACCGCGGCAAATAATAGTTAAAACACTCCACATTCAAGATAAAGAACTGGTGCTGAGACCTTCAAGGGAGAAAAAACAAGTCACTTTTAAAGGTAAACCTATTAAAATAACAAATGACTTCTCAGTCGAAATAGTAAAAGCAAGAAGAGCTTGGAGAGACATACTTCAAGTATTGAATGAGCAAAAATGTCAACCCAGGCTGATTTACCTTGCAAAACTATCAGTCATGATCGAGGGAGAAAGAAAAATTTTCCAGCACAAAGACAACTTTAAGGGATACATGGCCACCAAACCAGGCCTTCAAAAACTGCTAGAAATGATACTCAAGCGTGAAGAAAAAAACAGGTATATCCAGGAGAACAGAAGGCAAATATAACACCATTAAAAGCGAAGTAATATACTTATAAAAGCTACTAAACATAATAAATGTCTGGAATTAACAATAGTTTCTCCATTATAACACTAAATGTTAATGGACTTAATTCACCGATCAAGAGACACAGATTACAAACTTGGATTAAAAATCACAATCCATCAATCTGTTGCCTGCAGGAAACCCATCTCACCACAAAAGATAGGCACGCTCTAAAAATAAAAGGCTGGTCAACAATTCTACAAGCAAATGGAAGCAGAAAACAGGCAGGGGTAGCCATTATGCTCTCAGACAAAGTGGATTTCAAACCAAAAAAAATTATAAGAGACACGGATGGATACTACATTTTAGTCACAGGTACAATTCACCAGGAAGATTTCACAATACTGAACATATATGCACCCAACACGGGCCCCTCCACAGTCATTAAGAAAACCCTACAGCGTCTAAAGCAAGAAATCAACCCCCAAACGATAATTCTTGGGGACTTCAACACCGCCCTCTCAACATGGGATAGATCAACAGGTCAAAAGCTTAACAGAGACACTTTGGAACTTAATCAAACCCTGAAAGAAATGGACTTTACAGATCTCTATCGAACTTTTCACCCACGCACCAAAGAATACACATTTTTCTCAGCAGCACACGGAACTTTCTCCAAAACAGATCACATATTAGGCCACAAAGTGAATCTACACATATACAAGAAAGTTGAAATTCTAACCTGTGCCCTATCAGACCACCACGGCCTAAAACTGGACATCCATAACACATTAAACAAGAGAAAATACACTAACTCCTGGAAACTTAACACTATGATGCTGAATGAGAAGTGGATTCAGGAAGAAATTAAAAAGGAAATTCAAGATTTCCTGAAAGTGAATGATAACGAAAATACAACTTACCAAAATCTCTGGGACACAATGAAAGCTGTTCTAAGAGGTAAGTTCATAGCTCTTAATGCCCAAGTCAAAAAAATGGAAACATCAGAAATAAACAACTTAACAATGCAGCTTAAAGCTTTAGAGAAACTAGAGCAATGTGATCCCAAAAGCAGTAGAAGAGAAGAGATTAGCAAAATAAGGGGAGAAATATCTGAAATCGAGACTAAGAAAACAATAGAAAAAATCAACCAATCAAAAAGCTGGTTCTTTGAAAAAATCAACAAGATTGATACACCCCTAGCTAAACTAACCAAAAGCAAGAGAGAGAAAACCCAAATTAACAAAATTAGAAATGAACACGGAGTTATCACTACTGATACCCAAGAAATCCAGAGAATTATAACATCATATTTCAAAAACTTATACTCTGTGAAGTTTGACAACACAAAAGAGATGGATGAATTTCTAAGTAAACACAAATTACCTAAATTGAATCAGGAAGTTGTGAATTATTTAAATAGTCCTACAACATATAAGGAAATTGAGGAAGTAATCTCGAATCTTCCCACCATAAAATGTCCTGGACCAGATGGATTCAGCACAGAGATCTACCAGACATTTAAGGAGTTAATAACACCAATACTCCTTAAACTGTTCCATCAAATAGCAAAGGAAGGAACACTAACAAATTCCTTCTATGAAGCTAATATCGTTTTAATCCCAAAACCGAATAAAGATTCACTTAAAATAGAAAACTATAGGCCGATCTCCCTGATGAACACAGACGCAAAGATTCTCAACAAAGTCTTAGCAAATCGGATTCAAAAACATATTAAAAAGATCATTCATGGGGACCAAGTAGGCTTCATCCCCGGCACACAAGGTTGGTTCAACATACGCAAATCAATAAATGTAATTCATCATGTAAACCAGTCCAAAGTCCAAGACCACATGATAGTCTCGATTGATGCAGAAAAAGGTTTTGACAAGATCCAACAGCCTTTTATGATCAAAACGCTAGAGACAGTGGGAATGGAAGGAACCTTAATCAATATAATAAAAGCTATATACAACAAGCCCACAGCAAGGATTATGCTCAATGGGGAACAATTGGAATCATTCCCACTTCGATCAGGAACTAGACAAGGCTGTCCACTCTCACCACTTCTATTCAATATTGTACTTGAAGTCTTAGCTGAAGCCATAAGACAAGAAAGGGACATAAGAGGGATTCAAATCGGCAAGGAAGAAGTCAAGCTATCCCTATTTGCAGATGACATGATCTTATACCTGAGGGATCCCAAAAACTCCACCAGGAAGCTCCTGGAACTAATTGAGAAGTTCAGCAGGGTGGCAGGATACAAAATAAATGTGCAAAAATCAGAGGCCTTCCTATATGCCCAGAATGAAAGAAGTGATAAAGCCTTGAGAGAAACCATACCATTTACTATAACCCCCCAAAAAATGAAATACCTTGGTATAAACCTAATTAAGGAGGTAAAAGACCTTTACAATGAAAACTTTAAAACCCTAAAGAAAGAAATTGCAGAAGACACCAGAAGGTAGAAAGACCTCCCTTGTTCCTGGATTGGCAGAATCAACATTGTAAAAATGACCATCCTACCAAAGGCAATATACAAATTCAATGCTATACCAATCAAAATCCCAAAGCAATTCTTCAAAGAAGTTGACCAAACAATCTCAAAGTTCATATGGAGGCACAAAAGACCCATGATAGCAAAAACAATCCTGAGTAACAAAAACACAGCTGGAGGTATTACCATACCAAACCTAAGTCTATACTACAAATCCATAGTTATAAAGACAGCCTGGTACTGGCTCCAAAATAGACACACAGATCAATGGATAAGGATTGAAGACCCAGATATAAGCCCACAAAGTTACAGCCATTTGGTCTTTGACAAAGGGGCCCAAAGAATCCAATGGAAAAAGAACAGCATCTTCAACAAATGGTGCTGGCAAAACTGGATCTCCACATGCAGAAGATTAAAGCTGGACCTGTACTTGTCACCATGTATAAGACTTAATTCCAAATGGATCAAGGACCTTGATATCAGGACCAGAGACTTTAAAAACCATAGTTGAAAGGATAGGGAACTCCCTCGAGCTGATTGGGCTAGGCCAACACTTCCTAAACAGACATCCAATGGCACAGTCACTGCTACCAACTCTCAACAGTTGGGATCTTGTGAAATTAAAGAGCTTCTGTTCAGATACAGATATTGTAACACGAGCTCAAAGGCAACCCACAGAATGGGAGAAAATCTTCACTAACCACATATCTGACAGAGCTCTACTGTCCAGAGTGCACAAAGAACTTAGAAAATTAAACTCCAAGGAAAACACTGGCCCAATTAAAAAATGGGCCCTGGAACTTCAAAGAAACTTTACCAGGGATGAAATTAAAATGTCTAACAATTATCTTAAAAAATGCTCCACTTCCTTCGCCATCAGGGAAATGCAAATCAAAACTTCCCTGAGATATCATCTCACCCCGTCAGGATGGCAAAAATCCACAATACAAACAATGACAAATGCTGGAGAGGATGTGGAGAGAGGGGAATTCTCCTACATTGTTGGTGGGAATGCAGGCTCATACAGCCACTCTGGCGAGCCATCTGGAGATTCTTAAAGAAATTAAAGATTGAAATGCCATATAACCTTGCTATCCCACTTTTGGGAATAACCCCCCATGCAGCAGAGGTTCGCCTCGATAGCACAAGCACGGCCATGTTCATAGCAGCACTGTTTACAGTAGCAAAGTCATGGAATCAACCTAAATGTCCAACAGTTGACGAGTGGATAAGGAAACAGTGGTACATCTATACAATGGAGTACTACTCAGCCATCAAAAATGATGAATTACTGGAATTTGCTGGGAAATGGATGTCATTAGAAAGAATTATATTAAGTGAAGTATCCCAAACCCAGAAAATTAAGCGCCGTATGTACTCCCTAATAGGTGGCTCCTAGTACCAAACTCACCCAGCCCACATTGAGACACTCAAAAGTAAACCTATGTAACACAGTAATTGCAAGGATTATGAACAAGAGAGATGGGTTAGGAGGGCCACACCAGAAACAAGGAGAGAGGGGACCATGTTACAGCAGAGAAAATAGGCCTCCATCAAGGTCTGCAAGTAAGTAATGAGAAACCTGGTTAAGTTCACAGACGTTCTTTCCTGATCTCACCAGAAGGGGAGGGCATATAGTCTAGCAGATAAAAAGTAATCATTTTGCAAATGGGTGATGGACCCCTCCCTCAGTGAGGTTTCCTACTCTTATTACATCTACCCTTGAATGTGCTATTACAACAAGACTCCAGTTTAACAGCTTTTTGTCTCTGGCCAGGGGGTGACATACAGTGCCCAGCAGAATGGAGTGAAGGGAATTGCAGGAGCAGCAAAACTGCAAAAGAAAATCAACAAACCACAATCCAGAACTCTATATCAATCACATAGAACTAGGCCAGCCTAATCTCTCCCCATCCTGGAGCTTAGGGACATTTGCGGAAGAGGGGGCGGTAAGATTGTAAGAGCAAAAGGATGGGAGGAGCAATGATTTGCAAGATTCTCAACAATAGTTGGGGCCAAAGCAATCATAATGGGACTTTGCATGCCCTGCGCAATGTCCAGCGCACTGTTGCCCTCATAAAGTCTAGCATCTGTTAAGGGCACCGAGACCCCTGGAGGCAAGGGATTGACAGCCATAGTAGTGATCTTATGCTTAAGGGGAACAAGAGAAAGGGCTTATGGAAATGCCACTGGGTCCTTATATGTCATCGGAGAGGAGGACCCAGTGGAGAGTTAGGCGTACACAATAAAGGACTCTCTGGGAATTGGGGGGGAGGCACTGGGGGAAGGAGAGGAGGAGGAGGGGAGGAGGGGGGAGGAGGGGGGAGGGAGGCAACTGGTAAAAAATTTTAAAATGTATAATTAAATTTTTAATAAAAAAAAGAATATTGGAATATACAATTTTTCTATATACAAATTTTAACCACAGGCATCATAAAGGAAAACATGGAAGATTTGCTAATTAAACACCAGTGAACAAACCCAGTGCTGAGGTCCTATAGAAAAGCCTTTCAGTATTACATAAGGTGTCTGGTAAATGATCTCCAAGGTGTCTGGTCACAAAGGCTCTGCTTTCCCTGGTACTAGCAGTCATGGATTCAATTGGCTGTCTTCGGGGGGATATCTTCCTTTTGACTGCAATACTAACTAAGGGCCTAGCAGTTGATTTAAATCATGATTTTAAACAATAGTGCACTGGGGGAAAATTGACATTGGACAGGATTAGGTATCTCAATACTAACCATAAACACCTGATAGTAAACCACTATTGAAGCATCTCTCATTATATCTTTAGATAAGAAAAGATCTCAATATCCAAACAAGACTCAGCCTTTCGCAATGGAAGACCAGTGAAACAGACAATAGAGTGCAGAGTGTAGGTGACCATAAAGCCCTCAACCCAAATCAGGTCACCAAAACCTCCTCCTGTCCTAAGGCTCGAGGAAAATTGCTGAAGAGGGGATGCTGAGAGCCTGAAGGTGAGAAAGTTCACCGCTGGTCAGGTCAAACAGTCACAATAAGGTTGCTGCATCCAGGAACTCACTGCAATGAGACCTACCCTCAACAGACCTGCACAATGGTTGACATATCAGTATTCCACCATAGACCAGCAAGGAGTTCAGGAGAAATAACTACATAAGTAGAAACCTTAGGGACAAGGGCTAGACAGGTGAAAAGGGAGCATCCTGATTGGAGGTCTACGCACTCACACTGCCACAGAGGCCTGAGCCCTTACTAGAGCAGACAACCCAGACAGAACCTGGAGAATCACACAAGCAGAAGGGCAAAAGGGTGGGAGGGAGAGAGATGGATTAGTGAAGGAAGGGGAGGGACCGAGAGGAAGGGGAAAAGTAGAGAGAGGGAAAGAGGGAGAAGAAAGGGGAGAGAGGAACAACCACTTATATTTGTATAAAAGGAAAATTCTTTTTTATTATTACTCATTTTATTTTTGTCTAATCATATAAGCTCAATAGGTACCCCCCTCATCTTCCTCTCCCCTCCCCTCCCCTGTCACCTCTCATTGCACTGTCCCCCCTTCTCCTTTCCCTCTTACTTCCCTTCCTCCCTCCCTCTCTTCTGGTACCTACCACTGCTTCTCTCCTATTCCCCAGAGCATCCATTTATGTAGGTGCTGAACTTCCCTATGGTCCTCTACCTTAGTGAGGGTTCAGGACTCAGTGGCATAACTTGGGGCCCCTTCTATTATGACTGTTTTACCCCTTGTCTCTAAGGATCCTACTGCCTAAAGCCTTCTCCCCCGTGATCCATGCTAGATCCCATGGGGGATTGTTGACATGTCAGCCATCGTGTAGGTCAGGCAAAGTTCAATCACATTGTGGCTATATCCTGGCTGCTGCAGCCCTGACTTGTGTGGAATATCTTGCAAATCGTTGGCCCTCCCCATCTTTAGGCTCTGACCATCTTGCCACCCTCTCTTCTGCAAGGTTCCCTGAGCTTTAGGATTGGGAGAAATTTGGCTGGTCTAGTTCCAGGTGAATAATGTAGGGTCTTTGGTGTTCTGAATTATGGTTTGTTGTTTTCAGTTTTGCTTTTCCTGCACTGCCCTTGGCAGCATCCCAAATGGTATCAAAGGTCATCTCCTTTGAATATGTAATTAAGTGGGTTTTGAACTAGGATGCTAGTTCCAAATCCTAGTTCCAAAAAAAGAATTCTTTAAAAAGTAAATCATGGTTTGAATTAGTGCTTATTGCTATTGTCCACAAGAGACAACAGTAACAGTGAGTCTATCAGAGGCATGCAGATCCCTAGTGACATGATCCTTCAGAAAGGAATGGAAGGCAACTTTTATTCCACTATGACTAACTGTCACTCTTTGCTTTCAAAACCTAGAGGTATGGGGACAAAAGAAGAGGAGGCTGATAAGAGAAAACCTAGATATTAGGAATTAATTTATAAGGAATTTAAACAAGCTAATAGAAGCTTGCTTTATATAAAAGAAAGCTAAAGTTCTTAAAATTGTGTTCCTTAAGTAAGTCACAAGGAAAGAAATAGAAATAGAATTAGGGAAGCTATAATAGACTTATTGTGGGGTTGGAGTATGTATTTGTGGGGGCAGGCAGGAGAACTAAGAAGAGTATGATGTAATTCAGGGCTAGTCTGGAGGCATGTGAACTGGGATGGTACAAGTCCTGATCTGGTGCTAAAAGCTTGGGAACAAAGGGTGCCTGTATTCAGGGTTAGGACAGGATAGATGTCTCAGCTCAGGCACACAGTGAATTTGTTCTCCACTTTTTTTTTTTTTTTTTTTTTTTTAGTACTAGGATTCAACTGGGTAACTTGCACATGCCAGTATAAACCCATCCCCTGAAATGCATATCCAACTCTTGGTCCCAGCTTTCCCAGAAGCTGGAATTGCAGATTTATGTCAGCATGCCTGGCTTCTTCCACCTTTCAGTGCTAATATGAACCTCACTGTATTATCTTTAGTCACTCATATTGAAGGGAACTGTCTACTTGGTTCAGTTCACTAGGTCAAAAGCTACTTTCTTCCAAAAAATGCCTTCACAGACATACTCAGAAATCATATTTTACCAGTTTTCTGGGCAGCCTGTACCCCAATCAAGTTCGTGCATAAAACTGGCCATCACAAATTAAGGTTGTTTGCCTACTTGCCTCCAGATCAAAGAACACTTATCTAGCCCATTACCTGTAGGACTGGACCACAGGATACTGGAAGAATATAAAATTCTCTAAAGATCACATTGGGTCTGTTTCTTACTACATTGAGAACAGAGACAACTATATTACAAACTTGCTTCTAGGCAATGAAAACATTAAATGCACTAAGAACTGTTAATTAGATAGAGTGAAACATCATGAACAGAGGAAAAGTAGATGTTTTAGCTTCATAACCAGTTGCTCTGATAAAATACTCTCACCTAAGACACTTAAAGAAGGAAGGCAATTGTTGGCTCACAAATGTACGTTCCAGCTGATCATGACAGGAAAGTCACAGCAGTAGTAACATGAAGCAATTGGTCACATCACAGTCACAGCAAGAGCAAAGTGCAGAGGCTCATACAGGCTTGCTTACTTATTCAGCTGGCTCTCCTCTCCTTCTTTATCTGTCTGCCTAAGAAAGGGTCCCACCCACAATGAGTTGGGTCTTCCTGCATCAGTTATGCTGTCAAGACAAGCCCTCACAAACCTGCCCAGAAGCCAACCTTAAATCTACAGAATACTCTCACATGGATCTGAAAACTGCCTTCTAGGTATCAGAAGAACCAATTACTATGTGACAAACCAATGCAACTTAGAGAAGTTAGAGAACACTTCAGGAAAGATGGGAAAATTAGTGGGAAACATGGTATTTAACTACCTCTTGTGATGATTGTATTCAGGTACTTTCAAAAAGAAACCTATACATATAGCTTTGAACTATATAACTTAGAACATTCCTAATGGAAAAATACCATCTCCTAGCCATGTATACTCAACATGTAACACCTTCACATTAAAAGAGGGAAACTTTATTTGCTATGATCTTAAAATAAAGATCAAAGGTAGAATGTGTTAGCTACTAGAGCTTGAACAACTCTTTGGGTTTTCCATAGCACCCACCCAGAAATTTACTATTTATAGTGAAATGTGGATATTATCTTCCTTCTTGCTAAATTGCTTTTGGATAAGGCCATTAACTGCCCAGTCCTTGAGAAAGACCTCATCAATATGGTACTGCTGATGAGCAGATTCAGGATCAATCACTTAGAACACTGACCTGCTTCCTGACTACTTTGCGAGCTTGAAGGAATTACCAAATCTTGAAAAATCAGTTTCATTCTCTGGAAAACAGGAATAACAATTTGGAGATCATAGATTTACTATCAAGAGCAAATAGCAAGATGTATATTTGTAAAACCTTCTTTCTCTTCCTCATCTTCTTCTTCTAGATTTCTGTGTGTATGCGTGTGTGTGTGTGTGTGTGTACTCAGCCACACCCAGGTGTGACATGGCACACATGCAAAGGTTAGAGGACAAATTGTGGAATTCACTTTTCTTCCACCAGGTGGGTTCTGGGGAATCACACTCGGATCATTAGACTTCACAGCATTACTTCAGAAACATCATGCTGCCCCCCCTAAGAAAGGTTATAACCCTTTCTAACAAATAGAAATCAAGTAGACATTCTCAGAATGAATTCTTACTCCTTTTTTTTAACCAACCTTAAAATCTTCTCCTCTTGGCATACAATTTCATTTCCTGCTTCTTCCTGTTACTCATATGAGAAAAACAAAACATAAGCCTGCGAATGCCAATTATTTCAACTGATCTTCAGCACTTTTGGGGTTGTGTCAGCAGAAGTAGAGAGAAAGACCATCTAAAAAGTTGCATCTGTAAAAACCTTAACAGGGTTTTATATATATTTTTCCAAATGACATTAATAAATCATTCTCACCTGATTATTCATGAATTTTATGTTTGTATAGTATTAGCTGAGGAGAGACAAAGGCATATGTGAAAACTAAGAAGAAAGGAGACACATCTTGTTATATTTTAGTCACATCCTTTAACTAATGTGGAACATACATTATGTATAAACTCTAAATTATGTAGTGAGGAATGTTTCCTTTAAAGCAGTTGTTGGACTGAAACTGGCAAAACATGATTTGTAACTAAGAAACAGACAATTATTGAGTGCTATTCCCACTGCTTGCTTGAGACTGTTCTGCATATTTTATTCATATTATGGATGATGTGCTTAAATACCCAAAATACTAATGTAATTTTAAAAGAAGAAATAAATGTAAAAAGTAGCTCACAACTCCTTAGAATACAGGGTCCTTAGGGAACTATTAGCTATATCTCGTTCATTTAATTATTTAGAAAAAGGATTTTATATGCCATCATAAAATGCTTTAATACCTTAATAATTTAAAGTGCTTGCTTTTAGCAGAAAAGGAGGCTGAAGTATAGGAGCCACAGGAGAGAACAGAGGCATCTCCACCTAGTCTCTCTTATGCCCGAGCAAATGAGATTTCCTTCAGTGATTGCAGAATATGTTGAAAACCTATAGGATATGTGTTCTGCCCAAGAGGTGAAAATACTAAATAAAGAACCCCCACACACTGAAAATATTCTCTAGCTACCCCTTCCAAAATATTTATATGTTACACATTAAAAGCAAAGCTTAACCATCAACTTCATGTATCTGTAGCTATCTCTACCTATTACTCTATGTTAAAATCCCAGTTTTATGTCAGGAACAGGTCAGGAGCATGTTAGTGAATGTTGAGTGGGGCATGAATGAATTTACAGTTGATCATTCATACAATGAAACCATACATAGAGATTGAAAATATACATTCTGGAGCATGATTTAGTCATTTTACTAGCTGATTTTATTGTCATAAATTATTTAAATCTTGATAAAAATTGCAATACAACTCAAATCAAAAACAGCCCTACATCAGCATTTCTCAAAATTCTTTTAAAAGAAGAAGTAAATGTATAACATAGTTTACATTCATGATATAATATTGGTAGGAAACATATTTCATTCAATCGGTTATTTAGAAAAGGAATTTCATATTATAATAATGATTTTGATATTTTAAAAATACTTGCTTTAAGCGATAGATCAGGAAATCTTCATAGAACACAGATTCCCAGATTTTAAACCAGAGATTCAGAGCAACATTGCTGAAGTAAGGCCATAGCACCTGGGTGATTTTAATATACATTCATCATACTGTACTCTAAGAATCACGGACCTATTTCTTGATTTCAAACAGTTCAAGGTGTTTTTAATTCATTTGTAGACATGATTTTTTCTTTAGAATACGAAGTAATTGATGACTAAGACTTAGTAAAGTGTTAATATACAGTAACTATGAAGAAACCAACGGCTCCATGACTCCCCTAATTAATACGTAATGTGGACTCTCAAATTAGAAGTGTTCTGGAAGAAGTGAATATATGAGATAAGAATCTCTGAATTACGTAAAGGTTGTAGGAATTGGGTCTGCTCCAAAGCATTTTGTGAATCTTAGTTTTGTATTTCAAGTTAAATACAACATCTAGACGTTAGGCCTAGACATCTAGTTTTGGAGATTACCAGTAGGATTTACAGAGGAAAGTGAACTGTCCTTCCTAATGTCAGTGGGCTCCAACCAATCAGCCGAAGGCCTCAAAAGAACAAAGAGGCCAGTGGAAACCCATCCTGCTTCACTGCCTTAAACAGGGCTTTTGGTACTTTTCTGCTTCAGAATCAACTGAAATGTGAATTCTCTTTTTTTCCCTTTAAAATATTTATGCACTAAGTTTTTTTAGCTGCAGAGTCCTGGATTTCACTGCGGCATTTTCATTTTACGCAAATTCACAGGTCTGCCATCACATTTTGTCCTCCCCTCCCCCCACATCCTTCTATTCTCCCTCCCTCTCTTGATCACAACCTTTCTCCAAACGGTTTCATTTTACTATTAAGGACTAGTGCTTTATTTCTGCCATGACCTTTATTATTTTCTGCCATCTACTACCATAGGGTGTGACTTGGTCTTGTTTATCTAGAGTCCTGAAGTGCCTCATTAGGCTGAATTCTATTTTTCAGTGTAAACAGCCTTATCTATAAACTTTCTCCTCAGAGCTCCCTTAGCTGTGTCCAAAGTTTCTGAAGGCTTTGTTCTCATTTAATTGAGGAAACTTCTAATTTGCTCTCTGATTTCTTCAATAACTCACTTTGTCTTGAATTATTGGTGTACATTTTGTATTTTCTCTTGCTATTGATTTCACAATTTATTCAACTATGATTTTTGCAAGAGATACAAAATATTTCAATATTTTATGACTTATTTTTTTACCTAGAATTTAAGGTTCCATGGGCTTATTAGAATATGTATTCACTGGGCATCTTTTAAACAACCAAATGTTTAGAAAACCAAAACATTTACCATTTGGGATAGGAATGTGTACTACAGCAAGCAGATAAAAAGGACGTCTTAGCTGCTTTTGAGACTGGACTGAAACCTAGATGTGGATTATGGATTCTCCTGTTGAAAAATGATGTGGCATAAATCAAATAGCATGGGAGAATGTTTATGGGATTCCATTTACACAACCTAATTTGAGGTGAAACATTGGCTCTTTGAATAACTGAAGGTAATATTTCTTCTGAATCCCAGAACTTAAACAATATTTATAAATGTAGAGTCCAGCTACTGCTTGGTTTAAATGGGTTTATTGGGCTAGCCTGGAAAATGTTATTTTTACTATTTTCTACAGAGAAAATATTTTGCAATTTATCAAACAACTCCGTGGACTTTTAAATCATAGCCCATTTTTATGTTGGACTGTCTGTAGTGGTTTCTCTGTAGTTGTACATAAAATGTTTTTACAGTAAAATGAATAAATGTAAAAATTGTGTTAGCCATAATAAATATCACTACTTTATACTTTGAAAAAAAGAGAATATGTATTCTGTATGTTTTGAATAGAATATTTTGTCAACATTAGGTAGGTTATTGAAAATATGATTTAACAAAGAAAGTTCAGTTCTTATGTGTGTTCTTATGATTGCTACTGCCTTTTTTCCTTTCCTGTATATGTGTTTGTGTATTTTTTGTAATGATACCCTCATGTTCATAAAATACCTTAATTTGTGCATGTCTTGAATTATCATCAGTATTTCATTACTTCTAAAGATAGATTTGTTCAATATACAATGTTGACTGGCAGTTATTTCATGCTTTCTTGGGTTTTAAGCTTGCTGGTAAAAGATCTGATGTCATTCTGTTTTGTTTCTCTTTGTAGGTGAGTTGGTGTATTTTTACCTTCATCTATACTCATGAATATTTGGAGATTGAGTGACTCTTCTGTTTATTCCTTTAGTTTGGGGTAACTTCCTGATATAATTTCATCAAATAAAATATCTTTCACTTTAGTTTTTACTTCAACTCTTTCTTCTATCCTGTGATTCCTTAGTTTTTATATATTGGCATTATTCCAGAGTTTTAAGATATTGTTATTAAGCTTGCTATTTTCTTTACAACTAAACATACTTGGAGTTTCCTTGACATTTCTCTTCCTCCTGTTACTTATCCTTAGTCATTTCTTCTGGTGATGTTTTCCACTGTGGTCTCTCTCTTTCTTTTCCTTCCTTCCTTCCTTCCTTCCTTCCTTCCTTCCTTCCTTCCTTCCTTCCTTCCTTCCTTCCTTCCTTCCTTCCTTCCTTCCTTCCTCCCTCCCTCCCTCCCTCCTCCTCCTTCCCTCCTCCCTCCTTCCCTCCCTCCTTCTCTTCCTTCCTTCCCTAACCCTCCTCTATCTCTCTCTCTCTGTCTCCTTCCTTCCTTCTTTCCTTTCTTTTGCATGTTTGTAGTTGTCAGTATGTATGTGTGTGGGCTTGTATGTAGGGATGTGTGTGCATAGAGGAGGACACTATGTGTGCCTGCAGAGGCCCTAGGATGAATCTTGAATTGTTCTACATCCTTATTGTTTTTGTTGTAACGTTGCCCAGTCTTCACCTTCCAGATCAAGAAGTGCAGGACTTTGCCATTTCAACCTGGAATTTCAATCTTCAGAATGATATAATCAAGCAGAAACTTTTATAATACCCTCAAATGATAAGGTAACATAAGTTAGGGAGTGTTAGGAAGATCCCAAAAAGTGAAGACAAAAGAACACAGGCAAATAGAACAGCAGAAGGGGAATAAACAGATACTAGTCAGAAACATGTCTTAGTATTAAATATAAATACTTGATAGCAAACCAGCATTTAAATACCTTTTATTAGCTCCTTAGATAAGATCTCAACACTCTACTAAGATGCATCCTATTGCAATGGAAGATTAGTGAGGCAGAAAACCACAATTGACTAAAGTGCAGAACTTCCAACCCTAATCAAGCAATCTAAATCTCTTCATCCCAAGGCTCAGGAAATCTTGTTGAAGAGGGGGGTGGTAAGATTGTAAGAGCCAGAAAGTGCAGGATGAGCTGCTGGCCAGGATACTCCAGTCACGACAAGGCTGTTGGATCCAGGAGCACAATGCAATGTGATCTACAACATTCAGAGCTACAGAATGACTGATATATCAACATTCTTTCATGAGCAAGTGAGATTACCTCAGGAGAAACAACTACAACTAATGGAATTTTGGCAATCATGTCTCAGGAGAAACAAGTACACTCAGCAAGAAACCTGGGTACAAGTGCTAGACAAGTAAGGGGAACCTGAGTGTTTACCCACTGAAGGACTTCTTATTCTACCAAAGAAGTCTAGTGCCTTACTAGTACACTGTGGTCCATACATGCAGAGAGACAAAAGGGTAGGAGGGACAGGGACAGATGTGTGAAAGGAGGAAAGATTGAGAGAGAAGGGTATCATGGTCTGAATGTGTCCTCCACAGTCTCATGTGTTTGGGAAGGTCATGGCATCTTTTAAAGGTGGAGCCTTGCTGGAGGAAGGTGGTCACAGGGGGTGGGTTTTGAGGTGGATTAGTCTATCCTACGTCTTGGAGAAGTCTATTTTTGGCAGAAGCAGTCTTGCAGCTCTCAGCCTCCTCCTGTATGGGTGCGATTTAGTCTGCTTCCAGCTTCTGCCAGCCCACCATGCCTTTTCTGCCATGAAAGACTGTATCTTCCCTATGGAACTGTAAGCTGAATAAACTTCCCTTTCTCCCTTAAATTGCTTGACTTTGGGTGTTCTCTCACAGTAACACAAGAGTTACTACTACAGAGGACATGGGAGGGAGGGACAGGGAGCATGGACAGAAATATTTTGTTTGTATACAAAATTTTGTTTATATATAAAAGTTCTTACTAAAGATAAAAAATGCAAAAAAGTGGAGAGGAAAAGAATGGAAGGGAAGAGAAAAGAGCAAGATACAAGAAAAGAAGAAAAAGGAAGCAAAAGAAGAAAGACTGTCATAAGGAAAACACACATAAATAGAATTGGATGAACATATGAATGAGAACAGAAAATCGAAATAAAATATTCAAATATAGCAAACTGCTGAAAGTGTAGTTAGAAGCTAAAAGAGGGGAAGAAAGGGGAAATGAGAGTCTTAGAGTAGTTGCTTTGTGGGTCCTTGAAAACTGGAAACAACAATTGTGGACATGGGTTTGAGGCTGGATTGAACTCATGAATTGGTTATGATTGTATTGTACCTGTGTTGGACAAGCGGAGTATCTGCCAGAACTGTTTTTACTTTGGTAGTGACCTTTAGTATCAGTTGGTCACACATACCCTAGCAGTCTGTGGGCTGGGTAGGTTTTCTCACTGTAATAGTGAGATTCAGGTGGCATTTCACAGTTGCAGACTGAGTTTTGGGCACAGCTGTGAAGAACTGATAACTGGGCAAACCTCTGAGTAAGCCTGCAGGGGATTTTCTAACGGATGCGGAAGACCCAGCCCACAGTGGGTTGAACCTTCCAGTGGTGGAACAGGTAAAGGGAGTACAAGATGGAAGAATCTGACTCTCCCTCTCTTGCCCTCTGTTGCCAGGATCATGTTTTCCTTTTTTCCTGCTAATGCTGTTATTTGGCCCTGAGGTATGAATGAGGTTTGAGCCATCTCCAGAAACCCTCTGGTCTTCAGCAATATAGTGGTACTGCCAAGCCATTTAGCTCTATCACTGAGAGCTACAAGCAAGTATTGTTGGGCTACTCAGATTTTTGTCTAGTAAGTCAATCATATATATGCATCCTATTGGTTCTGCTTTTCTAGAGAACCCTAGCCAATATACTCCTGAGATTACCATGACTATACCTCCCAGGGAGTCAAATGTTTTAGCTAGGGCGAAGGGTGTTATTTTCCAATTGGGAATGTGAGCAATCACTGAGATTTGCATATAATTTTAAGGTCTCCTAAGCATCAATCATCCCATTTTAGGGATGCAGATAAAGTTGCTGGAGCTTCAGAGTTCTCGGGTTCTACAGCAACAAATCACAAAGAGTGGCTCCAGAAGTCTAGCATCTGCTTAGGAATATGGAACCCCAGATCAGTTCTTGGTTGATGAGGTCTGCCTCTGGATAGTGAAGACAGGGTTATTATTGTCACTGTGCATTTCACGGCCTGAGCCAAGTCTCCCTGCAGCTGAGCTTTTGGGATTTCAGCATCTGTTCTGCATTTTTGTCAACACCTGGCCCTCCATTTCTCTATCACTATCAGGGCTGTCTGCCTTGTGGAGCTGTGGCAGGCTAAATACAATGCTAACACTTGTGGTTGTCTCTAATCTCAAGCACTCAAGGTTTTAAACAATAGGTTCTTTCTACGGTAGTTTTTGGTCACTGCCCCCAAAATCATATAGAGTGACAAAACTGGAACTGTGTCCATGGCTGATCTGTTTGTCCACCAGAGAAATATCTGTCTAACCAAAGTCTACAACTGGAGTTGAAGCTCTTGAAGGCTTGTCTTGGGTAGAAGATTGCTAGCCTCCTTTCTCCAGGGGTACATGGCTGATCTTCTGGATGAGAGTCTTGCTTCTCTCCACTTCTGGGGAACTGTATGACCACAGCTTTCTTCAGTCTTTCTTGTGTATTGGTCATATTTTTCTCTGAAATTTTCAGGTACCCTACTTTGTGAATTCCAGAAGCTCTTCCTTTTTTTCCCTTTCAAATGGAGAATGCTTTCTTTCTTTCTTTCTTTCTTTTTTTTTTTTAATTCGGACTCTTCTCTTTCACCACACCATATGGAGACAGCTTCTAGACTACTCAGAAATCTTTTTTTTTTTTTTTTTTTTTTTTTTTTAAAGAATTTTTTTATTTATTTATACAATTGTGCGTGTGTGCGTATGTATGTGCGCGCGTGTGTGTCTGTGTGTATGTAGAACCACGGACGAATTCGGGAACCACCATGGACGCCTCCACCTCCTTCTGCCCCGGGATTCACAGGCTCCGCCCTACCAGGACCAGAAGCGCAGGCCGCCCCCGCTTCCGCCTGGCGTCTATACGTGGGATCTGGGATCCGAACTCAGGACCTTCCACCTGCAAGGCGGAGGCTTAACCCCTGAGCCACCTCTCCAGCCCTAGACTACTCAGAAATCTTAAATATGAATTCTCAAACCTTGATCCTGCTGGTCTTTGATCTGGAGCATACACCATGAATTCTTGGTCTTTGGCCTTCAAAATTTGAACAAGTACTGTAACATTCATGAGATTGGGTTCTTGTACTGAGACTTCTCAGCTTCCATAATCTTATAAGCCAATTCCTTATAATAAATCTATCTACCTTCTGACTTAATTAACAAAGATTGTCATATATTATCTAAGTTTATATGCATATCATCTATCTATCTATCTATCTATCTATCTATCTATCTATCTATCTATCTATCTCCACCAGCTATCCATTTATATATCTCTATCTATCTTCAACATATTATCACCACTAACATCTATCTATCATTTGTTTTTTGTGTGCATGTGTGCATGTGTGCGTGTGTGCGTGAGTGCGTGTTTGTGTGTGTGTGTGTGTGTGTGTGTGTGTGTTTGTAGGGGGAGTATGTGTGTTTGTATGTAAGAGGGTACCATGTGTGCCTGTGGAGGCCCAAGGGTGATTTTGAGAATCATCCTGGATTGCTCTACCTCATTTTTGCTTTATTCTTAGGTTTCCTAGAGTCAACTTTTCAGGTCTGTAAATGTAGGCCACCACCATTTCCAACCAGTGTTTTTCACATGGAATCCAGGATCTGAACTCAGGCCCTTCTGATTATGAGGAAGAGGCTTAACACCTGAATCATCTCTCAAGTCCCCTATCTATCATTTCTATCAATTATCTATCTATCTATCTATCTATCTATCTATCTATCTATCTATCTATCTATCTATTTCTTCCTATCCTCAATCTATCACTAATATTACTTATTTCTACCATCTATTATATATTATCTATAGTCTATCAACCTACATATTTTTATTTATATCTGTCTCCTTCTCTAACTATATTTATCCACCTATATTTATTTTTACCATAGACAGAATAATTTGGATTAGAATTTAAGCCTCATAATACTGTAGCTTTTAAAGTTCTGTTTTATATCTTTATTAACTTTATTTTCATTAATTAAAATATAAAAGTTCCTTTTACCTAATCAGACTGATAGGTCAGTAAAGGATAGTAACCTACAGTTTCTATAATGAGGTAGAAAGTATTTATGGAGTTCAGAGGTGGTTTAAGAAGTACAGTTTCTTGGGACTGAGAAATGGCCTACCCCTGAGGAAACGACTTGGTATTTCTTCAAAAACTTAAGTAAAATTATCATATAACTGCATAGTTCTACTCCTAAGAATATATCTAAAAGAACTGAAAATAATTTTTAGGCAACTGTCTGTACACATGCTTATAGTAGCACAAGCCACAGCAACAAGAAGGTAGAAAAGCCCAAATGCCCACTGATGGACAGAGGGACAAAAATGATGGAATATTATTATTCAGCTATAAAAATAAATGTTCTAATACATGTTAAAACATGGATAAACTTTAAAAATCTAAACAAACAGACACAAAAGGTTACATACTATATGATTCATTTACATGGGATAACTAGAATATGTAAATCCAGAAAGTAAACCACTTTCCAGGGTAGGGGAAAATGAAGTACAAATTATCAATGGTTTTGAGTGCCTGGATTATTCAGTTAGTGGTTGTGCACTGTGAATTCATGTTCTAAATATCACTCAATTATTTTGTCCTGTTTGGTTAATTTCATCTAAGTAAATGTTACCTCAATAAACAAAAATAGTGTACAGTTGTGATAATTGTCTTCATTTTTTATGATTGAATTTTATTAAATTGATAGTACCTGAATTGTCCTGCAGTAGATAGTCTGTACTTTGAGAAAATCCTTCAGAAGCAGTGTCAAGTCAAACAGAGCAGGTACTCTTGGGAAACAGTGGCAACTAACTTTAGAAGCCACACATTTTTGAGCCATGCTTTACATATCATCTCCTAATATTGTCCTTCTAGACACTTAGCTCTGGACACACTTGTCTTCCTTTGACTCCTTGACCATTTCCTTTCCTCTTTTGGTCTTCAGTTTTGCTGCTGGTTCTACAAAGATGAACTTTCCTCACATAATGTGGCATTTTCTTACTCTTTCAGGTCTTTGGCTTCACATAATCTTTGTGGGGTTTTCCTTGACTACTTTCTTTTCCTCTTGTCTACTTTTTTTGAAAGAACCTCTCTAGTTTTTTAAAAATACAACTGACAAATAAGAATAATACATATTTACATTGCACAATGTCTTATTTTTATAAATGTATACATGGTGAAATGGTTAAATAAATCTAGTTAACATCGATCACCACAGATACCCTTTTTGTGACAACTTTCTTTTAAGTTCCATAGCCTTCCTACTACTGTGTGCTGATTGATCGTCTTTACCTTTTCATAGCATTTATTGCCTTTCCTATTAGTGATGTTATACATGCATTTCTTGATTTATGATGGGTCTATATTATGATAAATCCATGTTTAAGTTTAAAAATGCACAAGTTAACATTGCATTTAGTATGCCTTCCTTTCTGAACATAGTAACTACTTTAAGCATGCTAAAAAGTAGACAGAGGAAATAAATACATTAAGGATGTCCCATTACAAAAGATATACTTATAACTACATTGCATCAAGTGGGTAAAACAATGAGGAGAAACTGAGGTTGGACCAAACCTGTGGCTATGAATGGCTCAAATATATGACATCAGGCTTATTCTAATGAAATATCCTAATGTAGCTTCGGGTCAGCCTCCAGCCCTTTTTAGGATGGGATGAAATGTTGTATAATTTTCTGTGTTGCAAGTTAGTGCAAAGGCACAAATGTATACTCTGCCAGGCAACTGCATCCTCCTAGAACTTAATTGTAGCTTCAGAAATAAGCAAAGAGCTTATGAGCTCACAACAGCTGTTAGAAAGAAAATAGGAGAGTTGAATTTTGTTCCGGTCTGAATGTGTTCCCAAAATTCATATACTGAAAATTAGTCACCAATGTGAAAATGTTGATGGATGGGGCCCTTAGGATGATGGAATTAGGGTTCTGAAAGATTCTGGAGAGAATGTTTGCCTTTTCTGTCTCTCCTGCTGTGTGAGGCCAGAGCATCTGTCTCCTTGGGAGAACATGGATACACAACTCCATCTTGGAAACAGAGACCTAGTCTCTGTCAGACAACAAAGATATTTATACTTTGCTTTGGGGCTTTCTAGTCCAAGAGAAAAGATTCTACTATTTGTAAGTTACATGGTGCTGGATGTTTTATGGTAGCCACCCACAGACTAAAACAAATTTACCTTTTGAGAAAGAACATTGTCACTTGGAATATGACTTTAATTTTCATGTTATTCCAGTAAGTTTTGTGATTTAGATTCTGAAAATACACAAATTAAGTAATAATGGATTCCAAGAAGAGATGATAAAGACAGTCAGGAAATGTTTTCTCATACTACAAATCACATATGCATGCAAATAAGGATGGAAGAAATAGACCGGACACATCGCTGGGTCTCCTTGCATAGCAGTTTAATTGCTGCCACCCAGTAGTAACATACTCTTTAAAGTTGATAAATTAATGTTGTGGCACTGACTTATGAATTGAGTCATTAATTCTATTCACATTCTATGAATATCTACTCTGTATCACATCTTGTGTTAGTTGCTGAAATAATTAAGCTAGATCCATCATTCAGTGATGGGATGTTTGAGATAATATCTGGGTAAAGTCTTTTCATATGTGAAAGCACTGGGCATATGTATAAACTCATTACTAGAGTCTAAAATAGATTTTGGGGAAAATGGTTCATATTTTTAAAGTCAAATAGAATTCTTGGATGAATTATGGATGTCAGGGAATTTTAGGTGTTAGTTCTCTCTTCTTAATAACAGCTCCCAGGCCTCCTTAGTGTTAGGGACACAGGACACAGGCTTTTGTTTTTTCCTCTTCATTCTCCTTCTACATGATCAGATTCCTTTCCTCACTCTTCTATGTGTGATAAACTGCTCTGATTCAAGCAACTTAAGGAGAAAGATTTTATGTGTTTGGCTTCTGGTTTCAGAGTGGGTGGATTCCATCATGGCAGTGAACACTTGTTGGCAAGCAGGAAAGGCATGGCAGCAGAAGCAGGAAGCTGGCTCATGTCACAGATCATCAGGAGGCAGAAAGAGTCAGAATGAGTGTGTGTGTGTGTGTGTGTGTGTGTGTGTGTGTGTGTCAGAGAGCACTGTGTATGTCCTTGGAAGCCCAAGGATGATTTTGGGAATCACCCTGGATTGCTCTACCTTCTTTTTTGCTGTTGTTCTGGAGAGTCCCCGGCTCTGTTTTTCATGCCAGAAGTGCTGGCCACTGTCATTCCCAGCCAATATGTTTGTTATTATATTGTTTTTGCCTAGTTATACAAACTCAACAGGTAACCCCTTCCTTCTCTCTCCCTCCTCCCTTCTGCCCTGTTGTCTCCCATTCTACTCTTTTTCCTTCACACTCTCCCTGCTCTCTCTCACTCCCTTTCCTTCCCTCGTCCCTTTCTTGGTGTTACTGCCTTCTTCCTCCCATCCTCCAGAATATCTGTTTATGTGGGTGCTGAATTTCCCTCTGAGTCGTCTACACTAGTGAGGGTTCAGGACTCAGTGCCCAGCCAATATTTTTACATGGGATCAGTGATCCAAACTCAGGCCCTTCTGCTTGCAAGGCAGAGGTTTAGCCCCTGAGCCATCTCTTAAGCTTAAAGAAGTATCTTCAATACCTTGTGAGGCTCTGGAAGATTACCCGTTTCATGAATTTACCTTAGGAGAAGTAGCTTCTATCTTTCCAGTTGATTTCTTCCTTTTGAGTGAAGAAAATTACGAAGCATTACAGTTTCCAGTAAACATTAAGATAAATATGTTAGAAATAGTGTCTTCCATGTGGACAGCAGCTTTCCTAAGATTGTTTGTTAACGAGAGAACAGCCACTTGTTAGTGCTGTTTAATGCTCAGCTCTTGCTGCAAACAGGGCTAATGTTCAATTTTCATTTATTTACTTTTACTCGAAGTCACAGGTGGCCAAACCAATTACTTATGACTGTAAAAGCCCCTGGGTGCTGACTACTACCACCCCAATGAGCTCTGATATTGTAGGGTCATCCATTTTATTTTAGAATGAGTCCCAAGTGTTTATGTGACCCAACATATTTCCCAAACAAGACCCTACTTTCAACAATATTTTAATCTCAATCTTAAACCTGATGTTTAGCATCTATGACACTTGCCTTTTTGGGATCAAGTGTGTAAAGTCTTCCAAGCCTAGTTGGGGGAGCACACTAAGCATGGAAGTGAAGTGTGGGCACAGGTGTTGGCTTGTCATTCCCAATGGAAAGCTAAGGGGATGTAACATTACATAGTCCTTGCCCAATGCCATCCTGTGGGCTGGAGGTGTGCAACTTGTTTGACATTTGTGTTGGTGATGTTGATCTCTTCTCATGGTTGCCCTTTAAGCAACAACAGATGTGACATTTGTCACCATGGTGGAGGAAGCAGGACATGTTTCTTTGACTATATTTCCTACAAGGTTAGCACCTAAGTTTCTTTCTTTTCGTTTGCTCCTGACCAGCAATGTTTTCTTCCTACACAAAACCCTTCTCATTTATATCATGGCATACAAATGTGTAAATTCATACCAGATACTGTTGTTTAATTGATGTAAAATGTTCATATAAATGTGAGTGACACAGAAAACATACACTTGAAGCATTTCTTCTCTGAGATAGCTAAACAGCATGTCTAAGACCACGCTGACTTTGTAACCCGTGAGCATTTTCAGTTGTCCTAATAAATTGTAGGCTTGATTTACACTTCAAGTTATAATTGCTAAGGTGACTCTAAACCTGGGAAAAATGTCATTGTTTTATTCTACTTAGACCCCTTAAAGAGCCATTTGCTCCCAGTGACCCAGCTCAGATGCAAATGAATGACTTTTAAGTTACCGTAATGGGATCAAGGATTCTGTTCACCCAGTTCCCTAATTTTTTTTTTTATAAAGATAACACAAGTAAATTTAAAATTAAAATATAATCAGAGATATAGTTATCTCTGTTCCATAAGGTTTACACTAAAAAAAATCACTGAAGAACTGTATATCCCATTACTAAGGAGAAGAAATTTCTCAGATAGATTAATTCCAAAAGCTTATCTTTAGTGGGTCACTTTATCCACTTCAATAATTAATTCTGAACTATTCAGAGAAAGACCATCTTGACCGAGGAACTTTTGAAAGCTTTGGAATATCTTCCTTCCTTCCTTCCTTCCTTCCTTCCTTCCTTCCTTCCTTCCTTCCTTCCTTCCTTCCTTCCTTCCTTCCTTCCTTCCTTCCTTCCTTCCTTCCTGCCTTCCTTCCTTCCTGCCTGCCTTCCTGCCTTCCTCTCTCCCTCCCTCCTTTCCTCCCTTCCTCCTTTCCTCTTTCCCTCCTTTCCTCCCCTTTCCTTCTTCCCTCCTTCCTTCCTTCCTTCCTTCCTTCCTTCCTTCCTTCCTTCCTTCCTTCCTCCTTCCTTCCTTCCTCCTTCCTTCCTTCCTTCCTTCCTTCCTTCCTTCCTTCCTTCCTTCCTTCCTTCCTTCCTTCCTTCCTTCCTTCCTTCCTTCCTTCCTTCCTTCTGTGACTGTGCACATGCACATGTGCTCACAAGTAATATGGTCTACTTGTTGAGATCAGAGGATAGTAGTAATCAGTTCTCTCCTTCAACCACATGGGATCTGGGGAATCAAATTCAGTTTATCAGGCTTATTGGCAAATACCCTTACCCACTGAGCCATTTTGCTAACGTGTATGTATTGCTTTCAAGTTTTCACAATTTTTTTCTAATATCACAAATTTCAAGTAGGACTTTGCCATGCTTTGGGCACACTTGGATATGCAAAGGTTTACTTTATAAGTTTGGTTCTCAGTGTGGCAATCTTGTGAATTTTTTTGAGATATACTTGATAGGTGGTCTATGGACCTGCATACTTGCAAGGGCATTGTGCAACTGACCCTCTCTGAATTTCTGTTCAATCATGTGGTCTCTTTTTTTTCCACACATGCCTCTGCCTTTGTTTTCTGTTCAATCATGTGGTCTCTTTTTTTTCCACACATGCCTCTGCCTTTGTTTTCCTCCATAGATATGCAGCTGGTGTGGGGAGTGGCCTCTGCTAGATCTGGTATCATGTCGTTTAGACATACAGCATCAAAACTGTAAGCTAAGCAAAATCATTTTCTCTACAAAGCTATTCTTCCTTAGACGTTTTGTTATAGTAAGGAAAATACAGTAATAAAGAAAAGTAGTGTGAAGGGTGGAAGAGTTACCACAGTTAAAGTGCTACTCTTCTAAAGTAGCACTTTGGAACTAGGTATCAGGCAGAGCTTGTAAGTACAGGCCAGAAAAAGCATAGAAAGCTGGACCTGGAGTATTACAAAAAATTCTGGTAAGGGCTCAGGAAAGAGGATGACTTGAAGGAAGTACTGAGTCAGCTAGTTGGCCATGGTAAGAATGCAGAAATGAATCATGCTTCTATTTCAGATTAGAAAAGAAGCATTCATGTAGCAGCATGTCATGGGACCTGAGAAGGTGTTCATTTTTCTTACACATCGCAAAAGACCTGGCTGCATTGTGTTTCTGCACTAAAGCTCGGTGAGAGGTCAAACTAAGGAACAGAAGTCTGTCCTGCACTTATCAATAGAGATTAAAAATGACAAACCATTCAGGCTGCGGAAGTGATGCTATTGACTACTTCTAGATTCTGAGACTCAGATGAAGAAAGAAGCAAAGAACAAAGGAGAGGAGAATGTGCAAGCTGAGTTAAGTCTGCAAAATTGTCTTTGAGTGCTACTAAGGGAAGTACTGCAGAACATCATCTTGATAAAGGCATAGATGGGAACTGTAGAACTCAGGACAACAGGGAAAAAGCCTGAGGATTCTCCAGAGACACCCGAATTACTTCTACCATCACAGGCCAGAGAGCTAACATGGAGATTTATTTGTTCCAAGCCAAGACATTTTAGTTACTCTTTTGCTGTGGTGACATTTCATCACACTCTGACCAAAGCAACTAAAGAAAGAAAGGGCTTCGGGTTCCATTGTGGCACAGAATGTATGGTGGTAGGCAAGGAGGGCATGGTGACAGGAACAGGAATCTGGTGGCTTACACTATAGCCACAATCCAGAAACACAGAGGAAGAACAGGAAATGGAGCTATGCTACAAAAACCTCAAGACTCATTCTCCTCCCATAATCCTTTGAGACTTACATCCTCCAACAATGTCCAACGTTTTAAAGTTTTCACAGATTTTCTGAACAGGGTCACCTGCTGGGGACCAAGTGCTCAAACACATGAGCTGATAGGTAGCCATTTTACATTCAAACTGTAACCCGGGGGGTTGACATCAGAGACCCACCTTCAAACCCATTTCAGGATTCCACTCCCTATGTCTGTGGCAGTCCTGGGCACAACTATGCATGCAAGCCTTGATGATGTTCATGGTGCTGTCTTAAATGTTACATGGTGCAAAGTGAAGGGTCAGAGCAGATTCTACTGAGATGCCAACAGAAAGGCTGCTAGAAATGAACTCCTGAATCTCTTCATGGAGATCTGATGGGGTAATGCACTGTGCAGCATAGTGATGAGCTGTAATAAAGAGCACTTGCAGAAGAATGGGATTTGAATGCTGTCTGTTCCCCCACAAAGGTTCATTTGTTGGAAACTTGGTCTCCCAGAGTAGTAGAAATAGAAGGTACTAGAAATAAAAGTCTAGTGGAAATTCCTTCAGTCAGCTAGGGACATGCCTTTGGGAAAGCCTGCAAAAAAAAAGCTTCAGTCAATCTCTGTGAGGGTCTGTTTGAGAGATGGCTTCCTACCTGTGCCCTCACCATACTGTGACACAACAAAACCTTATAAGAGCAAATCAAAGCCAGCTTTTGATTTGTATCAGAGGAGAGGCCCTACCCTGAGGGCAAGATTATCAGAGAAGGCTCCCACCCATAAGAATTCAAATCCTATTGGAAGGATTGATCTAAAGGGTGGAGTTTCTAAAGCCTAGGAGAAAAAGAGATTTTTCCTATAGTAAGCATAGAGAAGCTGAATCAGCTGTGATTCCAGGTGCCCGATCTCCAACCCAAGGTTGTATTAAAACTTGGTTCTGGTTTTAGAGTCATCAAAGATGCAAGAGGGAAGAGGTCATGGTCCTTCTTCCAAGGTTTCAGAGAATGGTGGAATCCAAGCAGCATGTGGCAGAAAGTCTGCAGTTTAGAGGCTCAAGAAGGGCAGTTTGTGTGCTGTGGAGTTAAAGTCTGGTTTGCCATTGAGAAATAAAGATGTTAGAGATGCCAGAGACAATGTGGGACATCTGCCAAGGAGAGCTGTATACTCTGGGAGGAGCCATCCCAAGAGAGTGATGTGTTCTACGGTTAGCTGTGTTGGAGGGGTGGAACAAGCCCTTTGGAACTAAGATGATTTCAGTGAGAGGCTCGCCTGTTGGGCATGGAGCTGCAAGATTTGGATTCTGTTGTGTTGTTTTTTTGATCTTGTTATGGACCAATATTTCCTGGATATGCCTCCATTTCTCTATTTTGGAGAATGGGAATGTTTATTCTGTGCCTGTGTATGTTGAAAGTATGTAATTCGTCTTTTGATTTTACAGGAGGCTTTGGACTTTGGACTTTTGGACAGTGTTGGGATTACTGATATAGTCTGAAGACTTTTGAAATTGGACTGAGTATATTTTGCATAATGAGATGGCAATGAGCCTGTGAGGGTGGAGTGTCATGGTTTGAAATGTATCCCCCACAGTCTCATGTGTTTTGGAAGGTCATGGCACCTATGAGAGGTAGAGTTTGTTGGAAGAAGGCAGTCACGGGGAGGGAGAATGGGGGAAGGGAGGGTCTTGAGTGAATTAGACATATCCTATCTCTTGGAGAAGTCTGCTTTTGTAGCAGTAGTCTTGGAGCTCTCAGCCTCCCATATGGGTGTGACATGACCTGTCTCCAGTTTCTGTTAAACTGTAAAGATCTTTCTGCCATGAAAGACTGTATTTCCTTTCTGGAACCATAAGCTGAATAAATCTTCCTTTTTCCCTTAAATTGCTTGATTTTGGTGTTTTCTCACAGCAACAGGTAATAGTAATTAGTACAAGATACTTCTCAATTAGGGTGCTAGAAGCTACTTTTTATGTTCTTTGTCTTTCGATTTAAAAATAAATGCACAGGGCTATGGAAAGTAGATTTTAGAAAGGCCTTTCGCAGAAAAAGTGATAGTCTTTTCTTAACATGAATATTACATCTGAGAGACAAAAAGACATTTCTCCTAAAGATCACAAACAAAATTGTAATTTCTTTATTTTACAATCTTGTTTCTATATATAGTATTAAATGACTATCCTTCTAGTGAGCTAGGGTATTGACCAGAACTAAAGAAAGAAAAACTCTCTAACATTATAAGTCCTATAACATCTCTCCTATGATGAATTTCTTTTTTATGTGAGATGGTCTTCAACTCCATTGTACAAAATGCCACGGGATCTACTTTGAAAAGCCTCTCTCAGTTGAGAACTGCTAAGGTCAACCTTCTGTGCATTAAAAATCTAGGCTTCTGGGATGAGTGCTTTCTGTCCTAGAGAGATGCTAATGTCTATCTTTGGTGGTGAGTATCCATGGACAGTTTATTGTCCTCTGTGTATTTTCCATTAAACAGTGGGAAATCATTGTGTGCAAAAGGGAGAAAAAAACTTCAAAAAGCTATTATTCTTCCAAGAGCAGTGGCAACTGTCTTCACAGACATCCTTCTTCTCTCATCTCCATAACAACACTAATGGAGTCTAGACACTGGAGAAGCTTTAGGTTGACAGCCAAAGTGCCAATTCTGAGTGGTGACGACTTGTTTCACACCCAGTTCCCAGTACAGCCTGGGCCTTACTAGGAGCACAGCTGGGAATAATTCTGCCATGGTGAGATTTGAGTGCAGGATATCTTCAGAAGTGTAAGGGGATTTTTTTCATGAAGAATCCTTGATTTTTTTGAAGTATGCAGGTGGAAGAGTGGCTGGGAACAAAAGGAACATGGAATTCTATGACTTTCCACAGTCCGCATTTTCAGGGAGGAAGAGTCAGGCTTTTCTAGGTCTTCTCAGATGGTTAGATGGTTAGTATTAACTGTCAGTGTGACACCCAAGACACAGGACTTGGGGAAAAATTGAGAGAGGTTCTCTAGATTAAGGCAGATCTTTGTGCAATCCTGGAGGAGATTGCCTTGATTGCTTTGGTCAAGGTGGGAAAATATGCCACTGTTTCCTGTGTAAGACAGCAAGCCAAGCATTTGGTAAGCAAAGAGGTATGCATTACTCCTTGCTCTGCACTCTTGCTGTGGGTGAGATGACCAGTTCCCTTGGTCCCTTGCTGTGACTCTCCTACTGTGATGGATGGTAACATGAGATTGTAAACTAAACAAAACCTCTTTGTGCCCTAATTTGTTTAGGTCAGAGTATTTTATGACTTCAATGGGATATGGAGCAAAAACACTAGTGACCTCACATGACAATAGCAATCCTATGGCCACTTCTGAGGAAAGATCATGACCTATAGTGTCCAACAAAGGAACATGTTGGCACGCTGCAGGCATACACTTTTCATAGGACTCTACTTTGTACTGTAATGGAAATAAGACAGTAGAAAGTTGCAACTCTGATTCCAAGATCAAACTGATGAACCTTTGCTTTTGTATTATTTTTTATAATTCTCCAAAAAATTTTTCCTCTTTCATTTGGTCCTTCTATTGAGGAGAGGAGAATACAAGCTGTTCTGCTGTTTTATATGCAAGGAGGCTGGACTGCGGTAGAAACCTTGCCCAACATGCACAGGCATGCAAAAATATATTTAAGTTAATTCAAACTCAGATATGATAAGAGATTTGCTTACCTTATTCCTGGAAATAAGATTAAGACTTGGGATTCTAAATTTTATTTCCCTTTGTCTAAGCTGTCATGTCTAGAAATGAGAAGACTAAAAACATCCTGACCCAAGTAATATTCACTCTATATTCAGTGACTCATATAGACAAGTCTTTTGATTATTTTTTCTAGAAACAAGCTATATTTTCATTTGCAATAGAGATTTTTAAATATATTTCAAGGATGGTGATAAGTTTTATTTATTTTGCTTTTATTCTTAAGGCAGATTCTCTCTCCTAATTGTGTATATGTTGAATGCATATATGTGCTGAATGTGTATGTGTGTTGAATGAGTGTGTGTGTTGAATGAGTGTGTGTGTTGAATGAGTGTGTGTGTTGAATGAGTGTGTGTGTTGAATGAGTGTGTGTGTTGAATGTGAGTGTGTGTTGACTGTGTGTGTGTATATGTATGCATGTAGATAACCACATGTCACATCATACCTATGGAGGTCAGAGGACAACCTTCAGGGATTGGTTTTCATTTTTCCACCATGTTGGGGTGTCTAAGACAAACTATCACTACAGCATAAGCCTGGGGATTCTCAGGTTTCCAACATCCATTTCCTGTTGATGCGCTGTGAGTACAGATGCTTGTGCTCTGGAGTCTGGCTTTTATGTGCATTCTGAGGATCCAAACTCAAGTTGTCAGGCTTGTACATAAGAGCTCAGCAAAAGACCGTTTTCCTACCATTTCTCCTTACATACTTTACATGAATTTCATGTGATCAGGCGGAAAATTTATCTAACTTGAAGAAAACATAGCTAGCATTTATAATCGCACACATTCATAGCTCAAGACATAGTATCCTGAGAGTTAAGGTCCTAAAATGCTGTATGTGCTTCTCTGCCAGCCAGGATGACTTTTCCTTGACACAAATTGTGATTTCCTGTCCTTAGGCCAAGCCAATGGCAGCCCGGCTTTATGTAATTGCTGAGAAGCTGGCAGGAGGTGACTCAGACATAAAACCTCCTTCAATCAGGAAGAAGGGTGTCAGAATGCGAGTGGGAGGTGTGTGAATGACTAACTTTTAAGAAGGGCACACCGGAAGGTTTGGGTCGTAAAACGTATGACCCAGGCAAATTGAAAAGATGTACTATGCAGGCTGAGTCATCCATTTATCTCATAACACAGTGCAGTGAGAAATTTCTGAGATCCTCATAGAATAGAAACAGCTTGGTTTTGAAGAAGTTCTAGGAATGAGGCAGTCAATACACTGAAAGTTTGTAGGAAGGGAATATATTGTATGAAAGGCAAAGAGGAGGTCCACATGTGTGAGAGACTTATCTGTAAGATCACTGTGTTCTCCAGAAACAGCCACCGGAAAGGAAAATGTCTCCAAAAACTAAGAAACCTACATGTTATGGCATTCAAGAAGAATAAAGAAGCTTTTCTACAAATGGCGATAACAAGGAAAGTGATAGAAATCTCTTTCAAAGCCCTGTGAAAGGAATGTAGATAAGTTCTCCCTGTCAAGGACATGGGCTAGGCATGGCAGCTGTGCTCTCCTGAAGCCCAAGCAGCAGCTGAGCTCCCAGTGAGACACATGCTTTACTTTGTGTCTTTGTATTCTGATTTTCTTGGAAGACCATAATAAAAATACCTGACATTTTTCCCCCTGAAAATTTGAAGGGAACAAAGCAAAACCAAAACAAAAATCATGACGATGTTACTAAAAGCCAAGAATGTACGAGTTTCTCCACATATTTCACACAGATTTTTAAAATAATAATACTAACTGAGCATGGTAGCTAATTCCTATAATCCCAGCACCGGAGACGCTAAAGCAGAAAAATTGCCAAGAGTTTGAGTCCAGTCAGGGCTACAGAGTAAGTTCAAAATCAGTCAGAATCCTGTCTCAAGTTAGAAAGATATAACAGCACAAGAATGACCTACTTCAGTAAGATTGGGTATCTGGATTTTATAGCCATAAAGGTCAGGATTCTCTCCTATGTTGTGAATAGTATGTTCATTGGTTGGCTTGCTAGGTATTATACAATCAACTTTTTATTTTCACAGATTGTGATTAGGTTTAATGATAGAATAGTTTGATTAAATACCTTTCTTCTCATGTTTACATACTATTATTACATGAATTCGGGACATTTTTGAGTAGCTCTGAGATGTCTGAACTGTTCCACGGGTTATTGTGTTTTTCGCGTGGAGTTTGCTTGAGGTACTTTTGAGGACCTAGAACTGTGATTCTAGAAGACTTTTCCTGTGACCTACTATGATCTATAGAGTTTCAAAGTCAGGCATAATGATGCATCCCTACAATCCTACCCCTGGAAAGGTTGAGGCAGGAGTGCTATAAGTTCAAAGCCATCCTAGGATACATCCTAGAAACATGTAGGTTTCTTAGTAGGATTCTGTGTCAAGAAACAAATAATCAGGGCTGGGGGCTTTGCCTTTCAAGCAAAAGAACCCAAGTTAATATTCTAGATCTCATGTAAACATGTCAGGTGGGATGATGGTATCCTGCAATTTCAGCTCTAGAAGGTGGAATCTGGGAAATAAGGAGGTACATTAACCCAGGGTGATTCCTAATATCACCCATAGGTCTCACAGACACACACATTCAAGTATACTCTTGCATGTACACCCACACATTTGTACACACACACACACACACACACACACACACACACACACACACACCTCAAAAACTAAATAAATAACAACAAAAAGGGGGATGCTTAATACTCATTCTCATCTTGTACCTTGGTAGTATCTAGAATTCTCTAGGAGATGAACCTCGGGATGTATCTGCAAGAGACTTTCTAGACTGAGTAACCAGGGGTGGGAAGATCCACTGTAAATGTGGAAACACATTCAATGGACTGAAGCCTGTATTGAGTGGAAAGAGGAAACAAACAGAATACCAGCATTCATCTCTCTCTGATTTTTTATTGTGAACTTAATGCTAGCAAGCTGTCTCACACTCTTGTCAGTCCTGACACTATAACTGTACCAAAATAAACGCTCCCTTAAGTTGCTTCTTGTCAGGTATTTGGAGGAGAATGTCTTGATTGCTTTGGTCTTGGTATAAAGACCCATCCATTGTAACACCATTCCCTGGATAAGAAAGTGAACTAACACTGGCAGTTCAGGCAGGCAGGCAAAAGCACATGGATCTGTCCTCTGCTTGTACTGTGGAGGTAATGTGACTGGTTTGCTCAGCTCCTGCTGTGACTCTCCTTCTATGATGGACTCTCCCTTGGAATTCTAAAGTGAATAACATCCCTTTCTCATCTGTGCAATTTGGATGTTCTATAGTATCAATAAGTTATGGAGCCAAAACAGCTTCATGAAATCTAACTGACATAGTTTGAATGTACCCCTCATAAATTTATGTGGTAGAATCCTTAACTGATGTTAATTCTTGAGAAAGCTGTGACACCTTTACTGGAGAAAACCTTTCTGGAAGAAGGCACATCACAGGGGTGGGATTTGATGTTTGGTAGCCTGGCCCTGCTTCCTTTCACTCTTGCTTTGAAGCTGCCTCCTGCTTCTGCTGTATAGATGTGCCTTCTGCTATGTGATTCCTGCCATAGTGGACTACATTCTCTCTAGAACTATTAGCCAATTAAATACACCTTTCTCCCTCACAGCAATGAAAAATAACTGCAACATCAACATACTACAGAATACAAGTCAGGCTTATTACTATTTTAAAGATGTCATACTGAAATTGAGGCTCCTGAGAAAAGTTCAGAAAAGGTTGAATTAAGAATCATGTATTCAAGACAGTGAGAAGTGCTGAGTCTACACTGGAAACAAGCTGTGGTTCAAAGGTGGCGTTAAGACCCCAAGTGCTACTCAAATCTGGCACACTACATATTTGATTTTTTTTTTCGTGTGTTTTGCTTTGCGGTAGTAGTGTTGGAGATGGAATCTTGGGCTGTGTAATGGTCAGGCAGGCACTGTGCCATGGCACTAAACCCTCAGGCCTTTGAATATTGCATTGAACAAAGATTTATCACATATTTTGAAGAGTGCAATGTGACACTATGGGCGATAACATGGGTAGTAAAACAGTTCTCCCCATGAAGCAAATTAACACACTTGTATAGTTAGCCTTTCAAAAATAAAATTAGATGAGAGCAGGTGAAATTCATTTAGCAGGACTCTAAAACACAGAACACTTTCATCAGCTGTGGTCTCATGTACATTGTTCTCTAGGTTTGTTCATCTTGCACATCTTCCACTTTGTAGTCTCTGACCTCCATCTTATTCTGCCCTCAAAAGCAAGCTCTCTGCTCCCCTCTTCTTCCTCCATTTCCAAAAAAATAAACAAGTAAGTCAAAGATACAGAGATGGGTGTCATTTTTATAAGAACACAGGCATATCCTTTAATCTTGAGAATTGACAACTTGCTCTTCCACCAACCATGAAATCTGGAGAAGAGAGACAACACTTCCAGTTCCAGAAGACAGATGGTTGAGGGATGTGTGAGATGACATGATACCCACTGTGTTGTGGAGTTAAGGCCCAGGGTAGTGGAAGCTGAAAGGTCCTGTGTGGCCAGGGCACAGTCCTGCTTCTCTACTAACACACAGTGGCCTTTGGTAAAGATTGAATCTCAGCGTACTCACTGTGGAGCAATACTTTTTTATCAAACTGCTGACTAGGGAGATGAGTCACTGGGTTAAGTTTTATTGCACAAACATGAGGATCTGAGTTCAAATCTCCAGGACTTATGTAAAAAGTCTGGTGTAGTGACATTTGTGTCTGTGATCTCAGTGCTTGGGGATAAAGACAAAAGAATCCTGGAGACTTGCTGGCCAGCTAGTCTAGCCATTGAGTGGAGGGCAGGTTAGTGAGAGACCTTGCTGAAGAAAATAAAGTAGAAAGAGGTAGAGGAAGACACCTGAGGTTGGTATCCCATCTCTGTGCACACATGTATATGTGCATCTACACACATAAATACACACATGTGTAACATATACACACATAAGAAAGAAAATACTGTTAACAATGGAATAATATATTGAGTGTCACATCAGATAATCAACTTAATATTCAAAAGTACCAGCTTCTTTTATCTTTATGCTTTCTTGATAATGATAATGCCAAAAAAATAGTGCAGCCAACACTCCCAAGGTTTATTTGGAAATAAGCCAACCAGTGATGGTTGAATGAAGGAACTATTTAAGAATCTTATTAAGTTTTGCTCTTCAAAGTACACCTGAAATTAAATTAAATTAAATTTAGTATTTATTGATAATGGACACAATATACACCAGGATCTGTGATGAGCTCTGCACAGATTATCTTATTTAACCCATCCAATAGTTATACTATCATCAAATCAAATATTATTACTTAATACCTATGGAGACTGAGGTACAGGGTTAAGCTAATTGAGTGCAAAATGAAAATTAAATTTTCATTGGCTGGAAGAAAAGAATTGAGGATACCCTTTGAAAGAGAACTGTATTTGGTGATTACAAGCTTGACACACCTAACTCCATATTATCTATAAAACTCTTACATGGAAAGCATTATTAAATCCTAGTGTAGCCAAGTGTAAGAAGCTCTAGGGACCTTGGAAGATGTTTGCAGTGCTCTTGGGTTCCTGCATATTGTCTGAGCACAGCTGGGGGTTGCTTGTCTATAGTCTTTTCAAAGATATTTGCAAACAATCTTAGAAGACAAAAATAGTGTCTTTTGAAGCAAAGGGCAAGTTTGTTTACTTTTGGTATATATGGAAAATAACAAAACTAAAAAAGTTACTTCTGGGGCAAAGGTCATTCAGACTGTACTAAAGATTACAAAAGATTTGAAATGGACTAAGGTATAGCCTTTGCCTCCCAAGTCCAAGGACCTGAGTTTGATTACATGTAAAAATGCCAAGCAGAAATGACACCAGCCTTTGTTTCCAGCCCTGGAAAGCTGACCTTGGGAAACCACAGAGTAAAGCAATAAACAGCTAGAGCAACCCAGGATGATTCCAGATGTCACCTTTGGGCCTCATAGACACTCACCTCAAGTGCCCTCTGATGCACACACAAACACACACACACACACACACACACACACACACACACACACACACGTTAAAACACATGTGGGTTCACAAATTTGGAGATATTTTCCTATCATGCAACGCCCTGCATGTGCAGGTGTCTTCTGCCTTCTTTAAGTCACTCCACAGCTGGTTGCATACTGTGACTACTGCATTGTTGGGAAGGACAATGTCCTTTCCCTCCCACCTGGGTGTGCTGTGCCTTCTGCCGGCATCCAGGACTGTGTGGCAGGCTGACTGCTAGCTTGCATGTGAAATCTCAGACTTCACACATTCTGACAGGCGATGAAAGGAAACTTGTAAATATCCTCGAACAGCAGAAGATCTGGTTTATTTAAGGTACTATCTGAAGCAACAGCCCAAGAATGTGAGCGGGAGAAATAATCACCCCCAAAGGCTGGGTTTTATGATGTAGCAGAGAGGCTATGTGATGAGAATTTGTGTGCTTAGGCAAAAGGAACACATTGCTTTAGACCATGAAAACTAATAAATATACATGCCTGTAACTGCTTTCTAAAGACAGGTACACTGTGCTGAACATGATTTATGGATTTGCTCCCGGCCTGGAAATGAACATCAGTATGAGAGTCACAAAAGCTGTTAAATTCTTCTGAGGTTCAAGGCTGCAGGAAATTGTTTCTTCTCTATATTTTCAGAAAGTCAAGGGGCTCACTTGTATCTATACAACTTTCTCATCTGGCAAAGTGAATGAAGATAGAAGGGTTAATTTACTGTGAGGCAGATGTCACAATTAAAAAGATGTGACAAGCATCAGTAAGTAAAGAGATGTAAGGTAATGAAGACGGAGTAAAAAAGGAGTCTTCCCCTTTTAAATGCGTTTAACACGGCTCATCCTCTGGGGGTAGGAAATCGTGAAACCATAACAGCCCTTTGCTCTAGGTATTGCTAAGTGTGTTTAAAAGTAACAAATTGGTACCGTATAACGAATTCCTTATATGTGAAAGTTGTCTCAAAAATTTTTGTATTTAGGATAAGTGAAATTATTTATGCTAACCTAAACAGTACAGAAATAGTGCATTTCCTCTTATATCTTCTGATCATGTATGCAGTCTACAGCTTACGTTCAATAATAAGGTGATTTGGTATGTATAATTATTTATTCTACAGTGATGTTTGTTCAGAAGCAGACAATAGATGATGAGGCCTCATACGATAGTGGAGTTGAAAGTTCCTAAGCTGCCTAGTGAATTGGTTGCCACTGTAACATTGAGACAATATATATTGCTTGCAAGTGATTGTAGCTCTGCTAGTGTCAACAAACCCACTGAGCTGCCAATCAGACAAAAGCTTAGCATATGAAGTTACTTACATTCTGTAATACTTGATAATGATAATAAATGACTGTCTTATGAGCTCCTATATGCTGTTATGTGTTGTCATTCTTTTATAGAATATTCTTCAACTTACAAAGATCTTTAGTAAGTCAGTAAACCTTGGACTTGAAATACTACCATTATGCTAATTCCAAATTGGTATTTTTCCAACTGCCTTCTTATAAACTCAAGACATGACTACTCACCTGTCTGCCCACCTCTATTTAGACATTTCAAACTTATGTGATATGTGCAACACGTATAACATAAATATATGTAAGTAAATTGCAGCATATTTTTGGGAGAGCACCAGATTGTAGATCTCTTTGAACTTTGTGAGGTAGGTATTGCTGAAAATTCTGTTTTAAACATGAGAGGGCACATTCAAATGAAGTAACCTATGCACATAACAAAATTTGTATAGATCAGAGACTAAAGCATAAGTTTAAAGAAGACTCATTGTTCTTGCGTTTCTTCTGTTCTCTGGGCAGCAGAGAAAGATGGGTTTTCAGAAGACAAGTTTATGAGTCGGGATTCATTTTTTTTCCCTGAAAAGGGTTATATATCTTCTCCAATAAAAATGAGTTCCGTTAATCTTCTTCCATATAGCAAAATAAGTCATCTCCTTAGTAGCTGGGACTTCATCAGGTGCCACGGAAAAGACAGAGTATTTATCACAGTTTCTTCAAATAGCTAACCTAGCAGTCTCTTGGAGGAGACAGTGCAGGGCATACTGAAAATATGCCCCACAGCCTTTCCATGAACAGCTTAAAATCAGATGGGGCAACATCTAGATGTGGAGTTAAACAAAGGAAAGCCATAATCCAGAACTCCAAATGAGTCTTTCAAGAATGAATTTAGAGGGGCTTGAGAGGTGACTCAGGGGTTAAGCCTCTGCCTCGCAGGTGGAAGGTCCTGAGTTCGGATCCTAGACCCCACGTATAGATGCCAGGCGGAAGTCGGGGGCAGCCTGCGTTTCTGGTAGGGCAGAGCCTGTGAATCCCGGTAAACAAGGAGGAGGTGGAGGCGGTCCATGGTGGTTCCCGAATTTGTCCGTGGTTCTACACACACACGCGCGCGCGCACACACACACACACACACACATGCATACATGCACAATTGAATAATAAATTAATAAAAAAAGAATGAATTTAGAAGTGGGACAATCTCTAAAAACAGAATTTATTCAGACTCGGAATCTACTCCTCTGACTGTGCACTTGAGTTATGACCTCAGCAAGGAGTTCTCCTAGGGCTTTTCCGTATACTTTATTGTCTTTTGTTAGTATATTTCATCCAGTGTCAGGACTTGAAATACTACCATTATGATAATGCATTCCAAATTTGCATCTTTCCACCAGTTTTCCTATAAACTCAAAACATGACTACTCACTTATCTGCACACCTCTACCTGAACATTTCAACCTTAAACGTGTAGATAAGTCATACCTTCACTTCTCTCTACTCCCTTTAAATAGGCAGCATAAAAATAAGGAGAATCTAAGTACTTTGCATGTTTTAATCATTTAATCTCTGAGGTGCATGTATGAGATAGACGCTGCTAAAGTTTGGATTTTTTATTGAAGAGACTAGGAAGTTGGCTAAGAGATAAAGAAGGGCTGGATACAGAGCATGACTGACAACCAAAGCAGCAGGCTCCTCCTCTCAGGACTCCCTGGTTGGGGAACTTGCTGGTGTGGGGGCAAAACCTTAGCAGTTACTTTGGATCCTTCCCAGGGGTTTTTCAGTCAAGTCTTACTGGATCTCCAGCCTGTCTGCTAGCTTCTTACAGCCACCATTCCTTTTCACCATTCTTTACAGAATGGGCCACCGCTTTTTACAGAACGTGGTCCATTGCCCATAGGACAGCTAGTGGATGTTTTAAAGGCCAAGATCAGACTTCATTGCTAACTTTTCGGAGGTCTTCAGTGACTACTCCCTGAAATCAGAATAGAATTAGAACTTCTCTCTGTGGCTGACCAGATGCTGCAGGATCTGGCTCCCTCCTGCCTCTCTGGATTCATATTATCCCAGGCTCATCCCAGGCCCTCTCTGGTTGGCCACTGCAGGCTTATTGTAGAGAGCAGCCTGTGCTCTGCGGCTGCCCCTCCTGGTCCATTGCAGCTCTGTTTTGCAGACATCTCTCTTTCAGTGAGTTCTGTGTTATGTCAGCCAGTTTCAGCAAAGCAACTTTCCATTAAGTCTGCCTCAGCGCTCACTACAACGCACTGCTTTCTGTTGCTGATCCTGCTTTATTTTTCTCATAGTTCTTTGTCCTTATTCACTTTTACCTTATTTTTCAATAGTTGATTTGTTCATATCTCCTCTGACCATAAGCAGTCTTTCCTCTGTATTCTTACCTTCTAGAAGAATGCATGACTCAAAAGACAGTCTTATTTTCTTCCATATGATTTTATACACTGTGAAGTATTTGGCATTTGCTCATCTTAAAATGTTTTCAGGTTTGCAGTGGGAAAAGGAGGGGTATAGATTAGTTAATAAGGGGTGAAGAGGATATCAATTGTTTGTATTCATGTATGAAACCCTAAAAGAATAAAATAAATCTAAAAGCATCTTGCAAAGTATTACCCAAATAATCATAATCTCATTATCAATGTGCTCATAATAAAAATAGCTTAAAATTATTGTGTGCCTATTGGTAGTAGACATTTGATTCGGACTGCAATTCCTCCCAGTGACATAGTCTGTGATGCACATAGATCCTGCTTTAGAGACATGGAGAAGGATGAAGGCGAGTCAATAGCCTGAGCAGGAACACTCAACTAAAAAGAGTAGGCATTAAGGTGTTGCCTCATTGGTCTGTCTGGCTTCCACTCAAGCTCTTTTTCAGCACACTATGCCTCGCTGTTCAACTCGCAAGGACAAGTGGAAAATAATGAGAAGGTTGAAATGACGAGCGAACTTTCCATTCTATAAAACATGAAAATCAGGAAGAAGAGTGCTAAGATTATGCAAGAGTGGGGATGAGCAGATGCTTACAGAGGTCTACAGGTCTAAGGAACTGGTTTTCCAAAAAAAAAAAAATGAAAAAAAATAAGCTCATGGAGCATTATAGTAACAGATGCTAGATAGTGACTGTATAGATAGCTGTGCAATATTTCGAAAATGTTATGTGACATAAGCATAATAAGTTACATAGTTGCTAGATGACCTCACTGAGGTCAGGCAAGCCACATCCTTCTAAGTATGTTCATCATTAGTGTTATCAGGCAAAACTTACCAGTGGAAGGGGATGGCATCCCCCATTTTCCTGGAAGAGGGTGCTCTGTTCATCTTAGCTCCCCAGATAATCATTCTGTTCACATAGATTGGTGCTGGGCTTTCCTTTGCAATTTTTTTTTTGAAGAATCTCAGAGTCTGAACTAAGCAAGACCTTAGAAATAAATGCCACACGAGTGAATCCAATGCTCTGATCTTGCAAAAAGAAAGCAGACCCAGGGGGAATGGCAGGTGAACTATAAAGTTCAGGGGTTCCTGAGGTCATTGTACATTCTTGTGGGAATGAATGCAGAGCTGTCACCTCTCTTGGAGCCTTTGTGGGGGCTGGGGATGTGCTCCTGTGCACTCACAGGGTTTCCTGTCAGCGAGCTAGCTGCTCCAGAAACACAGCACCAGGGGACTTCCCATCCTCCTTGGGGAGGTCCCATTAAGGTTATTTTCATTTAATCTGCTGACAGACAATTTGTGGCTAAAGGAAGGATATAACCCAATTTAGAAATATATACTTCTACTTACATAGTCTGTGAAATTAGCAGGAAAAATGATTGATTTGAGAGCCCCATAGATGCAAGGAATTTAATTCTCCCTTTAATTAGACAAGTGAATGAAAATAATTTCTGATATGCTTAACTGGGGGAAAATGAGCTATTTATTTCCAGGTATTCAGGCCTTTTTCTTTGTAAAGAGATGCGATTGTATATACCAATCACAAAAATCAACACCTGTGTTATGATGAACAAAGGGTGATTTCAAATGAGAAAAGCAAATGGTATGGCAGTAAACTTATCTTCCTCTCCTAGTAAAAGAAATGAAAGCTAAGAATTGTATGAAATAAAATGTTTTACTTATCAGCATTTAAGGATTAATAGCTGAATATACCTACTTGTAAACTAGTACAGCTGACTTTTTCTGAGATTTGTTTTAAGTATTTTATTTTTAGGTTTCTATATTGCTTGACTCTTTTTTTTAATTATTTATTCAACTGTGTGCATATGCATGTGTATGTGCGCGCGCGTATGTGTCTGTGTGTGTGTGTGTGTGTGTGTGTGTGTGTCTGTGTATGTGTAGAACCACGGACAAATTTGCGAACCACCATGGACGCCTCCACCTCCTTCTGCCCCGGGATTCACAGGCTCCGCCCTACCAGGACCAGAAGCGCAGGCCGCCCCCGCTTCCGCCTGGTGTCTATACGTGGGATCTGAGATCCGAACTCAGGACCTTCCGCCTGCAAGGCAGAGGCTTAACCCCTGAGCCACCTCTCCAGCCCCTATTGCTTGACTCTTTATTGCAAAGGTCAAATACTATTTATGCATTTGAAAGCAGTGAAAATTTATTTCCATTTTGGACATCTAGGCAATCCAAGTGCTACCAGCCCGAAACCGACCAACTGTAGCTCTCTGTGTCAAGTCTTTGGCTTTCTGTTTGCAGTTTTCTAAGGTAAACTTTCTCATCGTTGTTCAAAATATTCCATTTTCTAGCTTTTAAAACAGTGAAGTAAGTGAGGTACCTCTGACTCATGCATAATCCATCCTATTCAATTTATAATTTCTTTGAGATATCAATATAAGCATATTTTAATTAGGACTGGAAAATAAAGGTTCTTTGTCATCTAAAAAACTCTACATTGTATAATATGTAATATATCTCTATTTGCATAATACATGGACAATATTAATATAATAAGTAGTCTATTTAAAACAGTCTTTCCCCAAATGAATAAGTCTACCAACAGCATTGGATTTATGTATGATTATGTTTCCTCCTTAGCTTTGCCAAATGTGCCACTGGGACATCTGCATTTGTGTGTATGTGTGTGTGTATGCATCTGTGCATCTGTGTGCAGGTGCACATGCGTGCATGTAAAGAACATAGGATTTTAGGCAACTTTCCTCAGGAGCCATTTACCTGCTCTTCTTCTTCTTCTTTTTTTTGAAGACAGGGTTTCTTATTGGCCTGGTGCTCACTGAGCAGTTTAGGGTGGGTAGGCAGGGCGTCTTTGAGATCTTCCTGTCTCTACCTCCACAATGGTGAGAATATAAATGGGCACCACGTCACCAGTTTAGAAATACAACGCAGAGCCCCATGTTTGTGCAGAAAGCACTTTACCCTCTGGGCTTTTACTCAGATCTGCTATCTTCATTTTTCAGCTAGTGTTTAAAGTGATTGCTTTTCCTGTGGTTTGGGAATTCATGAAAAGAGGCACATGAAGATAACTGCAATAATACACATAAGTTTAGCTAAGTACATCTAAGTGAAAGACAAATTCATGAGGTCTTCCTAAAACAAAACAAAACTAAACTAAACAAAAATATCTCAGATACTACTCCTACTACAACAAAGAAACATTTAGCACAGTAGTTTTCATTCCTCACCAAATTACAAGTTGATTCATTATTGGTGATTTTAACACTTGTTTATGTTTTAAATTGAATATCTACAGCTGTCCAATGTGAGTGACATGAAAGGGTGGTTTACATTCACTGATGATCTTGCTCCTTCATGCATTCAGTTACAATAGAGGCCAGGCTTGGTTGGTGGCTCAGAAACAGATGTGTGGATTTCTTTCTCCTAGATTCTCCCTGTTCTTGTGAATGCTCATGGATGCTGTGTCAAGTTTTAAGTATGTAGCATTGAACACCAAGCCTCCCAGGGCTCTGCTGAGGCTACCAATGACCCTGACTGGTCAGTCGGTGCCCAGCCTCTGGCCACTAGCATCCACTGGAGCCAGATTCCATTAGGGAGACAGAGCTCGGAATGAGCATCTTGGTGTTTTCTGAAAATATCCATTGAGCAGTAATTAATGCTTGGAGAGTAACGAGTGACAACACTGTTATAGACCTGGATCCAAGAGGAAAATACACTTTTCCCTTTCCATTGTTCACATACCTTTCTGTCAGAGCAAAGACAAGGCCCCTGACTCAAGAAAGAAATGACAGAGATTAGAAGTCTGTTTTTTTTTTTACTTCTTTCAGTGTTCAAAGCAGATTAGCCAATTATGCAAAAATCCTTTCACTATATTTTGTCAAAACAATTACATTAAAGTTAAAATGGGTTTCATGCTTCTTGTTAAAATGTTATACAAAATTTCTAGAGGTACCAGAATTTCAGAAATCCATGTCTCCTAGAATTTAATTTTAATTACCCCGATGACATCAAATCTGCTGTGCGTGGACTTGTGTGTGTGTGTGTGTGTGTGTGTGTGTGTGTGTGTGTGTGTGTGTGTGATGGGTATGTGCATGTATGATATGTGGCCAGATGCATGTATATGTTTGTGATGTGTGGTACACATGTGGACATACATGTGAGTGAGGGCATGCACAGCCATAGTGTACACATGGAGAGTGTAAAGCAGCCTCTGGGTGTCCTCCTTCTGTATCCTCACTGCTATTTTGCCATTCAAGCTTCCAGAGGCACTCAGGGATTATAGATGTATCCAATGTTTATGCAGGGTCTGGGGATGTGAACTCATATTGCCAGAGTTGCCCAACAAGTGTGTTACCCTTTGAGTCATCTTCCTAGCCTGCAACACTGACTTTCCACTAGCTTATTCCTCAGTTCACTCAAAGTGTCAAGGGTAAGTTGAGTTTCTTTGTGAAGTCAAATGTCTTCTTTCTTGAGACTTCTGGGAAGGAGTGGTTAGATTGTGTCTTGCTCTGGCATTATATATACTTTGACTGAAGTAAAGAAGGGAAGGGAATGGTTGCTACAGTTATTGTTACTTTGGACCAATCATTGCTCAGTGCCCTAGCCACCTGGTCCAATTTCCCCCAGAATTTAAAAAAATTTTTTGTTAGAAAGCTGATTCTACTGTGTATGTACGGTTCATAGAAAAACAGGAGAAAAGGGTAATTACATAAAAAACAACAAAGACATAAGTATGAAAAATGACAAAAGCAGCTGGTGCTCTGATCAAATGCCAAGGAATGGAAGTAGGGGAGCTCAAGAGAGAAGGTGAACAGAGAAAGAGAAACGTAGTGGCTCTTCTTTGATTAGGAGAATTGGAGCCCAGGTTCCAAAGAGGGAAAAGCTAATAAAATCAGAAAATGCCATGAATGGAAGCCAAGGCAGATGAGGAGCTCAAGGGAAGATTAAGATGCAGGAAGACTGAAATATTATTAAAACGGTGGCCAGATTTAAAAAACTGCCAGCACCAGTCAGCTGCCCTTACAAATCATGTTTTAATCAGAGTTCTAGAATCATAGCAGACACTGCTGCAGTGGTGAAGGGATGGTAACCACTGCATCTGTTTCAACTGAGTAGTCTTTGAAAAGCTAAATTTCTTCAACTACTGTGTTAATCGGGGTTCTCTGGAAGAACAGAATCAATAGAACGTATATAACTTTATTAGATCAACTCACAATAAAAGCAGCAGTGTCCATCAAAGTAGTTGCTTTAGCTGCCTCATTCTTGTCTTGAATGTCTCACAAAATTGGAGGGTGACGACAAAGTCTTGAGCCCCTCTCTCACTAGGCTCAAATATCCATGAAGAACATCCCAGCATGGACATCAGCGATGAACAACGAACAGCAGCAAAGCTTACAAGACCAGGCTCCAAAGGCAGGAACAGCAGCAAGGTGGAAAAGGCTGAGCTCTGACTCACCAAAGATGGAGGCAGCAGCGTCAGCAGCAACAAAGACAGTGAGGATGATCAAAGAGTGGACTCAACAGCAAGTTGACACCGAATAAGGGAAGAGCAAGACCCTCCTCCTTGCATTTGCTATTACATGGCCCACCACTGGAAAGTACCACCCAGTATGGGCTGGGTTTTCCACATCAATTAGACCAGCACCTGCAGAGTTGTTCAGGGGCCTGTTCCAACCATAGATTCTTCACAGCTGTGCCCCCAAACATCCTGGAACTGTCAAGTTGACATTTGAATCTAACCGTAAAACTACCTAAATTAAATAAGGGCTCTTTGCCTGTTCATGACAGGCTTTGGAGGGTTAAAGACATTTATTAATGTAGTGTTTCGCTTGATTAGTCACTAATAACTCTGGACTCTGAAAAGCTAGGCTAATTATTAGATCACATATATGTCATTCCTATTTCATTTCTCAGTAAGGAGAAGAAAAGCAGTTTGATAGTAAAGTCTTTAGGGGGCTTGCTAGCATGATTACTTGAAGACAGGCTTGTGGCAGCTACAACGTTTCTCCTCTACCACTGCCAAGACAGCCACATCCTAATTCCTAATTCCTGGAACCCCATGGACATATTCCTTACATGGTTACAGATTTTATAGATGTGAACAAGTTTAAGGACTTAATATGGACAGATTATTTTGGCTTAAACAGCAGATTTTTTTTAATGTACATACATGCATGTTTATGTGTATGGGGTACAAGTATTTCTGACTGTGTGTATGTGTGCATGGGGGGCACACCACGACCTTGAGTGCTGGTCCTTAGGTACAGTGTACCTTGTTTTCGAGATACAGTCTCTCTGACGCAGGACTCACTAAGGAGGCTAGAGTGCTGTCTCTACCTCCCCTACACAGGTGCACACCATCACGCCCGTTTTTTTTTTTTCTTTTAATGTGTGCACTGAGGATTGAATGTAGGTGCTCACATTTGCAAAGTGGGAACTTTACTGACTGCGCTACCTTCCCAACCCCAGCAGACTAATTGTGTTCTATGAGTCTGGGTGTCAGGTCAGAGACATGGCATGAAAAAAGGGCTGCAGCACTGCTATCTTGAAGATGAGCGAGCAACACATAAGTCAAGGAATGTGGGCTGACTCCAGAACAGTCTCTGGAATGGACCTCTGACCTCAAAACTATGAAAGGGAAGATTTCATAACTTTTTTTATATTAATGTTATGAACTGAGGTCAACTCTGTCTCCAGTCTATCCTTCATTATACACAATAGTCTATAAAAGGTAAGATCAAAACAGGGCCCAGCTACTCATCCATGATTTTATGGACTAATCAAACTATTTTAGGAATTCCTATTATGTTTGTCTGGTCTTGAAAAGCTTCAGGAAAGCTTGTAGAAAGCATCTTAAAACACGACATGGACTGTAAGGTCTGACCACACATACTGAGGAATTATCTGAACTGCAAGTAATTTACTCTCTAATAGATCCCTAATAGCCTGGTGTTTCTGTGTCTCAGAAACCACCTCAGTTCATCACACATGGACAAGCATGTACCCAGAAGCACAGTTACCTAAAAAGAAAGATTAGCATCTAGGAAACTGAGCGTAAGTTAAATCTGAGAGTAAAATTTATCTTGACCAGATTACCTTACTGAGTTGAGTCCAAGGCATTTCAACAAGTGATTAAGTGAACTTTTCCCAATTTATAAGTAATCCAAGACTAAGCTACAGATGTGATTCAATATACTACGCCTGTGTGCCTATGTGTGACTTATGTATGTACGTGTGCATCTGCATGTATGTGCATGTATATATGTGTATAGTTTTAAGTGGTACTTATTTTGTGAATAGTTAACTGTAAATCATCAGCAAAGAAATATGGCTGAAGCTCTCTATTTTATTTTTTAAGCCATATAAATCAGAAGAAATAAACCCACACAAGGCCATAAACCAGTACAGGCAACAGCAAAATTCTCCCCTTGTTTTTTTATTTTTTTGATTCCTTTTATCAAAGCATGTTCCTCATTATCCATTAGTGTGCCTTCTGAAATGTCTGTCAGAGTGCTTCTGTGGAATGAGCTTGCATGAAATTTGCAAACGTAATTGAAAACCTGTGGCCCCTGAATCCTTATTCGGAGTTTCTCTCCTGCGCTGTGGGTCCCACGTGGGAGCTTTGGTGCTATTGGTGACGGTGTTCCTCCTTACCCTGCACAGACAAGAGTCTGGGCATGAAGATTTAAGAAGCACCCAGTCACCAAGTATTGTATAGCTATTATTGATCGTTTAGTACCAGAATTTTGCCTTCTTTAATGATTTAGAATTCAACTTTTAATCGCATTGGTACATAATACATGACTCCTGAGGATTCATAGCAGTGTTGACTCATTCCGTCTCACAAGGCAATAGACTGAACAAAATGAACTGGGCCAACAGGAGTATGCAGATGAAGTAGTTCTCTCTCTCTCTCTCTCTCTCTCTCTCTCTCTCTCTCTCTCTCTCGTGTGTGTGTGTGTGTGTGTGTGTGTGTGTGTACAAGATGGCATTTGAATGCGTGTGCCTGTGGAGGCCCCAGGGTGATTTTAGGAATCATCCTGCATTGCTCTAGTTTCTTATTTCGCTCTGGGGTTTCCCAGGGTTTGCCTTCCAGGAGTGGAAGTGCAGGCTGCTACCATATCTGCCCAGTATTTTTACATAGGGTCCAGGATTCTGAACTCACATCTTTCTGCTCATAAGGCAAAGGCTTTAAACACTGCCATCTCTCTAGCCCAAAGTAGTTTTTATTCTTTGCTAAATAATTCTCTTATTATCCCTAGTTATATTATAAAGTGACACACTAAAAGTTCTTCCTTTAAAATCAGTACACATTCAGTAGAACACTGTGGCTCTTTGAGTGAGATAATACTTAATGATTTCTCGGCAAGTATATTATGATCACGTTGTACCATATTTGGAAGTATTCTACCAAAAAAGGATGGCAAGGACAAAGGAATCTCATGCGTTACAAGTTGTTAGAGTTTTTCCAGCTCTACAGCATCTCAGGGCCAGGGCAATGGGGTACATTTTGCTGTTACAGATATTCAGGTGTGGAAGAGAATTCCAGTCCCTTCTTTTAGAGCAGGCACATTTGTACATTAAGAAACCATTACCTCAGCAGTATTTGAACTCAGCAGAACTATACTTAAAGAAGGAATGAATAAAGACAGTTACATTCCACAATGTAAGAGATAGGACATTGAGAAAATTTCTAAAGAAAATACTCTAGATGAAGCGAAACTTCCACCTTTGACTGATGTCAGAAGACACTGAGCAGGGCTAAGATTCCTTCAGCATATCAGCGTATGCTTCCAAAGAAACTTCAAAAGTCTCATTTATTCAACAAATGAGACATACATTCTTAGGTGTTGGGGCACTTCAGTGAGCCAGACAGAAGACAGTGCCCTCTTGAATGTTACATTTTAATAAAGGGACACAGCAATGTGGGGATAGGAAGAGGCTGTGTGATCAGGGAGATGAAAGGACATTGCATCAGACTACAAGAAATTCTGGCTGCTATGCATGCAATTGGAAGTTGTAGTATTCTGGGTAGAGAACGGACATGATTTAAATGACATGTTGAGGGCATCATTACTACTGTTCTGTTGGGCTGGGAACAGGAATTGGTAGAAGACTCGAAAAGGTGTATGGTTAGCAAAGCAAACAGCAAAAACCTTCATCTAGTCCACCCAAATCTTAGTAGCAGTTAGAGAAAATGTCTAATACATGGGTTCAAACATCAATGGCAGAGTTAACATGCAGAAACAGGGCAATTCATCAGCCAAGGGATAGTAGGTGTGGCTGGAAAGTACACTGTACTTTCTTATTGATGTTGGAAGACACCGAACATTAGCTCTTCATTTGCATGTTCAGTTAAGTTTCTGGACAGACTACTAAAAAAATGGAAAAAGAATAGAGGTGTTTCAAACTAATACTGGGTTGGAAAATGAAACTATCCATTCAAATGAAGACAGTAAAGGCATGAAAGAATCATAAAGAAACAAACCAAGAAAACAAAAATGAACCACACACAAAACACATGAATAATGTCATCTGTGTTAATATTGCAATTAATTATACGCAACTAATCTTGTTCACTGAAAGACAAATATCAAAAATAAGATAGAAAGTTTATCTACGGGCTGTTTTCTGTTTTCATTATTAATACACAGTGCAAGGAAGAAAGGCTGAAAATATATAAAAATGAAATCAGGCACATTTTTCAAATAGAAACCAAAAGGAAGTTGGCCTAGTAATCTAAAGACAAGACAAAACAAATTTAAAGTAAAAGGATATCACCAATGTTAAAAATAATAGTCACAGAATGATAAAATAGTAAATAACTATTAAAGAAAATATTTTCAAAACACATAATATAATAATTGTCAGAAAACAAGGAATACATACACTCCACCATTGGATCTGGATAGCTAAACAAACATCCTCAGGCAATGTCAGACATTCCATTCCCCTCTCTTAAAGGCATCAAAGCAGTGCGAAAACAAAGCTAAAAACTACTATTAGCAGAGCTGAGCTAATAGTTCTTTCTTGATCAGAAAATGAGTATGTGCTCTTGTCAAAGACATCCATGATATTACACGGATTCCAGTAAATGTAAAGTATTAGCATCCAATGCATGCATCTTACAGTATCATTCAGATGAATGTCAGCAAGCTAAAGATAAGAAGCACCAGAGATAATGAAAATGAATTATACAAATGTGTTTAGGATAAAAACCAGGAATCCAGGGATCAATCTTACCTTCAGTTTATTAGTTTTGACATTTACATGGTGCATGTAGATTCAGGATGCTCATGGCTTCATTTCTAGTTCTACATGTGAGAGTCATTGATTGCAAATCCTGACCCCCAAACTTTTTGATCTTAAGCTCTTTCTCAGTGGTTTGGGAAAGCCTCCGGATAAATGTACTTTACCTGGACAGTGAACACTGGTATGGAAAATGAAGTGGGCTTGCCCCTCCACTCACTTCCTTTCTGTGTCAGCCTAAGGCAACTCTGAAGTCAGCCAACTTTGCCTGCCGAACTGAGACACTGCTATTTTCCACAGTGCCATGGCTGTCTAATGCTCTTCAGTAAGTTCTTTCCCTGGGCAATTTGAGGTCTTTAGTTAGAGAGAAGACAGTGAAAAGTCACTCTGGGCAATGGATTAAAAATTTATGAACTTCTTAGGAGACCACTGTAAGAGTAGAAGTTTTGTTTTGTTTTCCTTTAAAGGGTTAACTTCTAACACACGTGCAACAGAATAGTGAGAAAGGTTTAGGGTCCTGAGTGTCATGGCACACCCCTAGAGACAGGTCTTGCCACCTGGTCACTGAGCTGTGTCTTGGTTTTTGGATGGATGCTGGAAAGACTATCAAAGTTAGAAAGAGAATGTTTACCTAATACAGAAAGAGATGGAGGGAGAGCCGCAAGAGGGAGCTGTACATGTGACCACACATATGCTTTTATTGACTGAATTCATTCGTCTACAGAAAGTTCATCAAAACCTGTAAAGGGCACCTTTACCAGAACTCTCCTATTCCACTATCTATCTGTCTTGTGGCACAAATGTTCTATGAATTGGTCTATGTGAATTAATGTTCCTATTAATAAAAGCGAATGAGGGTTGTTAATATTTATGAAGCATTTTGCACTTTCACATAAACCTAAAATGCTTTTGTGATAGGAGCATCATTTTTCCTCTCCTAAATCCATCCTGTAGCTTCAGGAAGTCTGAGTAAGAGTCCCAGACCCCAGGAATCTGATTTTTCTTTAACCTGACAAAACCAATTCAAGTAATAAAAGAAAGTACAACATCCTAAACACCTCTCCTTTTCTTTTCTTTTTTTTTAAAAAAATTGTCCTTCTCATTCTTCTCTTCTTCTTCCCTCCTCTCTCCAACCACTCATTTCTCTCTCTCTTTTCCCTGTCTACTCCTATATATCCTTTCCATATTAGGTAAGTTTGTCTAAATGACACTTAGACAGGTTTACCTACTATGGGTCATTCCTTATCAGATGGTGACTTTGGCATCTATACTTCCTTTTTTTTTATTTCCACTCATACAAACTTAACAGGTATACCGGTCCCCCCCCCCAGACGTTTCCCTTGAAAAATCAGTCTGGAAAAAGGTTGTAGTAAAGTTGAAGCTTCCATTGTGACCTAGCGATGTCTAAGCTCAGAACCTACCCTCTTTGCTGCTGCTCTTCTGTGAAGTTGCTAACCTATGGCAAATGCTATGCTGTCCCTCCTTGATTGTATTACTATACCTATGCTTTTCTTGACTCCATTTTCCCTCACATCCATTTTTAACTAGTTTCTATGATTCTATCCTCCTTGACATCCTTTTAACCAGTTATATTCAGTTTAATTTCCTAAATAGATTTCAAATACCCCTGATTTCTCCATTCATACTCCCATTTCCCAGGTTCAGGAAGTTTCTGTTTTTGTTTAAATCTCTGACTTTGTATCCCCACATTGCTGCCTCTGCTTGAAGCACAGTGTGATCTATAAAGAGCGGGACAGATAAATGCTTACATAATGTGGACTTCTCTGGCAGTATTGTTTCCTGTTCCTTTTTCTAAAGGGAAGGACCACAGTTTATGGTTCTGTCTATATGATATCCCAAAATATACAATGTTAGAAATGTACAGAATTATGAAGATTAATAGTGATCATGAAGGTGAAAGGATCCACAATCCCCCAGGAGACAGACCTCTGGGCATGTCTGTGAGGCAGTAGCTACATTGGGTCAATAGAGGTGGGAGAGACCCACTACCAATGAGAATAGCACTGTTCCACAGGATGGGGTACCTGGCTAGATGGCAAAGAGAAAACAAACTGTCCACCTGGGAAATGGAAGTAAGAATGGAGAAATCAGGGGTATTTGAAATCTATTTAGGAAATTAAACCAAATATAATAACTGGTTAAAAGGATGTCAAGGAGGATAGAATCATAGAAACTGGTTAAAAATGGATGTGAGGGAAAATGGAGTCAAGAAAAGCATAGATATAGTAATACAATCAAGGAGGGACAGCATAGCACAATGCAACCCACCACCTCACACTCCCGCTGTCCTGCCTTCTCTGCCATGATGGACTGCACCCTTAAACTCTCGGCCATAATAAGCTTAAGCTGCTTTAATCAGGTATTTTGTCACAGCAATGAAGAAAAGAAACCAATAGAAAGATGAGTGAATATTGAATGAATGACTATTTGACACATATACAATTTAGAAGTAGTTAAGAAAGCAAGCAATTCAAATCATTTTAAAAAGTTCATGTAGAAAATATAATCCTAACTATCTCTGAACAATTCATAGAGTGTACAAGCTTCATTACTTTTTAATGTACTCAATACACCTTTAATTTCTTATGTCCCTAAAAATGATTTACCCTGTGAAACACAAAAGGCACTTTATTTGTTTATATGTTTTTGAGACATGATATGCTTATGCAGCTCAGGCTTGTGACCCTCTTCCCTCATACTATGAAATGCTGGGAAAACAGGTTCCATGAATAGATCAAAGGACACTTCATATTTTATACACTATTAGGTGGTGCAGAAGGTTGCATATGACACTATTAGGTGGTGCAGAAGGTTACATATGACACTTAAACATTTATCTAGCATATTTTGAAATGCCATAACCATATATTTTTGGAAGTTTAAAAAGTATTGTATCATAAAGGTGTATACATTTAAAGATGTTTCCATTACAACTATTAGAAATGGAAAAAATTGAAGAGGATGATACAATCTACAAGCACATAACTACTGTGTTCAAACACAGGTTGGTCTTAAATTATCTATGTTGTAAAAGTAAATTGTAAACTATTTAATGAAAATTTCAATATAATTTCCTTATCAGTTAATTTCCATTGAGCTAAAATCATGTCAAAAATGTGGATTTTTGTTTTGTTTTGTGTTCATTCTCTCAGAAGTTGGTTACCTCCTTATACCACATGCCATATGTGTTCTGGGAATTGATTCATGTCACTAGGTTTGGATGCAGGCATCTTGATCCACTAACCTATCCCCTTCCTTGCTCACTGTTTTATAGTAACACTAAATAATCCTTCTAGTGTTCTGTACTGTATAACCAGTATGATGAACATTATTGTTATTTGTTATTTAATGAATAAAGAAAAGAAACAGAATTTTCAAGTTGACTTTCTTGACATCTGGTTCAATTCTGCTTATGCTACCAGAAGGATAAAGCTGCAGAGAATAAAAATAATGTACCAAACCCTCTCCCTTTCATGAAAACTCAACATGTAGTATAGTAGAGATAGAATCCTACAGCATTTTAAACAGGAAACTAAGACAGATGTAGGCAATTTTAACTTTGGCTTTTACTGATATTTTGACATGAAGCAACTAGCTGTTTATGTCACATAATCAATTCTACTATATTTAAATAATTGTTTTTATTTAGGGAAGCAGTTTTGCACAATAAGAAATGCCATGTAACTTAAACACAGCAAGTGGGCTTCCCATCTGCATCAGAAGTGTTCCCAGACCAAGTTAAATCCTTATGTTTTTATGTGAATAAATATGCCCGCACAGTCAGAGCTCTCCAAAATATGATAAGTGAAAATGAGCCTCACATTAGATCTTTAAAAACATCTGAACTTGCTAGCTGAGATCTGTAATTCCATATCTGTGAATCTGTAATTTGTGAATACTTAGCTTAAAAAATACATAAAAATTCACTTCGACTTCCTGTTTTAATGGACTAAACCTTGGCTTTCTGAAGTCCATAGTTTCTTGAAAGCAAACCAAGCCAAATGGTTTCTACTTTGTAGTTATAAATGCATATGGAAAACTATTTCAGGATCCTGGCATACTCAATATTTTAGCACAATTTTTTTTTCTGGAAGAATATAATTTACTTAGGTGATCTAGGGTAAAAGATGAAGTAGCTAGATGTTCTCGTCTGCCCCAAAGACTCTTGAATAAACAGAGTCTCCTAGAACAATCCAGGAGAGTTGTTAATCTACTGAGAACAGATATAAACCTTGTGACACTGAGACAAGGGGGTCTTACCTTCACATCCTTGATGTTCATCCTCGTTCCCTCCTTTCCCACAAATATGTCATCTATGTCCACTAGGATGTACCTGTCCAAAGACAAGGTCAGTCTCTTCCCCGACAAGAAGGAGATGGCATCAATGAAGATGAGCTTGTGCAGCCAAAAGTTCAAGTTGTTTCCAAATAGAACTCGCTGGATTCCATCATGGAGCCCCAGGTCGTGTATAATAGTGGCATAAAAAGCACCTTTAGAGACGGGGAGAGGGAGATTTCCTGGGGTCTTCACTTTGGCAAATATTACCGGTTGGTATGCCGAGTGGTTACTCTGAAACACTGTCCAGTCGGTTCCAGGTAAGGAACCCTTCTCCAGCTTGGACGATTTGGTCAGGTGGAGCAGTGGGGAATGAGGGTTAATGCAAAAATCTTTCACTACCAGGTTCCCACTCATGGAAAATGGGAGACCTTTCCACTGGAAGCTCTGCGGATGCTTCTCACTAATTTTGTGGAATCCGATGATACCCACACCATATTCTATACAGTATTTGTCCAACAGGCTTCGATTCCAAGAGTCCATGTTCAAATACTTTAAGATATTCTCATAGATGATGAGAGTATATTTGCCTTTTGCTGAGTCTGTAAGCACTGGTAGGTCCCCCTTTCCAGTGGCCATTTCGATGCGGTACTGGAACCGACTGGACTCCAGGATCATGATGATGTCTTGGCCAAGGGATGAGTACTGGCTCTCCACAAACACCAGAATGACAGGGTCGGTCTTCCACACGTCAGAAAACTTCCCTCGCTTGCCTTCTGTTGGCCTGAATGGTGCGTGCTGCAGCTCTCCACACTCCACGTCGGAAGCCATCTCAGAAAGCTCACTGTCCTGCTTGTAGCCACTGTACAAGTAGTAGGCAGAAATAATAATGCTCACCATGCAAAAAGTGGCGAGCAGAATAACTGTCCTTTGAAAGTGTCTGTGGAGCTTCATGATAAAATTCATGCTGCTGGGGCTTTCTGTGATGATGTCAAGTAATACTGGGAAAAATAAAGTAAAACCAAAAGAAAAAGGTGGTGTTTCAGCTCCTTCCCAGGCCCGGTCAACAGCATATGTCACCATCGCAGCACATCTGTATTTCTTGATTGGGACTCAGAGGAGGTATAGTCTGAGAAAGAGAAGACAGGGTAAACGTTCAGTCTTGAGCATTAAAATGACTCAGTCTGGGCCTGGCAAGATGGTTTAGGGGTTAAAGTCTTTGTCTCTTAAGCAAAAGGACCTGAGTTTGGATCCTCAGATCTCAAAAAGAAAAACAAACTAAAAATAAACAAACAAACAAAACAGAATATGGCACTGGCCTGTAATTCTGGTCCTGGAAGGCAGAGCTTGGGAAATACCAGAGCAAAGCAATAAATAAGTAAACAATCCAGGATGACTCCTGATGTCACTTTTGTGCCTCTATAGGCACAAACACATAGACACACTCATGTGAGAAGAAAAACAAAAAATCAATTTTTTCTCTGGTTGACTAGCCTAAGCAGCAGAGCATAGGCAGATTATCTGGGGTGACTTACACTGGAAAATGTTACTTTCCTTCTCCCACATACAGTTGAGGATATGGATGAAATGGAGTAGGAAGAGGCCTGCATTCAGTCTAGCTCTCCATCCCTAACACAGAAGGGTCACTGGGCTGGTAAGAACCTTTTCTTACTGTCAGGTAAAATGCTGTCATGTCAATAACAGAGACTTGCAAGCATACACAGGCTTACCTTATCACATCTATTTGCTTCTGTCATCCCAGTACTTATCATGGATCATGCAATGCATGTTCAAGCTAGGCATATTTAGTTACACGTACTTAAAATTCTAAAAGGTTGATGTGTTTCATGAAGCCCACAATTAAGAGTCGTTTTGCTAAAGAGTTGTTAGCACAACGAATTCTGTCATTCTACATATATTTCATATTACTTTGAGAAGCTATCCTATACTAATTCATTTCATTTTAAAGCTTTTTACAAGGGCTGGTGACATGATTCAGCAAGTAAAGAATCCTGTATGTTAACCTGCTGACATGAGTTTGACACCCAGAATCAATATGGTGGAGCAATGTCTCTCTCTCTCTCTCTCTTTCTGCCTCACTTCCTCTCTCTCTCCCTCTCTCTTTCTCCCTCTCTCTCCCTCCCTCTGTTTTAAGGAAACACTTTTAAAAAGAAAAATCCAGGGTTGAGGAGATGGCTCAGAAGTTAAAGCCTTTAGCCTTTATCTTGCAAGCAGAAGGACCTGTTCAGATCCCCTAGTTCCCTGTGTAAATGTCCCATTGGTAATGAATGACAACAATCCGTAATTCTGGCTCTGGAGGGCAGAGCTTGGGAAACCCCAAGAACAAAGCAAAAAGGAAGTAGAGTAATCCAGGATGACTCCCTTGCGCCTCCACATGCACACACTTAAGTGTCTCTTTTTTAATTATTTTTTTTATTTCCACTCATACAAACTTAACAGGTATACAGGTCCCCCCTCCCCCTCCAACCCCCTATCACCTGTGGCCCCCTCCCCTCCCTCTTCTCTCCCCTTCCCCCAGTGCCTCCCCCTCCCATCCTCGGAGCATCCTTTAATGTGCATGCCAAACTCTCCTCTGGGTCCTCCTCTCCGATCAGATGCAAGGACCCAGTGGCATTTCCCAGAACCCTTTCCGGTGTTCCCGTTAAGCATAGGAAGACTTCTGAGGCTGTCAATCCCTTGCCTCCAAGGATCCTAATGCCTTTAGCAAATGCTAGACTTTGTGGGGTCAGTAGTGTGTTGGACATTACGCAGGGCATGTAAAGTCCAAACATGATTGCTTCGGCCCTAACTTGTGTGGAGTATCTTGCATATCATTACTCCTCCTGTCCTTGTGCTCTTACAATCATGTACACCAACGTGCCAAATACCCACATGCAACACACACACACACACACACACACACACACACACACACACACACACATACACACAAAACTCCTTTGGAAAGAGCAAATAACATCCCATAAACCAGCTGATTATTCTAGATTAGTGTATTTTTTAAATTAATTCATAACAGTCACAAAGAGAGAGTAACAAGAATTGTGCAGCACTTCCTAGCTTCTTCACCTCTGGAGCATGCGGAATCAGCAGGACATCATGCATTCCAGTAGATTTCTCCACAGAGTCAGCTCAGTATTATTTTATTTCTGCTTTTTGAGAAAGAGCTCAGTAATTACATGAAAAGTACTATGAAAGTGTTTCGAAGACATAATGAGAATGCTTGCAGTGTCACACACTGCCTTCGTATTCAATAATTAAATCCCTTTCAAGTATTAGCGACCTTTGAAATTTAATATTAGCTACAAGAAGGAAATACAGGTGTTTCTTAGAGCACAAGTTTAGCAGACTTACAATCTTGGCGCTTATAAGGAACTAACACGGAACATAAAAAAAGAAAGAAAAGTTTTGTTATTGCTTTCATGACTTGTTCAAAGACAACTGGTAAGACAGCAATGATGGAAAATAGTGTTTGATGTTTTTCTTAATTTTAAGGCTTCATTTTTATCCTAAGTTCAGTGTTTGTAGCACTCTACTTCTTGTACCTTTTTTTTCAGATATGATGAGGAGGCTAAAATAAATGATCACCAAGATTTTAGACATAAATGCTATAATATTCATGTGAAGTATGCAATGAATATTATTTTGAGCAACATGCACTTAAAATTTTAAATAATACATTTTAGAATGCAAATATAGGATATTTATCCCATGAATTATATATTATAGTTTATTTGTTCAAATATTTAGAATATCTAAGTCCTTCATTCAAAATTTTATGGAGTAGTTACTTTTCTACTTTAAATATATACTTACAGGCTGGGAAGGTCGCTCAATGGTTAAAACCCTTGCTGTTCAAACAAAAGGACAGACGTTTTGGGCCCCAATTCCCTTGTAAAATTCTGCATGGGAGTGACAGCCCACCTGTCATTTCCACCTCAGAGAGGAGAAACTGGGAATCCTCAGGGAGAGACTGGGAATCCTCAGAGCAAGCTGGTTGGCAAGACTGGCTCTATCAGTGCACTCTAGGATTAATTAGAGACCCTGCTTAAAAAGAATAAAGTAGAAGATCAATAGAGGATGATTCCTGATATTAGCCTCAGGGCTCTACAGCCATTCATATCCTACATGCATACATGCATCCACACACATGCATGCATACTCTCCCATAGATATAAGGAAATGGAAAAAAGAGAATATGTACATGTTCAACATTGTAAATTTCTTTAAAAGATTCTAATGAAAATTTGAAATCTTAATATGCTGTATAAACTCAGGAAAGTGCTTTCTGAACAATGCTACCCTTTCCCTTCTTTTGGCCAGAACTACCCACCCCCATTGGGCCTTCCATGCAAGTCTTACTAAAATATTGACAGCAAAAATCTTTGAGTAATATCTCTCTTTCTTGTAAGACTGAAGCTTCCAAAGGTAAACAGCTTCTGTTATTTCCAATTATTTTTCAAGGAAAAAAAAAACAATGAGATCAATAAGGAAACTCTTCAGCTCTTGGCGCACTCTCACAGAAATACACGGGAATCTACAGACTTTTGTATAGTCGGGAGTTCTATGAGTAACTAGGGAATAAGCACACTGGTCAGCATGACGGGGTTCTCATGGACAGGTTCTCACTGCCTTCGCCAGTGTGATCACACTGTGATACAATGAGTGGAATGGCCAAAACAAACACACAAGCCACTTAGGCAGGTGTTCTTGAGCAAATGCAGGCACCAAAAAGCTGGACCCCTTATCAACATCACCCCTTCCTCCCATTGTCCTCTGTAACTCTCTGAAGAATGCGTGATATAGGAAGGCAGAACAGTGAGGCATCATAGGCATCCTGGAGCTGCTGACCCACGCAGATGCTGTCCAAAGCTCTAGAGGCTAAGCAACATGTCTAAGACATCACAGCCACTAGATGATGAGTGGACAACCTGCACCGCAGAGTCACATCTGGAGAAGACAACCCCTGAATCTCTTGTGCTTTCTCACTAGGAGCATGCAGGGATCTATCAGTGTGTGTGTGTGTGTGTGTGTGTGTGTGTGTGTGTGTGTGTTTGTGTGTGTGAGTGTTTGTGTGTAAGGAACTGATCCCTCTGAGTCTACAGTTTCTTACCCAGAAGCAATGATACTATGATCCTTTCTTCTTAGAGATTTTCTTTTTAAACATTTTATATATTTTTTAATTAGCTTGAAAATTAACAAGTTTCCACATGGCAATTTCATGCATAATTCATTTCAGCTGGTTCTACCCCCACCCACCTTCTCTCATCTGTACTGTTCCCTGCTACTCTTTTGACCCTGGTACCCTCTCCAATTCTCTTCTCAGTCCCTTCATTTTTATATCTTGTTTTTATATCTCATGGCTCCCATTACAGTTTCATGGCATTTGGCCTCATTTTCTCCTACCAAATACAACATCTTTAAAAAAGAAGTTAGGAACCATGTATCTGAGGGGAAAACACATCCTTTTCTGAGCCTGGGTTAGCTCTCTCATTACATAGTTTGCAGTTTTATCCAATATTCTACCAATTTCATAATTTGTTTCTTTAGGACTGAATAAAACTCTACCATGAATATGAACAATATTTTCATTATCCATTTATCTGTTGATGGACATACAAACAGAGTCCATTTCCTTGCCATTGTGGAAAAAGCAACAATAAATATGGATACTAAAGCTACGCCACTCCTAGACATGTACCCAAAGGACCCTATATCCCAGGGTTTTAATGATGACTATGGCAGTAAGCCAGGGCTTCTTTCCACTCATAATCCTTTTGGACCTGAGAATGATTTATGAAATTCTGTGTATATACAATAGATATGCAAATCAAAGATTTGCTGATAAAAAATCAGAAAGAATTTATTTTTATACAATTCCCAATACATACATATAATTTCACTTGTTAAAGATGAACAAAATTGCATACTAGTGAGATTGATTTCTTTTCCAAAAAAAAAGTAAATCCTGGCTAAATGCTTGCTACTGTAGTATGAAAAATATCTTTGACATCTTTCAAAGTTGATTGATATTTCAATTTTTATAGTCATTGATGCTTAGAACACTATTCTTTGTAAGTACATATAATGAACAAAATGGAAGAAGTAGGTTTAAGGCTATTTCACAAGTTGTTGGGGGATCCTGGCTTAATACTCAACACAAGTTCATTTGGCCATTTTTTAATGAAATTCAAATCAATGGAACTCAAATATCAATTTCAAACTTCAGACATTATAATATAATTCGATTCGAAGATATGGAAATGTGATACTTATACTGAGGAAGAAAGAGATAGGAAAACATTAATGGTCTCTGTTTACTGCATTTAACCCATATTTCTCTAAGGGAGGAAAACTTACTGTGAGCATTGAAAACACCACAGTTTATAGCATAGGATGCCTTGTGCCTAGACAGAGGTGTTTTGGGCAGTGTTCTTTGATGCTGAGTGGCAGGATGGCACATGTACATACAGTGTACACATAGTGTGTGTGAGCCAAGATGCCAGTGATGTATCCTGACATATCACAGGCCAACACTGTATTGCATGTTTCACTTTGGATTAATTTTTCATTTATTGCATAGCCAGGAATCCCTTGTTGATATATTTTATAATTCCCACATTCTGTTATCCAATTCCATAAGGCATTGGGACCCACAGTTTAAAAAGCTGGGGTATAAAGTATTCAAATATGTTAGAATAGTAGCGTCTGACATATGGATGAATAAACAAAATTCTGTTACAATTGTTGGAAATATCACATGCAAGAAGTACTGGAAAATGGTCAACGAAAGTACACTAAAGGTTCATAGAGGGCACTGTAGCTTAAGTGGATGTAGTGATTAGATATAGATATCAACTCGACAATGGAAGGCTCCAGTTCTAGGCACATTTGTGAAGAATTTGTAGTTGAATTAAGCCCTGAGCTTGCAAAAGATTGTCTGGTTGATGGGGAGGACCTAGTCCATGGTGGGTGGGATTATTTAAGTCGTGTGGTATACTTCGGAATACTTGGACAGGTATGCTGTCTGGCAAGTCAGGTTTGTTCTTCTCTCAGCAGTCCTGTGGATATCATGTGGCCAGTTTCCTCAGCATCCCCCCTTCCCCCTGTGTTGGTATCAGTTTTCCTGCCAAGTTGGACTAAGAAATGTAACCAAAAGATTGTAAGCTGAAATAAAACCTCTTGTTCTCATAAGCCATTTTGCTGTGAATGTGTCAGCAACATGCAGAGTAACTGCAACAGTGGGAAACACAGAAATCCGTATTTGGTATTTGACAAAGCAGATGGGTTTCCATGCAAGCAGGGGTTTCAATCAGAGGCATAAAAACCCCAGGTCCAAGGGTTCCTACATAACCCTTCTTTCTTTAGTTTAATCATACAGTTCCTGATTTTCATTGCCATCTACTCTCCAATTAATTCCATATGCTTATTTGAAACACAGACCCCCTCAGTTTAAGCCCTAGGGCTTCCAGTCAACTCGCAATGTGATGAGACAGTCAAGAGGAGCATTATCAACTCTGTCTTTTGTTACAACAGGTCAGCCATGTCGACTCTGCTGGACTCATGTCAGAAACAAATTCAACCTGTGCACAATGCATTTCTGATCTTTCCCATAAAATTGCCTTTATCTCCCATAGAACCTGACAGTTCATTCTTCACAGTTCTTTTAGTTCAGTAGAATCTATCTATGTTAATCCAAATCCCCCACCCCTTTGCATATCCCAGAACTCACTGGACCCAAGACTCACCTCTCCCTGTCCAGGTAGCCCAGCTCACTTGTCTCAGACCTTCCTGGCTCTCCCTACACTTTCCTCAATGTGGCATCAAAGTAGAACTTGGATTATATCTAACTGAAATGCAATGTGTGGCTGCGTACTTCTCTTGCAAATTAAAATCCCAGTGCCTATATATGCCCACAAGATCCTGTTCTGACTTCTCCTGGTTAGATGGTATGCTTCACTCAAAGCTCCAGAAAAGCAGGTCTTTTGGTTTTGTTTTTCCACAAAGATATTCTCTCTCTTTCTCTCTCTCTCTCTCTTTCCCCCTTTTTTTCTACCTTCCTCATTCTTTTACATAAAAATCTGTAAATTTTTCTCCACTTCATCTTGCTTTATCCTGCAAATGGAATTTTCCTCCAGATCTGTGAGGCATCCTGGACGGACACTCTCCCATCAGCCACCTTGTACTTCTTCCATAGTGCATTAACAGTTCCAGTGTCTTGGTGTTCTGTGTAGTCTTTTTCCAAGGAAATGGAAGCATCTCTAAGCACCTGTACGGCTCCTTCATTCTTGGTAACTAACACAATGCTACATAAACGATCATCTCATTGAATACTGCTCAATGGGTGAAAAAATGCCTCTACTAAATTTTATAAATAGCAGCTGCATCCACAAAGGAGGGCAGTATTCAAGTCAAACCATCTTCCCTGGATGTGCACCTCCATCAGTCACACTGGCCTCAAACAGTCAGAGCAATAATATAAACGTTGAGAACAGCAGTGGCCATTTTGACCAAGCCATCAATCATGCACATTCAGAATGAGCCTTTTTTCTTGCTTCTACTCAAATATATATTTTTCTCATTCAGAGATTTTGCAGACTTCAGTGTTGCTATAGTTGCTTGGTGATGGTGCATTTTTTTAAAACTCCACCAAGAGAACATTAGCCATTACCTAATTACTTATCATTAACAAAAAGCAGAGAGGCAGTAACTTTCAGGAGCCCAGACTGTTTCAGACCCACATTGAATAACCGGGTGAATACAGGCATACAATTTGCAAAGCATAGCTATATCTGCCAAAGGAAGTACCTACTCATCAATGTAACTGATCTTTTCTCTTCCACCAACACCCACTATCGTTCCAAAGTAAAAATCAATTTCAAATGAAATAGAATCATGTTAAAATTGGCAGAACAAGAGATGTGAAAAAAGACTACCATCTGGAAAATGAGTATTAATAACTGAAGAACTACAGGTTCTAACATAAATGAAAGATATTTGAAAGATCTTGATAATATTCCTTTCTCAAAACTGCATTTTATACTCCTAAAAATGCATTTGTAGGCTTCAAATATTCTTCTTGAATGTGCTAAAAGTAATTTAGTCACATTAAAATTGACACAGAACATGCTTTTCATTGGAAAAGAATATGCGAAATTATGTAATGTTAATTGAACCCAGCTTTGGTAGGCGAGCAAATAGGGGTCTGCGTGGAATACTACCAAGAACACACTTTGTTTCTGGAACTGTGACTTTATAAAGATGAATGGGAGAAAGCTGTACTTGGGGTTATTAGTTTTGCTTGGTGAGTTCAGAAGAAAATGACCACCATAACTTCTCCCTCCCCTTTGCATTTAGAGATGTTGAAGCACAGTCTGAGTTCTTTTGTCCTCATGTTATGGCATCCAGGAGGCAGAAGTTGAAATTCATGCCTTTGCTGTCTGCCATCTATTCTCTTCAAGTCTATGAGACTTGAAGAGAAGGGTCGCCTATCACTTCTTAGGTTGAGCTAGAATATATATACCTCACAGTGAGAAGGTGCAGCTTTGAGAAGTTAATTTACCCTTAACATCTCCGTTCTTCATCAGAATCATGGGAACAAGAGGAAGTCCTTAGTGCCTGGACCATAAGATGTGGTTTGAGTGTGCAATGCAGTTGATGATATGAGTTTTGATCTGTGTTTGAGGGCATATTACATGAGGTAGAAAAGGAAAGTCAGCCAATTTTTAGTGAGAAGATAATGCACAAAGAGCAAACAGAAGAATGAGAAATATGACCAGGAGGGAGTTCTCAGGTTCTGCTCTCTAGTTTAGGGACGCATCAATAAAGATGTTGGACCAAATTTCTTTAGGAATCTTTGAGAGTCAATGACAACTCAGCTGATTAGCAACTAAACTCAAATATATATACACTTAAGGAAGTGACCACATTTAATTTTCCTGGTTATTGCTTTATTTTTTATAATCTTTATTATTCTTTGTATTTCATAGATGAATATAGTCAACTTATGATATTTTTACACTTCAATCCCATCTTCCTTCCTTTTCCATTTCAGTTCTTTCTCTTCTCTACCAGTCTCCCTCCCTCCTATTTCTATGTTTTTTTTCACCTGTGTGGAACACAGAGTTTTATCTAAATTGCCTTTGATGGCATATGCCTGAGTACTTGCTGAAGCATGAATCATACATCAGTGGGTATAGCGCTGAAGAAAGCCCTCTTCTACTATCCCCCTGCAGCATTAGGCTCCAACAGTGTCTCAGGGAGTATAGGAACTCTCAAGATTTCTCCCCTTTCCATGGGGAAATGTTGACAGGACAATTCCCATGAAGATCTTGTAGAAATATGTATTCATGGATGTGACAACCCTGTCATATCCAGAAGATAATGTCTGACCACACCCCTACCCCTATCAGGCTCTTACAATCTTACCACTGGACACTGGTTCATGTTTGGGACACAATGCTTTCTAAATAAATGGAAGATGAATTCTAATGAGTGGTAGAGGTGGATGACATTGCTGCATAGATTGTCTATATTACATGAAGAGATACATCAAGTTTGTGTATTTGATAAGAGATGTGTTGAGAGGATGTAAAACAGTGGTGACTAAAATGCCCCTACTCAAAGAGAATTCTTGCTCATTTGCTTACCAGAAATGTGCTTACTGGAAGTTAACCTCTCAATGTCTCAATTTCCTCATACTTGAAGTAGGAAGACAATGGACCAGAAATAATATTTGTGAAGACTGCATTTATACGTAAAGTGTATAGAATACTGACCACATAGGCAAACATGTGAGTGTGTGACTATTATCTCAGCAGCTTATATCTCTATAAAATAACTCTTTCCAACAACTTGAGTTTCTCTGATGGTTTTTCATATGCATTTGTCCTGTCCTGTAAAACCAAATTCTACAATTCTGGACAAGTAGGAGAAGGGAAGCAAGCCCAGACCCAGAGAGGCAGGCTGTCGAAGGACACTTCTCATATGTCAGAGTGGAGTCTGGAGTCCAGTCTCCTTTCACTCTTTCAAGCACTGTACTGAAGAGAGCTACAACTACTCAAGAATGAGAACTCTCAGTGATTTATAAAAGATTTTTTGAAAATATGTGCTATTGACATTAATTGTAGTAGGGTTCATTGTCTTCTATTCATGGAACTTACATGAAAATGGTGTATATTTTGTTCAGAATAACATAAATATTTACAAATCATTTATCATGATAGCCAGATGCCTAAGTATATGGCTTTTATTTTAAAAGCAGATAAACAAATCCTAAATACCAATCGTTTGCTATAATTAAGAGTACCTTGTGTCACCTAACATTTTTGCATGTGGTATTTTTGTGGTCCAGCAGCTCCTCTCCATGTAAACAGGCCTTCTTTGGTTTTCTGCTCCTCTACAGTAACTGGTTCCTGGGGAAAGTAAGCAGTCACTACTTTCCATAGGGTGTAGGTTGGGAAGTTATTGAGAGGAGTGCATATGTCCTTAATTCTGTTTCTCTGTTTTCATACAAAGTGCACACAAATCACAAAAGTACTGAATTTTACTTTGAGTGTAGTCTTGACAAATGTTCTATGTTCAGAAGTTGACCATAATCATCAATGATTAAGTGAAACACCAGCCAGGTATCATACATTAAAGAAAAAGAATCATAGTATTTTTGTAGGTTTAATTTTTAAAATAAGTTGAGCATTGCATTTTTGGCTATAGATGTTAATAACTTGTTCACAGCAGGTAAGATTCAGAGAAAAATCCTCACTTGCCTTGTGATAGCCTCAATTTTTGTAAACCTTCCAATTACATCAAAAATTAATTCTAGTAATTTGCTGTCACCTTCAGAAATGAAATTTCATCAAGAATTTTTTTTTAAAAAAAGGTATCTTAGAAGTGAACCAAACTCAACCATGACCCATTTATCTAGGAGAGAAAAGTTTCATTGGCTCACAAATATTGTAGCGACCTCAGAAAGATTATGAAGAAAATCCCTAACTGGAGTGACCCATTTGCAATAGATATTTACCTTCACAAAGGGACAAGCCTTCTGTTTCACTATGAAGGCTGTAAACAAGACAACCCCAGTATTATGGAAAGAGTAGATTCTGTGCTCACTAGAGAAGAAAGACAATGGCTTTTGTCTCACAGTGTATTCAATAATACATTAAACAATAATTTCTTTCATATTTGTATTTGAAATATCCTCAAATCAAAGATTGACAAGGGACTATGACAGAATAAAAATCCCTTGTGGTGAATTATTAAAATTTCTCTTTCATCTTTCTGCTCTCTTGTGAATAGCATTGTTCCACAGCTGATCATATATTTTCTAGGGGCAAGAAAGAGGAAGAGAAAGAAAGAAAGAAAGAAAGAAAGAAAGAAAGAAAGAAAGAAAGAAAGAAAGAAAGAAAGAAAGAAAGAAAGAAAGAAAGAAAGAAAGAAAGAAAGAAAAGAGAAAATGAGAAAGAGAGAAAGAGAGAGAAAGAGAGAGAGAAAAGAGAGAGAAAAGAGAGAGAGAAAAGAGAGAGAAGAGAGAGAAAGAGAGTTTGAGGTGCTCATTTGGACATACAAGTTTTATGCTGTTTTAACTTATATCTTAACCTAATATGAACATAGCTGTATATGTTGCTTAAAAGTGTTTCCTGACTGCTCTTGCAAACTAAATGTGACCATAACCTAATACACTTACAAAGAACACAGACATTAGATAACTTTTAGGTTTAAACAAGGTCTAAGTGTTGAGAAAACTAGTTGGAAAATATTTAAGACACTTAAAGAAAGTAATTAGGTCCTTCCCTGCCTCCTCCCTCAAGGTGGGCATATTAAATGGAAAGTACATTTATTTACTTTTAACTTAAAGCTTTTACATCAGATAACTAAATTGGTTATTTCTTTTCACCTGCACTTAATTTTTAATACCACAAAATCTTAAATAATGCTTACAAATGAATTGTCAAATACAAAGCTTTATTGAGGATCATTACTGTATGATAGCTATGTTTAAACCTTTGATGCTATTTCCCCAACTCAAACAATACAACAGGCATATATGGTCGTTTTAACAAAACTGCTGCAGAATAATTTTGAGTTGTTAGTAGAGACTTTAATCAAACTATAAGGGAACATCTCCTTTATACTCTAATGAAAGTGAAACTTTAAACTTAGCCCCAAATAGTGAAATAATCTTACGCGTCGCTTAACTTAATAAAAAATCTCTACTTCAAAACTAAAATAAAAGCTTCGGTTCCATCACAAAACTCTTGATGGGTTGAAAACAAAGTTATCTCTTAGTAAAAAAATCCCTATACTTATGTGTAAGTCACTAGTATATAATGTTAATGAGCAGATGCCCTTACCTGGAATTAAGATTCAAGAAGTTGCAAAATGCCCGACAAAGTTTCAGCAGACAGTAGGGAAACTGCAGAGTACATCTGCAACCACCCGCTCTCTGGCTTCACAAGTGGCGGCAGTACCAATCCTGGCCCAGTCCCTTCGTGTTATGTAACATCTTATTAATATTAGCCATCAAACTGCTACCAAGCTGGCAAGGCACTAGAGGGCAAGAGTGTCACACACAAGACCCCTTGCCCAGGGACATTGTTGGTACCAGTGGGGGAAGACAGATGCTAACTACGCTGATAAATAACATGCTGTCTGCACGCCACAGCGAACTTAGGATGTTTCTCAACGCATATCTTAAATGCCAGTTTTTCCCCTAGCCTAGTTAACAGGTTAATAAATATGCCTAAGCACACAAGCACGCTATGCAGAAACTTTCTGGATTGTATGGAAGCCCATAGTGCCCAGGGGAGGCTGGTTTTCATTGTTGAAAGAGACCTATTACAAACAGAAGAGAGAGGTCTTAGCAATTAACTAGTGTAGATTTCAATCCCGTCCCTTCAGGAAGCAAGAAACTTGTGGAGGCCACGGCGCCACCGCTGCAGCCCGCGGTTCTAGTCGCCAGGTTCGGAATTCTAGGCGGGGACCAGCGGTGCGGTGCGGGGACCTTACCTCGGGCTGCAGCGGTCCGCGCGCATCCTGCTTCCCTGGTCCTCCGCGTCCCCGGCTGGATGTGCGGCTCGGCCGTCCGGGCGGTGCGGAGCTGCAGCCGGCGGCGGCGGCCCGCGGTCCCCCGCGATCCCGCAGGCAGCGAGCCGAGCAGGGCGGTGGCAACCGCGCGGGGCTCCTGCGCTCTCCCGGACGCGCACCGCGGCCCCGACCCGCCCGGCCCGCCGCGCCGCCGCCCGCGCCGCCTCCTCCCGGCGCGCGCACGGGGGACCCGAGCCGCACCCGCCGCCCGCCGAGCCCGCCGAGCCCGCCGCTGGGGCCCCGAGCTGGAGATCGCGGGCGCCGCCCAGCCTGCGCGCTCGGATCGCACCTTCGGCGGGGGGGGGGGGGGGGCAAAGTCAGGGACCCGCCGCGTCGTGCCGCGCGGGGCCAGTCCGGCCGCCCCAGCTCCGCCGCCCCTTTTTTGGTACTGGCAGCGCAGCTCCGGGGGGCTGCGCGCGGCTGGAGGGCAGGAGTTTCCTCCGCTGGCAAGCTGTCTGAAAGGCCATGTGTTCAGGCCCTTCAAGACAAGTGCAGGGCCAAGAGGCAACTGAAAAGGCATTTTGGATCTAAAGGAAGGCTGTGCTCCCCACACTTCAATGTGGTCCAGAGCACGAGGCTTGTTAAGGATCTCCTTTGGCTCCGCCAACACACTTCTAGCACTTTCAGTTAGTGGAATCCACTACTGGTAACTTGCAAAGGATGTTTATAGTTTTATTTCCCCACATCCTCTTGGCGGATACTAGATACTATACCCGGGTTATTTTGGAGCTCCATCCAGTTATTTCAGGTGACATCAGTGACTGCTCTGATTTATTGGACCTGAGTGACTCCAATGCGCGGTCCCGGGTGTTAGGAAGTCCTCCTGGAAGCATTCCAAGATCCACTGTGGCCTTCCTTAAGCAAGTGGAAGCTTATCTTCTGGGCTCTGAGCAATGAAGTTGTGACTTTGAGTCTCCCTGTCACCATGTGAGGACTGAATGTGACGCTGTGCTCAGGGAGACAGTCCCCAGAGTTGGAGAAGGGAGACGCTCGAATGGAGATCGTGCTGTCTGAATCCAGAGATGACAGAAATGAGTTTAGCTCATGAATGTTTTTAATACATGAATCCATAAATTGACTTTCTACTTTGGGCAGCTGGAATTGCATTTTCTACCCCTAAGAAGTAAAGGGGTACAAATACATAGACGTCAATATTTTGGTTGTTTATTAACAATATTAGGACATTTGGACAGGTAAAGTAAGACCCTAAGTTGGATCACAATATCTTCAGTTAGTTGGAATTTTGTTTATCTTTGTTCTCTGTCGTGTGTGTGTGTATGTGTGTGTCTATATGTCTGTGCCTGTGTCTATATGCTAAGGATCCAACCTAGGAGTTTGCACAGGCTAAAGAAGTGCTCTACCAGTGCACTGCGCATGACACTGTAACCAAATGACATGTACCGGATTGATTTTCCTAATTTCATTTTTATTAGAGCCTACCAAGGGAATCTCATGCCTTTTAAGAATGTCGAGAAAGTTTTTTTTTTTTTTATTCACTGGATTTCAGAGTCTGGTCTGCCTCCCAAACATCTATTCATTCATTATTATAATCATTTAAGTAATTATCAAACATTTACTCAGTGTCTCTGGGAATACAATAATGTTGAGAAAAAGCAGAAGCATTTCCTGCCTTTCAGTAGGTTACAATGTGCTGAAAAAGGGCCAGGCACTGGGACTGTTCTGCAAGATGTCAATGAACACTTCTGAACCGTTTGCTGTGTGTAGGCAGCTCTGGGAATGGCAATCGCCTTTTGTCTCTCTTTTTCTATATTCTCCACACAACACTTAAAACCCAAAAACCTCTTCTACAAAATACCATACTTAGCATATGTATGACTGTATTTTGGAATTTTCTTTTGTTAGTTTGGACTAAAAGAACAATTAAATTTTGAGTTTCTTAGAGGAACTGGGTGTTTGCCTTCACCAGTTATTGCCCTTTCCATCCAATCACTAGCAAGTGCAGAGACTTAGGAATATTTTGTCTGTGTCCCATGACACAGTCCAATCTTGTAGTTTTATTACATCTGCGCACATGTACAACAGCACTTTAATATGCACTTATATTTCTTTCCATACCTGAGCTCCTACTCTGGCAGAGAGATTATCAGGGAGCATTTGTGAGTGACAGCAGACTCCATGTTAGTCCTTTTCTTCTATCTTCCTTCCCTTCTTCAGGGCCATAGGGCCAGTAGCTCATTTTCCTGTTAGTAGAGGGGTGTTCCAGGATAGGATAACACTCTTACAGGTAACAAAGTACTTGTAGTTGGTCATGAATCAGGACCTCTCCTTAGGGAAGGACCACAAAGTTAGATATTTTTAATGTGACAAATAAGTGTGCTCACTTTGAATCTGGGAATGTACCACATTTTATACCACCTTTGGCATTTCTATCTTTTAGTATTTACTTACATATCTAGGACTCATGAAATGAAAGAGGCTCAAGCCTCCTTGAGAAGGCCTGGCCTAGATGATGTAAGGTATTTCTTTTCAATCAGAGTCCCAGCATCTGCCTATAAATTAAAAACCTACAAAGATGATTAAAATGAAGAAAAGAGCAAAACTACACGCTTTTGTATATTGAGATAATCAATCTGGTATGTAATCACTCTGATTAAAGGCATTGGATAGTAACTCATGGTTATGGAGAGAGTTAATAACATGGTTTACATAAATTAAAAATTATTTACCTCTTTTGATGAGACTTTGTTCCTCATCTGAATGTGTCTATGAGGAGGGTGCTGATAAATGAAGGATTTGGGGGAAACTCATTTTAATTAACAGAGTTCTTTAATTTTTCAGTGATCAAATGGAAGCCACATATTGATGTATTATGGCATGTTTTAAAATGCAAGTTTATATAGTGGGCATATATTTTTTGTATGCATGAATATCATAATTTCTTTTAAAATCTTCAGCATCCACTTACAGCAATGATGTTAGCCTGTTGCTTAGGATAGTGGGGTGAGGGGCAGCACAGAAACCATGTCCTAGTTGACAACTTGCTCAGACTCAAGAGACACACTCCAATGTTCTTTACTCTACCAAAACATGTTTGTCTGAAAACAGATCAAAGCCAACAAAGTGACTGGTCAAGAGAAAGAGAAATAGAGAGCATGTTCCAAAGCCGCAGATATATGATTATACCTGCCTCTGAATCTCCCATAGGCATTACCTTTAAAATGTGAACAAGGGGCTGGAGAGATAGCTCCCTGTCTCTGTCTCTCAAGCAAAAGGTCCTGAGTTGGGATCCCAGGTCCCACATAAAGACACCAGGCAGAAATGGTGGCAGTCTGCACTTCTGGCCCTGGTGGGGAGAGCCTGGGAACTCACAGAGCAAAGCAAGAAGGAAGTAGAAGCAATCCAGGATGATTTCCGAAGTCACCCTTGATCCTCCACAGGAACACACAGTGCCCTCTGATACACACACACACACACACACACACACACACACACACATACAAAATAAATAAAATATATTTTAAAAAGTGAACAAGACACAATGAGAGATATGAAATCTCACTTTGTGGACTAGCAAAGGTTAGCTAGTTGAGTAGACACAAGAAGACTTCTCTAGGGTTAGCATACATGGTGTCTTGGCCTGGAGTCTGGTTCGGTGGCAGGCTACCTTACTCTACCCTCAGTGTTTCTGATTAAGAATAGGAAGGGCCTGCGAATCTACATTTTAACAAGGATCCAGATACTGTTTATCCAGGATTTAACAAAGGGAATTCTTGAGAACACAGTGCTGTCTTTATAAATGAATACTAGCAATTTGGTTTTCAAATGTCTTTGCTTTTCCTCTTAATCACAGTAAGCATACAATAACCTCGGCATTTTAATTGGTTTTGTATATAACCAGCTAAGTAAATGAAGATTTACTTACAAATTTTGGGCCAAGATCAAGAGTTAGAAACAGGAACTTGGGTGCTTTGCTGTCACTCCTAGAGGGATCTTCCCTGGCAGATGCCTGTGTTTCTACTTCCCCAGCAAGGTGCCTCTATGCCTGATACACTCAAGGTCATTGCATGCACACTAAAGAAGAGATTATTTTCTCAGTTTCACAGGTAATGTTTTATCTTGTCCTTGCTGAAGGAAATCACCTTATTTTATTCTGTTCAAATAGTTTAAAACATTTTCTTAGCTAAAAAAAGAAACCTTTTACGCTTTGTTTTGGATAATTCCTTCTCACTTTGAAAATGCTTTGTCCCCCCAAATAGATTTTTTCCTCCTGTGTGATTAGCCTAAAATTTTATGTAAATATCATAATCTGTGTCAATAATTGTAAGCTTTGAGTGATAACAACTTGGCAAAGAATACATATTCCTTCCTGTAGGTTTAGCATAAACTTTGAAATAACTTTTGCTTCATCTTAATGTGCAAATATAAGCAACCACCACATTTCAGACTGTTCTGTGTGATTGTTCCAAGCTAGTATTTAATATTCAGGCAGGAACACATGCAATTAAGGTGTTTCTTTGATTTAGTTTGTATCATTAGAACATCGTTTTAAAGCTTGACCTCATGCCATGCAGTGCAGAGCAATTCATTGTGAGAGTAAGATGGAGTTGTCTCTATATTTGTCTGAAGACAGGCTTCCCAAAGAGCCTGGAATACATTCATTACTAACACACTGAGATGGTTCTCCACTATTGCTGTTCCTTGGATTTCAAGAGGTTGAAGACAATAAATATTTAAATAGTCACGTGAATTAGTTTCAGAACTATGTTTTTGTAAAAGTGATCTGAAAATCATTAGAAAGTAGAAACATACCAGCAAAAATTGAGACACCTAGTGCATCGTGGGTTGACAAATCCAACACTCTTTCACATGAGGCTTTAGTTTTTTTGGATTGAATTCCCCACCTACCATTTACATTAGAGAGGGACTGTGTGAAGAATGAAGTTTTAATTGGAAAGAGGGACATTTAAGTATATGACACTCAACTCAAACCACAAACAGGAACAAATCATCTCTTCAGTGATAGAGGAAACTGTCAGTAGGAAAGCTTGTCACCATGAACTATCTTGAAGTGTTGCTCATCATGTTCTGGGAAAAAAGTAGGAAATACTGTTATTTTCATTTCTTATAACTCACACATGGAGTCAAAAAATAGGAATTAATGGTGAAACACAAGATATTTCAATCATCATAATCTACAAGCATTTCCTTTTCCTCCCATGGAATGCAGGTCAGTCCTATGGAAAAGGAAATAAATGTTGATTGGACAAATGAAAATGAATATTAAAATTGTCTTTCTTTTAAGCCATGTAGAAAAAATAGATGTATTACTATTTGAAAGATTCTATGAGTAGTTTTTGCCTATGGCATTATATATAAATTACATACCCATCGCATAAGTCTCTTGTTGATTACAATGGGAGTACATAGTTAAGCAGAGAATCTTTTAGAGTTATAAAAAAGTAATAGCTTTGTATTTGTAGCAGAAAAAATTAAGCTATGTTAAATGGCCTGGGGTGGTAATAGACTTATTTTTATTTCAGCCTGACTATTCTGAGGGCAATAGTTTTCTAGATGTCTAGAAATAAAATCTTATCTCTTAACTCAATATAGAACACTATTACTTTTTAGTAAAGGATAGAACTTAAACAAAAGGAAGCAAAAAGATCAATGCAGTATTATTACTTTATAAATAGATACAATATTAGCATATTTTGACATCAGTCTTGACCAGGAAAGCATACGTCGTAAGTCTTAGCTTTATATTTGCTACTTATTAAATTTGTGCAAGAGTACACTGACATGGGTTTATTATAACTCAGAACTAGAAAATCATGTTTATCTGAGACATTGTTGTCCATGTTCAAGGTAAATTAGGTGGATTGGGAAAGTAAAGATAAAGGTAAAGAAATCAAATTAGTAAAAAGGAAAAATATTATATTCTATACTATCAACCACAGATTTTATTAGATTGTGGTGGGTCTGCATACTTCCAATGACTTGATCAAGAAAACCCCTCACAAGTGTGTCCAGTGGCTCATTCTAGTGCATTACAGATCCCATCAAGTATTATCTCTACTTTGCACATTTTAAGAACTCGGCCAGTACTTAGTGCTTGCACAAATATTGAGTACATTAAACATTTTTCATTAGGGGTCCCAATGCCTTGTTATTTAAGCATAACAAGTTATACAGAGTTAAACAAAACGAGGTCTGCACTTTGGATATGTCATTTGTCATACTTAATTTTAATCTGATCATTTACCTCATTTAGCAATTGAGAATCATGGGTCCTCAAAGAGATGAACTGAGAATTAAATATGTATGAAAATGCTATGCAGCTTGCAAAGGGTTACATGGATGCATGACTTTTTAAAAAAGAAAGATGATGGGATTTTGGGGATCATGCTCATAAAAATATCAAAACATCTCTACAGGTTTAGATAGAATTAAAGCTTAAATCCTTGTGATGAAGAGAACATGATTTATATGCAAACACTACTCTTCTTTAGAGGAAATCTAATTTTTATTTCTGATAATGAAATTACATCAGAAATAAATGTAACAGATATAATCACAGAACATTGTTTGATGTCTCCTGATCCCACACTAAATGTTTTCATTTACTTAATCTCACATAACTGTCAAGGTAGCTCCTTAACTGTCTTCAGAGTTGAGCCTCTTCCTTTCTTTAATCATAGCATTTGCTTTAGAGCATATCATAGTTAGGTATAGGTATCAACTTGGCAGTTGAGGGGTTGAGCTCTGGGCACATTTGTAGAGAATTAATGCTTAAGCCCAAAACAAACCTGCAGGAGATTGTCTAGCTGATGGGGAAGGCTCAGAGTAGGTGGGGCTATATCCTGGTATAAAATACAGAGAGCTAGTTGAGAAAGTTAGCATCCTTGTGAACACTTGGTTAGATATACTTGTCTGGCAAGTAAGGATCATCTTTCTCTCAGCCACTATGTGGAGATGGTGTGGCCAGTTCCCTTGGCCCTGGTGCTGGTGTGAGCTCTCCTGAAAGAAAGTTCCTATTAGACAAGGAACTGTAACTAGACTAAGAGAATAAACTCCTTGTTCCCCTAAACCATTTGATGGTTATTTATCAGCAACCATGCAGGCAAACTGCAACAGGGCACATGATCATCCAGAAAAAAAGGTGGCTGTTTTACAGACTGTGTGTGGTTTAGCTGTAGCTGATGGGCTAATAGAGGGAGGACTGTGCGTTTATTTCTAGCCACTTCTTAGGAGCAATGCTTAAGAGGTCTACTTGACCTCCATGTACCTTAGAACACTTTAAGGTAGGACATATGACACATTTCTAACCAATAGAAAGTGACAAAGGTGAGGGAATGTCACTCACGTGTTTGTTACTGTATGTTTGATTCCACATTGCTGAACTAATCCCAGAGTCTCTCTTTTCTGTCTTGATGGACAAAGTGATACACTGAAGGACATTATAGGCAAGCCCCTGCAAGAGGGAAGGAATTGTGGCCCTGTAGGCTACCAGCAATGTGTTCTGACAACAGCCAGAATAAACCTAGGACCTTTCTTCAACCATCAATGCAAATGAATTTTGCCACCCATTGGAGTTCGTGTGGACATGGGCTGTAGATGGGAATAAAATCTAACCACTTTCTTGCTGGCGACACTGAACTAACTAAGCCCAGGAAGTAAGGGCCGGCTATGCTCCTGACCTCTGAAAATCTTGAGAAAAGGTTATTTTCTTCAGCTGCTACATTTGTGCAAGTTTTCATATGGTAAAAAGTAGATACTGCATTGATTGCTCAGAGATAGTTGGTACATGTGTTTCCCTCTCTTCTTTTCCTTTTCACATCTTTTAAATGCTGCCTCCTAGAACTCAACTGCAACCCTCCACAAGCAGAGTCACATCTACAAGAGACGGAAGTCTTGAGCTGAGAGAGGTTCTTGAAGACTATTCATGTGAACATAACATTGATCTTATTTGAGAGATTGATTTTTATCACTTGATATGGAGTTCTTGTAAGAAACACTATAGATATTGTTAATTACTTGTTACTCATTCTAATAATTCACACAAATTATTGGAGATAAGAAAACTACCATCCTTACCAAAGAATAAAAATCATTCATTACTCTGTACTGAGAGAAACCCCTTATTATCATTGTAGTATATTGCTTTGAGCATTTTGACATAAGCTTTTGAAAAAGATCTCTACAGCAAATACATGTGACATTTGAATGTCATATCTTTTCTCTGTATATAAGATAAAGTTTGTTGGGGTTACTTAAAATATCTGGTTGCAATGTGAACAAAAATAAAATAATGTGTTAATATTAAAGAGAAAATAATCCTATCCATTCTGTAAATTAAATTTAAACATAGAAATAGTTACATTAGGTCATATGATTATGTTCACAGAAAATCTCAATAACTAAACAGACAAAGAAACTGGCTTTTAAGTCAACTCAACTATTGATGTAGTGTAGTTTATTCTAGGCATGAAAATGATAAGGATTTTTTTCTTTTGCTGAGGTTGTCTTAAGTTTTCATGTGCTTTTTGCGCATTTATGCCAATTCATACTTACCATTACTTATGTTATCATTAATTACAGAGTATTACAAGTTGAAGATTGTCCTAAATAGTACTTTGAAAGTTTTCTTTTAAATATTCTCAGGTCTGAGGCTTTCAGTAATTATCATCCTTCAGATAACGGATGTATCTAAACCTAACTCAAATCAATCTTGTCTGCCCCAAATAAGCCGATTACAGCTCCCTCCTCCACACCTCATTCACCCTTCCAGCTCCTAAGAGCTTTCAACTGTTCTGAGCTTTCCTAGATGGGCTCTTCCTGGAAAGTTCACCTGAATTCTCACTTCCTAGATGAACTTGCTCTCAAAAGACATGTGAGACCTCTGTGATTTCTCCATCTTCGATTGGAAAATTCTTCTTCCTACTCAACACTTGGCCACTGTTGCTTCTCACTGTGGCTGGACTGCCCGGAGTTAAGATTTATTAACACATGTTGGGCAGTGTGCTAATTACTTTTCTCATTGCTGTGACAAATCCTTGAGAGGAACACCTCTAGAATGGAGACATTTACTTGGACTCCTGATCCAGGAATAGTCCCTTATGGCAGGAAAGGCACAGCGGCAGAACTGCACATTGAGAGTCACAAAGAAGAGAGTTTTCCAGAGGGATGAGAGGTTGGTCTGTGAGACCCAACACTCCACTTTAAAGCCTCCTGCTTCCTCCAGTTGGACCCCACTTTCCTGAAGGTTCCAAGCTGTCTCACAACAGCTCTAGCAGGAGCCTGTAGATGATGGTTCACAGTCAAATCACTACCAGAGAGCTAAGTGAGCATCACTTAAAATTCCACTCATTATGAGGGATGACAATAACATTATTTTCAATGTTATATGGGTTAATTTTTTTAGTCATAATGAAATAAGGATGCATGAATTGGGGAAATGTAAATCAGAATTTTGAACCACTAGCAGCCTCATATTCTAAATTGGAGTTGTGGTAAAGAGGGACATTGAATTGCATTTCATTTCCATCATCCCTGGTGGATACTCATCTATCTAATCATACTGATTTATTTGGTAAATGAGCAGGAGAGAATAAAAAAGGTGTGAGGAGAATGATGTCACATTTGAGAAAAGTTAGTAATTTTTGTTTGTCTGTTTATGTGTGTACAGGCATGTGTACAAGAGGTCACTTGAGTGGGCATATCTGTGGAAACAAAAGAGTGACTTCAGGAATCATCCTGGATTGTTCTGCCTCCTGATTGCTTTGCACTGCTTTTCAGGGCTGGAATGACAGGCTGTTGCCATACCCATTTTGGCATTTTTATGTGCAATCTGGGGATCTGAACTCAGGTCCTTTTGCTTGCAAGGCAAAGGCTTTGATGCTAAGCCCTCTCTCCAGTCCCAAAATTAGGGATTTGTAGAGAGTCTCCAATTAAAGCTGAAGAGACATTTAGTATTCGATCCTTATGATGCACAAAGGACCTCACAGAGCAGATACAACCAAGTTGAGGCTGTACTCCTCTGAAATAATCCCATGATGCTTGACTGTGTCTCTATACCATTGGATAGCAGGAGCTCTGAAAGCAGCTTCCAATGGCAGAAATTTCACTGAGCTTAATGGAAATGTGGTAGCGTTTTTCAAATATGGTAGTGTCTTATAATACTGGAAACTTCAAAAATAAGTAGATTTTATCTTTACTGAATTAAACTGCAGGTGACATAATGGTCTTTCAAACTTAAAACCTTATTTAAAAGGTTGTTCTTATAAGGTAGATATGCTATTTTTAGAGAAACCACAGGAGACAGAATTAGTTGACCTGTTGAAGTTGTGGTTATCAATTCATCATCATGGATTATGAGCATTCGTTTAGGATTGTAACCATCCAACGACCACCAAGAATCTGAATTTCTTTCCCTTGTATCTTCATCTATAGTCTAGATGCTTTGCCTTTTTGGTAATAACCAAATATTTTCATAACATAACTAAATTAAATTGTATAAGATTCCTGGTACTGTTTTCCTTGAGACAATTGTATTAGCTATGCAACAGAGGAAGGGACAACAACAATGTCTTTTTGTTAGGCTCGGTTTCATACCTTCTATTCATTAATAAATTTTGTTCCTTGACAGTTCCGTGTATGTGTAGACTTTGCTCCAATTGTTCTCTAACCCTCTTCAATCTCCCTCCATCTATTGCCAGCCCCTCTTCTTCCCTGTAAATCTCATCCTATACTCAGGACTCTTGTGTTTTGTGTCCCACTGTGTGAAGCAAGAAACATTTGTATGACCACTATTGGGAAGTACCCATTTGAGTCTTACAAGTTCCCTGGTTGCTACGGACTGACTGAGTCGGGACCAGGACAGGGAATCCAGGGATCCTGAACCAGGTGGGCGAAGGAGTCGGCGATGGGAAACAGAAACGCACAACTCTAGTGGAAGGTGAATCTGAGTCCGTTTATTGGGCACGTAGCTACAGTTTAAGTACCAATTTTTTGGCAAGCAAAAGCAGGTTGCATAGGGACAAAACATAAGGAACAAAACAAATCAATCATAAGAGTGAAGGAGAATAATTGGGACATAGCCAGTGTTTTTCTGTTTTGGAGAAATCAAGCTTCTTTAATAACTGAAATATCACGTCCTAGGACAGGTTAACTATTAACCACTAACTAGAAGTTCAGTAGACAATGGTTGGCATATTTCTAAAATTCTTAGCTCACATAGCTATATTTTAGACCTGAGAAACTGCCGCAGACCAGAGTCGCAGCCTCAAGACCAGGGCTCCCCCGGACCAGGTGGAGAATAGAACACACATAACTCTCTAGGGGGGCCATGGCTTGGATATTCAAGTGCCCTAAGTGCATATAGTTGGTCCTGTTGATAGAGCACTACTGAGATATGTGCTGAAGGAATTACTAGTTATTAAAAGAATAATTTCTCCTATGATAGCATCCTTCCATTCTTTTAATAGTAAGGTTGCTTATGTGAAGGTTCCTTATGAGGAATTCCAGAAATATATTGCCATCAGTTAGATGACTCGTCTGTGAATCATGCATACTCCAAACCTGGGGTCCATACTGTAGGGGCCCCATATGCCAAGGTGGCTCTTTCGGTGTGGAGGCGATCATTGGTGGGAGTGCACTCGAATGGTCCATCTCTGTGATTTCTCATAAGAGTGCTGTTTGGGAAAGGAAAGACACAGCCCCTTTTGCTACGACATGGATTCTCCCAATTTGGATTGCAAATACCATCTCCAGGGGCAATCTTGGCATCTAGACTTTCTGGTATGATGGTCTCTTCCTTGGCCTTCAGCCAGGGTAAGAGGGTATCACAGTTTAAAGTTCTAGTGAACTGATAGCACAATCTTATGCTTCTGGAATTTCTGAGTTAGTACAATCATACATGTAACAAAATTTGTTTTGTAGCCAAGTTCAGAAATCCAGGCCAGGCTGGAGAGGTGGCTTAGGGGTTAAGCCTCTGCCTTGCAGGCAGAAGGTCCTGAGTTCAGATCCTAGACCCCACGTATAGACGCCCGGGCGGAAGCGGGGGCGGCCTGTGCTTCTGGTCCTGGTAGGGCAGAGCCTGTGAATCCCCGGGCAGAGTAAACAAGGAGGAGGTGGAGGCGGTCCATGGTGGTTCCCGAATTCGTCCGTGGTTCTACACACACACACACACAAACACACATACATACACACACACGCACACATGCATACTGCGCACAATTGAATAAAAAAAAAAAAAAGAAATCCAGGCCATTCAGGAGTTTCTATATTAAATTTTTCATCTGTTTAATTTAATCAAAGCTGAGGGATATCCTAAAGCTGTTAATGATTTTACTAAATGTTAAGCAACAGATACACGCAACAGCCAAATAGTATTTTATAGAAAGAGAAAACATGCCACCACTTATCCAGGAAAATGGACTTCCTTGAAGCCATTTTCTTCCGATGGTGACTTTGTCAGGACAGCAGAATGGACTATGCCATGGCACCTGGTGAAAACACATGGGGATAATATGCCTCTCTCATTCCCAGAACCCATCAACTGTCAATAGTTCAATAGTAAAGGTATCTTTTTTCTGGTAGCTGTGGGGATTGAGTGGTGACACTTGATGGGTGTGTGTAATAGTTTCTCTTTTCTGTTACTGTGAGAGAACACACAAAGTCAAGCAATTTAAGGGAGAAAGGGGGATTTATTCAGCTTATAGTTCCAGGGGAAGGGGGAATACAGTCTTTCATGGCAGAAATGGCATGGTTGGTGGAAGTAATTGGAGGCAGGCTAAGTCACTGTAGACATCTTGGAGACTGATAGCTGCAAGACTGCTGCTCCAAAAGCTGACTTCTCCTTGAGGAAGACTGGGACTAATCTACCTCAAGCCCACATCTGTGACCACCTTCCTCCAGCAAGACTCCACCTCTTAAAGGTGCCACAGCCTTCCCAGCACCTGATACTATAGGAGACACATTTCAAACCATGACAGTGTGTTACCCTTCAGCCACCACCCTAATCCTTGACTTTTTATTTTTTCCCTTACATAAAACAAATAAGAAATTTTGAGGTTCTTATTTGTTAGTAGAGGAATGAAGCCTTCTAGTTCAGTCTTTTATTTCTTGGAATAGACTACATATATTTTGAGGAAATGAATATTTACTTTTTGTAGTGTGGCATTTTAACTGCATAATTAAATAAGAAAATCATCTATTTATATTACAAAAATCTGATACTTATTCTAAATAATACAGATGTTTTCTCATTCATTTTGACAAAAAGAACTCTGTTTTCCTACATTTCACACAATTTTATATAGAAATATTTTCTTTTTTTACCATTTTTTATTATCCCGCTCATACAAACTTAATAAGTACACTGGTTCCCTCCCTCCCTCCTCCTCCCCCCACTCCTCTGCTCGCCCTAACCTCACCCCTCCATTCCCACCCCCCAGTGCCTCCCCTCCCCCAATCCCCTGAGAATCCTTTAATGTGCATGCCTGACTGTGTCCTCTGGGCCCTCCTCTCCGATGACATACAAGTACCCAGTGGCATTTCCCTGAACCCTTTCCTGTGTTCCCCTTAAGCATAGGAACACTATTTTGGCTGTCAATCTCTTGTCTCCAAGGATCTTGGTGCTTTTAGCAAATGCTAGACTTTGTGGGGACAATAGTGTGTTGGACATTGCGCAGGGCATGTAAAGTCCAATTATGATTGCTTCAGCCCTAACTTGTGTGGAGTATCTTGCATATCATTGCTCTTCCCATCCTTGTGCTCTTACACTCTTACTGCCCCCTCTTCCACAAATGTCCCTGAGCTTCAGGATGGGGAGAGATTAGGCTGGCCTAGCTCTAGGTGGTTGCTATAGAGTCTCTGAAGTTCTGGATAATGGTTTGTTGATTTTCTTTTGCGGTTTTGCTGCTCCTGCAATGCCCTTCACTCCATCCTGATAGATAGTGGATGTCACCCCCTGGCCAGAGATAAAAAGCTGTTAAACTTAGTTTTACAGGCTTATTGAGTATCAATTCCTATTTCCCTCTCTCCCCCCTCTCTCCCATTTCCTTCTCTTCCCTTCATCAATCCATTCCACTCCCTCCCACCCTCCTACCTGGCCACTTCTATGGACCTTAGGGTTCCCTCTGGCTTGTCTAATCTTCAGGCCTCTGTGGCTTATCAAGTTGCCCCTCCTCGGGACTCCCCACTGATAGGGGTGTTTCCCTTCACTCATCTAGCTCTAGTCCCTAAGGTTTCCACTCTGCGGTTTTATCTTTCTTCAATTCCTCACAGTCTATGATAGCATGGAGTTTAGGCCAGGAGAAGAGCAGTGACGTGGACAACAGCAGCCAGTCCTAATGCAGGTTACCAGTGTCCTGGCAATACTCTCCAAATAAGGCCGTCCTAATCTCTCCCTATCCTAAGGCTTGGGGGACCTTGAGGAAAAGGGAACAGTAAGATTGTAAGACCCTAAAGATGGGAAGGTCCACTGTTAGACAAGAAATTCCATTTAAGGCAAGGATGCTGCATCCAGGAATTCACAGCAGTGTGGCTTGTCCTTACCATCCTGCATAATAGAGACTTGATTTTCTGAAGGAGGACAGAATATGAAAATGTTGAAGCAAAGCACCCTGACACAGGACTGGATGTAGTCCTTTTGAACAGAGGAATAGAGTGAAGGTTGATGGGGTGAGAGGTGAATTGAATTTGGTAGAAACCATGGGAAGGTATTTAAGGAGCAGCTAACAAATACAAAAGTAGTTTTAATGTATCAGGGTTTTATAGAATATCTATCAATTTGTATAGCACCAAGCTTAATCAGCTTGATTTAGTGAAAACCAGTGAATACACCTGGTGAGTTTTGCATGGAGTGCAATATACATGGATCACAGCATATTGAGAAGGAAAGGATTATGGGAATGGAGGGAGAGGAGGGATAGTGAGAATGTTATGTTCATCTTTCCCTCGCAACAGCTCATTTTCATTGTCAATATCTGTTTGTAATTAAAACGTTCTATTTATTTATGAAACAGGGAGGGAAAGAGAAAGAGAGAGAGAATATTGATAACATGGGCTGGGTGGGTTTGGTACTAGGAGCTACCTATTAGGGAGTACATACGGCGCTTAATTTCCTGGGTCTGGGATACTTCACTCAATATAATTGTCTCTAATGACAACCATTTCCCGGCAAATTCCAGTAATTCATCATTTTTGCTGGCTGAGTAGTACTCCATTGTATCGATGTACCACAGTTTCCTTATCCACTCATCAACTGTTGGACATTTGGGTTGATTCCATGATTTTCTTATTGTAAACAGTGCTGCTATGAACATGGTCGCACTTGTGCTATCGAGGTGGACCTCTGCTGAATGGGGGGTTATTCCCAAAAGTGGAATTGCAGGGTCATATGTCATTTCAATCTTTAATTTCTTTAAGAATCTTCAGACGGCTCGCCAGAGTGGCTGTATGAGCCTGTATTCCCACAAGCAATGTAGGAGAGTTCCCCTCTCTCCACATCCTCTCCAGCATTTGTTGTTGTTTGTATTGTGGATTTTTGCTATCCTGACCGGGGTGAGATGATATCTCAGGGAAGTTTTGATTTGCATTTCCCTGATGGCTAAAGAAGTGGAGCATTTTTAAAGATATTTGTTAGACATTTTAATTTCATCCCTAATAAAGTTTCTTTTAAGTTCCAGGGCCCATTTTTTAATTGGGCCACATTAGTTTCTTTGGTGTTTAGTTTTCTAAGTTCTTTGTGCACTCTGGATAATAGAGCTCTATCAGATATGTGGTTAGTGAAGATTTTCTCCCATTCTGTGGGTTGCCTTTGAGCTCGTGTTACAATATCTTTATCTGAACAGAAGCTCTTTAATTTCACAAGATCCCAACTGTTGAGAGTTGGTAGCAGTGACTGTGCGTTTGAATGTCTGTTTAGGAAATATTGGCCTAGCCCAATCAGCTCGAGGGAGTTCCCTATCCTTTCAGCTATGGTTTTTATAGACTCTGGCCTGATATCAAAGTCCTTGATCCATTTGGAGTTAAGTCTTGTACAAGGTGACAAGTACAGGTCCAGTTTTAATCTTCTACATGTGGAGATCCAGTTTTGCCAGCACCATTTGTTGAAGATACTGTTCTTTTTCCATTGGATTCTTTGGGCCCCTTTGTCAAAGACCAAATGGCTGTAGTTTTGTGGGCTTATATCTGGGCCTTCAAGCCTTATCCATTGATCTGTGTGTCTATTTTGGAGCCAGTACCAGGCTGTTTTTACAACTATGGATTTGTAGTATAGACTAAGATTTGGTATGGTGATACCTCCAGCAGTGTTTGTCTTTGCTATCCTGGGTATTTTGGGCCTCTGTATGAATTTTGAGATTGTTTGTTCGAGTTCGTTGAAGAATTGCTTTGGGATTTTAATTGGTATAGCATTGAATTTGTATATTGCCTTTGGTAGGATGGTCATTTTTACGATGTTGATTCTACCAATCTGGGAACACAGGAGGTCTTTCCACCTTCTGGTGTCTTCTGCAATTTCTTTCTTTAGGGTTTTAAAGTTTTCATTGTAAAGGTCTTTTACCTCCTTGGTTAGGTTTATACCAAGGTATTTCATTTTTTTAGGGCCTACAGTAAATGGGATTGTTTCTTTCAGGGCTTTTTCACTTCTTTCATTCTGGGCATATAGGAAGGCCACTGATTTTTGCACATTTATTTTGCATCCTGCCACCCTGCTGAACTTCTCAATTAGTTCCAGGAGCTTCCTGGTGGATTTTTTGGGATCACTCAGGTATAAGATCATGTCATCTGCAAATAGGGATAGCTTGACTTCTTCCTTGCCGATTCTAATCCCTTTTATGTCCCTTTCTTGTCTTTCTTGTCTTGGCTTCAGCTAAGACTTCAAGTACAATATTGAATAGAAGTGGTGAGAGTGGACAGCCTTGTCTATTTCCTGATCGAAGTGGGAATGCTTTCAGTTTTTCCCCGTTGAGTATAATCCTTGCTGTGGGCTTGTTGTATACTGCTTTTATTATATTGATAAATATTGATAAAGGTTCCTTCCATTCCTACTGTCTCTAGAGTTTTGATCATAAAAGACTGTTGGATCTTGTCACAAGCTTTTTCTTCATCTATCGAGAGGATTATGTGGTCTTGGACTTTGGACTGGTTTACATGATGAATTACATTTATTGATTTGCGTATGTTGAACCAACCTTGTGTGCTGGGGATGAAGCCTACTTGGTCCCCGTGAATGATCTTTGTGATATGTTTTTGAATCTGATTTGCTAAGACTTTGTTGAGAATCTTTGCGTCTGTGTTCATCAGGGAGATCGGCCTATAGTTTTCTTTTTTAAGTGAATCTTTATTAGGTTTTGGGATTAAAACGATATTAGCTTCATAGAAGGAATTTGGTAGTGTTCCTTTCTTTGCTATTTGATGGAACAGTTTAAGGAGTATTGGTGTTATTAACTCCTTAAATGTCTGGTAGAAGTCTGTGCTGAATCCATCTGGTCCAGGACATTTTTGAGTCCGAAGATTTGAGATTACTTACTCAATTTCCTTATATGTTATAGGACTATTTAAATAATTCACAACTTCCTGATTCAATTTAGGTAAGTTGTGTTTACTTAGAAATTCATCCATCTCTTTTGTGTTGTCACACTTCACAGAGTATAATTTTTTGAAATATGCTGTTATAATTCTCTGGATTTCTTGGGTATCGGTAGTGATAACTCCATGTTTATTTCTAATTTTGTTAATTTGGGTTTTCTCTCTCTTGCTTTTGGTTAATTTAGCTAGGGGTGTATCAATCTTACTGATTTTTTCAAAGAACCAGCTTTTTGACTGGTTAATTTTCTCTATTGTTTTTTTAATCTCTATTTCAGATATTTCTCCCCTTATTTTGCTAATCTCCTCTCTTCTACTGCTTTTGGGATCAGATTGCTCTAGTTTCTCTAAAGCTTTAAGCTGCATTGATAAGTTGTTTATTTCTGATGTTTCCATTTTTTTGATGTAGGCATTAAGAGCTATGAACTTACCTCTTAGGACAGCTTTCATTGTGTCCCAGAGATTTTGGTAAGTTGTATTTTCATTATCGTTCACTTTCAGGAAATCTTGAATTTCCTTTTCAATTTCTTCCTGAATCCAGTTCTCATTCAGCATCATAATGTTAAGTTTCCAGGAGTTAGTGTATTTTTTGTCTTTTGTTGTTTTGTGAATGTCCAGCTTTAGGTCGTGGTGGTCTGATAGGGCACAGGCTAGAATTCCAACTTTCCTGTATATGTGTAGATTCATTTTGTGGCCCAATATGTGATCTATTTTGGAGAAAGTTCCGTGTGCTGCTGAGAAAAATGTGTATTCTTTGATACGTGGATGAAAAGTTGGATAGAGATCTGTAAGGTCCATTTCTTTCAGGGTTTGATTAAGTTCCAAAGTGTCCCTGTTAAGCTTTTGACCTGTTGATCTATCCCATGTTGAGAGGGCGGTGTTGAAATCCCCAAGAATTATCGTTTGGGGGTTGATTTCTTGCTTTAGACGCTGTAGGGTTTTCTTAATGAATGTGGAGGGGCCCGTATTGGGTGCATATATGTTCAGTATTGTGAAGTCTTCCTGGTGAATTGTACCTGTGACTAAAATATAGTATCCATCTGTCTCTTACGATTTTTTTGGGTTTGAAGTCCACGTTGTCCAACAGCATAATTGCTACCCATGCCTGTTTCCTAGTTCCATTAGCTTGCAGAATTTTGGACCAGCCTTTCATTTTTAAGATGTGCCTATCTTTTGTGGTGAGATGAGTTTCCTGAAGGAAGCAGATTGATGGGTTGTGATTTTTAATCCAAGTTTGTAATCTGTGTCTCTTAATTGGTGAGTTAAGCCCATTGACATTTAATGTTATTATCGAGAAATTCTTTTTAATTCTGAACATTTTTTATGTTTAATGGATTTTGTAAGCTTATTGTTTTACATTTATATTTTTGTGGTATTATACTTCCCTTCTGTCCTCCTGGATACGCTTGTTCTTTTCTTCAAATTTGCATGTCATTTCTAGCATTTTTTGAAGGCCTGGTTTGGTAGACATGTATCCCTTCAAGTTGTGTTTGTGCTGGGAAAATTTTTCTTTCTCCCTCAATCATGACAGATAGTTTTGCCGAGTATATCAGTCTGAGTTGGCATTTTTGCTCATTTAATACTTGAAGTATGTCTCTCCAAGCTCTTCTTGCTTTTACTGTTTCCATTGAGAAGTCATTTGTTATTTTAATAGGTTTACCTTTAAAATTGACTTGCTTTTTTTCTCTTGAAGCTCTCAGCACCTTTTCTTTGTTTTGAATGTGGAGTGTTTTGACTATTATTTGCAGTGGCGATTTTCTATTTTGGACATATCTGTTTGGAGTGAGAAATGCCTCTTGTATTTGGATGGGCCTCTCATTCTGCAGTTGAGGGAAGTTTTTGAAATATTTCCTCAGGTGTGGTATTTTGAGATTCTTGCTCTGGTATTCCATGAGTGCACATGTTAGGCTTCTTCAGGGTGTCCCATATCTCTTGAATGTTCCTCTCCAGTATCTTTTTGGCTTTAACAATCTCTTCCATTGACCTTGTTAATTCTCCCACTTTGTTTTCAAGATGTGAAATTCTATTTTCTGCTTCGTTAGTTCTGCTGATAAGACTCTCTGTTGAGCTTTGGGTTGAAGATAGCTTGTCTTTTAGTTCAGTTTTAAACTCTGCTTGAGTCTGTTTTAACTGCTCTATGCCTATTTTTGTTTCTTGAACTGTTTTTCTCAACTCCTCCAAATGCCTGTTGTGTTCCTGTTAAAAGTGGTTGATCTGTTGTTTAACTCCTCTTGGATTTCCTCTTTCAAAATATTAATCATGGTAATGATCATACTTTGAAAGTCGTTGTCTTGGGTCTGGTTTTCTTGGCTGTTTTCTGTGAATTTTTTCTGGTTGGAATCCATCATTAAGGGGTTAATTCTTTCAGTGGGAGATTGGTCTTCTTGGGTTTTGTTTCTCATGGATCTGCACTTTGAGTTGGGCATTGTTGTTTTGTCTTCTAGGGCTTTTCAGTTTCTGTGTGTTTTTGACTGTTTGAGTTGGCATTCCTACACTTGGGCAGTTATTACTAGTGCTTGCCTTGGGGTTGGGTATGTTTGTCTTTTATTATTGTTATTTCCTAGTTGAGGCTGTTAGGTTGTTAGTACATCAATTAAGTCAGGTTAAGTAGACAAGGGGTGAATATTAGTATGATAATGCACTTTTACGATGTAGTATCTTGGTGATATGTAATGGTGAGTGGTATGATCCCTGGAGTTGTGTTTTTGGGTGACTTTATGGAAAAGTTAATCTATAGTTATTAATATTAGAAAGGAACAGTAAGGTGAAAAAAAAGGAGGTTTACTTATCTTTGGGCTGGATGTGAAGTATCTCTCCCATGTGATAGAATGATTGTAGAGGTTTACAGATGTATGGCCTTTGACCCTTAGAACTTTGCTTGAGTTTTCTTTGGATTCTATTGAATTCTGAGTAGCAGTGTGTCTTCTGCGGGCCTGGCGGAGCAGGGAGCTGGTTGCGCGTTCAGGCGAACAAAGGTGGCACGGGAGGGAGAAGCAGAAATATTTTCATCAGTATAAAATGAACAGAGATCTCTGCCTTTAGGAGGTAAAATAGAAACTAATTAGAGTAGAGAGTGATTTTTTCCTTCTTTGTAGCAAAGTATTTCATGTTTCATGCGTGGCTCCAGATTCTATTTTGATCCATCTTTTAAAATTTTTATATACGATAAAAATATTTAGCGATTTGCTATTTTAAGAACAGCTTTCAATTGTAGAGCAGTGCATCCAGTTTTTCTACAGGGCATTTGCTGATAATAAATCAGAACTCTGATATGATTTCCCGGGCCAACTTGTATTCAAGTTGGTGGTGTCTCTGTAAATCTCAGTCACAGTCAGAGGTTCTGGTCCGGCCTGCAAGGCATGCCATCAGTCTGCAGCTGCATATTAAATCAGATCACAAATCAGATCTGAGTCCTTCTTCTGTGTTATGAGAACCATAAAGCACCAGCCTGGGAAAAGTGACTTCCATAGAGTTAAATGGCCAAATCTCCAAGCAAGTAGACATTTTTAGTTATCAATTTCAGAAGTTATGTCAAAATTAACTGGCCATGTAGGTTTCAAAGTGATCAACTTAAATATTAGTTTTAATAAAATTATTAGTTTTTTAAAACTAATAACAGTGCATTTAAAATCAAGCTTAAGTATTCCTTGAAAGTTAAAGCTTTCTGGTTAATACAAAGAGTACTGGACTTGGAATCAGGGCTCTGAGTTTTATTTATTTATACATTCATTTATTCATTCATATATATAGTTTTTCTCAAATGGATTCTAAATTCAAATCATGGGAAGTATTTAAAACAAAGACCTCTCCAAATCTATCCAAGACATTTTGGTGGGGAAGAGTGGGACACTGTATTTTTACTGATCATCTTATATTGATCTTGAGCACGATAAAGCACTAAATTTTCAATTCCTATTCTTACTAAATTTACTTGATTTACAAAGTCAAGCCATGAAATAGTCAAGAATTTTAAGGTACTGGTGAAATAGCCTAGTGAGTAAAGGCACTCACACTCAAACCTGGCCATGTGAGGAGAAAGAAGAGTATGGACTTCAAAGATTTGTTTTCTGATATCTTTCTCTCTTTTCTCTCTCTAATAAACAAGAGACATATCTTAAAATAATTTTAAGTATCATTTTATTCTCTAGCTCTATTCACTCCATTAATATATATTATAATTTTGGTTACTAGTGTCTTTTTGCTTAATTTATTGAGTCTGTAATTGATAGCTGTAATTTGTAAATATGATTGGTGGTTAATGTATAAATACTTTAGCCATTGTATGTTTGTTTTTTCTGTATTTTTGTTTTTTATGTAAATTCCAAAAAAACTCAGGACCATGTGACTTCCACTGCTCCTGATTTGGACCATAAAAACATTCCTTTCCATAAAGAACAGAGTAGCATTGCTTTAGACCCCTTGAAGACCAGAGATGTGTAGGCCAGGGAGTTGCATACATTGAAAGATCATACTGCCAATGAGTCCTGGGATGATTCACACTTGGACATTTCGCAGCAAGAATTGGGCGCCTAAGAAAAACCCACTGAAAATAAAACTGATATGATTGAAGAGCCTTAGAGAGGGGTAAAGAGAATAATAAAATGAAATTACTGAGTAAGGCAGTAAAATTAGACCTGGAGATGAATTTCCACTCCTCTGTTAGAGCCACAGGGCCCACAGGGACAGAGGGTTCTCATAAAAATCTTCTGAGTGATATTTTAGCTTGATTTTTAAATAATATATTAGTATTTCTTCTAACGTCTTTTTCTTCTCCCACAGTTTCCTGACTGGAGTGTGGGGAAAGCCATGAATCCTGCTGCATGAAAATAAGGGAACTGTGGCATGAAAGAGTTTTTGTGTGGAGGGAGAAAGGAGGATGCAGATGGGCTTGAAATAATATTTCAGAACCAGGACCCACCACAGAGTTCTGCTGCCATGCAAAAATAGCTTGATACCTCATAGAACCTGAAGTATTAATCTGAAGAGATCAGATTAATGTTTAGGAGAAAGAATCAAATTCATTTTGTATGACAATGGCTGATAACCTTTCTTTTCCCTCTGCTAGTCAGTATTCTCCCAACTTGAATCAGTTTTGGGTCAGAGTTGAGGTGCTTATCCTGGTTATCAGCTTCCTGGTCAGGAGGAAACATATCTTCCTTTTGTTAAGATACATAGTTAAGTATTGAACTGGTGAGATGACTCAGTGGGCAAATGTGCTTGTAAAGCCAACTGACTTGAGTTCAATCCCTAGGACCCATATGGTAGAAGGAGAGAACCAATTCCTGCAAGTTGTCCTCTGACCTCAGCATGTATATGATGTGCACACACACACACATACACACTTTCAAGTAAAATGTAAAACAACAGTAAATAACTTACATCTGCACATTGAAACTGTTTGGTGATGTGCTTATCGTGACTTAAATATCAACTTAATCACTAGAGAAAATGGCAAGTTGCAACCTCAGAGTTGCCAAAGTATTTTCTGAAAAAGATGAACAAATTTTATTGTAGGGGTAGTTTTCCAGAGTTTTCTAAAGTGACCTCTTTATTAAGCACAGACCACTGTTCAACATTACATCCACAGTATGTTTCTTTTTAAGTCTTCTCATAATAACTCTAAGACAGAAAGCCAAGGAATATTCTGGCCAGAAGACAGACTAGAGTCAAAGAACAAGAAAACCAGATGGGGGATCCCTACTTAAGTCTAACATTAAATATATTAGTAATTTTTAAAAGTAATTAGTACATAATATCATTTGCCAATGTTATCATTGAACAGAGAATGTAAGACTTCCTTCTGTAGAAAGTGATCAAATGAATTTGCTTCTGATTTTAAATTACCTAATAAAAAGTATTATTTATGGTAAATTTACAGCAGGCAGAACTTGAAACACTTATGTTTCTTAATATCAAGCAATATCATCTGCTTGCAGAAAGTAATTCTTTGAGTAGGAAAATTCTAGTTAGGTTATTTATCTGTATTCTTCTAATTTCAAATGCCATTAGGAGTTTGTTCCTAAGTGTGGATCAGTTGAAGTGATTTCTTGGGATTTAAACTAGGGAGTATAATCTTTCTTTGTCTGATTGCAGCAATATTATTTTTCTTTGACATCAGCTGTGCCCAAAGCACTTGTCGGAAGCCATAAATGCTACAAATGAATCAAACACAAAATGATTTATGTACACTTGTATGCTTCTTGAATCTTATTAGGTAAAAAAAATAATTACAGGACTATGTGAGGACATGTTCTTTCTCTCTAGACTCATCATTTATAGATTTCCAAGGGCTTGATCTGACGTTTACTGAGAATGTGTGTTTTTCTTATGTCTGCTGTCTAGCTGATGGCAGCACAGTCCCTGTGGGGAATCCTAATGGCCTCTGTTCCCGGCAGAGCGTCTTGTCTGCAAGCTTCAGGTTGTTCTTCTTATGAACACATGTAAGCTCTAGAAAGATTTGTGATGGCAATGGCGATAGCATTTTCGAGATTATTCTGTGCTGAGTTGATGGTTCAAATCCATAATTATTTTCCTTTGCCTGCATGGATCATTTTAGGAGGTCACTAATGAACTGTCTATATATAGATACAGCGGCTTAAAGTACTTTAGAACAAGGAATGGCTTTTAGGGATCAATAATTATGCTGAATAAATACATTAATACAGGGAAGGACCATTCATCTTTAACTTCATAGATGTTCATTATGTTGTGGTCTATTGGGCACATTTAGCTTCAATCTGTCACTCCTTAGAGTATTATCAGTTACAGTGTGACTTCTGGTTTATCAGAAAGCACCAAGACAAAGAATTCACTTTCTATTGAGCAAAGAATAGTTGTGTGATCTCACCCTTTTGCCTCAGGGAAATATTTTTGCATACAATCTGGTCTCTGATGCATTTAAGCTAAAGGGCGTAGAAATTCTTTGATTTTTTTTTCTGTTTGATTCTTGTGCTATACCAAAAGGTCAAATGGGGAAGACAGTTAAGTAATTTGGATACAGAAAGGCATATTTGTTTCAAAATTTAAGTGTTTGATATATTTGACTGCTAAAAGGGTGAATGGTTATTTACTTCCCTATGAAAAGAAGTCAGATAAAGTAGTATTAGAGAGCTAATATAATTGTAATGTATTTAGGAGTAATATAGTAATATGTATTTAGAGTAATATAATTGTCAATGTATTAAGGATCCAAAGATCTGATTACAAAGTATGCTACAGAGTCTTTAATTGTATTCTGTAATTGAAAGATGAGAAGGTAAACCAAAGAAAATTTCTAACTTTTATTGGAAACTCATGAACTGGATTTCCTTTTCCTAACATTCTCTTTCCTTGTTTAGCAGAAGAGATGACTTAATAAATTATAGGCTGTTTAGCCTAAGTCCATCTCATTTTAGTGAGAAAGAAATGTAGTAGAGAAATGAACAACTTGCTGATTTTCACAAAAATGTATAATAGAACAATTTAAATATTCTCTTCTGAAAGGAAAAGATAAAAGGTACCAAATGAGAGGAAATTATACATTAAGTAATCCACATAGAAAAGAGCAAGTAGGCTTTGCTGCCAGTTATTCAGAAAAAACCTACTACTTTTATATAGTCTAGAAATTTATGAATTTTAACTGTTCAGAAAAAGATACAGCTTTCCTTCTTTATGAAATTATGAGTATGTTCTAAGCTGAAGGAGCAGTGTAAGATCATTTCCATCTGAAATTGAAAGAAATTTTGTAAGACAATGTGTTCCAGAAAGTAGAAAACAGAGTTAATCAACATTTGCTTAATTAATTAAGCATAAATGAGTATAAATAATTTTTGTTTTTATTCATGTATGTATGTGATAAAAATAGGAAATGAATATATTCATATCTACACATATGGATATGCATGTAATTCAAAACGATTGAATTAATAGAGGCACACATTTACGTAAATAGAAGTGGCATTATCAGCATATTTTCAGACTGTTTCGACCATGCTTAACACTTCATAAACAATACAATAAACTGGCATTTTCATATCTGTAGCTTTATTTATCTCTTTGGTCTTTTTTTTCCCATTCAGTTCCAGTTCTGGAAGTGAATTTTTATCCAATGGCATGAATAATTTTAATATGTGATGCATATTTAAAGTTTTCTTTTCAGGCAGGCTGTCCCAGCTGATACCCTACAGCACTGTGTTCTGACATTCTCCTTGACAGCTACCAAAGCTTGAGAAATGTGATGGATGTGACATGGGCTTTCACTGTAATTTTAACTTGCATTCTCTTGATTGAAACTAAAATTAAAATGTACTACTGACAAGAAATTTTTTACTCTGATCTGTCTTTACATTTTGTTTGTTTCATTCTGGATTTTTTGGAGTTTCCCAAGGATTCATGGGAGAATTTTTCACATAATAAATATTAACTATGAGCCTGAACTATTTCACTTTTTTATCTTGTATATAGAGACTTTGACTTTTCACATTACTAGGCATGTATCTTTTTTCGTTTTGAATTATAGTTATTGATTTCTTTGGTCTATAAGTTCCCTTATCAGTCAGAGATGAGATATTTACCTGAATCTATGAGAATTTTGTGACTTCATATTTAATGTTGACACCCTTAATCTTTTGTTATAAGTGTATGTGACGGAGTAGCTGAGGTATTTTTTTGGTTTTACTTTTTATCCTAAATTACTAATACTCTGGTTTCTCTTCAGATCATATAAATCTTTCGCCTTTTACTAAATTACTAATTTCAATACTTGTTATTAGATACTTTCAAATAATTGTGATCATTCTCTGATCATTTGTTCAATTTAGTGTACTGGTTTCTATTCTTTTTCACTGAAGCCTGTCTGGTCTTCTGGTTATAATTATCTTTCTTTAATTTACTTGAATGTTGAAGATTGTAATGTCTTTCTATTTCACATCTTTTTGAAAAAATTCTTATGAACTGATAGAATTATCCTTTTAGGCACTTAAATATTTTAATTGGTACTAATACATATGAAGTTTTTATTATAGCCTTTTAAATTTTTATATTATTTTTGGATAGTTAATGTATCTAGAACTCTGTTTTTTACTGAGGAATGAGCCTTCCTTTAGTCTTTCAGCAAAACTTCCTTCAGAAAAGTTTTAGATTTTTCTCAAGCAGGTCTCACAGATGGATCTTATGTTTTCATAGTTCATTAATTTTTTTTAATCATTGAAGGGGATTTTAAAATTATTTATTGAAATATGAATAACAAACGTATTGAATATGTAACATTTATTCTGGCCAGTTTCGTGAGCTTTCACATTCAATCTAAAAATTTAGCTATTGATTTTATTAGCTTTTTTAGACAGTAACATAATCACTGCTTCTAGCCATTCCCAAGGAAAGAAATATTAATTATTTTCTTTTCTAATTTCTCTAATATATGCAAATTCAGGACAATATTAGATTATAACATTGACAGAAAACAGCTTTGACTCTTTTTAGTGTGGAATCCAGTATCCTTGGTATTTGGTACTGAGTAAGTTTTCATGATATGCTGCATCCATCATATTAAAATGATTAATTTTATTTCAAGATTAGCTTGTTTCTTTTATATCGACAGAAAGGAGAAGATTTGGTAAGCCCTAGCTTCATTGCCTGATAACACTAGAATGGCAGCTAAATTCTAGGACACCCCTACTATGACTCTTAAGTGCTTTCTGCTGACTCTTAAGTGCTAACCATCCAGTTTAGATTCAGGCCACCAGGGAATCTGATCTGCCTGGAGACTGAGACGGAGGGTCCTTTCTCTTTTCATTACAGGAGGTGACCAAATTATACAACCCTCAGGCACTTGCCTTTGAGCTCCAAGCTCAGGCAGCCAAATTTATTTCCTTTCCTCTTTTTTTTTTTTTCCCTATGCCTTCTCCTTCTCATCTCCCTCTTCCTGGCAGCTGCCTGGATCCCTAGTTTGTACCCCAGATTCCTGCCCAGTAGGTCCTGTCATTTTTAAATAAACATAGGCTGTTATTTATAACTCTTTGATTCTCTCCTGCCTTTTAATGCTTTTTAATTGATGGAGAAAACAAATCTGTACCCTAGACAACATCATGACCTTGACTTGCCAATAATTTTTTAGAAAATATTTCCCACAGCTATGTGAAACAGTGAGTTTGACTTTTCTAGAAACTATATTCTGCAGTGCAAAAACCACAGAAGCTAAGTTTATTGTGCCTGATAATTCTACCCAAAGTCATTTATACTTTAATTTATAAAAACATGGAAAATCGAGTTAAACAAAAATAAGTTTTATTTTTTGCAAATTACATACGCTGCGATACCTTATATCCCTTTCAGGATTATGGAATCTACTTCTTATATTTTACTTTAAAGCTTTATTTTAAAGAAAAAGAACATGAAAGAAATGTAAACAGATAATATTAATACTTAAGAATTATTATTTCAGCTCTGGAATCCAATTTCATGACATCCCCTTTTAAGCATTTAATATTTATTGGTTGTCATTCCGATTAAAGCAAACAATACAGAAAAATAATCTGGAAACGTCTGTAACTAGTCTTCAGTGTAACATCCTTTTGTTGGATACATGTTTCCCTCTTGAATTCCCAGCAGGAAAATGAGATAAACAGGTTTGTTCAAATGCAGGAGATGCTTTGCACAGTGGCAATGAGCCAAATTGAAACCCCAATGGTAGAACTTGCAATGGCTAGTTAGGTCTCTCATCAAGTCAAGCATTTGGGCCTCCAGAACCCACGTGGGGTGGAAGGAGAGAATGGATTCCATAACAACTGTCCTCTGACCTCCACATGACACACATGCCCCCAATTACATGCATAACACACACACACACACATTTAAAACATATGGGGACAAAGCAGAAACTTTGGACTTTTCTGGTAGCAAATGAAAATTTTCTATATCTGATCAGTCCTTTTAAGGATATTTTGTGAGCAGTTCTGACTCCAAAGGTGAAGTGGCATTGATGTATTCTGAGTTGCTCTTAGTCATTGTGATTACAACTACAACTAAGACCAATAATGATAGTTAAATCTGAACAAATGTTATCATTAGAAGGAACTTTACATGAGTCTTAGCTTTCATGATTCACAAATAAACAACTATTTCACAACTTGTTGGGAAAAAGGGTTTCAGCAGGAGGTGGTGGGGATGAGCTAGGAGAATTAATTAGAAGTGATAAAGACTAAAATTCATCATATAAATGTATGAAAATGTCAGGTGATTAAAAAACAAAGAAAATACTAAGAAGAAAAATCTGTTCAGCTACTGGGTATATGTTTAGGATACTAGCGTGCCCCAATATTGATATCATCTCCAGGATCAACATCATGTGAATAGAGAACATCATCATGTGATTTTGTTGGTACTGTGGCCTGTCAAGATGGACTGAGGAAGTTCATTCTCCATCTTTCCATCTTTTCCAGCGGTGCTGTGATGTTAGAATTCATCATCATTAAGGTACCTCATTTTTACTTTTTAAGAAAAGAAAACTTAACTATTTAACTATTTGATGAAGTATGCCAAATATGATTTAAATTTTTTACCTTACTAATAACCTAGAGGAATACAGATTGATACAAAAATAGAGCAAAATACTTTTAAATTAGTATTAACATTGAAAATAATAAAAGCTTAATGTTGGAAAGTTCTCGATAAGTCTATACATTAATTTCTTACACAATGATTTCTTATAGCTCTGGGAAAGTTTGACATTGCATAACATAAATTAAAGAAAAGTTTGTGTCCTTTGAATTTATACGCCCTGTCTTGGAAATTTACTTGAAGAAAAACAAAAGAGGAGGTAGAGTAATCCGGGATGATTTTCAGTGTCATCCTTGGACCTCTCTACAGGCTCACACTTATGAACCATCTGGTAAATACACACACAAAAACAAAACAAAACAAAACAAAACAACAACAAAAAAGAGATAGAGAAATTTTCGTTATTATCACAAGTACCAATCTAAGTCTATATGAGCAGATCCTGGAAAGCAAAACTAAAATCAAAATGACTCTTCTTATAATACATAGATTGCAGGGTTTTCTTTATAAGTATCTTTTAATGTTTTAAATGTGTGCATTGCATTAGTGACTGAGGATTAGTTTGTGGATGACTAATTGAAATCTCCTGACACCACGCTCTGTGTTGAAGTTGGTAGCTTGAGCTCCACCTATTTCATTCTTGACTTATGGATCCCATGTACTTCTGAGACATTTGCTACTCTAAGCAGCTTTTACAGCTTCCTGCTGTGAAAATACGTGTGCGTGGGCATATCACATAAACTCACCTCAGGAAATATGTCTCTGTACTTCACCTACTGACATTTACGAAGCACACTAATTTATTTGCTTTCCAACTTGTAAACTGGTCTAACTACTTTCCATATGTGGGCAGTGAAATTTTCTGAAAAATCATTTTGTATTTTTCCTCTTGTGTTTCAAACAGACTCTTAGACTGTGAGTCAGCTTCCTGTTATGGTAAGAAGTACCCAGAAAAATCAGTTTACAAAGATAAAAGGTTTATTTTGGCACATAAGCTTTGAGGCATTCAGTCTTGACTATTGGCCCTGTAGCTTTAGGTTACAGCACATCGTGGCAGGAGCATGCAGCTGTTCAGCTCATGGTCACGTTCAACAAGTAAGAGAGGAAGAGGTCAGGTGCCCCTCCCCATCTCTTGGAGGAATGTCCCCAGGAATGGAAAAGCTCACACTAAGCCATGTCCCTTGCAGGTCACATTGCTTCAGTGTTGAGTTGGAGAGGAAAACTTTAACCCAGGGCCTTAGAGGATCTTCATGTTCTCAGCTACAGTGTAGACATCCCTTGCCTTGTGGATATAACACTTCAATCTTTTTTTCACTTACCTTTAAACTTTTCATCTGAGTGTCCCAATCCCTTCTTATGAAGATAGTTGAATTCAATTTAAGGCCTATCCTAAACTCAAGATGGCGTTCTGCTAGTTAGATACAAAGTGGTCAATTTGACACTAGAAGGCTGAGATCTAGGCACATATACAAAGAATTGGTTATTGAGGCAAACCCTAATCAAGCTTGCTGGAATTTACCTAACTGTTGTAGAAAAATCCAGCTCATGACAGATACAACCATTCTTTGGGCAGGTGAATAAGTTGGAGAGAGCTGATTTAGCAGTTTGTCATATTTCAAAATACATGGGCAGACTTGCTGTTTGGCAAATGAAGTTTTACCCTCTCTCAGTATTTCCTGTGAATAAGATGTAACCTGTTCTCTCAGCTCTTGGCATTGGGATGAACTCTCCTGTGAGGTTGGAATAAGAACTGTAACAGAGAATGTTGAGAAACACAAACAAACAAAAGAAACCCCTTGTTCTCTTTGGTCATGAATTTATCAGCATCAGGCACATAAACTGTAATGGATGTCATCCTGAGATTCTTAATAAATACTTCTACAAATATGCTATTTCCAAATAAGTCACATTCTGATGTGCTGAGTGGGTATGTGCTTGGGAACATTATTCAACCATTACAAATTGCAATACTGAAATTAAGACCATAAGAAGTATTTTTTAAAAGAAAAATGAGGACCACATGGCTGGTAAAATGTGAGAAAAAGAAAGCTGTGGCTTTATGAAATCAAATATGATTTAGTGCTAAAGCTCTGACATAAGCTAGGATTCTCTTCTAATTTTGGCACAGAAATAGCAGTCATCTGCCTCAAGAGACCACATGGCCTTGGACCATATTCCGTCTAAATAAATTAGCTTCACAGTCTTGATACCTCAGACTGCATGAGACATGTTGCTGCAAACACACATATTCTATCCATCTTTTAAAAGTGCACTCAGATCTAACATCTCTGTAAAAACACAGGCTCAAGTGTAATACCTTTCCTTATAAAATATTTGTATTACAATCCTGCGAAACTATCATTTAATGTCTTTATTTTGTTTCCTTGCCATTTAAATTTCTTCCAGGAAGAGACTGCGTTTTACATTTCTCTGTAACTGTCACCATTCTTAAGTCCATCTGCTCAGCAGAAAAATTAATTCGATTTAGACTTTTTGCTTTATTATTCCTGGTGTTTATAAGTCTCTATTTCTTCTTTGATATATTTTACAGACATAATGGAATATTTTTTTCTATGAAAACAGAGTATTTGTGTTAGTATAAAACGATATGCAGGAGCTGGACAGATGGTTCAGATGTTAAAGCCTTTGCTTTGCAAGCAAAAGGACCTGATTTTAGACCCCCACGTCCCATGTAAAAAGTTGAGGGGAAATGGTGGCAGCCTGCTCTTCCAACCCTGGAAGGTGGAGCTTTGGAAATCCTAGAACAAAGCAATGAAGAGGTAGAGTAATCCAGGGTGATTCCAGAGATCACCCTTGGTCTTCCACAGTCACAGAGTACCCTCCCTCATCCTCCTACACATATACACCAATACTTACACATACAAAGAAAACGTATAGCCTGCACACATTCTTCTCTGTGTGTGTGGGTGTGTATGTGCATGTATGTGTACACTCATGTGTGTGTGCGTGTGTGCATGTGTGATGTCAAGCTGACATCAGAGGAATGATTCTGGATTGTTCTTTCACCTTATTGCTTTGTTCTAGCAGTTTCCTAGCTCTACCATCCAGAATCAGAATTAAAGGCCGCTGTCATGTGTTTGATCTCAGGATCTGAATGCAGGTCCTTTTGCTGATGAGGCAAATGCTGTAACTACATCTCCACAGACTCTGCACACATTGCACCCATTCCAAGGACACAACAAGGAGAGACCGAGATGGTATTTCTTTCTCCCCTGATATGTCGGGTGCAGTGGATTCTTTCTTATAAAGCAGAATTGTTAGTGAAGATTGGCTATCTCTTATCCTAGCCTAATTTGTCAGAAGTGTAGGGCAATGAGTGCCAAGAAAGTGGGAAATGAATTGCAAATTGATACACACAAACAAATTCTGCAGGCCTTCATTGGAACTCTTGTGAGAAAGCTCAGTTAGCATCATGTCCCAGAACTTGGAATAATACAATCTCAAGATATTTCAGTTATTTTCAAAGGAAACTCAATTAGTATTCCTTGTCTAGGACAAGGAACATGTTCGTTTTTTTCCTGTTTGGCTAGAAAGAGTGGTAGATTAAACACAAAGTGAGAAAGCCAAAAATCAATGAAAATTCTCTTCCGTTCCAGAGGGTTCTATGCCCAGAGTAGATTTGAATAACACCCAGGAAATCCTCCAGCCATATTCCATGGGCAGATTGTCAGGACTCACATTATATTTGACTTGATACACATACTTCTTTTGTAAATCTTTCAAATCAGAAGTAATTTCTTTCCTTGTACTCTTTCTCCCTCTCTCTCATTCTTTTCCCAGTCTCTTTTTTCTTTCTTTTAAATAAAATATTTTAAAACTGAATCTAATTATTTCATAAAGAAATATTTTTGATTTTCTTGCTAAATTGCACATTATTTAACCTCAAAAAAGAAATGCCTTTTTCCTCCTAATCCTCAGTGAAAAGTAATCTATGATTCAAGTTTGAAGAAAGAATGATTTCTTCATATTGAGTTTCCTGTGGAGACTCACCTCTATGACACAGCAAAATGCTTGGATTTCTGCCTTTACAATGAGCAGTGCTTAGTTTTATATTGGTGGCTTACATTAACTATGTGGTCATTTTGTATGAAATTTGGTTTTTCAGTAAAAGCGAAGAATAAAAATTAATGGTCTATGCTCCTCTAAAGCAGAAATATGAAGGAGTTGGCTCTTCTACAGGTTCTTTAGCATGGAGCACCAGGAGTCTATTTACAAGGCTTACATTAGTCTAAAACACAAAAGAGGCTTTCTTTTATGTTTGAAAATGTTTGTACCTTTACCTGTCTTAACAGCTTTAATGATATCTTAACGATTTTTTTTGGTCTGTAGTTTGTTCTTTTATACTCCTGTGATGCTGTACCATACTATATAGTACTGCATGATACTATGGATACTATGATGCTGTGTGTTGATGAGGGACTCTACCTGAGTGTACTTGCCATTCTCTGAGGATCTGCTTTATCAGTGTCTGCAAACATCTTTCCTTTGACATCATTGCTTCCCATGCTGACTATGATCTTGTTAATAACTTTTTAGGTAAACTTCTTTATCTTAGTGTGTGTGCCATAGTACATGTGTGTTTAGAGGACAGCCTTGGGCTATTGTTTTATCATTTGCTACTGTGTGTGTCACACTGGCTGGACCATGAGCTCTGTGTGAAGGGTGTTCTCTTGTGCCCACCTCTCCTCTCACGGAATGATAACTGGGATTGCTCACTATGTGCTATGTGGGTTTTGGTCAGCTTCTAGGGTCTCCGAGGGAGCTCTTTCAATTGCTTAGAGACTGTGTAGCTTCTCTGCAGCTACTTTGCAGCATGTCTGAAAACTATAGAGCCTTTTGCCTTGGGCCCTGCATTTATCCTAGGGAGATTCTAGAACCACAGTTCTTACAGACTTCTCAGCTGTGAATTTCTCCAGATAGATGCATTTTTCTACTGGAGTCATTAGTGCTGATGAGACCATCCTTTGGGCATGAGGACCAAATGCTCATTCTGTAAATATCCTGGTCATACATGCCTTCTCTTTGATGATGATCGCAGGCTAAGGGATTGTGTGTGGTCTTTGGAACTTTGAAAACATCTAGAGAAAAGCATGGGCTTGTTATTTATGGTAGTGTTGAATTACGCACCCTTGAATGAGTTCAAGCTGGAACCAGATGAGAACTTTACAAAATGTAGCATGCACAAATGCTTGATCATTCATTCTATGGGCAGTTACATCTGTCATCTTTAGACACTGATGCTCCTTCTGGCTAGAATCTGACCACCTGAGATTGACTGCTGCTTCCTTGGTGGGGGAGATTTCATTGACAGATTCAGGCTACCATTATTTGCTATGGACCTATGTGTTTCACACCCAGCTTGATCGAAGAATTGAACAAACACTATACATACTCAGATCATTTGCTCTGGATTGTAATTTGCTCAATACTGTTGTTTTTGAGATATGATGGTGGCATAAATGGTGGAACATAGTTAAGATGTGGAAATGTTAGTATGTCAGTCATTTTGCAGGTCTAGTAAGGACAAATCTCACTATAGTGAGATCTTAGATGCAGCAGCCTTGCCTTGACTACCTAGGAACTCAAGAAAGAGAAGAACATAAAATAGAAACCTTGGGGACTAGAGCTGGATGAGTGAAAGGAATGCCCCTATTAGTGGGATGGCCCAAAGGCAACTTGGACACAGAGGCTTGAACCCCTACAAGAGTAGACAAGCCAGAGGGAACCGTGGGGCTCCAGAGAATAATATAAGCAGGAAGGTTGAAGGGCAGGGAGAAGATGGGGAAGGAGGGAGGGATAGAGGGAAACAGGGATCAGTATTTAATATGCTTATAAAAGTAGAAAAATAAAATAAAATATGAAAAAATGTTAGATTTTTATTTTGTGTTCTTGATCACCAACATGGTGCATCTCATTTCTAACTATCACTTTTCAGGGTTTTCATGTGGCTTAGGATGAGTACAGAGAACTGTGGAGCACAAGAAAGCTAAGGCTCCCTTGCTTGCATCCAGATTGCCATGTCTTGACTCCCGGGTTCTCTCCTGTATCCTTGATTCCAAGAGCACGGGTTTGGGCTGGTAAGAAATTATGAGGAGCAACTTACATCTAAGAGATCACAATACTTTAGCTTTCATCATTTTATCCTGATTTTTCTTCTCACATAAGATTTAGTGCTTAGAAAAACTGAATGGAACTGAACTTAAAAATTTGAATTAGTAGTGTGGATTGAAAAATAGGTACATTTCCTGATCTATATTTTCTGTAAACCTGGGTTGTCATAGCAGTGTATAATGAGATTACCCAGACAATTGGGGCTCCCCTATAGGATGTGGCATGTGTCCTCCTGTGATGCCAAACACAGCAGCCCTGGAAGACCTCTGCTGACTCTCAAATCATTTTTGGATCTCACCAAACCTTGTGTGTTTGTTCTTGTGTGTTGTGTGTTGTGTGTATGTGTGTGTGTTTGTACCAGAGAACTCTTGATTGTGTGTGTGCCTGTGGAGGCCCAAGTGTGACACTGGAAATTATCTTGGATTACTCTACCTCCTCATTGTTTTGCTCTTGGGTTTCACAGTCTCCATCTTCCAGGATCAGAATTACAAGCTGTTGTCATTTCCATCTGACATTTTTACATGGAATCTAGGATTTGAACTCAAGTCCTTTTGCTTGCCAGGTTTTAACTCCTGAATCATCTCCCTAGATCTGCTGCTGACCTTTGAGAATCAGTCTTTCAGTCATGTTTGTCTTCTGTTCTTTCAGAAGCTCTCTATCCACCTTTTTCTTTTTAAATGTAATACAGATACTGCAGGAAAAAATATCCTTAATAAAATATTACTCACCTCCAAATTCCAAGAATCTCCTGGTTAGAGGAACCTAGAATCCAAGACCAGTATTTTCTTTACTGTGTCTGTGTTTTACTGATCAGTACAAAGGCACAATGATGACTAGAAGTGACCACGTGTGCCTCTGCACAGATTTCAATGCTTGTGTTAATGTTCTTTTCAAAGCAACATAGAACATTTAACATTTGAACTTTAATAATGTTGCTCACTAGTATGAGATAACAAGAAAAAGTGATGTGGCATAGGTTCAAAGTAAACCTCCTTTGTAAGATGTTTATCTTAGTTCTCAAAGATCACAGACCTTGCAAATTTCCTAGAAAGTGTTGCTCCTGTTTGCTGAGTGCCTGCTATCACCTGCTACTATATTGGAGCATTATTTTTCTATTATCATTGAATCTTCCTAATAGAGCCTAAAATAATGATATTTTCTCCCATTTTCCAAGCAAGACATTGAAGTTGAGAAGTGAAGTGATGTTCAACGCATTAACAGGAAATGGTGTCATCTGTAATGGACAGGTCTTCCCACTTCAATTAAAGCTGTTAAGATACTGTTGCAGTCCACCTATGTGATTGCTGATAAATGACCATCAAATGGCTTAAGGGAACAAGGGTTTATTCTCTCTTACGATTCCTGGTTATAGTTCTCAGTCCAGCTTGACGGGAAAGCTTATGCCAATACTAAGGCTGAGTCACACCATCACCATATAACAGCTGAAAGATGGACAATCCTTACTTGCCAGACATGTCTGGCAAAGTGAACAAAAAGATGCCAACTCTCTCAACCAGCTCTCTGTGATTTATTTCAGGGCCTAATCCCACCTACCATGGGCTGGACCTTCCCCATCAGCTAGACAATCTCCTGCAGGTTTGCTCTGGGCCTAACTCAACCACTAATTCTCTACAAATGTGCCCAGAGCTCAAATCTTCAACTGTCAAGTTGACACCTGTGCCTAACTATAACAGATACTTTCCTAGGGAAAGCAATGGAACTCAACCCTGGTACTGCAAACCAAGACAGATACCTGTATCTAGGGAGATAATAGATAGTCGTGAGAGGTAACAAACTTCATATAACTATAAACACTTGATATTAACCTACCGTCTGAACACTTATCTTTGTACCCTTAGTTCATAAAAGCACTCAGTACTCAAGCAAGAAGTATCCATGTGCAATGGCAGATGCCTGAAGCAGATAACCCCAACTGGCCAAAGTACAAAGTAGAAGCATCTTAGGACAGCTAGGGTCTAATCATGACATCTAAACCCCTTGTCATCCCAAGGCTCAAGGAACCTTACATGAGAGGGGGTGGAAGGAATGTAAGAGCCAGAGGACAGGGAGAGGTAATGACAGACAGTAGCCTCTGTTTATACCAGGGCTCCCATACCCAAGAGCTCAGTGTAATGCTGTGTACTTCCCTTAGACCTCCATAATAGCTGGCTGAGCACATGATCACAGTACAGAGAAGACACCATGAAACACGATGCTTCCCAGAGGCAATGTGGGAGATTGGTGCCACACAAAAGTGAGGGGTGATCTCTGTATTTTACATTTTATCCACAAGTGGACCATTGCTGCCTTAGCGTGTGCCCAAGTTCTAATTAATTCAGATATCCTAGAGGAGACCCAGTGGATCATACAAGTAGGGAGACATGGGAGAAGGAGCAAAATGGGTGAGAATGGGTGGGATGGGATGGGATGTTGAGTGGGGGTAGGTAATGATAGGTAGTGAAAACAAAACTCATTGTTAATACAGATTAAAAAATAAAGGTAAATATAAAAAGACATTCTCCTATAGGCTTTTCTTAACTAGATAATTCTTTATAAGTGTGTCCAAAGACTTAGCTGAGACCAATTGGCACCAGCATTCAGAAGGACTTCAGATCTGAAGATCTTATTTCCTTCCTAGGTGGAAGCTCATTAGATGAAAAATATACCTCTTTGTTAGGGTGACAGAAAAGATAGGTTTAAGCAGTTCTTAGAGATATCGTTTTCCTGATTGCAGGAAAGGTGTTTGTCTTTGCTCTTTATAGAGAAGAGGCCGTGCTCTCTAATGTGACATTTTCCCCCAAAAGTTTGCTTATTTTCTGAAAAAGAACTAGTCTATTTTCTTGGTTGACATTCACTACAGTTCATAACTCTACACTGAGCACAGGGGTGACACAGCTCAGATTAAAGATTTCTTAATGGCTTAAACTACTGTGGACTATGGTTTGGGAGAGCTATGCCACAATAGAAGCAGAATAAGTGATTGGTACAATTTTAAGGGAATGGACTGGATCATATAAGAAATATTCCCCACATGTTTGTTTTACCACTTTGCTCCCAAAACTGACGTGACTGTATTTTCCCAGATACTTCCTATAAGAATGGTTTCACGTGCTTATTTTGTATTAAAAAATTTGGCCATAATCACGAGCATTCACACTAGCATTCATCTTTGCTAATGTTATAGTTGACAAGTGATGATGCATTATAGTTTATGTTGCAGTTCTTTTGTGGCGGACAAATCAAACATTTCTATCATGAATTTGTAGACATTCTTCCCCTCACAATAAGAGCTTAGCAATAATACTCAGATATCGTGCTGGATATTACGTTAGTTTGCTTAACTGTGAGGTCTTTTTTGATCCCTCTTTTATTGAAATTAAGGATTTAAATGACTTGAGGAGATTTCAGAGTTAATATCAGACCTGTCTGCCTCTAAGCTGCTATGATTCTAGGTCACTGACCACATAATTATCACTTTGGGAAGGGCAAATAAGGAAAGGTGTGGGGGCCAATCTAAGGCTAAAATGAACAGATAAACACAAACAGACAAGGATTATGCAAAGCAGAATGATTCAGTATTGGAAGTAAGAAAGAGTGACTGCAAATGGAGGATACAGTGGGTGGAGTTTCTGGACATTTTTAAACTGGTCTATTGTAAATTTCCTCTTGCTAGATAAATTTTGTTTTGGTAACTGATATCACCTACTTTGTTTTTACTTTTAGTTGTGTTATGACATGGTGATACAGAAACAAAGGCTATTATTATTATTATTATCATTACTGTCTTAACTAAACATCCCTGCTTAACTTTCTGTTACCCAAACGGTAACACCCTCACCATCTACCTTTTTTCAGTAGGGAATGAGACCAAACCACAGAGAACTTGAAGTTCCTCCACAATCCCAGTGCTGGTTGATAATGCATCAAGACCTGGAATGTACCAGTTCTTAGGAATGGTCCTGTTTTCTGTTAGTTACTTTCGTTCCTCATACATTGAAGCATGATCCAGAGACAGGGAAATCTAGATCAGAGTATAGCTGTCCTGGGTAACAATGTATGGTATTTTTATAGAGTAGCTCTGTATTTGAGCTTGCAGGAGAAATTCAGATCTAAAGACCTTATTTTGCATATGGGTGGAAGCTCATTAGATGGGAAATACATTTCTTGCTTAGGTGGCAGAGAAGATAGATTTAAATGGCCTTTAAAAATATTGCTTTCCTGAGTATACAGAAGACATTTGTTAAACTGCTATTACTCATACCCAACAAACTCTAGTTAGTAAGAAGGAACAAATCATTTGCATATTAGAAAAATTATAAATCAGTGGATAGCATATAAGTACTATATCATATTTATCTTTGGCTGAAGCTCAGCATCCATTCCAGTCAGCACCCTGACTTTTCCTGGGGTGGCTTGAATTTCTCTTATTCTAAGTCCTACCTGTCAGACTTCCCACTGCAGCTCATAGGAAAAGTTGCACCACTTCCACAACATACATGTAAATCTATATAAACCTAAGCAAGACTTTAGAAAAAATATAATTTATGGTTATGGCTGTCATATTTACTTTTATGTTCTTTTAGAAATCATTATGGTTGGCCATCCATTGTACTGAATATATGGCTCACAAATGAGATATTATCCAGCTTGAAAATTGCTACACTTACCCGATATGGTTTGAGTGTAGAGAAACTGACCTTGGAAATGGTCAAATAGCTCTCCGCAGAGATCCACTGAAGGGTACATCAGGAATCCAGTCACAACTAGTGAGATGGAAGAAAAATTTTGCTGTGACATGGTGGACATACATTCCATGAACCTCGAAGGCACTTTGCTGCGGTAGCAGTGGTTGGTGGCATTGAGACACAAAGTGGAAGCTTGGGGAGAAGCTTGAGGGGCATGATTGGAGCAACTGAAGATAATCCCTTTATTCATCTAGACAGCTCAGTTACATAAGGCAAAAAGTTCCCTATATCGTTAGGCAATTTTACAGGATGAAAATGTGAAATTTTACTTTGTAATTTTATCTGCTGTTTTCCATTTGACTATAGAAAGGATGTGATTTTTCTGGATCTAAGTTGGAGTTGGGAATAGTTCACAGGAGGTGAGATGAAAAGATCTGTTTCAGTTCATTGCTTCTGGATGAAAATATATCTCTGCGACACTGACAGCTTCGACTCCTGTGGAGGAACATGCGCTCAATGACTCACTCCTGAGAAGTGGGGGAGGGGGTGGCTGCATGGAATGAAGGCGACACTGCACGGGGCATTCTTCAAGGACAATGCAGGAAGGTTATGTGGGTGCTTCTGAAGTCCAACAGAACAGAGAACATGCTCTTGCAGGCCAAGGAAGGTGAGGAGCTAATGGTATAGAGAGACACAAACCCAGGATCAAGATTAAATACCTCACACAGGACAGGGGAGTCCTTTACTTAACAATTAACCCACTGGTGGCCTCTTCATACTCTGTGAATGCTGCACTCTCCTATACAGGTGCATGAATAACACATGCCAGGGAACATGGGAGAGCCAGGGGACACTAAGGAAGGAGGAATCATTTTGGCTTCTTGGTTAAAATGGACACAGGTCCTCATGGTGGGAAGGCATGAAAGCATAAGGTTCCTGGTCACATTGCATTTGTATTCAGCAAGCAAAATTTTGGTGCTCAGCTTGCTTTCCCACTTTTTTTCTTTTAAAGTCACTTTAAAAATGAAATTGAATATTGCCATTGGTGCTTGTGGTGGGTTTCTTCCTCAATTAATTCCTCATGTAAGTGCTCTAACAGACATACCCCAAGGGGAATTTCCCTGGTAACTGTAAATCCCGTCAAGTTAACCTTGAAGACTTTTGCTCACAAGTGCCATCTGGAACATGAACAATGCCAGTATCTGCTTTGCCAATTTCCTTGATGTCACTCTTGCAGTTAAAATGAAAATACAAATGAAATGCATTGAAAGTCATAAAATACCATGGAAACCTATGAAGCTATGTATATGTATTTATTGAAAGGAATTTAGAGAATTGGCCAAATGGTTAAGTAGCTAAAGGTAACTGCATATAAACCTGGCAACCTAAGTTTGATGCCGATTCCATATGGTGGAAGGAGAGAGTAGCTTTTTGAAAACTACCTTCTGACTTCTATACACACACATTGTATGCATTCACACACATTGTATGCATTCATCTGTGCATCTTTCCCTGTCTCTCTCCCCTCAAATAATTAAATAAAACATTGAAAAAAAGAAATTTAGGGGGTTAGAGAGGTAGCTGAGGGGTTAAGCCTCTGCCTTGCAGGCGGAAGGTCCTGAATTCGGATCCTAGACCCCACGTATAGACGCCAAGCGGAAGCGGGGGCGGCCTGCGTTTCCGGTCCTGGTAGATAGGAGCCTGTGAATCCTAGGGCAGAGTAAACAAAGAGGAGGTGGAGGTGGTCCATGGTGGTTCCCGAATTCTTCCGTGGTTTTCCACACACACACACACACACACACACACACACACACGCACATACGCACAATTGAATAAAAATGAATAAAAAATATTTAAAAAAATTTAACAGTGGCAGTATTAAGAAATAATTTAAATGCTAAAGAAGAGCTAGATTGAACATTTTTTTCTTTTTAAAACATGCTCAAGATCACAAAACTTATTTACAGCTGGATTTGTTTACTTTCTTACCTTATTTATTTGTTACTCATCTTGTGTGTGTGTGTGTGTATTCCAGAGGATGTGTGGAAGTCAGAGGACGATATTTTGGAAGCTGGTGGTTTCTAGGGATCAAATTCAGGTCATTTGTCTTGGAGACAAGCATATTTTACCTGCTGAGACATTTCTCCAGTCTTGTGATTAATCTTGTCAACCAATTAGTGAAGGATGTTGGAGAACCAAATGTTCCTTGAAGCATTCATACACGCTCACTAGGTAGTTTATCTACTGTTATAATTTCTTTAATGCTAAATCTCAGCACACTTCCAATTCTGTTATACAAAAAGATACACAGAAAGGATCTTAACAATCATTGATCCATTCTAATCTCAAAATGAAAGTAAACACATGCCTAGATAAGTTCATTACACTGTCAAAAGGCACAAAAATAAACATTTTGAAATTGAAAATGAAATTTCTCTTTAAGTTATTTTGTTCCTAGTATCAGAAGTGCATGTGATTTGCAAGAAAGTCCAATTCTTAACTACTATAGCGGTGACTATTCAGTAAATTAAATATTAAGTACATATGTTATTTCTATTGCCAGATAATGAGTATTACAGGAAATATGAAGGATGAAGCAGCTGTCTTCTTTGTGTAGTAGTTATGACAACTGTCACCTGATTGCAGAAGTAAGGAGAAAAGTCCTCCTAGATTGCTCCTATAGTTGAAAGCATTTTAATTTTATATGTATCTAATTATTCATCATTATATATTTTATTTATGTTTTGTGTATATATGTGTGTTGGTACACATGTGCCATTATGCATATGTAGAGGTCAGAGGAGAATCCATTCTCTCCTTCCACCACATGGTAGCAAGTGCTGTACCCTCAGCCATCTTGCTTGTCATTGTAAGGATTCTAGACTCAAAATAACTACATAATCACTATTTTAAAACATCTATTTTGTTATGAAATATAGTGATGATTACATGAAAAATGCCATAAATAAAAGGCCAAAACAAACTAACGTTTGAAAGTCAGAGATCATTCGCAAACTCCAATACACTGTGGAATTGTTTAAAAGTAGAAGCCCATCTCTCTCTGATTTGTGTGGGGATCTGTCTTTCTTTCATTTCTTATTCAGAATGAAATTTCTTTGGATATAAGTGATGTCACTATTATTTACTGGTGCTGATATTTGTACCTGTAATTTAGAATTTTGATTGTGGAACTAAGAGATTGATCTGATGAAAATGAAATAGTCAGGATGTAAGTTTGTGAATATAAAGGACAATTTTATGCCTTTGAACTTTCGTTTGCATATTTCAAAGATTAGAAGAAATAAATTCTGTATAAAGCAGAAAAAATAGGTACATTCAACTTTCCACAACTTCAAGGAATTCTAGAGTAGAAAATTAGTAATACCTACCTAGCAAGTTAAAGTTCTTAGATGTTACAAATACTGTGATTTCACAAACCAATGGTTTCATGTATTAACTTGTTTTGAAGAGACTGAAGCAAACTTTGAAAAAAAAAGTCTTGGCTGATGATGTTCTCAGGACAAATAATTTCAAGCAGTAGGATCCATAGGGCCTAGGGTTAGACTGATAAAGGAGAGTGCCCATATCATTGGTCCACTCAAGGAAGGACCACTTGGTCTGCCACAGATTTCTGAACCTTCACTAGGACAGATGATCCAAAGGGAGACCCAGGACCCATAGAATCTGATGATCAAGAGGGTAGGAGGAAATGGGTTGGATCCATGAAGGAAGTGGAAGGAGGGAGGGAAGGGGGAGAGAGAAAAGGAAGATAGGAGTGGGCTAGGGATAGCTACTCATTGTGCATGCTAATTTTATTAAATAACAGTAATACAAAGAAAGAATAAAAAAGTCTTGACTCTATACTTCTGACATAACTATTCTTAAAACCTTGTAGTCATACCTGTTTTCATAAATGGTTGTCTAGATCAGCATACTACAAAAAAGAGAGAAGATCTTGATTATCTAAAATATCTACTTTGCTACTGATTTAACACTTGGATTATAAGAAGCTATATCACAATATATAGTCTGTATCTTAAATTACAACTGTATTTGGATGTAGGAAACTTTTACATAGATGTTACTTTTCTGAATATTATTTTAGCTTTCTCTTGCCAGAGAAATTTCACTTTACCAGAACAGCCCTGCATAATCTCAAGGGACAAAGAAGGAATGCGTGTGATGGTTAGCTGATTATCAACTTGAAAAAAAATATAGAATCATCTAGGAGACCAATCTTGTCTTTAAGAGATTAACTTGATTAGATTGATTAACCATTCCCTGAGCACAAGTGTTCATCACTTTTTGCTTCCTGACTGTGAACAGGATATGACTAGTTGTCTCAAGTCCTGCTACCATGAATACCCTTTCAGAGCAACTCCACCAGGGAGGAGTGTAGCCATGGAATTGGTATGTGCATGTATGGTACACATATGGTGGCCATAGGACAACTTGCGAGAAGTTAGTTCTTCAACATGTGAACTATGGGGCTAAAATTCAAGTTTTCAGGCTTAGCAGCAGGTGCCTGTACCCACTGAACCTTCTTACTGGCTCTATTTTCTTCTGGTTCTGTGAAGAAACATCATGAGAATATTGACAGGAATTGTGTCCAATCTGTAGACTACGTTTGGTAATATAGCCATATGTACAGTATCCTACTAACATTTACTATATTATTAACATTTTACATTATTACTATTAAAAGTTATTACATTATTAACATTTATTACAATTAGTTATTCACAACAGCATAGTAACTGCGCCTACCTAAATGCCGCTGGATGAATAGATAAAGAATTGTGGTAGTGAGAATATACTCATCTGTAAAGCAAAATTAAATTGTGAAATTCAGAAAATGAATGGATCTGAAAATCATGTAAAGTAAGGCTTCCCACACTCAGGTAAGAATCACTTGTTCTCTTGTGTACATTTCCTAACTTTTAGTATTTGCATGTATGCAAATAAAGTGTGAAAGTGAGTTAGGCTATAATGCCAGACAGAAGACCAAAAGTAAGAACAAGAGATGTCCAGGTAGAGAGGAAGGAAAAGCACATTAGATACATGAAAATGAGGAGCAGAAGGAGCAGAGAGGAAGGGAGAACAAAGAAGATTGGTGGGAATGAGGGAACAGAGGAAAGGAGGAAAAATCGCAAAATCAAATTTTAGAAAATGCCATAACTGAATTAATACTTTATATGCTGATGCAAGATAAAATACTTGAAAGATAGAAATATAATTTACTGACAGATTCATTTTGTACATAAAGAACAGAATGCATCTCTGCTGATTCAGGACCACTAAGTCCAAACAGTGACTTGCCGAAGTGCAAGATGGTAAAGTGACATATTTGTGCTTTTTAAATACCACGTGTCTTGAAATTTGTGGTGGCAGGAGGAAAGCTAGGACAAATGCCGGGTGAAAAACAGTCTAAGCTGGCCTCCATGAGCAAACAGCAGTTAATGACATGTCTGTGCTTTGCTTTGCAAAATGCAGTCCTGGGAACAGGTAATCTACCCAAGATGAGCCGTCCACTGGGGCTGCCTACAAAAGAGCCCAGGGAAAAAGCAAATGCCAAGCTCTTTGTTCAGAAAGTAGAGAAAAACATGCTTAAAGTAACAAAATATAAAACACTTTCTTCTGTTGTATCTCTTTCAACTGCTGATAGTGTTTTTAGTTTACTTTCTATAATGGTCCATATAATTTTTTAAATTAAATTTTTAGCATACAGTTTACTGCTCTTCTTTGTATTGTGTAATGCTATTTTTAACCATCTGGAAAAAACATTTAATATGTGAGAAATCAATAAAAACTAGTTTCTTTGTGTGTGTGTGTGTGTGTGTGTGTGTGTGTGTGTGTGTGTGTATGTGTTCTGCTCTTATGAGAACAGCTGTAATTCTGCACAAAATTAACTCAACTCTTATTTCATGTCTCTACTTTTGACATGTTGATGAATAAGGAGACTTGGAAAGGCCAAAGATCTATATATTGCCCTGTCTTCATTGTATATGTCATCACTGATAGTGTAATTATTTAGCTGAAACAGGCAAATAATGTAAGTGAGCAAAGATGTGATAGGGTAGTGTTGTTTTCCTAAACCGCCAATGCTTTCTTTCTGCAGTACACATTAACTCTCTCGCAAATCCCAACTTTAAGCATAAATGACAGGTTTTTTTTTTTTTTTTTTTTTTTTTTTTTTACTTAAGGTAGATACTGCTATGTTTTGAGATAGGACTACACTGTAGAGTGATCATGGAAATCAAGCTCAATAATATTTCAATCATTTCATGTAGTTACAAATTTGTTTTTTGTGTGCAATGAAAACACTTAAATTCACTCTATTAGCAATTTTCATTATTATTCTTTAATTTTTATTAGCAGGTATTACTTTTGCAGAATGCTGTACTCCTCTGTGATACACGTCATGTGGTCTGTTGATACTGCAGATATCTCCATTCTGTCGTCTCCCGTCTTTTCCCTAATATTCTTACTTCTATTTGCATACCTATTTCTTTTCTGTAGATGCTACATATGGCAGAAAACACATGATTCTTCATTCTGAGCCTGGCCTATTTCCATCTGTTTTCCAGAAAACATTTCATTCTCCTTAATAGTTGAAATCTACTCCCTTGTGTATACTATAGTTCCATGAATTATATAGCTTGCTTGGTATAGCAAAAAAATCTTGATTCTGGGTAATTTTGAAAAAAGTAAGTTTATGAGCTGGAAAGATAGCTCAGGAGTTAAGACTCTGTCTGAAAAGCAGAAGGCACTGTGTTGGGATCCCAGATTCCATGTAAAATGGATAGAAATGGCAACAGCCTACACCTCTGGCTCTGGAAGGTGAAGCCTGGAAAATTCAAGAGCAAAGCAAAAAGGAGGGAGTAGCAATCCATGAAATCAATCTTCACACACACACACACACATACAAAGAAGGAAAACTTGAAGGTCCTTAAAAAAAGAAAAAAGTTTTTGATTCAGTTGACTGTAGAGTTCTAACAGCATGCTACCAGCAACTTTGAACAGGCCCTCCTGGCACCACACCACAGTAGCTGGCATCTCATGGCAGGAGCTTGTAGAAAAGTATAAATGAAGGAATCAGGAGAGCTGAATGTGGCCAAGCTCAATCTTGTAACAATCCACTGTCATCCTAACAAATCCAGCTGTATGGGGTTTGACCCGCTCCTACAAAACAGGGTTTGCCCTGCTCAGAAAGTGATTGTGATGATCTTATCATCTTTTATTGGACAGCACCACTTCATGTTCCCACCTCCTCAGTGCACTACAGTGAGAACCAAGTTCCAAGCATGAACCTTTAGGGGACAAAGAGTATGCAAACAAAAGAAGCGACCGTGCTGTATATTAGATATCAAGAACTTGTTCATTTTATGACTGAAAGTTAGTACCTTTTGACCAAGATGTCTCCACTCTCATCACTTGAAATACTGTAGCTACTTCTGTTACTACTTTTTACTACTGTGAGTTTGTCTTATGCTTTACTTACAGGTGATGTCATACAACATTTGTCTGTGTGCTTATGGTGTGCTCTAGGTTCATGTATGTTGCTATAAATGTCAGGATTTATTTATTTTTGGCAAGTCAGGCATTATCATCTTTATTTTTCACTTAGAAAAGTTATTTTGCACTTTGCTAAGAAGCAGGATAATAAAGATTCGAATCCTATTGTACAACAATTTTGTGCTCCTCTTGTCCTTTATCCATCATTTTCATTAAGAATTTGATATATATACAATGAAATTTCTGTCTGTGCCCCCTCTCCCTTCCCTCCCACTCTCTCCTTTCTCACCCTCTCCTCACTTCACCCATTCATCTCTGTGCCTTTCATCCTCATGTCTCTCTACATGTGTGGACTAGTGGGCTCCCTTTGGGGTGCCTAGACTAATAAGGAGCTGGGCCTTTGTGGTTGTATGAGTATGTGGGAGGGGAGGTATACTACCCACCAGGACACTCCAGTCATGACAGGGCTGCTGTATCCAGGAGGACACTGCAAAGAAACCTATGGTCACCAGATCTATATAATGACAGACACATTAGCATTCCCTCACCAACCAGCGAAGATGTCTCAGGAGAAAAAGTCACACTCATTGGGAATCCTAGGGGCAAGTGAAGGGGCGCTTCCCTGCATGCAGGTTTACCCATGGAAGGATTTACTTTTAATAGGTGAGATAATATTCCATTTTATAAATATCATTCTTACCTCATTTACTTATCCATAGACTAACGCTTGCTTGTTTTCATATTTGACTATTTTAAAATGATGTTGCAGAGAATAAGGGAGCACAGGGAATAAATCTTTGAGCTACTGACTTTACTTTGGATATATGCCCAGAAGTAAGATTGCTGTAACATATGGTATCTCTATTTTTAGGTTTTGTGTGGAACCTCCTTTCTGTTTTTCAAAATGGCTGTACCAATTTACAATCTCACAAACAATATACAAATATAGCTATTGTTGTTCCTTCTAACACTTGGTATTATTTAACTTTTGGATCTTAATCTACTGACAAGTTTGAGGTGGTGTCTCATTGCAAAATTGACTTGCATTTTCCTAATGATTATGGATGGATACTTTTTCATTAACTTATTGACCACCTTTGCAATGTTCTTTTGGATGTTGATAAATGTCCAAAATAAATGACACATGTTTTCATATGAGAAGACTAGCTTCAAATATTTTTTCTTTTTTTATAAATTTTTTCCCCACTCATACAAACTTAATAGATACCCCAGTCCCCTCCTTCCCTCCACCCCTCCCTGCACCCTTTGCCCCCTCCCTCTTTTTCCCCTTCCTTTCACCCCCTCCCTCCCTATCTCCCAATGTCCCCCCCCCCAATCCCTGGCGCATCCTTTAGTGTAAATGTCAAACTTCCCTACTAGCTTCAAATCTTTATGTGTTCAACATGAAGTGAGAAAAGACCATTAAGGTCAGGAAGGTCCTAAGGTAGGTGGTGTTATCAGAATGTAGTGATATGAAACTGAAGGGAAGAATAGTTCATGGTAGAAGTTTAAGCTGGGATGAGGGTGAGGAGGATGAAAGAAACAAAATGAAGAATACATGAAATAATCATATGGAAATTTACCACTTTGCAATTCAATTAAATTATTTGTTAGAGAGAGAGAGAGAGAGAGAGAGAGAGAGAGAGAGAGAGAGAGAGAGAGATCGAGAGAGAGATTACAGTGCTAGAAAATGCTGCTCCTGAAAAGTATGGGATAGTAAACAGAAATTCCAGGGCCAAGTATGAGACCATAACTTACGAGTTTTTGGTCAAGATTCCCTGGAACCCCCAAAACTATACAAGCTCTTTCTTCTGGGCTGCCCACCAGAACCAATCAATAGTACCCTTTTGCTGAAGACACCACACACTGTGATTGAGAGATGCACAGTTATCAAGCTGGTTCTTTCCTGCTGGTAAGCTGACACAGTGCTGGGGGACATTAGGCAAGCTGCCGGGGGAGAAATGGCATCTTACCTAGCTGTGAACCTTACAAACTGCAAGACCAACATGCCTGGCAAGATGTATCCACTGGTACAGTAGAGGCACCGCAGTTTTGTCATAACTGACCCCTCTGGAATCTAAGGAATGCTCCAGAAGCAGAAAATCATCCTCAAAACCTACTGCTGAGGAGTTCTTCAGCCTTTAGGGAGAACTTCTACTGAGGTTTAGCTCAAATGACAAGCTAATCCATCATGGTTTGAATGTGAATTGTCTCCTCCAGGCTCATGTGTTTAAATCCTTAGCCATTGTTAATGTTTGGGAAGGTCATGGCACCTTTAAAAGGTGGAGCCTTGCTAGAGGACAGGTTTTCACAGAGTGGGCCTTGAGGATTAGTTTTGCCTGCTTCCACCAGCAGTCTGCTATTGAGTCTACTGCTTGATTTCTCTGTCTTCAAGATTATGCATATGATCTAAGCTTATGCCCTTCAACCAATATACCTTTCCTGCTTTAATGGACTAGATCTTACCTCTGGAATCATAAGCCCAGTAAATTTCTCCTTTTCTCTCTTTAAGTTGACTGAGTCTGAGTGTTGTGTCTCAGTAGTAGAGATACTATCACACTTGCCTTCTAAATGTTTATGTTCATATCTATCAATAAATGTTTTTTCCAGTCTTAAGCCAAGAAACATCTCTTCATAATGAACAGTGGTGAATGCAGACATAAATGGTGTACTAATTAGATACAGGTGTCACCTTTACAGTTGAAAGCTGAGCAAGTCGGTGAAGGATTATCTAATTAATGTGGGATAAGTAGACCTTAGTGTATGGGATCGTTCCTTGGGTAGGTGGATTAGATAACAGAGGATTGGTTCAATAGTTTGTCTTACTTTTGGCATACTTTGGCAAACCCACAGATTGGCAGGTGACATTTGCCCCTCTCTAAACAATCTATTGGTATGATGTCTTCAGCTTCCTTAACTCTTAATAGTATAAACTCTTTTTCTAAGGTGAACTAAGAACTGTAACCAGATTGTAAGTTGAAACAAAGGGTTTTTTTCCATAAGTTGTTTGGCTGTGTATTTATCAGAAACATGAAGATGAACTGCAACATGTGCCCTCTTAAGTTGTACAGCATAAGTGATTTTGAATGTTTGACCCTAAACAGGATACTTACACAAACATTTCTGAGACAGAAGAGGGGGGCAGAAAAAATACAAGGCCAGAAGATAAATAGGGAAAAGAGCCAACCAGTGTGGCATAGCCAATTCATGTTTGCATTGGCTATGACTTGATCTGTCAACAGTCAATCATGAATTGAGGAAGGACTAACAAGGCCCTAGTGCTCTCTGCTGAACCATTGGCTCCTGATGGATTCTGAGGAATGAGAATTCATTGCTGATACACACATCAGGCTGCCATGGGTAGTTCTGAAGCCATGGTCACAGAGATGACTGTCCTTAAACTTAGTGGGTCACAAAAAAAGACAAAGACGTAAATATGTGAAAATGACTTCCAAGGAAAATAGAGGTGTGATAAGGGAGGGAGCAAGGTCAAATAGGGTGGGGAATACAGTAATCAGAATGCTCTATAACATTTAAGAACAAATTCAATGAAAACTGTAAAAATGCTATCAAATAAATCATTTGAATTTATGAGCTTTGTCCTTATCAGACCTGCATAATGACTGGCATATGAAAAAAATTTTTGGTTCTTTTGCCTACTTTTTACTGGGATATTCCTTAATTTTTGCTATTGATATGTAGGGTTCTTCTATTTGGCAAATATTCCTTTATCATACTATCAGACATACAGCTCATAAATGTTCCTTTTCCAAAGGTGGCCCTCATTATTATTTTGGTTCTGTAAAACATTCTCAACGAAGTAGTAGGTTTCCAATAGAATATTAAAAAACTCATATTTTATGATTAGATGAAATCCATTCCTAGGATAAAACAGTGATTCAACACATGTGTAAAATATCACAATATAAGACTGAGGAATAAAACATATTGTCATCTCAAAAAAGGCAGGAAATGTGTTGGACAAATGTTGGCAATCCTATGGATAAAGACTTCCGATGAATTAGGTATAGAAGGAACAAAAAAAGGTCATGTATTTCATTTCATCATCCTCAGTGATGAAAAGTTGAAAGCTTTTCTTTTAAAACGAGGAGCAAGACTAACGTAATGTAACATTATGATTGTTTTGAGATAGTTCTATCCCCAAAAGGTTCATGTGTTGGACAATAGGTCACCAGAGTGTTGGTACTGGGTGGAGGCTGCTGTGGTATCTTTAAAAACTGGGGTCTCAATAAATAATAATAATAATAAAACTTTAAAAAACTGGTGTCTCATGGGTCTTTGGAGGATGCATTCAGGAAGCAATGCAGTGTTTTAGCTTGAGTTCTCCTGGGAGTGAGTGATATATACTGGTCCTGATCCCTGTCTATTGCTCTCTTTCTGAAGCGGTTCTGCCATTGAGGATCACCATGACGTGATGAAGGCAGAAACCAGGCTCCTGTGGTGGTGATGGTGGTGGTGAGGATTTGATTTGGCACCAGTGTATAAGGCTGACTTTGATCCCCAGAGCCCATGTGGTGGAAGGAGAGAGCTGACTTTCCATAGCTGTTTTCTGATCTCCTCAAGAATATCATGCCACACACATCTCCTTCCCTCCCCCTCTCTTTTTTGTAAATAAATTTAAAAAAATTAAAAAGGAATTGCAATATCATGAACCTAATAAAATTCTTTTCTTTATAAACTAAACTGCCTCGGACACTTTGTAATGAAAAGACAAATAATGCAGAAGCCCATTCTCTCCATTTCTTTTCCTCATATTCCTGGAAGTTCTGTCCAGAGCAAACTGGAAACAAATGAAATGAAAAAAATCCGTATCAGAAAGAAAGAGGCAAAATTGTCTCTGCTTATACAGATGATATTTGGTTCTGTTTGTTGAAAACTCTAAAATCTCTACGAATTTTTATTGTAACTTGAAAGTAAATTCTTGTTCAAAATTAGTGTATTAAAAAATCAATAGTATTTCTATACTATATGGAAAAGAAAGTAAGAAGACAATCTCATTTATGATAGTGCTGCATTACGTATTATGATAATCACCACCAATTACAAAGATAGTGCCAAGAACCTAAGTAGATCACTGTCACTATGAGAAGAAATAAATTATCCTTTAAATTCTAATGATTTTCCATGTGGTAATATCTTAATTAACAGAAATGCTGTAATGCTTATTGGATCTAAGGTGAGCAACATGCAAAGGAGGCCAGAAAACATGGAATGTGAATCTCAGCTGCTGGGTATCCAAGATGAAAATAAGTGGCTTCTACTTTTTCCATGTTTGTGTCAATATTACCCTGATGCTGTATGATGTCGTTACCAGTCTTTGACATCATATTTATTAGAGATTAATTAGACTTAGGTTTCATCATACTCTTCTTTATCAATTTATATATATGTGGGTTTGCACGTGCTTGTGTATGTGTGTGTGTATGCTTGCTTATGTGTGTGGATGTAGCTGCACCCGTGCTGTGGAGTATAAAGGACAGGGTTCCTTCATTGCCCCTCAAGACAGGCCAGCTGGACCTTTAGGCTGATGGATTCTTGTGTCTCTACTCCTTGTCCCCCACCCCATTTCCACTTGATGTGCAGGGATCACAGAAGCCTGTGCTATTGATCTGGCTATTATGTGGGTTCTGGGGATCTAAACCCAAGTCATAAGGCTTGGACAGTGAACACTTTTTACCCACTGAACCATATCCCAGAACGTAACCTTCCTTTTTAGGCCTGTGGACATGTGGTCTACTTGTCTAGTGTCTGAAAAGTACTCCTCTACATCAATTTGTACCTCTTCTCCATTTCCTGTAAAGGCTATCTGCTTTGGATCTTTGATGGATTTTATGTAGTCAGTCTTCATGAGGTGGTGAGTCTGATGGTCAAGATGTGCGTCCTTTTACAAGATCCAGTTCATTTCCAGCTCTTAAACTTCACCCTATCTGTGAGTTTCCTTTGCATCCTTTTGAGCAGGTTAATAAGCACTCTGTGAGTCTAGCAGCTTTGCTGGTTCCTGTGAGTCTTGGAGCTGATCTTCAAACTTGGCCTTGGTGAACTTTGACACTGTGGCATCAGGTGATGGTTGTTACATTTACCTTGCAAAGAAATAATGAGAATCAGGAAGAATAGCATCCATCACTTTCCTAATGAGGACACTGGACCCAACCCTTCTATTTACAAATTATCAACTAAAATCTGTTTATAAACACACAAGGTGTAACCTTACAGTTTGGAAGAATTATTCCCACTAAAGGAAAATGAGAAAGTAGTTAAAAAATGAGCATTGCTTTCTGTAGGTAGGACTAAATTGGATTTAGGAGGAAAAATAATAACTATTCATCTGCTTGAATATTGAATCAATTTACAAACTTATACTTTCTAATTTAATTTAAGTTTTAATTGAAAAGTTACACAAATTGTTCTGCCTGTTGCTATTAAAATCTTGCTGGATTGCAAATTTGATATTTTAATATAACCTTCAGTTTTCATTATTTCCTTGTTTACTATGCCCTGCCAAATGAGTGCTGCTCTGCTAATGGAGGAACCTATACATGATGGAGGAAGAACATTTTCAGGGGCTTAGGTGCCTTAGAACTCAAATAAAATCTTAGTTCTAAGCTTTCTTTTCCATCTGGGTCTGTATGTCAGCAAATGACATTGACGTTATGGCACTTTCCTCACCAGCTCAGCATATTTCCCGAGCCTTCCTTAGAGCAAACATCATATACTGGCTCAGAGCATATGGCTGCCCTTTGGTGACATGGCGTTCACTGCTGTGCAATGCTCCTTCCTACTCTGTTCTGTCTGCAAGTCTGTTTCCTAATTTCCTACTAACTGGCTAGAAGGTAGGCTGACCAGATCATTGGTCCATCCCAGGGGAAGGTCTCTGTCACTGCAGACAGAAGGGTGACCAGGTACTCTGACTCCCTCATACCTAGGGGAGAAAAACCACTTGAACTACTTTCAGGCTCAATCAGGAAGTGATTTGATGTGTCAAACCTGTATACAGTCCAGTTCACCTGAGGAAATTCTCCAACTCTTTTAAGAGTTACAGCTAGAGGATTGGGATCAGGGATAGCTCAAGGATTAAAGCCTTTTCCTTGCATGGGATCAGATTCACAGATCCCATGTAAAAATGCCTGATGGATATGTATATATATATAGCCAGAGCCTAGCAATTCTGGTTCTGAAAGGCATAGTCTGGGAAATTCCAGGGCAAAATATTGAGGATGTACAGGGATCCAGGACTGGTCCTAATGTTGCCATTTGGCTTCCACAATTATGCATACTCAAGTGTCCTTTTGTACACACAGATACACACACACACACACACACACACGCTCACAATCACGTGTAAACCAAGAAATAATTTCTACTAGAAACATGAGTCTGATGAATTATTAGAAGCTGAAGTTGAAAATGATATCAGAGAACTGGTTGCCCAGGAAGCCATGGGGGAGAGGAGAAAAAAAAACATGTTACAAAGAATAAGTGCTATTGTTGACAGTTTGTAAAAGGAAAGAAAGGCAGAGACAGACAGGGGGTCAATACATGGAGGCAGAAGGGCAATAAAACCCTGTCTCCTAGCAGGAGAACAGAAAGATCTATGGATTCTCTGGAGATCAATCCGAATCTCTACTTTCCATGCTGTGTTTTAGCCATTCTGAAGTTCAGTGTTCCAGGATTTCTAAGCAACTTCTGCGTTCCTTTTGTGGACATTTACCCATACAATCAATCACTATTTATACAATTATGTATCCACACATATATCTGCATACCAACTTTGGCCTCTTGGATTCTCTCCTGCACTCTTAAGCAACTCTTCCTAGTTCTGAAGTCTAATCTTTGTTTCAGTCCTTTACAGTGAATCTCTTTTACTATAATAGCTCTTCACAGTGCCACGTCTCACAGCTCTGCCTGTTGTCCTGTTAGCACAGTTATAATAATAAACAATTTTCAAAAAAAATTACATCTCCATCTTGCAATGTATATTTATATGTTAAGGCCAAATTTCAGTGAATGCCACTAAACATTTAAGTCATCCTCCTACCTTTCCTCAACCCTCCCCACTCCTCACAATTTCATTGTAAGGCATACTCGCCCAAATAGACTGCATTCTCCATATATAGAACTCTCTAGAGGGGAATGGTTTTCTCACACCTCTCAACTCTGTACACCTGTCTATTTGTCTTGTCGATATGTCTATAGAATTCCAGACTACATCTGCCATGAGAATTATAAATAAGATCTTGGGACTTGCTGGACTGAGTCACAGAACTGACAGAGGACAGAGCTGCACAGTATGGTGATGAAGCATCTAAAAGGGATTTGAATTTGCAACTCCAGAAACCTTTCTGATGACTTGTGCTTTGATCAATGATCTTCACAATTTCTTACACAACTGAATCTTTTGTTTTTGACCATTAGATGACAACACGAAGAAAGGATATCTTGTTTGAACATGAATAACAAATGTAAACACTCCTTGCGTCAGTAGCCGAGTCTGTGAAATCTCTGCATTTTGGCCCTTGAGACACCTTCTCGGAACTTCAGCTCTTTGGAGTACAGTTGGAAAGCAATTTCCTTGAAATTTGAGGCCCATAAACATGGAATAGGTGATAATGCAAATAATTAGACCATCCATATATATATATATATAATATATATAATATATTCCTGGTGAGCAATAACTTTGAACCTTCAGTTTTTGTGACACCATATGCAACAGGTACATCAGCAAAAGCAATGAGAGAAGGTGACTCAGTTGGTGTTACATCTCTGTCAGCTGTGAATTATCTTTCTTTTTAAGTTGCTTTTTGCTTGCACGAGCATGGGTGTGTGTGTGTATGTGTGTGTGTGTGTGTGTGTGTGTGTGTGTGTGTGATGTGCACAAGAGGACAATTAAGTTTGTGTGTTTGTAGAGACCTCAGGATGACTTTAAGGAATCATCATGGGTTATTCTATCCCTTTATTGCTTTGCTCTAGGTTTTCCCAGGATCTGCCTTCCATGGCAGGAAGTATAGGTATTTGCCATTTCTGCTTGGCATTTTTATGTGGGATCTTGGGATCCTACTCAGGTCCTTTTGCTTTTGAGGGAAAGGCTTTAACCCCTGAACCATCTCCCTAGTCCACCTTTATCATTCATCCAAAGGAAGGGTACTATGACATTTACCCTGAGGAGATAAATTGGTAGCTCCTCTCTCTCTGACCTGTTCCTATGAGATTCAGCTGGTCATCTGTTCTGACTTCATGGGAAGTCACTTGGGACCTTCTTGGAAAGTCTTCTGACTCTGTATTGAGTAAGAACATGTTACATAATTCCTTTGTAAATTACTTGGGGAAGCATAAATATCTCTGTGACTTTTAGACTGTTCAGAAAGTATTTAGGAGACACATCTCTGGCTCTGGTTTTATTGAGGACATGCCAATCTTTCCAAAATATTTTAAGGATGATAGTGTCAAATGACTTTGCTTTCTGGGGAAGTACAGTAAAGGATTATATTAGAGCAAACATACCCATATTATCTAGCGTTCTTGCACCCAATAAACATTGACAGTTGTGGCGATGATGATGGACTATTTAGTTTATATTAACCTGTGTCTGAATTGGTTGATATACTGGTTACTATTCTTTATTGGTGTGAGACAGTACTCAAAATCAACAAACTTAAAGGGAAAAATGGAGATTTATTTAGCTTAAAATTCCAGAGGGAATTGCAGGTCATTGCAGACATCCTACAGAGTGAGAGAGGTATAACTGAAAAGGCAGGCTCCTAGCAGAATCATGGTGGAACTAACCAACCTCAAGTTCCACCTTCTGTGACATGCCTTCCTCCAGCAAAGCTTGATGGCCTCTCCAATGGGCCATCACCTTCCCTACAACTAAAGATTCAAATACATGAGCCTGTGAGGTACAATTCACATTCAAACCATGATAGTTGACTACAAACTAAAAGTATAAAACAACACCTTCATGTTGACTAGCTAACTTTGTCTCTTCTGCAATGCGTATCACCAGTAGTTTTCTTAGTTTACTGCACCACTTTCTATCACAGAAGGCATTTGAAAAGTCTGGGTGGTGACAGAGTGAGTCCCCATTGTTAACATCTATTTTCCCAAGTGTGCATTTGGGCAGGTATATGAATCCTTGTCCTTCTGCTTCTACAAATGGAAAAGAAAAACAGAAAAATCTACCCTAATTTATTGTCATTTAAACTGCAACTGGGATTTGCTTAGGTCCTAAGTCTTATTGCCAAGTTTAGTTTTTTTTTTTAAGACTGCCCTTGCAGAGAGAACTTGAGCAGAGTTTCTGAAAATGTTAAGAGGTTATTACAGATACTTTTTTATGTGTTTTATTAGGCATTGCCAGCCACTTGAGGACATCTCCTTCCCACAGAGACTTAGGGAAGCATCAAGGTTGAAGGACAGACAGGTCCTTATGCCTTTGCTTGCACTCCCATCTCTATCAGACAGTCTGAAGCCAATAGCTTAGAACACAATGACTGGGAGAGCTGGGTTCACAATTCAGTAAAAGGGGAGCATGCATCAGATGATAAACTTTTATAGTACCTGTTCATGGTGTGGTTGGCAAAGGAGCAATTAACATCCACAGCATAATCTTTTTTCCTCTGTGTTCTTTTAACTCAAGGCCATCTAAGTGATCAGCCAACTATAGAGGCAAAATGCTTTCTTCCTGGATTGCAGATGTTTTTTGTCACTTCTTGGGAAATTCACAGAATAATTTCCCAGAGGATATACCTATTTGCCCTGCCTTTGATCAGAAGCAGAGAATTTTCAATGGGCAAAGAGTAGTGAGTAGAACCATATCCTGTTGAGCTTTGCCTTGTGTTCATGAGGAGGAAGGGAGAGGTGGATATTAAAGTGACTTTTCTAACTGTGCTCTGAGAGAAGACCAATTGTTTCTTTGGTTATTCTGAAAGCACTTGGAGCTTGAGGCATTTATTTTTTGAATGGTTTCAATCTTATAATATTTGCCTGCTTTTATTTGGCCTCCAATAACAGTATAAATTAAGATACACAGAATGTTCATTATGAAGTCAATTTCTTATTATTAAATAATATTTTTATTCTTTGATGCTTTTATACGTTAACACAATGAGTTTATATTATTTTGACCCTTTACTACCTACTGTCCCACTTTATACTTTCTCCTTTCCAGCCAATCTTTCTCCTACTTTCATACCTTTTTGCATGTGTGGTTCACTGGTTTCATTTTAGATAACTTTACTGGCAGGTGCCTGAGCACTTGCTGGATTGTGGATGGCTTATCAGTTGGTAAATTTTTAAAAAGAAGATCCTTTTCCCTTGTCAGGCATGAATTTTCAGTAGTCTCTCAGGAACGTATGGTGTCTGTTGAGATCTTTCTCCTTCCATGGTGAGATGATGGTAGATTAAATATTGTGCAGGTCTTGTGGAAGTGCACATTATATAAAGCCAATTTCTACAAACACTTACAGGAATGATAGTATTATATGAAAATATGGGAAATGCTATAAACACAAGTTTTATTAACTATGCACTTTGTTGATTTATCTACCAACTTCATTAAGGAAACCAAATTCCCTCAGAAATATTCTTTTTGTTTAAAAATGAAAACATATTCTTTAAAAAAAATTATTATTGTTTTGTTTTTGGAAAGCTGGCTTCACTCGGTTGGCTAGGTTGACCTTGAACTTCAGATTGTCTGCTCTGATTCCTCAGTGCTTAGAAACTGATGTCAAAGAATTTCTTTTTTGAAAGTAAGGTATATCATAATGATTTAATTATAAAGGTGGCCTATTGGACAAAGTATTTCTAATTTTCATGTTGCCACTAACCTTGTTTTGTCTACATAAGCAGAAAGTAATTGCTGATGTGTGTTTGTGTGAGTGTGTGTGTCTATTATAAAAGTACTATACACCACCAACAAGATGGCTCAATGGGTAAAGGTGTCTGTACACAGACCTGTGACCTGAGTTCAATCCCCAATGGTGAAAGTAGAGAAGGAATTCCAAAAGTTGTTCTGTGACCTTCATATGTGTGTACCCTCTTCCTTTTCACTTTCAAATAAATAAAGAAATAGAATTTTAAAAAATTCATATAGGTCAATTTTGCCGAATCCCCCCATGAACCAGGGGGGGTGGTACAGTGGGACCTCAGGTTCAAGGGGGAATGGGTGGTGAGCTGGTGATGGGGTCACCAACCAGACCCCAGGAATCAGGTGAGGATCAAGCAGTGGACGAGTTGCTGCAAATTCAGCTTTATTCAGGAAGTGTTTGGGCTTATGTAGGATCAGGGGTCCAATCAGGTGTGGCCACCTCTCCGCTCAGGGGGAGGAGGGAGAGCAGCCACAAATCATTTAGCTATTTAGTAGGTGTCCATTACAGAGGCAGGTTAGATGGCAGCTTCCCATTGGTTGTTCATCCCTTCCACCTGTATGGTTCCTCTATTGGGACGTGTCCAGGGCATGTCGTAGGTGTCCAGGCGTATGTAGCTGGGATCCCAGGCTAGGGTAGTGCCACAGGTCATTACAAATTTTTTTAGATCAATTAAAGATCAATGATTCATGAATATTTTTAGACGCGGAATAGGATTGTAATATGTGTACAACTGATACATGGTTTTAGACACGGTCAAATCCTAATGTTAGCAGAGGAATGCATATGGGAGAAGTCAGCAGAAACTCATGACCTTGGTCATATCTGGAGTATAGAAAGTAAGAAAAGAGTGCAGGATGAAGAGTCTCTTCTTTTACTTTTTCTTTGTGACTTTTTTCCTCTTGAGTGAATGGAGCAATGTGAACTCTTAATGAATACTTACCAAAGTTTAACACTTAAACTTGTAACAACCATTATTCTGTGACTTAACAGTCACATTAGAACTGAGAGATATTTCATATGTAGATTGAAGATATAGAATGAAATTTAAGAGATTCAAGTACAGAAGGTTAAAAAGCTTGTGAAAATAAGAGTAGGAATTATTCCTATAATCATGAATAGAAATAGGGACAGATACTCCTTGATGTTTTTGTTCTCAAGTTAAATGTACCTCTCTTAAACTTCCTTGGGGCAGCTTTTGAACCAAAGACACTTGTCTAACTTTGTTGATAGGAAAGGATAAAAATACTACTTAATATTTCTAAACACAAAGCATGGGAGATTTTGCTTGCTGGAGTAGGGATGGGTACTATGTTGACTAATTAATGTCCTCTAGGCAGGGGCAGAGGACTGAATTAAAAAATGCTTGAAAGATGGACTGATGCCATCTATGGAAATATGACTACTTAGGTACACTTGAAATATTGGCTTTTAGAGGTTCGTTCATGGAGGTAATTTTTTAAGTGGTGGATTTTCAAAATTGAAGGGCCATCAGTGAGCAGTTGGAATACAGAAGTGAAAATCTATCAGTGGCTGATTGAAAACCCATTTAGCAGCTACTAGTTGCTAACACAATCAGAATTTTTTTAGAAGCACAGCAGCTTTAAAATTTTTCCCTCTAATTACATATTCCTTACCCTGTTTCTCATTTATCCTCTCATTTTCAGACAACTTACATTGTACTACAATTGTGTCATATGAGTTGCCCAGTGAATTGATATTGACAATTTGTTGTAGCTTCTTCCTGAAACAGACTTTTGATATCTTTTTACAGAGCCAGGAGGGCACTTATTCTGAAATTATGACCCCAGCCTCATTATTTTGTAGCCAGAATGCTCAATAAACTGAGGAAGAATTCAGATTTCCTTGGGTCTACTTGAGGAGTGTGTATCACAGGCAACCAGTACATTATTTACACGGCAGCCTAATGATTTTTGCTAATTGAGGGGACAGGACAATGGTGTAGATTTTTGAGAAAGGACAGAGAACAGTGAAGAAAATAACATTTGGATCACTCTTGAGCTCCTTGCATATTTATTTGAGTACATATGAAGCTGGACATGGGAGGAAACACTGTTTTTAAAAATACTTTCCAGATGAGAGGAAGTTACAGTGGTTTAGATCAACTGGATGATGAACAGGAGGGCTTTTCTTTTCAATGTAGTAAACGTAATGGGTGCATATTCTCTGCACCCTGTCTCCTTTGCTTCATTTTTCAAATTCTTTCCCAATCTTTTTCACATCTTTTAAAACAGTGCCCTATTTGGCTCCTCCTGAACATCTATAATTATTAAGAGGTCAGACAAGAAAGTCCTTGATATTAACTTAGACAATGTGTTGAGATGCTTCATGTGTCAATCAGTGTTGTCTTTCCAAGAAAGAAGCAATACTCCAGATTATTATTTATTTATTTATTTATTTATTTATTTATTTATTTATTTGCAGGATGGAAGTGTTTTGTGCATGTGTGTATATGTGTGTGTGTATGTGTTAGTGTGTTAGTGTTAGTTAGGGCACTTTCATGTGTGTGTCTGTGGAGGCCCAAGGGTAACATCTAGACACATCCACAATTGTTTTACCTCCTTATTGCTTTACTCTGGGATTTCCCACACTCTGCCTTCTAGGGTTGGAATTATAGGCATTTTCTTATAATATCTGAGTATCTGAACTCAGGTCTTTTTGCTTGTAAAGCAATGGCTGTAAACCCTGAGCCATCCCTTTAGTCTAACACTCCTGTTTTCACTGAATGAACTAAAATGGTTTAACACTGTTTACCACAGAATATTGTTTTTAAAATGTCTGGCTTTTCTTCTCTAGGAGTGCACATAATCTCTAGAAGACCACCAAATAAAAGTACCACTCCACTTTTTTGCCTCTGGGTGTGGAGCTTTTCCCTTTTTTCAGTGCCTTTCTCCATTGTGGAGCAATTCCCTCAGGCATCCTTGCTCAAAGAATGACATCTGCTTTCATTATCCCTTAGAGAGCGCAATGGGATCTCCAGACAGCACTGAATATATTAGTATCATGAGTTTTACACTTTCTGTTAGGCACAAGCCCAAAAAAACAAGAATCAAAGTTACACACAGAAGGTGCAAGTTTTTTTTTTTTTGTACATACAGAGGTTCTTTGTTGCTCTTTTCAGTGTAAACACACATATTCCTGTCTTCGACCTTCCTTCCTTCCTTCTTCCTTCCTTTTCTCCTTCTGTAGAGTAGTGAAAATTTTAGTTTCATTTAAAGTGAATTATAAGTCAGAAAATATAATCAATTCTGTTTTGTATTTCTTCTAAGTGCAATATGTCCCAAACAGTTCTGAGGTGCAATAGAGAGATATTAGCTTAAGTTTCAAAAATGATTCATAATAGAAGACAAAGATATAGTGTAGGTGAAAAAAAAAAGAAAGTGCTTATCTCCTAAGTAGCACTATTAGTTCAAATTTTTCCATAATTAAGAATCTGCACACAAATAGTATACTATGTGCACTGTGGATGAATTCAGTAATAAAATACTGATAAGTTAGTCTGGTATCATAGTTTGAAAAACTAGTCATGACTTCACGTAGGTTAAAGTGGTATAATTTTTTTTGAGAATTCCATATAAGTTGATTAATATGCTCTGGAATTGTTCATAATAGTAACTATTATTTTCACACATAGAGTTTTGAATAAAAGTTAAATAAGAAATGTAATATATTCCCCAAACATTTTGCAAGTAAAACTTAAAAAATTATAGGGTTTGTGAGATGTCTGAGTAAGTAAGGTCCTGTGTGGAAGTCTGAGGCTTGAATTTGATCCTGAGGTAGAAGGAAATAATTAATATCTGAAAGCTGTCTTCTGACCTCTACAAGAGCATATCTTGCTTTCTTTAAGTCTCTCTTCCCCTTTTTTCCTCTCCTCTTCCTCCTTTTTATTCAAATAAATAGATAAAATTTTTAAATGAAAGGAAATCTTAATAGTTATTAATTTTGTCAATAATGTTGTTCTTCTTAAATTTGTATTTTGAAGCTGATAGTTGAAAACAAGCGAATTATCCTTTGCCATATGAACTGTAAGGTATGTACAAAACCTTATGTATGGAAGATAACTCTTGCTTTCTCTATTTTGTTTAAAAGGATGCCTAGGATTAAAAAGAAGTTGAGATTTAGCCATGTTTGTACAATTCTTGGTGATGTAAATAAAATTGACATGTTTGGCTCTAAAATCACATACTTTGTAGAGTAGTTTGTATGAAAGTTTTGTGGATTTGTGATGTTACTGGATGAATTAAATGTTTCCTACTAGATTTAGGTAAGTGTTCATATGAGCGCTTCTTGACTTTGTTCCAAAGTCAGAGTGTCCTAAAGTACAATGCAGTCAATGTCTTAAGTGCCATTTCTTCAAGATAAGAACGGTCTTATCTGCTAGTCTTTACCTTTCTGAGACAGTTAGTTTTTCAATGCCTTGGGAGAAGACTTTGAGGATATGAGTGGACTCTCCCGAGGGAAAGCAAACATTGTGACACTGTATAAACTTTTCAGAGGGAAGGTAAACTGTGACACTGTCTGCTTTAAGGGATGTGAGGATCAGTTAGAACACAGTTGTCTCTTCTGTGAACAATCACAACCACACACCTACCTTTGAATTAAGAACTGTTCTTTGATCTAACACTGTCTCACTGTTTCTGTTGGGAGCCAAGTGATTTTTGTGTGTAGTTGCATGAAATTAAATTATCAACTCATTTGGTGTTTTCAGTATTTTCGTAGCTACATAAAACCTCTATCATAAAATGTAAAATTATTCTTTGAATTCTAGTTTTCTTAATCTTAGAAAAATGAGAACAATGTTTGTGTGTGTGTCTGTGTGTGTGCCAGAAGGTACTTGATCGTGTGTGCCTGTGGAATTCCAAAGGTAACACTGGGAATCTACCTACTTCTTGCTTTGCTCTAGTGTGTCTCAGGCTGCTCCTTCCAAGGCTGGAATTGCAAGCCTCTGTCGTATCCACTTGGCACTTTTTTACATGGCATCTGGGGACCTGATCTGAACTCAGGTCCCTTTGCTGGAGAAGTGAAGGTTTTAGCACCCAAGCCATCTCCCCAGCCCCTGAAAAATGAAAATGATTTTAGTTTTCATTTTTCTATTTTATTTTGGATATGAACATTTGGCTATGAACATGTGAGTGTGTGCATGTTCACGTGTGTGCTGGTACATGTGTAAATGATTGTGTGTGTGTGTGTGTGTGTGTGTGTGTGTGTGTGTAGGCTACAAGCTGATATCTGGTGTCTCCCTTTATTGCTGTCCACTGAGAAATATCCTCTCCCAGAACTTAGAGCTTTCTTGTTGGCTAGACTGACTTGTCAGCAAGCCCAGGAGAACAGTTGTTGATGACTTCCAGCAATGTAGAGAGGATTCTATGCATACACTGTTGTGTCCTGCAACTTTTATCTGAGTGTTGGAGATCAAGCCCACTTACTCGTACTTGCACAGCAAGCACTTCACTGACTAAGCCATGTCCCAGACCAAGAATAAGTTCATTTCTAATTCTCACCTCATACCGTGTGTTTCAGTTTGCTTGGGCAGCTCTCACCAAATTCAATGGATTGGACAATTTATAGATAGAGATATATTACACAACATTCTGAAGGATGAGGAGTCCCAGATGAAAACGCCAATGATTCAGTGTCAGGTAGGAGCCTGCTGTCTGCTTTAGAGATAGAGGCTTCTTGATGTGCTCTCCTGTGGTGGAAAGAGGAAAGTGATCTCCCTTCAGCCTTTCTTGTGGGTTTTATGAGTACATGGTCATCATGATGCTTTCACTTCACAAAGAGTCTGAGAACTATTACACAGTGTATTGGGTTCCAACACCTGAATGTTGTGAGGACATACAACTGACATAGGTCTATAGGTACGAGTTTTCTCTGTGAAACATAGAATTGTTAAGCAGGAAAAGCATTGAAACTATTTTAAAACAGAAAACAATAGGCTCAGAGACTAAGATCAAGGCACCTGAGAAGGCTTGGTAAGAGGCATGTGACCATGAGTAAGTTAGAGGTTAGAGTTCTCAGGGAACAGTAGAAAGTTTTGAATATTAGAGAGAACATATTTAAGTTTTAGAAGTTTAGGTAAGAGCATGGAAGAGTTTTGCCCTTTGAAAGTGCAAAGAGAATGTTACTTATAAAATTTTGTCTTGGAAGTTTCGTCCTGGTTTGTTGAGAGAGAGAATGGGAGAAAGACAGCTTCTGGGGGTACAGAGGGCAGACCGCTCCTATCTTTTGGGATGTCTGCAGGCAGATCAGATTCCCTCAGAGGTGGGGATCCTGCCAAGATGATTGGCCTAAAAATGGAGATGAAGATTTCAGTGGCCTCAGGTAAACAGAAGTCAGGGGTTAGCTGAGTCCCTGTGACTGCCACACAACAGTAGGTGCCAAAGGGCATCCCTTCTGCATAGGGTCACTCCGAGGGCTTTGCTTTCTCAATCTTACCACCACTGATGGCTTGAAGCCTATGTGTCCATGTTGTGGGAGGTATTGTGGGACTTTGAACAGCTTCACTGACTTCTGTTTGCTAGGTAGTAAGAGTACTTAGACCCAAGTCATGATAATCAAAAAATATTTTCAGGATCTCCAAATATCTCCTGGGCTTCCCAATTGTCCCTAGGCATGAATCACTATCCTAATCCTTTCATGTGTGTTTTCAGTTTGGGATAGAAAGAGGAATATAGTGCAAAAGGCATTAGAGAAGATAAAACAGGTGAATAAGGGCTGACAAGATGGCTCAGGAGTTAAAGGTGCTTTGGTCCAGATCAAGTGACCTGGATTTGATTCCTAGATCCCACATGGCGAAAGAGAAAACCAGTTTTCACATGTTGTCCTCTGATTTCCACACACATGCTTGGGCATATGGACCTCTCAGAAAAAGGATAGATAATCAAATTGTTTTTTTAAAGAAGAAAGTGGCAAATAAATGAAATTAGATGTGAAGAGGATAGGTCATCATCATAATTCCTATGTCCTTCAGTTCCTCGCAACAGGAATGGACTATGGAACACTGACACAAAGTTTGGCACTTTAATTGAATTTCAAAATCACAATGCTCAGTAAATTAAAGACACAAATCAGAAATTAAAGACACAAACTACATGAACTCATTCTTACAAAGTTCCAAGAAAAAACTACAGTGACAGAAAGCAGATACAGATATTCTTAGCCAGGTATAAGGAGAAGCAGATCTTAGAGAGCATCTGTAGCAGTGAACATGTTCTTCATGACCTGTTTTAAACATAGTATTCTAGACAGGATTGCTAGTAATGCAAGGACTGTGCTTCTATAGCTGTGTCCTTTGTCAATGTGTGAAATGCACCTTCAAATGGATTCAGTTTTATTACATTTACATTGCACCTCATAAAATCTGCTAAAAACAGCTGCGAAGCCATAGAAAGAGAAAGTAATATTGAAGACAAGATGAGAAGTGATTTCTAGTTCCAGCTTTGTAGTCTGTGACAACTGACCTTGTGGAGGAAGATGTGGATGCCTGGGGCTGGGGTTGATTGGCAGGTCGGTCTGACTTTGTCTTGGGACCTCCCCTAGCAGCCTCTATTTTTACACTGCAGTTACTTCCCCTTGGGGCTCATCAGAGCTGTCTTGGAGGTGATCCAGCAACTCACATTTCCTTGATAGCTCAAGTGTGGAAGCCCTGAGACCCTTTCAGAAATTACGAATAAATAAAATTCAGGAGGCGTCCAGCAGTGACCAAGGTCAAGCACTCACAGTACCACTCAGACAGGTCAGATTGGAGGTGGGGTCGTGAGTCTTGTCAACACAGAACTTCAAGGGTCTCTTTTAACAGGTGTCTTTTTTAACCCAACCCTATTGGGTTGAAGAGCTCCTTCCTTTGAAACAATATGAATTAAGTTACCTTAATTCAAGTTTAGCATAAACTTTCCTTTATGAGAAATGTAAGCACATGGCAGGGAAAAGCCGCACAGTTTAGAAGGACAATTTCAGGAAAAAGTTTAACACTGACTCTGAAGAAGTCTCTACACTGGGAGACCTGGGCTTGCACAGATCCTTGAGCCTAAGACAGGCAGTTGCTTCCCAGATGAGGCAGTTTCTTTTTTTCTTTTCTTTTTTTAAAGGGGACAGTGGGTTTTATTCCTTTTTTCTTTTCCACTATTTATTTTTAATCTTTTAGTGTTATATACATTGAGACAGAGATTCACATTGTTCTTATGAGAGTAGTGTGAAAGTAGTGCATTACTTTCCTATGTCCTAGCAATCTATCATATGCTTGGGGGCTGAAAACCAAACAAGCCTTGTATTCTCAGATCTGAAGTCCAGAAATGCTAAACTAAGGTGCCGACAGGGCGACTCGGTGGCTCTTTGGGGAGAATGACAGTGACTGTCAGGATTCCTTGGGCTGCATCACTGCAAATGGCCGCCTCTGCCCTCAGGGAACTTTCTGTGTCTCCATCCTCAGCTTTTTCTCTTGCAAGGGTGCCTGCCATTGTGTAAGGATACTCTCCAATCTGTGCTGATCCATCTCAGGGGCTTTAATTGTATCTCAGCTTCCCCCAAAGACATTCATAGTCCAGTTTCTGGGAAGATCCAGCTCTGGGGAAACACCATCATCCACCTACCTCCCTGCAGGTACTGACAGAACACTCATCAGCAGCTGTGATTTTTTTTTATCATGATTTTATTTTTTAATTTCATTTAAGCTAACGAACCTTACCAATATTCTTTTTCAAAGTAATACATGGTTCTGTTTGATTGTAATTCTGCTCCCACAGACACACCAATGTAGCAAGGGAATTCATTCTGAAATTAATGGAAGTTGTGCATTACTGTGACAATATTTGTCTTTTGTCTTCTTTTAATCATCTATGCAGCCTTACATTGTCCCAGGAGGGGTAAACATTACACTACACAACTGTTATTGTTCACTTATGTAGCATTTTCATGCTGCACATATATGGAACATTATGATGTTAATAAGTAACTGGAAAATTATATATAGCCTAAGATTTGAAGATCTGGAAATTGAAAATGTGAAATAGGAAGACGTTAATTCATTTTGGGTTCTTATGCATGTTAATTTACTTACTTTTCTTACTTCTTCGTCTAGTAGACAAAGAGGTACATGTGAGGCAACTTTCCATAGAATAACACGATTGCAATGTCACTTGTTATGCACACGAACTCAGTTGCTCTTCTAATCAATGAGGAGGTAACTGTGAGAACAACAGAATGGTGAAGTCCCCTGCTAGGCTTCACTTAAGCGCTGTGAGACAGATGCAGCTGACTTAAGGGATTCGCCTACCCTTGAAGTCATTACTGCGGTACATAAAATATGTAATATTCTCTATCCCGTCCCTCTTTCTAAGTCAAAATGTTTAATTATGTGCCTGTAAGATGCAATAGCTTTTGAAGTTACGATCAGAATGAATCCTGGCTTTGCTCAGAAGCAGGGTTTTGCCAAGGATTTTCACAAAACTTCCTCTCTCCCTTTTTGTAGGCTTGGTAACAACCGTTCCTCATCTTTGTAGTGATGTACAGGCTCACTGTTTGCTATAGATAACACAACACAAGATCAAAACGTGCTGGAGTGAGAGAAATGGCGTCTGCAGCGCATCTGTCTGTGGCAGGCAGCGCTGGCTGGCAGCCGTTCCGATGGCTTTGCTGTCGTCTTGACAGGCATCCGGCATCCTGACAGGGAAGCCACATGCCTCAGCAGTAGCTGCAGGGTGATACATCTCAGTCTTTCTGTCAGGAAACTGCCTGCGAGGTCTTTCCTGGTCTCATTACAAGCCTGCTTTCTCTGTGGATTCCACGACAGCTTTGCAAAGGAACCGTGCCCCGGCAGCATGCCTGGCTTCAGTTCCCTCACCTTCGTATTTTAATGACAGGGTGTTTTATTTGCTCATTAACAAAGAAACTGAAGCCAAGTGGAAATATTCTGGAAGACTGAAGCTCTCAAATGTATTTCTAGAAAATGAAAATGCTCACCCTCCCACCCTGCAAATAGTTAATAGGTACACTCAACATATCATTGACCCCCCAAAGTCTAGCATGTATCACAGGCACTAAGATCCTTAGAGGCAAGGGATTAACAGCCACAATAGTGTTCCTATACTAAAGAGGAACACAAAAAAGAGCTTTAAGCAATGCTACTGAGTCCTTACATCTCATCAGAGAGGAGGACCCAGAGGGAAGTTTGATATGCACACTAAAGGATGCTCCAGGAATGGGTGGGGGGAGGAGGCACTGAGAGAAAGGGAGGGGGGGGAAAGGAGGGGAAAAGGGAGGAGGAAGCAAGGGGGTCCTGGGAGGGGTGGAGGGAGGGATGGGAATCGGATACTTATCAACTTTGTATGAGTGGAAGAAATAAAAAAAAAGATAATAGGTACACTGCTATGCTTCCACTGTTGTTTTCTAAGCAAATGTCTTATTTCAGTAAAATCTTAGCATTTGATATGTAAAGGATTTTTGAAGTGAAACATGAATCTCAAAAAGTGATTTCAGTCAGTCCTCTAGCAAACATATGTGTATGTGTGTTTCTGGGTTCAAAAATAATAATAAGCATTCAGCTTCTTGATCTGATCAGACATTAAGTGGACATGATTTGTGAAAAAAGACATGAAAACGGTGAATAAAATCAAGCCTCCAGCAAGCTATTTGGCCCAGGAAGAGATATGTTTAGCAAAAGAGAAATAATAAATACTCAAAATCTGTTACATGCATCCCCCATTTTTCTTTCTATTTTATTCACTTTCTTTTTCCTATTGACAGATATACAATTCTTTTAAATCAATGAATCAACTTAAAAATTAGTGAAATTGAATTCAATATATGCTGAAACTAAAGATGCAATTGCAGTATATTGTTTCTACTTAGTTTTCCTGAAGGCAAAAGAGGGTTTGGGATGCCTGAATTTCATGAGGCTATGGCATTGCTCAGGAAAACCCTCTAAAGCAAGTGGCATGGTAAAAGGGAGGGAGACTCCAGTAACGGTACAGTTTGGATCAGGACAGGGTTTGGGAACATAAACTGTATGCAACAGAATGACTTTACCCTTCCTTTTTCCTTGGAGTAAGGGGGTAAGGTTATTCATTCTTATGGGCTTGCATCTAGTATATAGCTGGATGGTGAGGTGAGAGTCATAATCCTCCCTTAATTCATAGCAGCCTCACAGTAGCCTCACTGCCTTGAGTCAAGCTGTCCTTGGGTAAGAGTTACATGAAACTATCTACATAGAAACATATAGACATAGAAATTATCTACATAATTTCATCTTATTAACTATATTTCAACTGATTTCACAGAGCTGTTATTACATACAATTAATCAAGGGCAGTTTCTGCATTTCTAACTAGTATTAAATATAGCAAAAACATTTAGCAAACATTAGAAGAAGTAAACCTGAAGTTGCAATGTACCTAAAACTTATGGATCAGAAGTTCAAGGCTGGAAAAGGAGATAAATATGTTGCCATCCTCATCAGAATATTCCTAATACTTTAATTTAGATAAAAATTTAGATTACTTAGGTTATATACATTAATGCTGAGTATACTAAAGTATCTTATCTTGTATAATAGTCATTCTTTCTGTTCAGTGTGAGATTGGTCCCAGGGTCCCCATAGGGGTCAAAATTCACTGGCGTTCTCACATTTTCCAGTATACTTTGAATTTTCTCTACTACCTAAAATACCTCATTCATTGAAAGTATTTTATAAGTTGTTAGATGTATTGTCTTAAGAATGACAAGAAAATGTCTGCATGTATGGTGGGGACATAATTTATTACCATATTTTGTCATAGGTGTTTGAGACTCCTATTGTGAAAACTCCAGAAACAAGAAGCTGACAAATGAAGTCTTTTTTTGGAAGACTTCATTTCCTATGATGAAAGTTCAAAGTTCAATTTTTTCGGTTGATGAAAGAAATGTATGAAGAAATATGCAGTAAAATAAGCAGCTTGCAGACATGACTCAGTAGTTAAAGTTCTTGTCTCACAAGGAAAAGGAGTGGATCCCCATAACCCATATAACTTCCTGGTGGGTATGGTGTCCTCCTGTAATTCCAGCTTTGAAGGCAGAAACTGGGGATCTCCAGAGCTGTCTAGTAAGACTAACCACATTGGTGAGCTGTAGTTTTAGTGAGAGACTCTATCTCAAAGAATAAGGTAGAAGTGAGGTCTAGGATGTTCCTGATATCTAGTTACAGTCTCCACATTCATGCTTCCACATATGTACATGAATTCATATGCATAAGCACATGCATGTAAATGCTCATGCATCTGCCGACATGCACATGCACCAATGTGCATATGTGCCTTCACATGAAATGTGCCTACACTCACACAAATACACAAGAAAATGAAAAAAAGTATCTGAAAAGCAACATATCCAATTATTGCATACTTTGGTTGATTATGTAATAATGCAGTGAACACATTTATATGGGATCTTTTCCTCTTTACTATAATTGTATCTTTTTGCTAAAGGGTCCAGCTATTATTTTTCATTTTCCTCTTTACTGTTTCAGTGCTCTTTTCTACTAAAGGGTTGGAATGAAAATATTATTAATTATTCACAGGGAAACTAATCAATTGTTTTGTGTGCAAATTATCAGACATATTAATTTGTGACAAAATGAGGGAATAATTTTTTAAAAATCATACAAGATTATAACTTTTAGAACTTTTTCTACTACTTATGTAAGAATCTATTTAAATTACTTTTTTAAAAGCTTTTTTATTATTTATTCAATTGTGCATGTGTGCGTGTATGTATGAGTGTGTATGTGTGTGTACAACCATGGACAAATTGGGGAACCACCATGGACGCCTCCACCTCCTTGTTCACTCTGCCCCGGGATTCACAGGCTCCACCCTACCAGGACCAGAAACGCAGGCCGCCCCCGCTTCCGCTTGGCATCTATATGTGGGGTCTAGGATCCGAACTCAGGACCTGCTGCCTGCAAGGCAGAGGCTTAACCTCTAAGCACCTCTCCAGCCCCTAAATTACTTTTTTCATAAGACCTTTTAAATATAAACATTCTAAGATATATGTTGTTAAATTTCACTTTACTTCATAACTTGTTTGGATCTGTTTGGGGTTCAAATTTATGTGAGCTTTTAGATTTTTATTTTTTCCTTTAAAATATTCAATACATGAGGACTTTAAAATTCGAAGTTATGTAATTATGCATTAAATCCTGTAAAAAGCAATTCTCTGGCAAAATCAAAAGCTTCATTTATGTATTCATTTATTTTAAAATTAGGACACCTCAGTCTACTTCTATTTTACTTGTTTATTTTATTTTAATGGCAGGGTCTTTTTATGATCCAAGCTTGTCACATAGCTCAGACTGGCCTGGGAATCAACATCCTTCTGCCTCAGTCTCCCAGCTTCTGGGGCAGCAGATGTGTATCAGAACGTGGGGAAGGATGATGTTGCCTTTCACACAGCTTCTTTATTGATAGGAAATAACTTTAAAGATTAGGTTGAAAGTTTGCTCTCTGTTAGCGAGCAATGTTAACAGTGGGATTTCTTTATTCTGGGTGTGGTTTTCTCATCTCAATATCCATCTCTTTCCTACTCAGCTTCTGATTCTTCTGTGGAGACTACAGAGGAAGTGTTTTCTGATACACGCCTGTTCTGTGGTTTGCTCATTCTTTCTTTTTGTTAACCACATCTTCTTTTGGGCACACTGTTTCTCAGTATTCTATAAAACTACATTTCCTCCTTTTCATCTGTTGGGCAGCTGGAACTGTGAATCATTGTATAAGCATATAGACATTGATTGCAGCTGTCATGTGTTTGGTTTGAGATTTCCGTTGAAAAATTTTTAGAAAAAATTTTAGGAAACTTTGAGAAAACTTTTAGAAAAAAATTATACCTTCATGTTTATCATGGCTTGAAACTTCTTCTTAATTTTATGGTGACCAATGGACAAAGTTTATTTTAATTGAAAATCACATGATGTTCTCCTCTTTTATTGTTTATCAAGAATTATTGAAGAAGTGATTTTGTAAACTTTTAAATCACATGTCAGAATTTCTTTTCTTTTCATTTTGACAGTTTCATTGATATAGACAATCAGTTTAAGTCATGTTCATCTCATATTATCCTACCTCATTCCTCTTCTTTCTTACACTGATACCCCTTTCTTCCTATTTTCACATTTGTGTGTGTGTGTGTGTGTGTGTGTGTGTGTATGTGAAGTGAACTGAGTTTATCAAGGGATTGCATGCATTAGCATGTGCCTGGGAACTTGACAGAACATGGGAAACATATCAGTGGTTATACCACTGAAGAAAGTGGCCACTTTTCTTCCAGCCAACATTAACCCTAAATAGTCCTGCAAGGAGAGGTGAGACCTCATAATGTCTTCCCTCTTTTCTTGATGAAATGTTAACAGGCCCAATCCTATGCAGGTCTTGTGGAGACAAACACAGCTACAGTATGTTCATAGGTGCAGCAGTCCTGGAATATCCCAAAGACACTGCTTGGTGACACTTCTCCCTGCTTCTGTCTCTTACTTTCTTTCCTTTCATTTGCTAAAGATTTTTAATATGTTAACTAGTGGAAGGGCTTAGGTTAAAAAAAACATGGTAATAGCTGTCAGGGCATAAAAGTTCTGGACTCAAGAGAACTTAGCTTATCTCCTGGATTCCTTTTACTGTCAGGAAGACAACACAACCCAGGTATCCAAACAGCTCTTCAGAGTTACCTGTACCTGGAGAGCTAGTTGTTGCCATGAAGAATGGTTTGAAAAGAGTGAAAAGAGATCCTTTTCAGAAAAAAGTTCAGCACCAACTCAGACAAAACCCAGAGTTCCAGAGATATCATCTCCCAAATTAATCTCTAGGCTTTTTCTATGATATTGCCAATTATGAAAATCAGATATTGGTTGTTCCAGAAGCAGTGTTACCACAAAGGTCTGATTTTGTGTAAACCACCAATAGCACTGACTGGTAAGTAGGTATTTTTTATATTCTAACCTCTCCATTTGAAATCTTTTCTTAGGGCAGTCCTCACAATTTCTTGAAGATTTAGTTTGTAAATGACTGATTTTTCTAGCTATGCCCAAATCCACCACAAAACCCTGCATCTTTTTTTTCCTCAGGATGATTGAGTTCTATAATCTGTAAACATCTCCACAAAGACCATTACCTGTACTGCTGCCAACTCTACCACCATCTAAAATGTTTTCATTGCCAGAAAATGCTAATGGTTATCTGAGCCTATTACAAGTTATAATTTTTCTATTTTTCCCTTAATGTCAATGGTACTTGACTGACCAGATTGATACTTGCTTTGAAGATTGGAGTGTCTATTGCAAATTTTTTGCGTGCGTGCGTGCGTGTGTGTGTGTGTGTGTGTGTGTGTGTGTGTGTGTGCAATCACACATGCATGTACAAGAAGGCACTTGAGTGAGTATAACTGTGGAGAACCAAGGGTAACTTTGGGAATCACCCTGGATTGTCTTACCCCTTTATTGCGTTGCATTTCCTAAGTTCTCTCTTCTAGAGATGGAATTACAGATCATCTCTACATCCATCCCTCATTTTTACTTGAGACCTGGGGAATCTGAACTCAGGTCCTTGTGTTTTCCAGACAAAAGCTTTTAGCTATCTCCCTAGCCCTCAAATAGACTTTTAAACAGCCTTTCAAAATGTTCCTTTTTGTGATTGAGTTCTATAATCTGTAAACATCTCCACAAAGACCATTACCTGTACTGCTGCCAACTCTACCACCATCTAAAATGTTTTCATTGCCAGAAAATGCTAATGGTTATCTGAGCCTATTACAAGTTATAATTTTTCTATTTTTCCCTTAATGTCAATGGTACTTGACTGACCAGATTGATACTTGCTTTGAAGATTGGAGTGTCTAGTTGCAAATTTTTAAAATAAGACAATGAAAATTTCCATGTTGATTGAATCTTCCTTGATGAAAGATTTCTGTGTAGTAAGAAATGCTTTTTGCTAGATTGTTATCTACTGTGTTAGTTAGCTTTCTGCTATTATGACAACATAGGATAAACTACTTAAAAAGTATAAAATGTATATTATCATTTGGGTTCATTGGGGGATATGTCTTTGGGGAGCAGAACATCATGGCAGAGGTGTCATGTGGGACACATTTGCTCATCTTATGGTGGTCAAGGAATAGAGACAAGAATTGGAAGCTGGGTTTTCATTAGTTCTTCACAGACATGCCCCCAATGTTGATTCACTGTTGAAGGACCCACCTTTGAAAGAGACCATTTTCCAATAGTGCCATGGCCTTTGGGGGACTTTTAAAATTTAAGCCATAATCTTTGCTGTAATTTCTTTTACAATTGGAGTCAATCTTTTTATTATTAACTTTATTTTTGTGTGTGTATGTGTGTGTGACTTTGGGAGTTATACTAGATTGTTTTTACCTCTTTTTTGTTTCCCAGGTTCTGACCACAGGTCTGGAAGTACAGACCACTGCCATTTCCTCTTGTCATTTTTACATGGGACCTAGGAATAGGACCTAGGATCTGAACTCAGGTCGTTCTGCTTGTGAGGCAGAGTCCCAACCTCAGAGCCATCTCTCCAGCCCCTGGAGTAAATCCTTTTGAGACTGAGTCTCTTGTTAGGGACTCATACAGATGGTAACTTAAAGTTGGAGAATTTTTTTTTAGGCAGGACTTAAAGTTGAAATCACTCCTTAAAAACTTGGCTACAAAGTAGATATTGTGCTAGCCAGATAAATACATTAATTTTCATCAGAGCTCTCGAATATATGGGTACATTGGCAATGGATAATAATAATTTCAAAGAAATATTTTTTTCTTCCTGAACAATGGATTTCAAGAATTGGCTTAAATATTCAGTAAAAAGATGTACTGCCATTTAGCTTTTGTTTGTCTATAGAGAACACATAGAATATACATGAAGTACTTTTTTGGGGGTGAGAAATGAATGTGGATTCTATTCATTCACCATCTACATCAGTTCCTAACCAGAGACTCAGTTTGTTCTTTGAAAGTTAGAACACAGACATTGACTTTTCTGGTTATGAAAGTCCTTATTATCTTCTTCCACAATAAAACTGTGTGGTCACTTATCATAGCTGTATCTTCTGGGTAATTTGTTGTAGCATCTACACCAGCATTTATTATTTTGTTGCATAGCATGAAATCTTGTAATTTTATGCTATTAAAACGACTTCTTTCTTAAGCCTCATAAGCCAGCCTCTGTTAAGCTTCAAACTCTTTCTTTTGTAGCTTCTTCACATCTCCAATTCTTCACAGAATTGAGAGGAATTAGAATCATGTTTAGATGAGATCCTGGCCTAAGGGAATATTGTGATTGGTTTGATCTATCTAGACTTTCCCCATATCAACAAGAAGGTGGTTTTGCTTTTTGTTATTCATGTATTCATTGGAACAGCACTTATATCTTTTCAAAAAATTTTTCTTGGCATTCACGACTTGTCTAACTGGATCAATGTGCCAAGCTTTTGGCTCATCTTAGCATGACTACTAAATATAATTATTTCTGGCTTTCAATTAAAAATAAAAGCTATGTAATTTTTCCTTTCCCCTTAACACTTAACTGATAGAGTATGATTATTGATTGGCCTCAATATTATTTTAGTTTCAATATTGTTATGTCTTAGGAAATGTGAAACTCGTGGGTATGGAGAAATATGTGAAACATGTTAGGCAGTAGAACAGAAAAAGGATGCAGGTAATTTATTGTTTAAGTTGGTTTTCTTATATATGTGTGACCCATGACGGTCCTAGAATAATTATAATAACAGAATTAAATATTACTGATAACAGATTTCCATAACACTGTAATAACAGCACAGAACTAGTAAATACAACACAGACAAAAAATTGAGCTCAGGGTCTTGAGAAAATTGTACCTGATCAACATACTTGATGGAGTGTAGACATACTTTAAAGTGATGATAATAGTAATAATTAAAATTGATCTCTCTGTGATGGTGTAAGAACAGTCAATGTGATAAAGGATAAATCACAGTCCTAAGGAACTAAAGAGAAGTATAAAGAATAATTGAAGTGATAGGACAGCTGAGAACAAAGAGAAAGGGAAAGACTTTATAGTGAGAAGAAGTAAGAAGTCTGACTGTGTAGCATGTGCACTCTGGAAGGGAGTAGAAGCCTCACACATAAGATGAGTCATGGGTGGTTATGTCAAAAAGAAGTTAGATTGTCAGTCTTAGTCACTAGAAAGTCTCAGGAGCCTTGACTCCATCAGGGGGTGGGGTGGGCTGTGACATTAGCTGTTTCTATATGATAAGTCAGTATCAGAGGTGAAATCTATTAAGTCATTCCTCTTATTTTGGAGTGTTTCAGCCAAGGGTAACAAAGTAACCTTATCCTTAAAAGAGAATAACCAAAATATGACTATATGGAAATGGTTAAAATATCGTTAAAAAAGTCCACAAAAAGAGATGATGAGTGACTTCAAGAAGATACAAACAATAAGATCACTGTCCAATTCAGAATCTGGGGTAGAAAGTTCAGAGACATGTATGTACTTGTGAGTGAAAATCTATTGTTTGAGTCTGAGCTGCTGTGACAGTCTGAAAACAAGAAATACTTGCAAGTCCAGAAGGCAGGGTCACAGTTTCTAAGTGGGAGATGTCCTGTGAAGTAGTCTGAGAAAACAGAGAGAAGAGCTGAAAGTGTACACATTCAGAAATTCAACTGGCAGAACATCAGGATTGTGAAGGGCATGATGGTCAGAGGAATATCGTCATCACCTGCTGTTAGCTGTAGACTTACAGCTCTGTTTCCTCAATCAGCATCAGACTATGTAGCCTCTGGAGTCATCTTTGACCTCATCATTTGGCATTAGGAAGGCTGCTCAGGTGGGCAGAGCAGATAATTGCCATAGACAATGTATTCTTAACAGGACAGGTCATGAAAGTGCTAACGCAGTCCCTCATTGAACATCTGTCCTTGTCATAAACCTTATTGCTTTAATAATACCTAACTCAAGCCATTTAGTGCGACAAAGCAATTTTATTCCTGCTTACAACTCCAGATGACAATCCACCATGGCAAGAAAAGTCATACCTGCCTGAGTGGCTGAGGGAATTGGTTACATTACATCCACAGCAAGAGCACAGGCAGGGAGCATGGTTATGTACTTACTTAGTTTTCCACTCTGCCAAATACTAGCTAGTTTCCTGTCTCTGAGTCTTTATCCACCTGCCTAGAGAATGGTCTCATCTCTAATGGTCAGGTTTTTCTGGTTCAATTAATCATTTAAGACAATCTCCTATAGGGTTGCTCAGAGGCCTGTCTTGATTAAATAATTCCTCATAGGTGTACACAGAGACTAATGTCCCTAGTGTCAAGTTGAAAACTGAGACTAGCTGGCATAACATTTTGGTAGTCAGTCTTGTGCTCTCACTCTCCAACACCGTGGGACATAACCACCCCCTGAAAATGTCCAAAGTGAATGAGAATCTTCCCAGCCCATGGGCCTCAAATGTAATAAGGACAATATTTTCTGCTGTGTAGGAAATGAAATGAAGGTCCCAACATAAAAGTGAGGACAAATCAGAACACAGATATGCAAAAAGTATAAAAAACAAAGTAACCTTATCCTTAAAACAGAATAACCAAAATATGACTATATGGAAATGGTTAAAATATTGTTAAAAAAAGTCGACAAAAAGAGATGATGAGTGACTTCAAGAAGATACAAACAAAATGACCATCCTACCAAAGGCAATATACAGATTCAATGCTATACCAATCAAAATCCCAAAGCAGTTCTTCAAAGAAGTTGACCAAACAATCTCAAAGTACATATGGAGGCACAAAAGACCCAGGATAGCAAAAACAATCCTGAGTAACAAAAACACAGCTGGAGGTATTACCATACCAAACCTAAGTCTATACTACGAATCCATAGTTATAAAGACAGCCTGGTACTGGCTCCAAAATAGACACACAGATCAATGGATAAGGATTGAAGACCCAGATATAAGCCCACAAAGTTACAGCCATTTGGTCTTTGATAAAGGGGCCCAAAGAATCCAATGGAAAAAGAACAGCATCTTCAACAAATGGTGCTGGCAAAACTGGATCTCCACATGCAGAAGATTAAAGCTGGACCCGTACTTGTCACCATGTACAAGACTTAATTCCAAATGGATCAAGGACCTTGATATCAGGCCAGAGACTATAAAAACCATAGTTGAAAGGATAGGGAACTCCCTCGAGCTGATTGGGCTAGGCTAACAGTTTCTAAACAGACATCCAATGGCACAGTCACTGCTACCAACTCTCAACAGTTGGGATCTTGTGAAATTAAAGAGCTTCTGTTCAGATAAAGAGATTATAACACGAGCTCAAAGGCAACCCACAGAATGGGAGAAAATCTTCACTAACCACACATCTGATAGAATTCTGCTGTCCAGAGTGCACAAAGAACTTAGAAAACTAAACACCAAGGAAACCAATGGCCCAATTAAAAAATGGGCCCTGAAACTTAAAAGAAATTTTACCAGGGATGAAATTTAAATGTCTAACAAATATCTGAAAAAATGCTCCACTTCCTTAGCCATCAGGGAAATGCAAATCAAAACTTCCCTGAGATATCATCTCACCCCGGTCAGGATGGCAAAAATCCACAATACAAACAACAACAAATGTTGGAGAGGATGTGGAGAGAGGGGAACTCTCCTACATTGCTGGTTGGAATGCAGGCTCATACAGCCACTCTGGCAAGCCATCTGGAGATTCTTAAAGAAATTAAAGATTGAAATGCCATATGACCCTGCTATTCCACTTTTGGGAATAACCCCCCATACAGCAGAGGTTCACCTCGATAGCACAAGCATCGACCATGTTCATAGCAGCACTGTTTACAATAGCAAAGTCATGGAATCAGCCCAAATGTCCAACAGTTGACGAGTGGATAAGGAAACTGTGGTACATCTATACAACAGAGTATTACTCAGCCATCAAAAATGATGAATTACTGGAATTTTCCGGGAAATGGATGTCATTAGAAACAATTATATTAAGCGAAGTATCCCAGACCCAGAAAATTAAGCGCCATATGTACTCCCTAATAGGTGGCTCCTAGTACCAAACCCACCCAGCCCACCTAGAGACAGTAATTCCAAGGATTATGAACAGGAGGGATGGGGTAGGAGGGCCACACCAGAAACAAGGAGAGAAGGGACCATGTTACAGCAGGGAAAATAGGCCTCCACCAAGGACCCAAATAAGTAATGAGACATCTGATTAAGTTCACAGACTTTTGTTCCTGATCATTTACTACTGAGGGGGTGTGATCTCACCAGAAGAGGAGGGCATATAGTCTGGCAGATAAAAAGTAACCATTTTGCAAATGGGTGATAGACCCCTCCCTTAGTATGGTTTCCCACTTTTATTACATCTACCTTTGAATGTGCTTTTATCACAAGACTCTAACAGCTTTTTGTCTCTGGCCAGGGGGTAACATATAATGCCCACCAGGATGGAGTGAAGGGCATTGCAGGAGCAGCAAAACTGCAAAAGAAAATCAACAAACCACAATCCAGAACTTCAGAGACTCTATATCAACCACCTAGAACTAGGCCAGCTTAGTCTCTCCCCATCTTGAAGCTCAGGGAAATTTGCGGAAGAGGGGGCGGTAAGAGTGTAAGAGCAAAAGGATGGGAGGAGCAATGATATATAAGATACTCTATACTAGTTAGGGCTGAAGCAATCATAATTGGACTTTGCATGCCCTGTGCATTGTCCAACACACTGTTGACCTCACAAAGTCTAGCATCTGCTAAAGGCACCAAGAGCCTTGGAGGTAAAGGATTGGCAGCCACAGCAGTGTTCCTATACCTAAGGGGAAAACGGGAAAGGGTTCAGGGTTCGTCATCGGAGAGGAGGGCCCAGAGGAAAATCAGACATGCACAAGAAAGGACTCTCTGGGAATTGGGGCGGGAGGCACTGGGGGATGGGGAGGGAGAGGGGTGGGGAGGGGAATCAGGGGATACGGGGGGGAGGAGGAGGAAGGGAGGGAACTGGTGTACCTAATAAGTTTGTATGCGCTGAAATAAAAAAAAAGAAGATACAAACAATAAGATCACTGTCTAATTCAAAATCTGAGGTAGAAGTTCAGAGACATGTATGAGAAATTCATCAAGGAAATTGTATACCCAAATAGAAATGTAAGTGAAAAACTAAGTATATCAAATAAAAACCACAGAAGAAAGCATGACTACTAGATGAGCTGGAGAGATGGCACAGGGATTAAGACTCTGTCTACCAAGCAGAAGGTCCTGAGTTTGGGTCCAAGTCCCACATGAAAATAGCAGGAAAAGGCAGCAGCCTCCATTTTTGGCCCTGGTGGGCAGAGCCTGAGGAATCTGAGTGAAGCATAAAGGAGGTAGAAGCAATCCAGGATGATTCCTGAAGTCACACTTGGTCCTCCATAGTTACACACAGTGTCCTCTAATACACATGTGTGTGTGTGTGCACACACACACATAAAATAAAATATAAAAAATTATAGCACAAAATTCTCTAGAGGACGTTTATGTACAAGAGACATTTGAAACTCCATATAGACATTACCAGAAAATAATCTTGCAGTGATCTATTATAGCTAAAATTAAGAGTTAAAGGAGAAAAACATGAAGTAATTTACAAAGACAAATATACCTAATTAATATTAGATTTCTCATCAGAAACCTTACCTAGGAAAGCATACAGTAATATTCTAAATCTTGAAATTGAATAGCTGACATCCAAGATAACAATAACCAACAACACTGATATCTTTTCAACTCAATGCAGGATTTAAAGTCTTCTCAAAATAAAACAAAATAATGTAATTCATTATCACTAATGCAGACGTTTAAAGAACCACACTCATGGGAATAGGAAAGATGCTCATGAGAGTCATATGAGTACAGGAAAAATGAATTTCATTAAAGGAATAAACAATAACTAGGAAAGAATCATTTATGTCTAACTCAGTAAGTTAGTAAAACACTAATGTGAATAGGAAAAGAAAATGAACAGTATTTGAACCAAACAGGAAAACAGTTAACACAACTACATGAATCAGAAAAAAGAAAAAACCCTTAAAAATAACTTAACTTAAATGGCTTTGCCTTTCCAATTTAAAAACACAGACTAGATTGATGGACTTAAAACAAGATTTGTCTGCTCTCTAGAGAAATATGCTTTAGTGACAAAGACACATACAGACTAAAAAGTTGGAATTCAATATGACAAGTAAGTAGAAGCTCCAATCAAGCAAAAACATCTGAACTTATATCCGATAAAGTAGACTTCCTGGCAAAATTCATCAAAAGCAATAAAGAAGTTCATTACACATTAACAAATTGAATAATCCATAAATGGAATGAACTTAAACTGCATATTGACTGATCTTTGATGTACCTAACTTCATAACACAGACAAACTGAACATAGATTAATATCACAGGTCATAAGAAAATAATATATATATATATATATATATATATATATAAAACGTGAAATGAATTATAAATAGAGGTAGTATCTTCCCAACAACAAAAAGGCAGGGCCAGATACACTCACGGACAAGTGTTATCAGTCCTTAAAAAGAATTAACAACAAATACTTTTTAACAAATCCATAATGTGTAATGAGATAGGATGGGAATGCAAATTCTCCCAACTTACAAGAGAACATAACATTGCCCAGGTCTGGACATATTCACTGCTAAATTTTATCATACTGTGAGAAAGTACCAATGTATAACTAATAACACTGCACACATTTGGGAAATCACAGCCTCTTTTTTATTTATTTATTTCTTCCACTCACAGCCTCTTTAACAAATGGTGCTGGTAAACCTGAATGTCTATATGCAGAAGAAGGAAATTAGATTTTTATCTGTAACCCTGTATAAAACTTAATCCAGTGTGCATTAAATCAAAAACCAAAACTCTGAAAGCATTATGGGAAAACATAGGGCACATAGTTTAAGATACTTATACAGGGAAGGATTTTTCTGAAAAACGACTCTCACAGCTCAGAACATAAGACCAAAAGCCAGCACCTGGGAATGTGCAAGATTACAAGGGTTTTGCCAACAAAAACAAAGGAGATGAGAAATCACCCCTGAAAGAGACAATCTTTGCTGCTGTCTACTGATCATAAATCCATGCCTAGAACATGAAGAACATACAAAGTTAAATTGTAAAACTAACAATTTGATCAAAACATGGGCAAAGTTATTGAGACTGCTCTCAAATGGTGAAGTTCAATAGAAACATACAACATTCTTTCCTATCAGGGCAATGCAAATCAAAAGTACACTGTGCTTTTATCTCACCCTGATCAGAGATCTATTATCAAGAAAATAAACAACAACAAATGTAGGCAAGGATGGGGAACAACAAGGAAACCTTTATATACTTCTATTGGTAGTTTATTAGTCCAGGCACTATGGAACTTGATAATTCCTCAAAAAATTAAATACAGAATTAGCATATGAGTAAGGTATACCACTCTTGGGAATGTACCCAGAGGGATCTAAATCAACATTTTACAGAGACAGCTGTGTACCCATGTTTAATGTAGCTCTGTTCATAAAGCCAAGTTATAGAACCAGCTGAATTGGGTAGAAGTAAGGGGTGAAAACACATAAATTCATTGTAATTTATGTTTGAAAGTGTCAAAGAATAAAAAAATGATAAAAATAAAAAAAGAGCAGGAAAGAAAATGCCAAATGATTGAAAAGTAAAGAGAAGATATGAAATACTTGGCCAGGATGACTAAAAAAATGATAGACAAGGAAAATATGACACGACCATGTAACTGTAAAGATTGACTGAAGATCAGTGTCTGAATTTCAGGTGAGACCAGCTAGTATGCAGTTGTTTACTCAGCTGTGTGGATGCAAAGAGACAGTAGAGACAAAACATTTCTTGACAAGACTATGTGATTTTTCCAGGCAACAGACTGTGTAATCTTGGCCCCATAGAGTAGTAGTAGTTTCTTCCCTTTGCTTTGTTAAGTGTTTTATGTATCTCAATGTCTGTGCTTCTTTGCTTCCAATTATTAATTGTTTACCTAGTAGTAGAATAGTAGCCAACATCTGTTTGACACTCAGCTATGGTTTAGATACTTTTCTAAGCTCTTTTGCCAGTATTTTAACTCTTTTCATCATCAAGCAGACCCTATGACAGGCACTACTGTCACCAGTGCTTTCCAGAGGAAGACACAAAGGCAAAGATACTAGACAGTTTGCCCAAGAACAGGCAGCAAGACGCTAAGATACATATTCAGTATGAAATTTCAGATCTGGATTTTTTAATCATGACATTACAATTACCTTGAATTAAATAAAAACAATAAACTGCCGGTAGTAATATGCTTTATTAAACAGGTAAAGCTTTATTAACAAATTGATTAGAAAACATACTAATGAAAAGGATAGCGAATAAAACAGATAGTATGATTAATTAGTACACAGCAATTGCTTATTTGAGATTCATTTTGTGGAATATTAACAGATCAGAATTGATTTTCTTTTCCTTTTCTAATTTTTAAAAATTTTTTTTTCATTTCCACTCATACAAACTTAACAGGTACACCGGTCCCCTCCCTCCCTCCAACTTCCCACCACTCTGTGTCTCCCTTCCCTCCCCCTCCCTCCCCATCCCCTAGTGCCTCCCCCTCACATCCCTGGAGCATCCTTTAATGTGCATGCCAAACTCTCCTCTGGGTCCTCCTCTCTGATGAGGTGCAAGGACCCAGTGGCATTTCCCCGAACCCTTTCCTGTGTTCCCCTTAAGCATAGGAACACTACTGTGGCTGTCAGTTCCTAGCTTCCAAGGATCCTAGTGCCTTTAGCAAATGCTAGACTTTGTGGGGACAATAGTGTGTTGGACATTGCACAGGGCATGAAAAGTCCAATAATGATTGCTTCGGCCCTAACTTGTGTGGAGTATCTTGCATATCATTGCTCCTCTCATTCTTGTGCTCTTACAATCTTACCACCCCCTCTTCCGCAAATGTCCCTGAGCTTCAGGATGGGGAGAGATTAGGCTGGCTTAGTTCCAGGTGGTTGATATAGTCTCTGAAGTTCTGGATTATGGTTTGTTGATTTTTTTTTCAGTTTTGCTGCTCCTGCAATGCCCTTCACTCCATCCTGATAGGTAGTGGATGTCACCCCCTGGCCAGAGATAAAAAGCTGTTAAACTTAGTTTTACAGGCTTATTGAGTATCAATTCCTGTTTCCCTCTCTCCCCCCTCTCTCCCATTTCCTTCTCTTCCCTTCATCAATCCATTCCACTCCCTCTCACCCTCCTACCTGGCCACTTCTATGGACCTTAGGGTTCCTCTGGCTTGTCTAATCTTCAGGCCTCTGTGGCTTATCAAGTTGCCCCTCCTCGGGACTCCCAACTGATAGGGGTGTTTCCCTTCACTCATCTAGCTCTAGTCCCTAAGGTTTCCACTCTGCGGTTTTATCTTTCTTCAATTCCTCACAGTCTATGATAGCATGGAGTTTAGGCCAGGGGAAGAGCAGTGACGTGGACAACAGCAGCCAGTCCTAATGCAGGTTACCAGTGTCCTGGCAATACTCTCCAAATAAGGCCGTCCTAATCTCTCCCTATCCTAAGGCTTGGGGAACCTTGAGGAAAAGGGAACAGTAAGATTGTAAGACCCTAAAGATGGGAAGGTCCACTGTTAGACAAGAAATTCCATTTCAGGCAAGGATGCTGCATCCAGGAATTCACAGCAGTGTGACTTGTCCTTACCATCCTGCATAATAGAGACTTGATTTTCTGAAGGAGGACAGAATATGAAAATGTTGAAGCAAAGCACCCTGACACAGGACTGGATGTAGTCCTTTTGAACAGAGGAATAGAGTGAAGGTTGATGGGGCGAGAGGTGAATTGAATTTGGTAGAAACCATGGGAAGGTATTTAAGGAGCAGCTAACAAATACAAAAGTAGTTTTAATGTATCAGGGTTTTATAGAATATCTATCAATTTGTATAGTACCAAGTTTAATCAGCTTGATTTAGTGAAAACCAGTGAATATACCTGGTGACTTTTGCATGGAGTGCAATATACATGGATCACAGCATATTGAGAAGGAAAGGATTATGGGAATGGAGGGAGAGGAGGGATAGTGAGAATGTTATGTTCATCTTTCCCTCGCAACAGCTCATTTTCATTGTCAATATCTGTTTGTAATTAAAACGTTCTATTTATTTATGAAACAGGGAGAGAAAGAGAGAAAGAGAGAGAGAATATTGATAACATGGGTGGAGATCAGAGGAGAGTTTTCAGAAGTCAGTTCTCTCCTTCCACCATGTGGGCTTCTGGAGATCAAACTCAGGTCATCATTTTTTGCAAGCAGGCGTCTTATTCACCGAACTATGTCTCTGGTCCCATGAATGTTTAACACAACTTAAATGAAATATGAAAGTGAATGGAATTTGATGTCTAACTCAGTAAAAGAATTCCATTAGTCATGGTTCTCTAGAGGAGCAGAACCAACAGAATGAATATGCATGTGTGAAAGGGAATTTATTGCATTGGGACACAAAGTAAGGTTTGGTCGTCTAACAATGACTGCCCGTAGCTGTCCAGTTCAGAAGCTGAAGAGCTCAGCAGTTCCAGTTTGTTTTGAAGGCTGGAGGATTCCTGTCTGGACTTCAGTCACATTAGAGAGTTGAAGAAGCTGGGTTGAAATGTTGACAGGAGGGAAGATTAGTTTACCCACACAGGGCAAAAGAATCTGAACTCTTCCCTCTTGGGCATCACTTTATCTGGTCTGCTCCTGGGAAGTAATATCCAGATTTAGGGTTGGTTCTTGTTTACAAATATCTTAAGCCATATAATCCTGGTGATCTGACAGCTAATCTATTAATCCAAGATATAGTCAAGTTGACAATCAAGACTATCATAAGAATAATGAACATAATTTCTCTATTTTAAAGATTTTAATAACTGATACATTGTCAATGTTGAATGGTAAAGCAAGAAGGCTGGAATGGGAGCACAGTTTAGAAAGAATGAAGGCTTCAGGCCACCAAGATTAGGCAATGCTATGCTTGCAGCAGTTTATTCATTAGCTGCCCAAGAGAAGTCACATACGACATCTGATCTAAGAGAGAAAGTTGTGACATGATCACACAAATACATTTGCTTAGCATCAGAAGTGTATGGACAGAGGCATACCTTTCTGGGCTTTTGTCCCTCACACTTAGATGACAAGCCCAAGTATAGTACAATAAAAGCAGTTACTCTGAGAACTTCATCCCTCCTGATGAGAAAAAGGCTGTTGAGCTACATGCAAACCTGGTGTTCAATTATATGTTTACAAGTCTTCGATAATAACAGCTGCCTGGTAGACACTAGCAAGCAAGATTGAAAAAACAAAAACAAAAAAGCTTGAGTAGTTAATGCAGAGAGCTGAGGAACGTGTGTGTGTGTGTGTGTGTGTGTGTGTGTGTGTGTGTGTGTGTGTGTATATGTGTGCATACACACATACCAATGAAGGAAGAGAAGTTAATTTGACAGCTAAGAATATCAAGTGAAAATGTACCCTTTAGAAAATGGTTGTAAATTTAGGTATACTGCCTCCCACCCTCATTTTCTTGAACATTGGTGATTGAAATGTTCGTTTTTTTCTTGTCTAAAAACCAAATTAAAGTAACTCAGTTTTTGAGATTCTTTGTATTGTCTTTGCTGGCTTAATACTGAATCTTTTCCTTCAGTATTCCTTCAGAGCTTTGCATTAGAGGAGTTTGAAAGATTTGGAAAAGTAGAAGTAAAGTTATAGCCATGAATCTCTGAAGCAGTTATATATTTACATTCAGTGAATGAAGAGCAAATAATGTCACAAATTCTGAAACCTCTCTCCTGACTCCCTCAACTCTCCGTCAGCTGTTACAATGTCACCTGCAGGGTGCCTGGGCCACCCCCAGACTATAGTTTCATCCTGTAAAAAAAATTATGAAGATAACTGATTTTTTTTCCTACTCACCTTGGATATACATTTTATTGAATCAGTTTTCAAGTTTACACAAAGCTATTTCAATATCAGTCTATCTTTTGTGTAGTCACATGTACATATAAATAGATAAAATGCATATACATGGAAATTTTTGTGCACAGAGAGTAAATGCACAGTTTTTATACTTTGGATATAAGTTTAATTTATGTAATGTAAATTTATCCTAATCTGGGATATAGCTTTTCATTTTCTTAATTATTTCATTTTTTATGGTGCATGGTGTGCACATATATGTGTACTTGTGTTCTCATAGTGTGTGTGTGTGTGTGTGTGTGTGTGTGTGTGTATGTGTGTGTGTGCATGCATGCAGGTGCATGTGCATATATATGTGTGTGGAAGACTGTTGCAATTTGCATACATGTTGGTGACTAATTCACCACCATTTGGGTTAAGGAAACAAGGGACATATTTCTTGTTTATTTTGTCTTATATTTCTTGGTTACAGTGCCCAGCTTGACAGGAGAGTTCATACCAACATCAGGTACTGAGGGAACTGCCATGCCATATCCAGAGGACCATTAAGAGATGAACAATGTTCATTCCCAGATCAGCATATGGGTTCGAGTATACAGAAGCATGCCAACTTCTTTAACTAGTTCACCCCATCTTATCCAGCTGTCCAGGGCCTAGTCCCTATCACCATGAACTTGGCATATGCTACCAATAAGAAAATCTCCTGCACTTGTGCAGGGCTCAACTCAGCTACCAATTCTTTACAACTCTGCCCAGAGCTCAAGTCTTCAATTGCCAAGGTGCATCGAACTAGAACAAGGGCCAAAGTTGACATCAGTCTTCCTGGATCACTTTCCACCTAAGTCATTAAGGCAGGTAGTCTAGATTTCATCTTGATCTGTGGTTCCTTTGTGCCTGCATTATAAGGGTTGGAATTACAGGTTTCCACAAACCCCCAGCATTAACATGGGTTCTGAGGATCCTAACTCTGGTCTCTACACTTACTATTTGTGTGGTAAACATTTTATCTACTGAGTCATCTCCTCAGCTTTCTTAGTGACTTCTTTTGAGGGTCATCCCACTTATCAAGATTTTATTATTTTATGCTTGTTTTTGATATCTAAGATCATAATTACCTAAATTAAAAACTTTTTTCCTATAATTTTCTTCTAGAAATAATACTTTTTTAATTTTCATGGTTAGACTTATAGTCAACTTTCAATGATAGCTACATACAATGTGAGTTTAAGATGTGGTTGATTTCTTTTTATAGAAAAAATAATATTTCTAACAATATTGTTAAAAAGAATTTACATACACATAAGTGCACGCTGGGAATTTTGACTGGGATTGTAGTAGATCCTCAGATCTATTTTGTGGAAAAGTGGTCTTCTGAAAATACTGTATCTCAATTCATAATTATGAAATAGCTCTTCATTTAATTAGATATTCACCACTAGCTCTGCAACTTTTTTGCATGCACAAGTGTGGGTTTGAGTGTGTATGTGTGTGCAGATGTGTGTAGAAGAGGGCACTTGAGTATGTGTGCTTGAGGAAGCTCAAGGGTGACATTTTGAATCATTCTATATTGCTCTACTTCCTTATTGCTTTGTTTTGGGATTTTACAGGCTCTGCCTTCAGGTGGTCCCAATTTCTGGTCACCATTTTTATTTGACAACTGGGATCCTTTTGCTTGTAAGGCAAAGGTTTCAACCCTTGAGTCATCTCTGCAGCCAACATTAAGGATGGAGGTTTTCATGTCTTTGAATCTATTGACTCGATGGAATTAACCTTTTCTTCTTTCTTCTTCCTCTTGTGATGATTGCATCAGTGCTTTGAAATGTTGATGAGCTTTCATTTCTGGTCTGAACTGTAAATGATCTCACTCTATTATTATTTTGCATGATTCTGGACTCAATATACTAATATGTTGCTGTGTATCTCTGTCTGTGCCCATGTTAGCTATTTACATAGGTTTTCCATAATGGCATTGTGAGGTTTGGTGCTGAGTTTCTGCTGGTCTCATTAAGAACTGCTAAGACACATGCTGGGCTGACCTCCTTCTATTTTGTAAAAGATTCTGTATTAGGCCAGGATTATTTCTTTCTTGAATTTTCTATAGCATTTACAAAAACATCATTAGTAGCTGAAGTATTTTTGTATGAAAGCTTTTGATTTCAAATTAAGTTTTCTTTAACAAAAATAAGAATTTTTCTTTTGCATTTCTTTCTGAGGCACTTGTGGTAAATTGGGATTCTCATGGCATTGGTTCATTTCATCTATTATCAGTTAGTAAAATTAATCTTTTCCTGTCTTTTCAATATCTGTTGTATGGTGATATTGTCTTTATATACAGATGTAACTAATTTATATTTCCTAACTAATTTTATCTTGAAAGAAAAATGTCTTGTTAGATTGTTATTGATCTTTTCAAGAAGTTGGGCATTACTTTAATTAATTTTATTTGTGGTTCATTTTACTGAGCTTTTACAATTTATTTCCTTTCTGTACTTAATAAGTTTGTGTTTAATCTTTTCTAGTTTGTGGAAATGGAAATTTAAATAATTTGTTCTCGTTTTCACAAATAAGTATTTAAAAATATATAAATGTTCCACTTTACTATAGTGGTCAATTTAAAAAGTCCATTGTACAAGGATAAGGAGTATTAAAATAATTGACAAATTTTATTCTGGGTGTATCTACAAGGCTATTTCTGGAACAGTTTAGCACATGAATCATTTGAAAACTTCTAAATAGAACAGCAAAGTAGAAAAAGGGCAAATTTGCTTTTGATTTTGCTTTGATTTGGAACTTCCACAGTTTACCCCTAAAAAAATACAAAGCTTCTGGTTCTCAGGACCTTAGATCCAATGATTTATATCTGATCCCCTCCCCATCCCCTCCCTAGGTTCTCTGCCATTCTACCTGAAATCAAAGTATTTCACATTTTCTTGGATCTGTTGGTGAGACATCTTGATTTCAGGATCACATTATCTGATCCACACTCTTACTTGTATACACCAACATGTGCATACATACATATAACTGCTCACAATAAAACAGACATATGATGCATAAGCCAGTGCTCATAAGTCCCATGTGTGCCTCCTACTCAGTTTCTCAGGAGAATCTTAAGATACATTGTTTGCATGCTGCAAATTTTGATATGTAATGTTGTTGTCTTTACTCATTTCAGTATGTTCTATCATTTCCCATCATGCTTCCCATTTGTCCCAAGAGCTACTTAGAAGTGTGCTATTCAATTTCCAAATGTTTGGTGTTGGCTCTTCCTTAAAAGGCAATTGACAGCATAAAACAAAAGCAAATTCATTTCAGAAATAAATTCTAATGATATCCCGAATTATTCAGGGAATCAGACATATGCAATTTTGTATAAGAGTTCTAATATGCAAAACAGAACTTTAAAGTGGTCAAATAACAACCCTAAAAAGTTTGATTAGTACTTCATGAATGTATTATACATAAAATTATCTATATATCTTATAAAATTTTTAAAATAAATAAAGCCAAAAGTAAAAACTAGAAAGAAGAAATAGAAAATAATTTTGGAAAAACAGAAAACAGCTTTCAACAATGCACCTATGTTTAAATACTGATTCTAAGTGTAAAACTAACATAAATTAATACTTTTTGTTGTCTACTATAGAATTTTGTGGGGTAAACTCTGACAAATTAATAAAATAGATGATCTAAGGACTGTATTACAAATCCTTTGGGAAATCAGTGATTACCATTCTTTGTTTTCAGAAATTTGAATGGAGAACATATGAAGTTTTCAGATAAAATATATTAAAAGTAATTTATACATAACTAGTTACATGCTATAGTCAATTAAGAAGAAACTAAGGGAATCGAGAGACATTGCTAGCACAATTTCCATCTTCTACTTTATGGTAATAACAAACACAAATAATCCATTCTAATTTTCAATTTTGTGTCCCAAACTACAAAAGAATCCAGAGTACATAAAGAATTAAAAAAATTAAGTACTAAGGAGGAAAAAAGCAATCAAATTTAAAAATGGACCACAGAATTAAAAAGACACTTTTCTCAGGAGGAAATTCAAATGTATAACAAATATTTTTTTAAAAAATCCCACTTCCCTAGACATTAGGGAAATGAAAATTGAAACCACTCTGAGATATCATCTCACCCCAGTGTGAATGACTAAAATGCAAAACACGGAAAAACAGATGCTCGTGAGCATGTGGAGAGAAGGGAACCCTCATGAAGTGCTAGTGGGAATGCAAACTTGTACATCTCTTTGGAAATCAGTATGGGGGATACTAAAAAATTAAAAGTCAACATATCATATGACCCAACTATACTAATTCTTGTAATATTCCTGAACATTTCATCTCACTACAGAGACACATGTACATCAGTGTTCATTACAGCTTTATTTATGATAGCAAAGAAATTCATGTCCTACATCCATGTATCCATAAATAGACAGATGCATAATGAACACGTGGTATATATGCACAATGGAATACTATTCAGCTGTCCAGAAAAAATAACTAATGAAATTTTCTAGTAAATGGATAGGGCTGAAAGAAATTCTTCTGAGTAAAGTATCTTAAATGTACATTTTTTTTCTTTCTACAATTAGAAACAAAGATGCTGCATAGTGTCCATTATAATTTCATGACAGCATTAAGTCTTCAGAATGACATAATCAATCAGAAACTTTTACAACATCCACAAACTGTAATGGAACATAAGTCAGAGGGTGGAAGAAGATCCCAAAAGAGTGGAGGCAAAATTACACAGGTAAACAGAACATCAGAAAAGAAGAAAATAGACAATAGACAGAAACACATATCTTCATATTAAATATAAAGACTTGCTAGAATAGCACCATCTAAACACCTTTAATTACATCATTAGATAAGAAAGGATCTTAGCATTCATCCAATGTGTATCCTATTGAAATGGTAAGTTAATTTACAGACAACCACAAATCACTAAAATGCATGGTATCAGCGACCCTAAAATGCTCAGCACTAATCAAGCAATCCAAATCTCTCCCCATCTCAGGGAACCTTGCAGAAGCAGGAATAACAAGTTTGTAAGAGCCTAAAGGTGAGGTACACTGCTGGCTAGGACACTGCAGTCATGTGCTGTACCCTGAAGCACACTGCAGTGATGCCTACAACCACCAGATCTAAACAATGGCAGACATAACAACATTCCCCCATGAACCAGTGAAGATCTCTTAGAAGAAACAATTACACTTAATGGTGTTCCAAGAGATTATCTCAGGAGAAGCAACTATAGTCAGAAGGATCCTAGGAGCAGGAGCTAGATAAGTGAAGAGGAATTCTCTACCTGTGGGTTTACCCACTGAAGGGCCAGGTACACTACCACAGAGGCCTGGTACCTTACTGGTACAGTGGGCCCTAAAAAGCCCTATGGTCCACATATCCAAAGAGACAAGAGGGTGAGAGGGAAGGGTGAGAGAGAAAAAAGTGGCAGGGGAGGGAAAGAGGGCATGGCAAAAACACATTTTGCTTGTATATTAAAAATTAATAAAAATGATAAAAATGAAAATATGAAAATGTTATTGAGATAAATTTAAACCATCTCAAAGTTGAGGTCAGAGATTTGTTTTAATGCTGTTTTAATTCACTGTTTTTTAAATCTATTGCATCTTGGTTTTAAATTTACCTGTGTTTTTTAAATCAATTGCTTTTTGGTTTCAAATTTATGTGTAATTATTGCTATTATAATAATAGACTTAAGTCCTTTAAGTATCACTTATGAGTAAAATTGTTCATGCATGTATATGGCTTTTGATATGGTACTTTACTTTCGGTATCAAATCAGTGACATTAAGATCAGGGAGCTAGCATTTTCATTACCTTAAACATTCTTTACATTTTCATGCTTATTCACATGTGTGGGATGAATGCTTAGGCATCATGTTTTCATGTACTGGGATGCATGATTGTTTGTTGGTATGCCTGCACAATAATGTTTGTGTATATTGAAGCCAAATATTGATATGGGAATCATCCTCAATTGTTTATTCATGCTATTTTTTCATGTGATTGTATGCATGGGGAACATGCATGTGTGTATGTGTTTTTGTATGTGAGTGGATGCACAGTACGCATAATGGAGGTCTGAGGATAACAGCAGAAATCATCCTTGTTTGCTCTTCCATCTTATTGTTTTGAGACTGAGTATCTGAATCCAGAGCCTGACAGTACGATTAGTTTGGCTAGACTGCTTGCTCTGATGGTTCTCAAGCTCTTCCTCCCATACCAGGTCCAAAATTATAGGTGAGTTGCTACACCTACTTAGCATTTTTACATGGGATCAGGATACAGTAAGTGCTTTAACCACTAAGTTCTTTCCTGCACTTCCTTAATATTTTTTTAAATTCTTGGTTAAGTTGTAAAAACAGAAATGCCAGAGCTGGAGAGGTGGCTCAGGGGTTAAGCATCTGCCTTAGAGGCAGAAGGTCCTGAGTTCGGATCCTAAACCCCACATATAGACGCCAGGTGGAAGCAGGGGCGGCTTGTGTTTGGTCCTGGGGGCGGAGCCTGTGAATCCTGGGGCAGAGTAAACAAGGAGGAGGTGGAAGTGGTCCATGGTGGTTCCCGAATTCATCCGTGGTTCTGCACACACACACACACACACACACACATACATACACACACGCACATGTACACACGTACAATTGAATAAAATAATAAATAATAATAAAAAATAAAAAAACAGAAATGCCAATTCAGTACGGTGTGATATTCCACACACATGTGAAATATGTGTAAGTCTTTCTTTCTTGCAACAGGCATGGTATAAGGCTTTCGTTGTATGAGGGAGTCAGAGGGCCAGTGCAAAAAGAAATGGGATTTTCTTCCTGTTTCTAGTGAGTTATAGTTGGGTTTTGTGGCTCTGGATTCCAAAGCTACAGCCTTTTATGTGGAATTGCCAGTGTTTCTGTAATCCAAATGAACATACAGCCAGAGATAGTTTGTGGTTCCAGTGGTTTAGACATTATGGTCACCTGTAGTCACCCATCTCAGCTTTGACAAAGCCTGGCTCCCCTGTCTGCTGTCTTTGTAAGCTGGGTTCCTGCAGGTTACACCCTGTGTCTGGCATGCCTAGGCATGGTAAGCCAGCAATGGGCTTCATGGGTAGCTCTTGTGTGATAATCATGATTGGGAGGTTATTATGTCCCTTTGAAAGTATTAGTCCTCTGCAGACTCCACTGATAAGAGCTAATCAGAAGGCAGTCCTTCCATTCAGTAGCAAGTGGCTTAGACATCACATTGCTTACATGAGTTGCTCTGTGGTTCCTCCTGTACTCACATTTAGAGTCCTGCCTTGTGGCTCACTCAGAGGTATTCTTCAAGGAGATGGCGAAAAAAATACAAAGTGGATCTGTGTAATTATGAATGTGAGAAATTAAACATCTAAAATATTAGAGGAGGGAGACACTGGGGAGTGAAATGTTAACAAGTAGAATGACTTCAAAATGCAAACACTTTTGTGTTCCCTGTGAACACCATGAGAGCAATTGTAGCAGAGTAAGCCCTGGTTACAAGAACACAGAAGACCCATATTGAGGACATATGTCAGCCTTCTTCACCAGCTGCTCACTGCTCTTGAATAATGAAACGGTGCGTGAACTGACCAAGGTAGGGGGATGGCACCACGCGTGGCTGCTTGTGTGATTTGACCTAGTTCCTGGGCTGGTGACTGACAATCTCATCACACAGAGGCCAGCTGATGCTAACCTGTCAACATGCCTGGCGGAAAGCCATCTGCCACGTGACAGGCTGATTACACTGAACTACTGCAGGATGGAGAGGACATTTATCATAGCTGGTTGTCTTTCTGTCTTTGTAAGCACCAATATTTCTGAAATTTTAATACCAAGGATGCTTACTTTCCTTTTGTCTTCTAGAGCAAGGCTGTTATGAGCTTGGATCTTGTTAGGTAATTCAGGTTGTCCTTGAAGCTGCCATCTTCCTGACCCTGTTCCGAACGCTGGGAATTTAGACCTGGGACACCATGGCTGTCTAGAAGTGACTTGTTTTCTATGTTTACCCTTGACAGGTTGAGGACAGCTGTCAGTAACACTTACTGGTTTGCTCTGCTCAAAAGACCACGACCACTCCCACAAGTCAAGGATGTCTGGTGGACAAGAGTGGCACAGCCATTGTTATAGCAGGAATTGGAAGACTTCTGAGAGACAGGGAAGGTACAATGTCTACAAGGCATAAGTAGCAGTGTTTGAACACATCAGCCTTGCTATACTGTGGACTATGAGGGATTGCAAGATTTTTTTGAACGTGTCATGAAGACGATTAAAGCTATTGGTGATGTTATAGAAGAGACATGATGGAATGCTTATAATTTCTAGAAACCCCTAAAGGCAAAGTAATTTGATACAAGGAATTAAAACTAAAACAGAAAACTTTGCTTTCTAGTTTCATCCATGTTTTGGCAAGTGGTCAGGGTTTTGTTTTTAAAAGCTGAAAACTGGGGCTGGAGAGGTGGCTCAGGGGTTACGCCTCTGCCTTGCAGGCGGAAGGTCCTGAGTTCAGATCCCAGATCCCACGTATAGACGCCAGGCGGAAGCGGGGGCGGCCTGCTCTTCTGGTCCTGGTAGGGCGGAGCCTGTGAATCCCGGGGCTGAAGGAGGTGGAGGCGGCCATGGTGGTTCCAGATTCGTCCGTGGTTCTACACACACACACACACACACACAGACACAGACACACACACGCGCGCACATACACACGCACATGCGCACAGTTGAATAAATAATAATAATAAAAAAATTTAAAAAAAAGCTTAAAACTATTACATTGCACATATTTACACATGTATATAATCACATACATATATAATATACATATGTCACATATATATGCAAATATACATATATCATATGTACATATATGAGATATGTATTGTTATATGCATGTATGTATATATCATATGCATTTGTAGGATATACATATATATGAATATCACAAATATGTACATGTATATCATGCACATATATCATATGCATACATATGATATATGTGTATTATATATAAGTACATGTATATCATATGTATATACACCATGTACATGTGAATCATGTACATATACACAACACATACACCATACACTTACACATCATTTACATAAATATCATATACATATATACTCATATATGTACATGTGTGTATAATTTATTTTCATGTGAATAATGTATGTCAAGGATTTGTTATTTCTCATTCTTATTTTGCATTTGATACTGATTTTTTTTTGTATTTTTCTTTAATTTTGGAAGGTGACACTAAATACTATGTTTACATGTAAACTTTGACATAGGGTGACAGATTATTTGTTCTCTAAAATTTCCTTTTGAATATTATATTATAATTTCATAAACAGAAAACATGTTTGTTAATGGTTATTAGTAACCAGGACAAAAAATTCGCATAGAATTTTTGTTTTGTCACATGCTAAAATGGTTTAAAAGAATTCAGAAAATATTCAGAGAAATGTCATTCAGTCTTAGGTGAAATTTCCCTTCTTCACAGATTTTAGCATTTTTGAAAGAATATTCAGAGAAAAAAAGAGGAATAACAAGATTTTTTATTTGACCAATGTACAGAATAAATAACAATGATGAAAATTCTAAATTTTCTTCTTCATTTCCACCCATTTCTCCCCGATGGAAGCTGAGAGGAGAGCCAGTAGCTGGCACTGTCTGGTCCTTGCAGCTCTTGATTCCAGAGACAATATGGCACATTCTGCGTTTGTTCTTCTACTAGTACTTCAAGGAGCTGAATACATTGATTTCTGTAAATCCCCTCCATCGCAAAGCTGATGTCCAAATGAGCTGGAATAGCAAGCATGCAGCTGCTGGTTACAGACAAGCGCTGCTTCTGTTCTGGTCGGTAACAGGCGGATCTTCTTTTCATCATTAATACAATAGAGGAGGCACAGAGCGCTCTTGACAGTCAAAAGACAGGGCAAACGCAAAAGCACTTAAACAGCTGTTGTAGGAGCTGGGCAGTGCAATTGTGTCATTGCCCATGAGTCTTAAAGACTAGACTTTCCTAGTAGTAAAACTGAAATGGCCTAGTTGGGTTGGTAATAATCTCCCTATTCCTAGACTGAATTTATGATAAAGAAATAGAATGATAAGAAAATGATTTTTCAGAATTCTGAGTTAATAACTTAATAGACAGAGTGACTGTACATTGAAGTTGACTATACCAGGCAGCTCTTATTTCTGACAGTGGAATTTTCCAGTGATCTAATGTCATTAATAACATCCCCCTTTGACTTTTAAATATCAATTCAACACAAAGAAACACAAAGCTAATTACTGGGTTCCTTTACAGAGAAATTTGGCTATTGTAGTGAGGCTTCTGATTCCCCATCCCCCAATCCATTGTTTCTTTTTTGCACTAGAAACAGAGTTTGACACTGGAACTGAAACAGCGAACATGCTTTCTTGCTCTCTTAGTGTCAGTATTGATGTTTGGTAGAGTTCTTATCAATGGGCTCTTGTTAATAGCAATGCTGTTATTCGTGGTTACTTTAATACTATCATGTCTAGAAATTAAACTCAGAGTGAGCTGAAGGCAGGAAGACACAGAGCAGTTTCTGTTGGGCAGAGGTGGGGACAGAGCAAGACAGGGAGTCTATAGGGTGACCAGAGTGAGTTCATGGTCCTTTACAGGAATTCTGGTCTCTCCCTCATCCTGACAGCATAGGTAGGACATGGCCCCAGTTCACTTTAAATTTGACAACAGAATTCTTATGGAAATAATCCAAAAGCAGTATCCCTGGAAGTCACACATGACAATCAGAGCAGGATCAACTCAATCTTTTCCTGTGTCCTACACCTTATAAGGTACACCTATTGAGGAAATCATGAACCTCAAAAAATAATAGAAAGACACAAACATGAATTCACCAAATACCAAGGTCTTAAAAGTCAGCTGAACATTTAAATTAAAAAAATGGCAGCCTTGTGGGATGCTGCTAAAGGAAGGAACATAAAAGCCTTGCTTTCCAAGAGTAAAATTCAAAAATGACATTTTTTTTCTTTTGCTAGTTTTACAAGCAATGTGAGTGTTGTACCTGCCTACCCTCCTTCTCCCCTCCCACCCTTCTCCCTTTCTTTCCCCATTTCCTCTCCCTTTACCAATTCATCCTTCTTCCTCCCACTCTTCTGCCTGTCTGCTTGTATGGGCTCCAAGGTTCCCTTCAGGTTGTCTTTTCCAGCAAGGGCTCAGTCCTTTGCAGCAAATTAAGTGGCTCTTCCTTGTGTAGACCCATTGATAGGGACACTCCCCCCCCACCTGGATAGCCCTAACATGAAATTATTTCTCTTGAGTTCTCTCTGGTCTAGGGGGGGATGCTGATATCAGTCATTGTGCAGGTCTGGTGAGGACATGTCTTATTGCAGTGAGTTACTGGATGCATCAGCCTTGTCTTTAGGCTCTTACAATCTTACTGCTTCTACTGCAAGATTCACTTAGCCTTAGACTAGGAAGAGATGTGGTTGTCCTGATTTTGGCTGAGAGTTTTAGGGTGGCCTGTACACTGCACTCCGGTTGGTTGTTTTCTATGTCACTGCTCTTCCAAGATACTAGGTTGTATCTTGTTTGGGTGTTGAGCTCTTTTCTTTTCTAAAGATAAAATGAGAGGTATTCAGATGGAGGTCTATGGTAGAAGCATTTGGTTCTGTCCAGAGTTAATTCTCTTCCTGTCCACTATTATTAAGACTGGTTTACATTACTGTCATGTGTTCCCTGCTGTTGAGTGGGGGGTGGTTTCAAGGCTGGAAAGAAGTGGTACTTTACCTGGGTGCTAACCCTGATCTCTGCTGTGTCTTATTCCTGTTCTGCCCTCCCCTTCAGCAATTTTCTTACATAAAAGCCTTTCTAAAGAGTTACACGTGTTCTTTCGTTTCTGCTCTTCTGGGATCTTCTTCTAACCCTCTTACTGGTGTTCCTTTGCATTTCTGGGTGCTGTAAGAGTTTTTGTTTGATTACATCAAGATTTAATGCTAGGATCCACTTATGAAGGAGAACATATGGTATCTGGGATATTTTACTCAGTATGATTTCTTCAAGCTTATCTTTCATCATAGCAGAATAATATTTCATTTTACATATGTACCATATTTTAATTAACCATTTGTTAACAGTTGGACATCTAGGTTGGTTCCATTGCTTTTGTGAAAAAAGTTGCTATTAACAGAGTCGTACACTTGACTCTGTTGCTGGGTGCAGTGTTTTTTGGAAGTATTCCCAGGACTAGCAGAGCTGGGTCATATAGTATTTCAATTTTTAACTTATTTATGAACCTCCAAATTGATCTACGAAGGGGTTGTGTGAGTCTAAAATCCTACCAGCAATCCATGTCAGCATTTTTTGCTGCTTGCGTTTTGGATCTTAGGCAGTCTGACTGGTACAAGGTGACATCTCAAAGTGATTTTTAAAAAATATTTTTGCTTTTTTATGGATATGATTTAATAATTAACATAACCCAAAGTAATATACAAATATGTCTTCTACATAGAAAATTGCAGATATCATATCAATTGTTAAAAAATACATTTGTATCCTCTAGTATATGAGACAAATACCCTTATAATTATCAAAATACTCAGGAATAGTAAATAACAGAAAAAATAACAGAAAAGTACTCATTATTATTTTAATTTTTAATATATTTTTATTAATATTTCCACTCATACAAACTTAATAGGTACACCAGTTCCCTCCCTCCCTCCTCCTCCCTCTGAACCCCCTGTTCCCCCTCCCCCAGTACCTCCTTCCCCAATCCCCAGAGAATCCTTTAATGTGCATGCCAGATTCCCCTCTGGGCCCTCCTCTCCAATGACATACAAGGACCCAGTGGCATTTCCCTGAACCCTTTCCCGTGTTCCCCTTAAGCATAGGAATACTACTGTGGCTGTCAATCCCTTGCTTCCAAGGATCTTGGTGCCTTTAGCAGATGCTAGACTGTGTGAGGTCAATAGTATGTTGGACATTGTGCAGTGTATGCAAAGTCCAATTATGATTGCTTCGGCCCTAACTTGTGTGAAGTATCTTGCAAATCATTGCTCCTACCATCCTTGTGCTCTTACAGTCTTACCACCCCCTCTTCTGCAAATGTCCCTGGGCTTCAGAATGGGGAGAGATTAGTCTGGCCTAGTTCTAGGTGGTTGATATAGAGTCTCTGAAGTTCTGGATTGTGGTTTGTTGATTTTCTTTTGCAGTTTTGCTGCTCCTGCAATGCCCTTCACACCACCCTGATGGGTATTGTATGTTACTCCCTAGCCAGAGACAAAAAGCTGTTAAACTGGAGTCTTGTTATAAGAGCACATTCACTTCTGGTGAAATCATACCCCCTCAGTTGTAAATGATCAGGAACGAATGTCTGTTAACTTAACCAGGTGTCACATTACTTACTTGCAGTCCTAGATGGAGGCCTATTTTCTCTGCTGTAACATGGTCCCCTCTCTCCTTATTTCTGGTGTGGCCCTCCAACCCCATCCCTTCTGTTCATAATCCTTGCAATTACTGTAGGTATTACATAGATTTACCTTTGAGTGTCTCAAGGTGGGCTGAGTGGGTTTGGTACTAGGAGCCACCTATTAGGGAGTACATACGGCGATTAATTTTCTGGGCTTGGGATACTTCACTTAATATAATTGTTTCTAATGACATTCATTTCCCGGAAAATTCCAGTAATTCATCATTTTTGATGGCTGCGTAGTACTCTATTGTATAGAGGTACCACTGTTTCCTTATCCACTCGTCAACTGTTGGACATTTAGGTTGATTCCATGACTTTGCTATTGTAAACAGTGCTGCTATGAACATGGTCATGCTTGTGCTATTGAGGTGAACCTCTGCTGCATGGGGGGTTATTCCCAAAAGTAGAATAGCAGGGTCATATGGCATTTCAATCTTTAATTTCTTTAAGAATCTCCAGACGGCTCGCCAGAGTGGCTGTATGAGCCTGCATTCCCACCAACAATGTAGGAGAGTTCCCCTCTCTCCACATTCTGTCCAGCATTTGTCGTTGTTTGTATTGTGGATTTTTGCCATCCTGACTGGGGTGAGATGATATCTCAGGGAAGTTTTGATTTGCATTTCCCTGATGGCAAAAGAAGTGGAGCATTTTTTAAGATATTTGTTAGACATTTAAATTTCATCCCTGGTAAAGTTTCTTTGAAGTTCCAGGGCCCATTTTTTAATTGGGCCATTGGTTTCCTTGGTGTTTAGTTTTCTAAGTTCTTTGTGCACTCTGGATAGTAGAGCTCTATCAGATATGTGGTTAGTTAAGATTTTCTTCCATTCTGTGGGTTGCCTTTGAGCTCATGTTACAATCTCTTTATCTGAACAAAAGCTTTTTAATTTCACAAGATCCCAACTGTTGAGAGTTGGTAGCAGTGACTGTGCCATTGGATCTCTGTTTAGGAAATGTTGGCCTAGCCCAATCAGCTCGAGGGAGTTCCCTATCCTTTCAACTATGGTTTTTATAGTCTCTGGCCTTATATCAAGGTCCTTGATCCATTTGGAATTAAGTCTTGTATATGGTGACAAGTATGGGTCCAGCTTTAATCTTCTGCATGTGGAGATCCAGTTTTGCCAGCAGCATTTGTTGAAGATGCTGTTCTTTTTCCATTGGATTTTTTGGGCCACTTTGTCAAATACCAAATGGCTGTAATTTTGTGGGCTTATTTCTGGGTATTCAATCCTTATCCATTGATCTGTGTGTCTGTTTTGGACACATAGTACCAGGTTGTTTTTATAACTATGGATTTGTAGACGAAGGTTTGGTATGGTAATACCTCCAGCAGTGATTTTGTTACTCAGGATTGTTTTTGCTATTCTGGGTCTTTTATGCCTCCATATGAATTTGAAGATTGTTTGGTCTACTTCTTTAAAGAATTGCTTTAGGATTTTAATCAGGTATGGCATTGAATTTGTATATTGCCTTTGGTAGGATGGTCATTTTTAAGATGTTGATTCTGCTAATCCAGGAACATGGGAGGTCTTTCCACCTTCTGGTGTCTTCTGCAATTTCTTTCTTTAGGGTTGTAAAGTTTTCATTGTAAAGGTCTTTTACCTCCTTGGTTAGGTTTATACCAAGGTATTTCATTTTTTTAGGGGTATAGTAAATGGGATTGTTTCTCTCAAGGCTTTTTCACTTCTTTCATTCTGGGCATATAGGAAGGCCTCTGATTTTTGCACATTTATTTTGTATCCTGCCACCCTGCTGAACTTCTCAATTAGTTCCAGGAGCTTCCTGGTGCAGTTTTTGGGATCTCCCAGGTATAAGATCATGTCATCTGCAAATAAGGATAGATTGACTTCTTCCTTGCCGATTTGTATCCCTCTTATGTCCCTTTCTTGTCCTATGGCTTCAGCTAAGAATTTAAGTACAATATTGAATAGAAGTGGTGAGAATGGACAGCCTTGTCTAGTTCTTGATCGTAGTGGGAATGCTTCCGATTGTTCCCCATTGAGCATAATCCTTGCTGTGGGCTTGTTGTATACAGCTTTTATTATATTGATAAAGGTTCCTTCCATTCCTACTGTCTCTAGCGTTTTGATCATAAAAGGCTGTTAGATCTTGTCAAAAGCTTTTTCTGCATCTATCAAGAGTATCATGTGATCTTGGACTTTGGACTGGTTTACATGGTGAATTATATTTATTGATTTGTGTATGTTGAAACAACCTTGTGTGCCGGGGATGAAGCCTACTTGGTCCCCATGAATGATCTTTGTGATATGTTTTTGAATCCGATTTGCTAAGACTTTGTTGAGAATCTTTGCGTCTGTGTTCATCAGAGAGATCGGCCTATAGTTTTCTTTTTAAAGTGAATCTTTATTAGATTTTGGGATTAAAACGATATTAGCTTCATAGAAGGAATTTGGTAGTGTTCCTTCCTTTGCTATTTGATGGAACAGTTTAAGGAGTATTGGTGTTATTAACTCCTTAAATGTCTGGTAGAACTCTGTGCTGAATCCATCTGGTCCAGGACATTTTTTGGTGGGAAGATTTGAGATTACTTCTTCAATTTCCTTATATGTTATAGACTATTTAAATAATTCACTACTTCCTGATTCAATTTAGGTAATTTGTGTTTACTTAGAAATTCTTCCATCTCTTTTGTGTTGTCAAACTTCACAGAGTATAAGTTTTTGAAATATGCTGTTATAATTCTCTGGATTTCTTGGGTATCCGTAGTGATAACTCCATGTTCATTTCTGATTTTGTTAATTTGGGTTTTCTCTCTCTTGCTTTTGGTTAATTTAGCTAGGGGTGTATCAATCTTATTGATTTTTTCAAAGAACCAGCTTTTTGACTGGTTGATTTTTTTCTATCGTTTTCTTAATCTCGATTTCATATATTTCTCCCCTTATTTTGCTAATTTCCTCTCTTCTACTACTTTTGGGATCAGATTGCTCTAGTTTTTCTAAAGCTTTAAGCTGCATTGTTAGGTTGTTTATTTCTGATGTTTCCATTTTTTTGATGTAGGCATTAAGAGCTATGAACTTACCTCTTAGGACAGCTTTCATTGTGTCCCAGAGATTTTGGTAAGTTGTATTTTCATTATCATTCGCTTTCAGGAAATCTTGAATTTCCTTTTTAATTGCTTCCTGAATCCAGTTCTCATTCAGCATCATATTGTTAAGTTTCCAGGAGTTAGTGTATTTTCTCTTGTTTGTTGTGTTGTGGATGTCCAGCTTTAGGCCGTGGTGGTCTAATAGGGCAGAGGTTAGAATTTCAACTTTTTTGTATATGTGTAGATTCATTTTGTGGCCCAATATGTGATCTATTTTGAGAAAGTTCCATGTGCTGCTGAGAAAAATGTGTATTCTTTGGTGCGTGGGTGAAAAGTTCGATAGAGATCTGTAAGGTCCATTTCTTTCAGGGTTTGATTAAGTTCCAAAGTGTCTCTGTTAAGCTTTTGACCTGTTGATCTATCCCACATTGAGAGGGCAGTGTTGAAGTCCATGGAATTATCATTTGGGGGTTGATTTCTTGCTTTAGACGCTGTAGGGTTTTCTTAATGAATGTTGAGGGGCCCGTATTGGGTGCATATATGTTCAGTATTGTGAAGTCTTCCTGGTGAATTGTATCTGTGACTAAAATGTAGTATCCATCTGTGTCTCTTATGATTTTCTTTGGTTTGAAATCCGCTTTGTCTGAAAGCATAATTGCTACACCTGCCTGTTTCCTGGTTCCATTAGCTTGCAAGATTTTGGACCAGCCTTTCATTCTTAGGATGTGCCTATCTTTTGTGATGAGATGAGTTTCCTGAAAGCAGCAGATTGTTGGATTGTGGTTTTTAATCCAAGTTTGTAATCTGTGTCTCTTAATCGGTGAGTTAAGCCCATTGACATTTAATGTTATAATGGAGAAATTATTTTTAATTCTGGACATTTTTTATGTTTAGTAGATTTTGTTAGTGTGTTGTTTGATATTTATGTTTTGGTGGTATTATACTTCCCTTCTGTCCTCCTGGATACACTTGTTCTTTTCTTCAAGCTTGAGTATCATTTCTAGCATTTTTTGAAGGCCTGTTTTGGTAGACATGTATCCCTTCTAGTTGTCTTTGTGCTGGAAAACTTTTCTTTCTCCCTCAATCATGACAGATAGTTTTGCCAGGTTTTTCAGTCTGGGTTGGCGTTTTTGCTCATTTAATACTTGAAGTATGTCTCTCCAAGCTCTTCTTGCTTTTACTGTTTCCATTGAGTAGTCATTTTCTCTTGAAGCTCTCAGCACCTTTTCTTTGTCTTGAATGTGGAGTGTTTTGACTATTATTTGCCATGGCGATTTTCTATTTTGGTCATTCTGTTTGGAGTGCGAAATGCCTCTTGTATTTGGATAGGCCTCTCATTCTTTAGTTGTGGGAAGTTTTCATTTATGATGAACTGAAATATTTCCTCAGGTGTGGTATTTTGGGATTCTTGTTCTGGTATTCCATGAATGCACATGTTAGGCTTCTTCAGGGTGTCCCATATCTCTTGAATGTTCCTCTCCAGTATCTTTTTGGCTTTAACAATCTCTTCCATTGACCTTGTTAATTCTCCCACTTTGTCTTCAAGATCTGAAATTCTACTTTCTGCCTCATTTGTTCTGCTGGTAAGACTCTCTGTTGAGTTTTGGGTTGAAGATAACTTGTCTTTAGTTCAATTTTAAACTCTGCCTGAGACTGTTTTAACTGCTCTATGCCTATTTTTGTTTCTTGAACTGTTTTTCTCAACTCCTCCAAGTGCCTGTTGTGTTCCTGTTCAAAGTTGATATGGTTGTTTAACTCTTCTCGGATTTCTTCTTTCATAATATTAATCATAGTAATGATCATACTCTGAGAGTCGTTATATTGGGTCTGGCTTTCATGGCTATTTTCTGTGAATTTGTTCTGGTTAGAATCCATCATTATGGGGCTGGAGAGGTGGCTCAGGGGTTACGCCTCTGCCTTACAGGCGGAAGGTCCTGAGTTCAGATCCCAGATCCCATGTATAGACGCCAGGCAGAAGCAGGGGCGGCCTGCGCTTCTGGTCCTGGTAGGGCGGAGCCTGTGAATCCCGGGGCAGAAGGAGGTGGAGGCATCCATGGTGGTTCCAGATTTGTCCGTGGTTCTAAACACACACACACACACACACACACACACACACACACACACACACACATACACATGCACAATTGAATAAATAATAATAATAAAAAATTTAAAAAAAGAATCCATCATTATGGAATTAATTCTTTTGGTGGGAGATTGGTCTTCTTGGGTTTTGTTTCTCGTGGATCTGTACTTTGACTTGGGCATTGTTGTTTTGTTTTTTAGGACCTTTCAGTTTCTGTGTGTTTTTCACTGAATCAACGTAATTGGTATTGTTACACTTGCCAGTTATTACTAGTGCTTGCCTTGGATTGGGTGTTTGTGTATTGTTATTGTTATATCCTAGATGAGGCTACTAGGTTGTTAGTATGTCAGTTAAGTCAGGTTATGTTACTAGGGGGTGAATATTAGTTTGGTAGTGCACTTTTACAATTTAGTATCTTGGTGAAATGTTGGGGTGAGTGGTGTAGTCCCTAGAGTTGTATGTTTTGGGGTGGCTGTATGAGAAAGTCGATGTACAGCACTGATACTTTAAAGGATCAGTAAGGTGAAAAGAAAAAGTTTACTTACCTTTGGGCTGGATGAGAAGAATCTCGCCCACATGATATAATGATTGTACGGGAATCCAGATGTATGGCTTGTGTTCCCTTTGTTCCTTAAAATTTTGCTTGAGTTTCCTTTGGACTCTATTGAATTCTGAGTACCAGTGTGTCTTCCGTGGACCACGTGTGTAGGTCCCCAGTGGGCGGGAGAGGCAGAGGGTCTGATGCTGATGGTAGAATTCTTCACCTGGGACCTGGAGGGGCGGGGGCTGGGGTCCGGGGCGGGGCTCAGGCTAAGCCGCAGGCCGCCTGGGTGCTCGCTTGGAGACGGGGCGGGGGGGGGGGGGGGGGGGTGGTGTGCTCCGGGTTGAGGGACTATTATTTTAACTTTTAAATTTATTTATTTGGGCTGGAGAGGTGGCTCAGGGGTTAAACCTCCGCCTTGCAGGCGGAAGATCCTGAGTTCGGATCCCAGATCCCACGTATAGACGCCAGGCAGAAGCGGGGCGGCCTGTGCTTCTGGTCCTGGTAGGGCGGAGCCTATGAATCCCGGGACAGAAGGAGGTGGAGGCGTCCATGGTGGTTCGCGAATTCGTCCGTGGTTCTACACATACACAGACACACACACACGCACGCGCACATACACACGCACATGTGCACAGTTGAATAAATAATAATAAAAAATTAATAATAAAGAACTTAAATTTATTTATTCTTTTAATGTTGTACACATGAACAGAGTGACTTTATTATATTTTTCATTCCTTAGTTCCAAATCCCATTCCCCTTCCTTTTTCCCTACAACCTTTCGTCTCCCCTGACAGACTCTCTCCTATTTTCAAATCTTTTTGCTTGTGCAGCCTACTGTGTTTCATCTAGTGTATGACAACCTGGTTCATTCTCCAGCAAGTATCCTAGATCAGGGATATACCATTGAGAAAAGCATCCTCCTTTGCTTCCTCATCAACATAGTCCTCATCAATCTCTCAGAGAGGTGTGGAGCTTTTCCTGATCTTTCTAATACTGTGGAGAGATATTTATTAAGATCATATCCATGCAATTCTTCTGTATGTATGCATATCTACCACAAAATCTTGCATATTACAACAATGTCATGTCCAGGAGATAATGCATACATTTCTCAAATGACTAGGAATATAGAACATTTTTAAAGATGTTTCTTGGACATTTGAATTTTGTTTCGTGAGGAGATTCTTTTTCAGTTCTATAGCCCATGTTTTTACTGGGGTTGTTTATTTCCTTGGTATTTAATTTTTGATGTTCTTTGTGTACTATGGATATTAATCCTCTATCAGATATGTAGTTACTAAAGATGGCCTTCTAGTCTACAGGTGGCCTTTTTGCTTGATTTGCTTGATTTACAGTCTCTACTGCTTAGCAAAAGCCTTCTAATTTCATATAGCACAAATTGTTTAGTGTTGGACTTATTCTCTGTGCACCTGATGTCTTACTGAAGAAATGCTGGCCAAGGCTAATCAGTTTGAGAATATTCTATTATTTTTTTAGGAATTTTATAGTCTCTAGTTTAATATTGAGGTCTTTGATCCATTTTGAAGTTTATTTTCATCCAGGGAGACAAAGAATGGTTCAGTTTCATTCTTCCGCATGTAGAAATTCAAATTTGCCAGCACCATTTGTTGAAGATGCAGTTCTTTTTTCAATGTTTTTTTTCTGGCACCTATGTCAAAGTGAGTTGACTATAGGTGTGTACACTTATCTTTGGGTTTTTGATTCTAATCCCTTGGTCTATATCTCTTTTTTGGAGCCAGTACCATGTTGAACTTATTGCTATGACTTCATAGTATAGATTAAAGTCTGGTGTAGTGGTCATGGTATGAATTGCATGTAATGGACTTAATGAATACAAGCAATATGAAAATATATTTTTAAAATCTTTATTTATTCATTCAGTGTATTTGTGTGTATCAGACAGCACATGTGTCCCTGTAGAAGACCATTGGTGACTTCAGGAATCATCCTGGATTGCTTCTACCTCCTTCTTGTTTCACTCTGGGATTTCCCAGCATCCTCCAACCAGGACTGGAAGTACAGGCTGCTGCCGTACCTATAACCTGAAAGAATGTGTAATATATATGCAGAAATAAAATAAAAATGGGAAAAAGCACACAAAAAGATCATATGAAAATTCATGAAAAGATTCCTTAATTTTATTAGTCTTGCTGTTAAAAAAAGATGTGAAAACCTAATGCTATGGTTTATTCTTAGCCAGAACATTTTATAGAGAACATAGCTCGACAATTTTTAAAGTAGACCAAACAGAAAAGAATTAATAAAGATCACTATGTGAATGTGAGGCAGTTGAGTAGGTGGGTGAAGAGTAAATTATTTCCCAGAATAAGTCTTAATGCTATTAGATATCAAAGAAATGTTCACATTATTTTGTCAGGAATACTAATCATTTACTGGAAAGTAGTGTAAGTAGTATTTGCGTTCTCTGTTCCAGACCAGATGAAGTAATTTTTTATTCAATAAGTGATATCTTCTGTGATGATTATTTTCAACTGTAAACTTGACACAATTACCTGGGAGAGGGTTCTGGCCATGACTGCAGAGTACTGGTTTGATTACCCTAATGGATGTGAAAGACTCAACCCATCAGTGGATTGGATCACATTCCCTAGGCAGGCCATCCAGTACTATTCAAGTAGAGATCGCTAGCTGATCTAGCAAATAACCATGTATTCATCCTTTGCTTTCTGAGTGAGGATGTAATGTGGCTATTTGCTTCAGCAGTGCTATGCTTCCCCACAATGTTGGACTGTACCTGGAATTATGCTCTGAATAAACCATTTCATCTTTAAATTGATTGTATCAAGGTACTTATTACAGCAACTGCAAAGGAGACCAAAACATTTTCTACAACTTTCTGTATATTCTTCTATTATGGAAAGAGGGAAATAAATGAAAATATAATACATTTTTCTGGTGAGATTATGGTCAGTTTTCAGTTTTTAGATATCCTCAGCACACCCTTTCTCCCATCAATTATGTGAATGTGACCATATGATAGTCCTCCAGTGACAACTACTGCCTGCAAGTGTCAACGGAGAGTACACAGGCTACCTAGATGTTTGGACAATCTCTCATATTTTGGCTTTTCAAATTATGTTCCTTTGGCTTTGTTGATAATTTAAGATGTTTAGAGTCTAACCAGAAAGTATAGATGAAATTTTCCTGGTAACAATCACATCCATTTATCTCATTTAGACTTTCATCCTCTTGCATTTCACAGAAGGCACAGGAAGATGAAATATCACAGTGCTTATTCCATATGAAGAGATGATTATGAAGAAATGACAGACAAGCAGTAATAAAATTGGTAGAAAAGAAAGTTAAAGCTTTAGCACCTTAGTGCTACAGACTAACAGGAAGCTGCATCTTACAGAAACAAGGGAAAAATATTCACAGTTGAGAATGGTTACTTTGGTGGAATACAAACAAAGCTTGAGAACTGCTCTCTTGCAAAGCAAGCATGAGACTCTGATTAATATCAGAGCAATAGTGAATTATTGGCATATTCAATGGAACAAGTTTTTCAATGGTCAAGACAGGTAACAATAGTTTTTCAACAAAGCAGAAATCATTTGACAGTATGCAACTGAGTCAAGGATAGTCAATACTATCAACATGCTGCAGGGTTCTGGGCATCAGGCATCACAGATGTGATACAAACTGTAGAGTTCCCAAGGACAGAAAGGTAGTTACTTTCTGTTTGTTTGTTGTATTCTCTACTGAGCTATGGATCTTGGTTTTCAAGGAAGGGGTGCTTCTAACAGAAGATAGGCTATAGCATTTACTAAATGCAAAGTTAAAGCTGCACTATAGCTTGCCACTTAAGAGTGTTTCATTTCAAGAGAACAGTAAGCAGACAAAAATCAGATTGGTTGTCATAGCAGAACACATTGACTCTGATTATGCTAAGATAGTAAAATCATTAATATATCTACTTCACAAGGAAAGTGATAGAAGCTTCTGGAATTCAAGATATTGACTGCTTTTTGTGGCATGCTAAATCCTAAATATACTATTTCCAAATGAGGTGTGGTAACCAGGGGCTCCAATCATTCAAAGTAAAGATCTCTACTTAAGATTGAGTTTCTGTAAAAACAGATCTGAGGTATTTTGCTGGTGAAAAGTTATTTATTAGTGAAATAGTCCCTGGACAAAAGCAGTGGTCGAGTATGGGAAATGGGACTAGGAAGCCACCAAGGCCAAGAGAGGGCTTATGCTAATCAGTTTTATCAGTGAAATAAAATAACAAACTGGAAAACATGAAGGAAGGATAGATTTATTTTGGCTCATGGATTAAATGGTTTTTGTCCATGGGCCATTTGCTCTGTTGCTGTCATCATAGAGAGATTTCTATTAAAGGATGAGAGGCAGAGATACATATTTCATGGAGGCTAGGAATCAGAGAATGACAGGGAAGTTGTGGAGGGGCAATGTATATCTTTACAAGGCACACCACCCAGGGACCCACTCTCCTGAACAGACCTCTTACTTGATTTAGGTTTCTTTTCTGTTGTTCTGATAAGTATCTGACCCAAACAAATTAAGGTGAGAAAGCATTTATTAATTTCTTTGATTCCCTATTCTAAATGGGGTAGAGTTCATAATGGTGGGGAATACATAGGGGAAAGCAAGCTGGCAGAAGCAGGAGGCCAGCTTCGCTTTACATCTGTCATCCTGAGACACAGAGAGAACAACAGAAAGTAAGGGCTGGTTGTCAAACCTCAACGTTCACCTCCAGTGATGTACTTCCTCCAGCAAGGCTCATCCCCTTCCCAAATAGCTCAACCTTTTGGAGACCAATGGTTCAAACATATGAGCCCAGTGGGACAATTCACATTTAAATCATGAGACCCACCTTTCACAGTTCTCCCAGTAGTTACTTCAAAATTTGAATCTATCACTGATTTTTACATGAAGGAAACCTATACCTTTATAATCCAATCACTTACCTATTTTCAGTGCATTATCCTCCTTTGGACATTTCATACAAAACACTAACTAGTGTGGTACCAGAAAAGACTCATGGAGTTAGGCTGTTTCCATCCCACAGGGAGTCTCTGTTATACCTCATGATGGGACTGAACATATAAGATGACTTATGTGGTTTCATCCATGTGCCCATCAGATATGTAGCTTGTTAATGTAGACAACCCATGTTAAACTCAATGAGTCACCATATACACACATGCAAAAATGTGAAAGCAGGAGAGAGACTAATACGAAGAAGGTTTCAATAGGAGAATGAAGGGGGAATTGGAAAAGTTAATATGGATGAAAATGACTTAAATTGTCATGTATGTATGCACTGTCAAAGGATAAAAGCAGACTTAAAGCATGATACTGAGCAAAGTGGTGAAAGTGGGAAGCCTTATTTCATTCCTGATCTAAGTGGGAAGGCTTCAAATTTTTCCCCATTTAGAATGATGTCTGCCTTAGGCTTGTATATCATCTTTATTCCTGTCTTCTCCAGAGCTTTTATCATGAAGAGATGTTGAATTTTGTCAGCAACCTTGTCTGTATCCATTGAGAGTATCATATAGTCTTTTGTCTCTGAGCCCATTTATATGATGAATAACATTTTTAAAATTTTTTTATTATTTATTCAATTGTGCATGTGTGCATGTGTGCGTGTGTGTGTGTGTGTGTAGAACCACGGGTGAATTCAGGAACTACCATGGACCACCTCCACCTCCTCCTTGTTTACTCTGCCTTGGGATTCACAGGCTTCGCCCTACCAGGACCAGAAATGCAGGCCGCTCCTGCTTCTGCCTGGCGACTATACGTGGGATCTGGGATCCAAACTCAGGACCTTCTGCTTGCAAGGCAGAGGCTTAACCCCTGAACCACCGCTGCAGCCCCATGGTGAATAACATTTATTGATTTACAAATATTAGAATTGTCATGTCTATGACTATAAAATTTTATCATTTCTAGATAGGCCTTCTGTATGTAGTTAAAATAGTTTCTGGTGGTTTGAGACTAACCCAGTGAAAAGGTGATTCATGTACTGATAGTTGTTGGAGAAAAACTATTGAGATGAAACATCAAAAGACAGTGAAAGATCCAGGGGATTTGGAAAGGCCCTGCCTTGGTTATATCACTGGAAAGCACCAATGGATAGCCTAGGTGAAAGGAAGAGGCCATCTAGAATGGTTGGTAGAGAGACAAATAATTAATTTGATGGTCATGGAACCAATGGCAACAGCAGAGATGAAAAGTTGTGCATTGGCTTCCAGTCTTACAGATACAGATATAGATGTGCATATACATATGCATGTATAACATGTCAAATCTCATTGTGCATATTAGACTTGCCTCTAACCCTCCTTTTCTACTTTCAAAGTACTAGAATTATAGATGCATGCTACCACAATCAAACTGTAAGACTTTTCTGCTTTAAAGAAATTTCCACTAGTGACTCTATTGACACAAATGTAGGCTAAACATTTAAAGAGAGCACACATAACTTTCTGTGATTTCAGGCAAATTCTGTGGCCCACTTGGTTCCATGTTTCTGTGAATATGATGTCACAGAACATGGTAACAAGGAGGAGATGCTGAAACAAAACTACATACCTCATAATAGCCAGAAAGTGTACGTATGTACATATGTATATATGTATATGTATATATATGTGTTTGTGTCTTTATATGTATAAACATATATATGTATAAAGATACACACATACATATATATGTATGTATCAAGAGAGAAAGGTAGAAATTGAGAATGAGAGAGAGAGAGAGAAAGAGAGAGAGAGGAGAGTCATAAATGAAATACAGTCCCTCACTGATACACAATATACTTTCTTCTGGTAGATCCTAACTCCTACGCTTCCATCACCTTCAAAAAGCCCATCAGATTATGAGTCCATTAATAAGTTAGTCCACTAATGGTGTCAGAGCTGTCATGACTTAATCACTTCCCTAGGGCCCTACCTCTGAACCTTGCACATTAGCATCTCAGTCTTCAACCTGTTATCTGTGAGGCAGTTCTATTCTTCAAACATATCTGAGCAGTGCCTTAACTATATTCTTTAAACCTTTTTTCTCATATTATTACCTAAAATACTTCCAACTTCCAAAATCTGTTTCAGTTTATATGAAGGCTTATTCCAGATCTCTATAGAACACTGCATACATGTCCTAAATATAGGGAGTGCTAAGAAATGCACACCTTTTCTCTTTCTTGGTAGAAAGGAAGGTCTTCAAACTAATTTGATGTATAAATAGCACTTTCACTCATCACTGTAATGGGATAATTCTTTTTTTTTTTAACAATTTTTATTATTATTTTAGCTCATACAAACTTAATAGGTACACTGATTCCCTCCCTCCCTCCCTCCTCCTCCCCCCCGGCCCCCCTACTCCCCCTCCTCCACTACCTCCTCCCCCAATCCCTGGAGAATCCTTTAATGTGCATGCCAGATTCTCCTCTGGGCCCTCCTCTCCGATGACATACAAGGAACCAGTGGCATTTCCTTGAACCCTTTCTTGTGTTCCCCTTAAGCATAGGAACACTATTGTGGCTGTCAATCCCTTGCCTCCAAGGATCTTGGTGCCTTTAGCAGATGCTAGACTTTATGAGGTCAATAATGTGTTGGACATTGCGCAGGGCATGCAAAGTCCAATTATGATTGCTTCGGCCCTAACTTGTGTGGAGTATCTTGCATATCATTGCTCCTCCCATCCTTGTGCTCTTACAGTCTTACCGCCCCCTCTTCCACAAATGTCCCTGAGCTTCAAGATGGGGAGAGATTAGGCTGGCCTCCTTCTAGGTGGTTGATATAGTCTCTGAAGTTCTGGATCATGGTTTGTTGACTTTCTTTTGCAGTTTTGCTGCTCCTGCAATGCCCTTCAGTCCATCCTGATGGGTATTGTATGTCACCCCCTGGCCAGAGATAAAAAGCTGTTAAACTAGAGTCTTGTTATAAAAGTATATTCAAAGGTAGATGTAATAAAAGTAGGAAACCACAGTGAGGGAGGGGTCTATCACCCATTTGCAAAAATGGTTACTTTTTATCTGCCAGACTATATGCCCTCCCCTTCTGGTGAGATCATATCCCCTCAGTTGTAAATGATCAGGAAGGAAAGTCTGTGAACTTAACCAGATGTCTCATTACTTACTTGCAGTCCTTGATGGAGGCCTATTTTCTCTGCTGTAACATGGTCCCTTCTCTCCTTGTTTCTGGTGTGGCCCTCCTACCCCATCCCTCCTGTTCATAAGCCTTGCAATTACTATAGGTATTACAGAGATTTATCTTTGAGTGTCTCAAGGTGGGCTGGGTGGGTTTAGTACTAGGAGCCACCTATTAGGGAGTACATACGGCACTTAATTTTCTGAGTCTGGGATACTTCACTTAATATAATTGTTTCTAATAACATCCATTTTGTAGTGGGAAAATTCTTAAGTATGTACTTTATACAACGTCCCAGACTCTCTCTCTCTGGGAACAAGCTTCCTACATGATAGATGCTTAAATGGCATCTGTCTTTTCCACAGACTTTCTTTCCTTTGCTCTCATGTCCACTCCCTTGGCTATGCTTTCTTCTGTATTCAAACTACTTGCACTGTAATTTTTTTGGGATCTGCCTTTGAGGGAATTCATATTGTAATAAGTTATATGATCATTAAGCCCTTTGAGTAGATGTCTCTTATCTAGATCAAGTACATAAAGCATGAGCACTCAAGAAAATGACAGGACATCTTCAGAGATATTTTGAGTTTCACCTTTTGAAATGGTATAAATAGTCCTTGCATATTATAGTAAAAAATATGTTAAGTTTTAATCTGTAAGTCATTACAGATTAAAGCCTTTGCCTCCCAAGAATTTAAACAGAGGTAATTTACCAAGAAGTTGGCAAAGGAAATTTCCTGAAATTCAGACACTCAGAGAAACCTTAATAGAGGAGTTGGGATAGTATTTGTTGTTTTTTTGTTTTTTTTTTTCTCTGAAGAGATGTGGCTGACCTTTCTGATTGGGGGAAAAAAAAAGATTTGGTATTTTCTACAAACAAGGTTTGGAAGAAAAATAGAGAAAATTAACTCAATGAAAGCTTCCTCTTAACAAAACTGCCAATGACAAAAAGCAAATGTTCTCCAATTGTTTATGTGGGCTTCATGTTCATCCCTGGAAAACCAGGAGGTGAAGAGTCTGCGGCGGCAGAGGCAGCAGCAGATGAGTGACCCAGGATTCATCATTGGAAACCCTCATAGCACTATCAAAAAAATCCATAAAAGACATGCTGAAAGTATCATGCCAGTCTACAGAAAAAAAAAGTACATCATGCAACCAAGAGCAACAAAATAGCTTTCAGCTCTTCTGTTCTTTTTTTTTTTTTTCCAGTGCGACTCCAGCCATAAATGACAATGTATAAGTCAGAAAGTAGCCAGCAAAGAAGAGCCAGGGAGTTTACCACAGGGAAGAACAAAGCGCCAGCTGCAGTGTTCTCTGGAGATCAGGGAATCTACAGGGTTTTTCTCTGACACAGGGCGGACATTGAATACATTTTTTATTAAAACAGTATTATAATTGGGGTTCTTTAAATTATAAGATTTTTTTATGGGCTGCGATGTTAATCTTGATTGTCAATTTGGTGGGCTCTGGAATCAACGAATAGACATGCCTCTGAGAGGGCTTGTGATGACATTTCCTGGAAGGATTAACAGAGGGGAGGAGACCCTTGTCTACAGCAGCGGGTGGGTCTCCTGCTGGGAGGCCAGGTAAAGGGGAAGCCTCTGTGGTGCTTGCTTCCTGCCTTTGCTGCTTGCTGGCAACAGGGTTGCTGCCACCTTCACTTACATCAGAACCCAGTTTCTTCTGGCCGCTCTGTAGAAATCTACCAGATCTTCAGTGACAGATTGGGATGGCTGAGGTGTCCAGCTTTTCAAACTGACCTACAGGTTCTCAGCTTTTCCTACGTTTAGACAGCTATTGTGACCCAGTCTTTATGAGCTGTAAGTCATTCTAGTAAATCAGCTTTTATACATAAAATAGTCTTTGTTGATATTGTGGCTGAATGATCTAGCTATTGGTGAGCAGTGGGCTGCTGAAGTCGCCAATTTTTGTGAAGTCGTCTATGTCCTTACATGCAACACTGCTTGTCTGTAAAAGGTGAATGCACCAATTACCAGAGACTATGTTTAGAAGTGCTCAACCTCATGATGGAGTGTTCCTTAATAAATATCATAAACATGAAGTAGCAATCTTCACCTATTCTCAGAATAACTATACATGCTGCTTATAGGACGTCTCCATTCTTTCACCTTACAGCTATGCTTGTTTTTATCAGTGATATGTGTTTCTTTTAGGCAACAAATAGATGGAACGTGTCTTTTAATTCAATCATTTAGTCTGTGACTTTTGATTAAGAGTGGAGAACATTGACATTTAGGAAACTGCTGGAAATGACTATCAATTTCTCTCATTCTGTTGATTTTGTAATCTTCATTTGCTCATCTCCTGTCCTTGCAGAGTCTACTTTTCCTTCTGACCTCCCAGTTGTGTTCATTTTTGTCTTTAGTCTACAGGATTCCTCTGTAGAGGTGGCAAAGTACTTACAAATCTTATTAGTCTGTGTGTTTGTCTCAGAAGTTTTAACTCTTTCCTTTAATTATGAAAAATGTTTGATTTGTTCTGTTTGATTTAACAGACATGATGCAAAATGTCTTTTTAGAAGGCCTAAAGTCATAGAAGAGGGAGAAAAAGGAAAGTTAGAAAAAAAAGAGGAAAATGAGATAAACACAGAAATAAAAATTTAGTTAAAATAACTGTAACTACAGCAATGACAATTAAAAAAAATGGAGGCAACAAGGACTTATTCCTCCCCTCCCCAATGTTGTCAGTGGTCTGGGCAGGGGTGTAGATATTATCTCCACGCCATCTTCCTTGTTCTTTTCTGTTGCCTGTTTTAGCTTCTTCTGTGAGAAGCTGAACCTTTGTTACATTCCATTTTCTCTGTTGACTTCTGTGCTGCAAGCAGTGTGTTCTATAGGCTTGGCAATGGTACTTATTATCCTAGAGTCCTTTCTCATTCTAAGCACTGGCCAGGACTGCTGAGGAGCTGCCCTACTGAACCCTGCATCATTTAATCACTTGTCACTGCCTTCTCCTTGGGGCTCCTGAGTCTTACTCTAGTTTATGGCTTGGATCATAGTTCCATGATGTGGTACACACTCTCATTCTGACTCAATGTTTTCTATTCTAACTAGAGAGAGACTGCAGGCAAAACTTCAGATCCTTGCCCTGGTATTACAGTTTGTTTACATGTTGCTGATAAATTCATAACCAAATAACCCACGGTAACAAGGGGTAAATATTTTTCTTCCTTATGATTTTCTGTTACAGTTCATAGTTTGGCTTAGAAGGAGAGTTTGTACCAACACCAGGAGGCAAAGGAACTGGTCCTGGCATAGCTATAAGAATTGCAGAGAAAGAGGCAAACTTCACTCACCATACTGTAAGTCTACCCAAGTATTCTGACCTATGCCAAAGTATGGAACCAGCTCTAACTGTCTTATTCCCCTACCTAGGGAATAATCCCACCTACAACGGGTTGAGTCTTCTTACAATAATTAAGTAGTCTACTGTGGCCTTGCTCAGGGATTACCTTAATTACTAATTCTTCACAGATGTATTCTTGCTCAGCCCTCAAGTCTCAGGTTGGCACCTACATATTTAACTAGCACACCTGGGTTCCCAGACTGAACCATTCAAGGGCCTGGCTTAGTCTCTAGAGCTGTCTAGCTGTAGACTCAGCAGGGATCTCATTAAAATGAATTCCTTTTACTGACCTGGTCTAATGACAAGAAGAAAAGGAGGACTCCATAGCAAGCCGACTCCAAAATCCTTGTCTGTTGGACTACATATCTGTTCAGTAAATGGGACACTGCGTGACAGTGATTAATTGTTTTTGAATTTGTCATTGTCCTTTGGTTCCTGCCCTCCTGCAGTGCCACATAGCTTTGGTACTTTGAGATCTCTCTCTCTCTCTCTTCCCCCTGTGTGGACTATTTGGTACTTTTAGCTTAGTGATGTTTTCTCATGTATCTCTTTGTTTCAAGCCATGGTTCCTACCCTATGTACTCACATTATACTTGGAGCTGAGCAGACTCTGCTTGGGCTGAGTCTTCTAAAGAGAATTCTGAACTCTGTTCTATCAACCTTCTTAAGCTTTCTTTCCTTCATTGCCACTGAAACTTCATTGCTTTCCAAACTTCACTCATCTCAGGGGATGGCTGCCCTCCAGATGTATTCCCCAGGGACTGCAGCAGTCCATGATGGGTGTTGTCCACCATCCAATCTCCCTTCTTCCCAAATCTTATCCTTAGCTGAAAATCTACCTTCCAATATTCTGTGCTAGAAGAGAACCTGCTATCCATCTTCTCACAGGCTTGTACCTTCATCTAACATACTGTCCTCCATCATTAATCTGATTAGGAGTCAGTGATCTTCCCCTTAAAATTGTACTGTAGGTCTTATCCTGTGACGGTTGGATACAGATGTCAACTTGAGCCTTTATGCTTACATGTGAAGACTTGACATTTAAGGCAGATCCTCAGCAAGACTGGGAGGAATAGTCTAATTTATGAGGCAATATTCAGTCCATGGTAGGAAGGGCCATTCCCTGGACAGATGGATAAGATGCAGACTATCACTCTGACTGGTTCAGTTGTTCAGCATACTTTGGTAGACTTTGCAGTCTGGCAAGTGAGGTTTGCCCTTCTTTCATCAATCCGTGTGGTATGTACTATGGTCAATTTCTTCAGCTTGGTTATTGGTAGGAGCTTTCCTACCAAGCTGGACTATGAACTATAACCAGAACCAGAAGAAAGAATAAAACCTCTTGTTTTCTTAAGTCATTCAGTCCTGTTGTCATGTAAGCAAAATGAAGAGTGCCTTGATGACTCCAGAATAACCCTCAACATTCTTCCTCTTTCTTGCCTACATGACTAATAGTTCTTCCTTTAATGCATCATCTCATTTGCATATAAACTGTGATTTGTCTCCTATAGAACACTTGTTTCCTGACTGCCACTTCATCCTCTAACAGTCTGCTCATTCCTCACTTCATTCCCAATAAAATTTCTCAAAATATTTCCCCACTTTCTGTCTCTCATTTCTTCCGGATCATTTCCTCTTGAAACCTTTCCCTTCAGTACTTTGTATGTTGAGCAATAAAACTCTTCTGGTGAAGATGCCAGTGGTCCTCAACTCTGATGAGCAGATCAAGACAAGTTAATGTTCCCCTTGGCTCAAGTAAAGTTTGTAGACCAATTTCTTCCCAACTGTAGGGCACCTACCTTTCTTTTTTTCTGAGCATTTACTTTAGCAATTAAAAGTTCTGTTTCTGCTCTTTTGAGATGTAAATGAATTTCCCAGACTCATGCTAGTTTAACAACACAGGCATGTCTTTCTTAAAGACCCCAGGGAGTAAAAGTCCTTTAAAACATAGTCATCAACAAAGCAAAGGCCTTTAGCTTCCAGTCTGGGGGAGTGTAGGAGTTTAACTTGGATAAGTACCAATTAACTAGGTGACAGCTTCCTCCAGTCCCTCCCCATTGGCTTATTCGCCTCTGTCATTTTTATTTAGGTGGAGTTCAAGCTTTCTATGTTAATGCAGTAGCCCTGCCAAGTCATTCTTCTCTTTTAACTCTTTCTGGTGCAATGATTAACTTGTATTGCTTATCTTTCTTAATCCACAATATTTGTGAAATCCGTCATACTCTCTTGAGAAACTTTCTTCCTCCCACCTTACTATATTCAGAGCTATGTTTTTCAAACTTGCTTTTTTCTTTCTTTTGTCAAATTGACCTTTAAAGATAGGATTGACCTAGTGCCCAAACCTCATCTCTTTGTTTCTATAATAATTTTATCTAGTTTCATGGCTCGAACAACCATCTGTTTCAGTCAGGAACTGCTTGGGAAGCAGAATTCCCAGTAGTGATGCAAGCCAGGAATTACTTGCAGGCATCAGAACTGCTTTGGATGCTAGTGAAGAAATGAATGAAAGGCTTAAGACCTTGTCTCTGGTAGAAACTTAAGGTCAGTGTCTGTCAGCAAGGGCTGGCAGTCTGCAATAAAATCTGAATGTGCAGCTTGGCAGAGTAAAAAGTCAGGTCCACTGAGCAAGAATAACTGGATAGTACAAGGACAAACCAGAGCCTGCCTGCAACTTGGACTCAATGAGAGATGCTGAGATGTTTCACTATGAAAGAACATTTACACTGGTTCAGGAATAGAAGAAACAAGGAAGAAATTCTGTGGAAGCCAAGTGAATTGAGTGTCTCGACTACTCCCACTCTATCAAAGGTACAATAAAATCAGCAGGGCCTTGTCCTACTTTCTAGGATTTGGTGCCCACTGGTACAATCCAAATCTACAGAAGTATCTTATGTGACCACAGAGCCAATGGTGGAAGAATATTTTAGGGGAACTTTCCAGTGTCAATGTGACAAAATGACACTTCCTTTACACACTGGTTTTTATCTGTATCTTAGACTTCTTTCCTGAACTTTAGATTTATGTATCTGCCATGGGCATTTTTACTCAGATATCTGGTAAACATGTCAAACTTGGTTTTTCCTATTGGAGTTATTTATATTGAATGAAACCTAACTTCAAGCAGGTCTGCCGCCTCTCCTTTACCAATTCATAAATCATGAGACTCTCCTGATATGATCAAAATGAAACTCACGTTCGTTATGTGAATTTTCAATCACCAAAAGTCTGGGAACTTAATGGATTTGGGCAAATAGTATCTTTTCTATCTGTCAATGCTGTGATGTGAGTCTAAAAACATAATGGTCAAATAGCCAAAATAACATAATGATGCTATGTGTGCATTCAAAATCTAATATTCCTCACCAACTTCAATGAAACCATTGCTTCTGATGTTATTTTGCTTTTTGAATTGTTCCCTTCACGTTTACTCCTCGGTTGTTTATTCTTTACACATCATTTAAAGTTATACTTTAAAAAGGAAAATGGGGGTTGTGGAGATAGCCTAAGGTGAAAAATCTTTGCCTCCAAAACAAAGGGATCTGAGTTCAGATCCTTAGATTCCATGTGAAAATGTTGGACAGATATGGGGATGGCTTGCAATTCTGGCCCTTAGAGGGCAGAACCTCTGAAAATACCAAAGTGAAGCAATAAGGAGGCAGAGCAATCCTTGAGCCTCCATGGCACACATACATTAGTTGTTGTCTTGTATATGCACAAACACAACACACACACACACACACACACACACATGCATAAACAAAGGGAAAGTCATTCCATGTTATTCCTCTAGTCATCTAAGTAGGGAGTGTTCATAATTGTTTCTTTTCTATCTCTGAGAGTTTGAAAGTTCATCTCCCTCTGCCCATATTTTCTTACATACCCTCACAATCTTCACTTCACTTGTACCTACTTCTTGCCTCTCATGCAACACTTTACCTCTGAGCTGTGTATTACTTCCCTGCCTTGGAAATGTTTGCCTCTTTTCTTCAGAGTATCCACATTTTCCTTCTTCTAATGTATTCTAAGTTTATCTAAAATTTCCCTGTGATAGTTGATTTTGTATGTCACTATGGCTAGGTTACAGTGTACAGCTGTTTGGGTGCATACCAACCTAGACCATATATGATCCACCTTGAAATCATCACTCCTGAAATTTTTATGGATCTTAATCAATCAGTTGTAGGTCCTTGGAGAAATAGTGAAGTTCCCTGGGAATAAGGAATTCTATCTTCAAACTTCCTGGAGACTTTTAATTGTACTCTTAACTCATGCTACAAATTCTTGTCCTGCACATTTCAGATTTACCAGCACATGCCCATGCTCATGAGCTGGCTCCTTGATGAGCTCTTCTCTGTGAAAAGCCTGATTAATGCAGTTACTTTTTCACCAAAATCTTTGCTCGCTTCAAACTGGAAACATAGAACTGACCCACAACTATTCCTATTCAACATAATTTCTTTTGTTATTTTCCAGATCCCATGCACACTGTGTTTACATATATATCTATTTATATCAGGATCTCATTTGTCATTTGCTGGATTTTTAATTCATAAAACTGCTTGGCTTAGAAAGGCATTCGGTGAATATTTGTTGAATTAATGAGTGAATTGAGTGGTTGTTTGCTGAGCGTACTTAATGATTGACTTCTAAACAAGCTGAATTGGGTTTAGTGAAAACTCTGATGATGACTGAGTGCTGACTTGATATGTAGCAGAGACATTAGTGAGTATAAGAAAATTGTCACAGTACAGATGCAGAAAATACAAACTGGACCAGACAGTAACAGTAAAAAATTTATTCTTTTTAACTGCATATTTACAATGTATAAATCAATGTAATGATATTTCTGTTTCTTACCTCTGCCTAGAAAAGAAGAGAAAAATCAGTCCAAAGAAAAATTAGCATAAAGAAAGAAAAGAAGAAAGTCGGGTGAAGCACAAAGAAGACAAATAGTCTAGTTGAATGCCATTGCTTAGCTGAGATTAGGAATTGAGCATGCTAATACTACCTAGTGATGTGGAGTCTAACCCTGCTTATCTGTTTGCAGAGAAGAGAAATTAGCTTGTGCTGGAAAATATGAAGGTGACTAAAGCACTAAATATTTATAGCTTGCAGACTAAATTCAAGAAGAAAAGCTGATTTGTGGAATTTAAATATTTTATGCATTACTTTTTTAAAAAGACATTCTCTACTGCAGTCCTGCCAAAACCAGATAAAGTAAAATGAAAAGCGCTTGCTCCTTTCTATGAGATAGCCAGCTTAGGCAAAGCATCTCAAGATGAAGGCAGTATTTAATATTCTATTCATTGAAATATTTTTATTTCTTTATTCACCAGATCTGTACTGATTGCTCTCCACGAACTGGACATAGATGCATTTAAGAATTTATTGGATGTGATCCCAGATTAGTGGACTTCAAGACTGGTATGACAGCAGATGAGTTTGTGTATGAGCCGGTATATCTGTGTACAAAAGGACAGTTTATGTGTGATTATGGAGGTCCAAGGGAAAAGTGAAATTGAGAATTATCCTGGATTGCTATTCTAAGTTATTACTTTGCTTTCTAAGCTTTTCCAGGCTCTGTTTTCCAGGGTAAGAATTACAAGCTGCCATCATATCTGCTAAGCATTTTTATGTGGGCTGTGGGGGAGCCAAACTGAAGTCTTTTTGCTTTTGTGGCAAAGGCTTTTAACATCTCCCCAGCCCAGCAGATGTTGACTACTAAAGACATACACACACACACACCACTCATACAAGCACAGAGACATGCATATAAAAACACACCTAAATATGCATATCTATGCTTACATTCACACACATACACACATTCATATATAAGCATACATATGTACACATACCCAAATACAAACCACAGATACTTTCAGAGTGCATATATACACACATACATATACATGTGATAAATAAATTAAATCTTCACTGACATATTCATATGTATAAATATATTCACTGTATGCAATGAGTAGATTAATAAAGACATTTCATATACATATCAACAATCTTTCTACTCTCTTATTATATACATATTTGTATGCATGCGTGACCATGTGCAAATGTATGTGACTTTGTGTGTCTATATAAAATCAGAGAAGAGAAGGCATGATATTTATCTTTCTAATTCTTATTTAACTTAACATGATCTCTAGTTCCACAAATTTTCCTGAAAATAGCATCATATAATTCTACATAATGATCAAATATAGCTCCATGTTGCATATATAGCACATTCTTTTCATTCATTCGTATGTTGTAAGACTGATTTCATAACTTGGCTACTGTGAAGAGTGCTGTCATAAACACAGATGTACAAGTGTCTGTGGTATAGTGACTTAAAGTCCTTTGGTATATCCATCCATGAGTGGCATAGCTGTGTCATTCGGTAGTTATATTTTTAGATTTTTCAGAAGCTTCCATACTGAGTCCCATCATGGCCATACTTATTTACATTTTCACCAGCAGTAGTTATGGTTCCCTGGTCCCTAGAACCTTCCCAGCATTAATTTGGATTACTCAATTCTAGGCAATCTGACTGAGGTGAGATGGAAATTCACTGTAGTTTTCATTTGCATTTTTCTAATTGTAAAAGATAATGGATATTTTTTCATTTGTTTAATGACCATTTGCAATTTTTCTTTTGACAACTGTTTTCCTTAGATCATTTTTCAGTTCTTTATTGTTTGGCATTTTATGTTAGCATTTTTTATTTACTATATTCAAGATAATAATCACTGAATTCTTCCCTCCTTTCTTGTTCTGAATATTTGGGTGGACTGTCATTTCCTTGTCAGTTCTTCACATTATTTCCTGAGCCTTTTCTTCTGTCGTCATCTTAAAGCACATCCCCCATGTTCTTCTTCATCAGTCCCAGTTCTTAACTAAGGCCTTTTAAAATTGATTTCTGTAAAGGGTGGGAGACAGAGATACAGCTTCATATTTCTTTTTTTTAACTATCATTTTATTATTATTATTATTCTTTATTCAGCTGTGTGCATATGCGTGTGTATGTGCGCGCGCGCATGCTTGTGTGTGTGTGTGTGTGTGTGTGTGTGTGTGTCTGTGTGTGTCTGTGTATGTGTATGTGTAGAACCACGGACGAATTCGCGAACCACCATGGACGCCTCCACCTCCTTCTGCCCCGGGATTCACAGGCTCCGCCCTACCAGGACCAGAAACGCAGGCCGCCCCCGCTTCCGCCCGGCGTCTATACGTGGGATCTGGGATCCGAACTCAGGACCTTCCGCCTGCAAGGCAGAGACTTAACCCCTGAGCCACCTCTCCAGCCCACAGCTTCATATTTCTATATATGATATTTGGGTTTCTCAGAAACATGTGTAGCAGAGGCTATTTTTCTTTAGTATATACTTTTGGTATCTATGTTCCAAATCATGTGGCTATAGTCATAACCATGCACTTCTGGATCCTCTGTGCTGTCCCTCTGCTATGCATCTATTTCTGCAACATTGTGATGCCTCAGGCAGGTCCCTTTTGCTCAGGAGTGCTTAGCTCTCCAGATTTACTATACCACGTATTAACCTGGGGATGGCCTTTTCCAGTTCTTTGAAGAATATATTGGAATTTCATGGGGATTTCATTGACCCACTAGATTGTTTTTGGCAATGTGACCACTTTCATAATATTAATTTCTCAGTTACATGAGCATGAGAGGTCTTCTTATCTTCCAATGTGTTCTTTAATTTCTTCCTTCAGTGCATTAAAATTTTCATTCTGAGGGATTTTAATTTCCTTGGATATTGTTACAGCTTATCTTCATCTTTTTGAAAAGTTCACTAAAAACAACATAGAAAAGGCAAGGATTTTTTTCATTCTTACTTAAAGATTCTGTTTACACTTGGAAGGAGAGTTCATACCAATGCCAGGAGCCAAAGGAACTGGCCAAATCATCTCTATGGGAATTGCTGAGAAGGACAAATGTCCTCAGCTGCCAGACTGTCAGTTTGCCAAAATATGACAAAATACTAAACCAGCTCTGTCCATCTCATCATATGCCCAGAGAATGGTCCCACCTGCTATGGACAGTGTCTTCCTTCATCAACTGAATAATCTGTGGCAGGCTGTTCAGGGCTTGTCTTAACTACCAGCTCTTTGCAAATATGCTGAAAGGTTCAAGTTAAACTGTGAGGTTGACACCTGTATTTAACTACCACAGATAGGTTTATTTCTAGGTATTTTAAGCTATTATGGATAGGATGATTTCTGATTTGAGAGAGAGATATTTTCACAGAAATAACCCATAAGTAACTGCAGGTATCCTAATTTGAGATACAAGTCTGAGAGTTGAATTTAGGGAAGACAGGTAGTTTGAGAACTGATTCTGAAAAGTAAACCAGGCACAGGAAAGACATGGTCACAGGCTAGTTAATGGACTTGAAAGATAATCTTTCTTATCACACAGGATCTATGAATATTAGTTTATATGACTAATACCACAATAAACTACTTGTCAACCCCACAAAACCTAACTAAGATATAGCTGTTATAGATTTGAGGTAGAAAGAAAGAGAAAGAGAGAGAGAAAGAGAAAGAGAGAGAGAGAGAGAGAGAGAGAGAGAGAGAGAGCAGAAAAAGTAGAAGTTAAAACCATCTGTCACAAGCAGAAGGGCAGATCAGGGACAGTTCAGGTGGCTTTAGAGAGCATGAACTTACCGAGACAACAACCTTGTGTCCCTGCAGACCTCATATTTCCTCACTGTAGGAGCTATAACATAGCACAGATGAGGTTCTAAGGATTAAAGAAGAGGTTGCTTCTCTCAGCATTCTCCTTTCCTATTCCTTTGCTATCTCCTCCATTCTCTTTCTGTCTTCTCTTTCAGTCTTTAACCCTTCATGTCCTTCTTTCATCATCTTCACCTGTCTTTCTTTTCTTTTATCCCTAGTTTGAGGATTTCTTCTCCCTGCCAACATTGATGGCTCACTTTAATGTGTCAGACCCTTTGATAACTGCAGAAGATGAAATTTACACCTTGTGTGTATGACAAAACTTTCCAAAAAAGAAGTTGGCAAGTCTATCTGCTTGGAGACATTATTCCCAAGTGACAAACTAAGAATATTTGAAGCAATGTGAGGATTGATTTAGTTTTGTCTTTATGGAGAAATTATGATGTGGATTAATCTGAAATTTTTCCCTTTTTTTTTTTTTTTTTTTGCTAAAGCCTATAACTGAATCAATACTTCTAATCTCCATAGTGGAATATTTGACAGCTTCTACAGCCTCTCATTGCTGTTTATCAGCCAGTGAGTGCTAACTTTCTTTCCTTAGAAAAGTTGCTCACGTGCCTCCTTTAGCAGCTGTCTTTCTAACATGGCCAGTTAGAAAATGGGTCATTATAGGAGCTGGTCTGAAGCATAGTGATCTCTCTTCCCTTGTGTCCTTGTGTTCTTGGCTCCATTTAGATCAGTTGGCAGTGTCTCTAGAGGTAGTCACGATGTTCTTCCAAGATGAAACAAAACCTGGAACCCTAACCTTTCACTCAGCCTCTGTCATTGGCATCTTTGTACAAAGACGAAAAGCAAAACAAAAACTACCTGTAAAATATTGGCATGAAGAAGACAGGAAAACAAATTTGTGTTTGTTGTATCATAATTATAACATAACAGAACTGTATGATGAATGATGATATTCAGTTCTTTTAAAAAGACCGTTGAAGAAAATGGCAGGAAAGAAACCCTCTTTCTGAAGACTTTGGAGATAACAATTAATTTTCTTGAGTCAGCTCTGAGACTGAATGGGGACAGCCACATCAGAAATGAATTATGTATTCTTGACCTTCTGCGATTTCCTCCCTTGGACCACTTGGAATGTCTCTTGTGATTAAAGTAGATTTTTTTCTGTACTGCAAAGTTGAAAGCAAAATGAACATGGAGACAGTTTATCTAGATTTCAAAATGTTCCAAACAAAATTTGGTCTTGTGGAAGCAAGTGGTGCTGAAAGTTACTTCCAGTCAAGTCATCTAAAGGCAAGGGATGAGTTCATGTGCAGTAGAAAAGGCCAAACTCTTTCATTAAAAGGGCAAATTAGTATAGGAAGCTTCTAAGTCAACTCTCTTTCTGGAAAATGTCAGGAATCAATTCCTGTTTCTTTTCCTGTTTGCTTCTTTCTGGTTTGGCTATATTGCAAATGGGAAAGGTTTAAAGGGGAAAAATTCTATCGTCCTTCACTATGTTTGGTTTTGACCACTGTATCGCAGGTCTTGAGGAGAAGTGTTCACATGAAGGAAAAGACACTGTTGCCTGGGGAGACCACTGCGGCATCCATAACACTTACACAGTCAGAGGGCTCCTTTTCCTCTTCCCTTGTCCTAGTTTGAAGTGTGAACTGTCTCCCACAGTTTCATGTGTTTGAATCCCTGGGATGGTCTTGGCACTTTTAGGAGGTGGAGCCTTGCTGAAAGAAGGCATGCCACAGGTTGTGGGGCTGCTTGAAGTTGATTAGCCCCATCTGGCTTCCAGGAGAAGTCTGCTGTTACAGTTTGCAGTGAGCAGTTTGCAGCTCTAAGTCTCCTTGATGTCTGCAGTTACCTCAGCCACCTCTGGCTTCTGCCGGCCAGCCATGTCTTTCCCACCATAGTGGAAATATCTCCCCTTTGGAACCATAAACTGAAAAAATTCTTCCTTTCTCCTTAAGTTGTTTGAATCTGAGCGCTGTCTTACAGCAGCAGAAAGAGAAATTGGCACATCCCTCCATGACCTAAGTAAGTATGTACTTATAACAATGGATGAAAGCATGCTTTTTCTTTTTAATGAATAACTGGTTAGGATGTTTCATAATTTGCTCTTGCTTCCACAAGACCAAAATTTAAGCTTTTGTTGGACTCTGATGTCAGACACAATATGTTAAAAGCCATTATTTCCTGGTTGTTTACCTATAAAGCAAATATAAGCAAATGAAAGACAGTGACAGATTCTTCTCTGTTTCCTTATATTGGCTTCTTTCCTGAGCCCTCACTTTGCAGTTTGTGCCTGTGTATTGTATTCCATGTAAGCTGCCACATGGCATGCCATTTCTCTCTTCCAGCCTTTCTGAAAGGAGACTAGGGTGTTAGATACTTGGTGCCTTATAGATGTCTACAATTCCATCCAAGACTCCCTGTTTTGGTGTTGAAGAGCATTCTTGTAACTGTACGAAATGGAATTTGAGAAAAATATGACAATGAATCAAATATTCTACCTTGAATTATTTTTACACATACAAAAAAGTGGGCAAACGAAATTTCAGATTTCTGTTATGAAAGAACTTAAGAAAGTCTAAAATAGCATGAGATTTTTATTTTATCACTAAACATTACCACTGTTTTTATAGGACAAATGATTTTTTAGAAGGCTATTTTACCTCATGTTAAAGTAAGTTATTTTTTTGTTTGTTTTTATGAATAGTCTTTGGAGAAAACAGGTCAGACTACATTCATTGATTAAAATTCCCAGCACAAGGCGGGCATGCCATTGTGCTTGAATGACAAGTGCCCACATGACAGGATGCCTGCTGCTACCTCACTTCACTCCTCAACTCAGAGTAAGGTAATATCTGTGGCTTGAATCTGTGCAGAAGGACAGACGAGAAAAGGAAAAGTTACAATGCAAGTTCCAAACATTAAAAATAGATGGACACTTTGTAATTAGATAAAAGGAAAGGAAAAAATAAAATCTATGTTAACTATCCAAAAAATTTTTAGTTCCAACCACAACCCTCCACAAAGGGAAAGCATTTTGGGCAGGAGACTAGAGTCTAAATGCACTTGAGCACCTAGAGTTTATTTCTGAATAAAAGAATATACATATGCTGAAGGTTTCACCTTAATCCACATGAAGATGTTCCTGTGTTCAAGAATCTTGTAACCTTCATCCCATATGTCATCTTACTGAAGGACGGAAAATCAGCACATGTTTCAAGAGGAGGAGGGTTGATGTGGGACCTTCATTTTATTCAGTGGAAGCTTCCAAATCAAATTCAGTTCGAACATGTTGACTGATGGCTCCCTTCAATCTTGCATTAAATGTCTGAATTTGCAACAATATGTTCCCAAGAACAAGAGGTTCTTATCTGAACTGGACAAATCCACTAGGCCTTGCTCATTCAAATCCTGCTAGATAGTTGGAAGCATCTGCAAGATGAGAAACTTTAGAACTCTCTGAAGTCTTGCAGGGATGGAACATATGGTGTGATGTAAATACATCTATCTATGGGTTAGTTTTCATTTAGCTACAGCCTTTAACTTGGTTTCTTTATGCTGAAACACTCAATTTTCAGATGTTCTTGTGACTTTAGGTGGTGGGGAGATTGTTGCACACAGCTGACTTCTGACTCAAGTCCTTGTGTCTCTGAATCTGCCCACAGCTAACAGGTCTGATACTATGTAGCTGGAAGAACTGGGGTTTAAGACTCTGTGCTAGTTATATATCGGTGTCAATTTGACAATTGAAGGTAGATTTCTGGGCACATCTGTGCAGAATTAGTACATGGGGGAAGCCCTTTGCAAGCCTCAGGAGGGTATCTAAATTAATGTGGGAAGACTTAGTCTATGATAGGTAGGACTATACTCTGGGTGGTGTATTAGAAGGATTCAGTACTTCAAAATAGTTCAGGGTACTTGGACATACTTGTTGTCTGGCAGGTGAGGTTTGCTTCTCTTTCGGTCTCTGTGGATATGGTGTGGTCAGTTCTCTCAACTACTGGTGTTAACGTGAACTCTCCTGCCAAGCTGGGCTAAAAAATTCTAAACTTTTTGTAATGAATTTATCAGCAATATGTAGACAAACTGCAACAAGTTCTTCAGACAGCTTATGTGAGGATTTACACTGACAAGTGATAACTCCATCTCTCAACCTTCTAGGACAAACGAGATTTTCAAACGGTTCCTTAGAGGTGCTTAGTTGGAAGTGATGCCCATATACATTCAGTGGTAAGCAGCTTCACATACTGCCCTTCGGTGCTTTCTGTTTCCAAGCCACTCTTCAAGATCCCTCATGCCTGTTTCCTTAGAGCGCCTTCCATGCGAATTACTTTTGTTGAGGTCTGTATTAGTCAGGGTTCTCTGAAGAAACAGAATCTATAGAATGCAACATATATAGATAAGTTTATTAAAAAATAACTCACAATAAAAATAGTGTCCTTCAAGGTAGCCACTTGCAGCAGCCTCTTTCCTGGCTGGAATGTTCCACAAAACTGAACGATCCCCAGATGGTCTCAAGCCTTTGCTCCTCTAGAGGGTTGAAGATGCTGGGTTCCAATGTCGGTGAAGAACAGCTGGGCACCGACGTCAGCGACGAACAGCGAACACCAACAAGACCCAGAGACCAGGCTCCAGAGGCAGGGGGAACAGCAACAATGTAATGGAAAAGGTGAAGCTCCAAGTCAGCCAAGGACAGAGGCAGCAGCAGCAGCAACCCAAGAAGGCCAGGATTCTCTAAAAGCAAACACGCAGGCAGAGTGGACTGCACAGTAAGTGGACACCGGATAAGGGAAGAGAAAGTCCCTCCTCCTTGACCTCCTATTATCTGGTCCACCACTGAAAAGTACCAACCATTATGGGCTCGGTTCTCCGCAGCAGTCAGTCAAGTATGTGCAGACTTGTTCAGGGGCCATTCCAACCAGTTAACCTTCTACAGTTGCCCCCAAACAGTACTGCAACTGTCAAGTTGACACCAAAATGCAACCATAATAAGGACTTTACCTCAAGCTCTGCATGGAGTTTGCCAAATTTTGACAGTTCCATCAAGATATTGATCTTATGAAAACTTCATCCATACCCTGTCCACTCCTGTGTCAATAACAGGCAAAACAGGGGATTAGAATTATGAAAAATGCATGTTTTGATTTTTTATGAAAGTAACTCTTCAGATTCTTAAGAATAATATCATCACAAGTATTTTTGAGATAGTTTCTTAATTTTAGACATAGATTTGTGATGAAATAAGAATGTCAAAAACTGATACTTCACATTAATTAATATTTTTATTTATCTTGGGTATCTGTAGTAGTGGCATGCACATGTTACAGCATGTGGAGTCAAAGGACAACTTTTGGGAGTCAGTTCTTTCCCTCTGCTATGTTAGTTAGTTCATGGATGGAACTTAAATTCTCAGGCTTGATTGTGAGTGCCTTTACCAACTGAACACTTCACAGCCTATCTTTCATTTGCGCAGACAACAGTTATAAAACATTGTCAAGTGGGCCTATATATTGAAGGGGAATAGGAAGAACTACGGTCACTTCCACTGGCTTGCTGAGAGTGTTTGGAGAGTCAAGATAGAGAGTTAGCTCTGTTTTCCAAATCCTTGGCACTTGGACTTAGAACTTTCTCCCTGTGCATGGTAGGTGTCACATGAATATCCAATGAATTGAGATTTGGTGACAGCTCAGCAGCTGGGAGGACTGATCCCCAGATCCAACTCATTAGAGACTGTAGTGCACTGAGAGGCAAAGGCCTGAAAAACCTCCAGATGCTTTCAGGTCAACCAGCCTGACAGATGGAGCAGGAGTGAAGAGCCTTGGGTCAAGCAATATGAGGAATGATTCTTAAGACTGTCCTCTAGTGTCCACATGTCTGCTGTGGCATATACATTGCCCCCTCTTACACACACACACACACACACACACACACACACATAGACTGAATTAAAGAAAGGTCTCTGTCAATGATAAATTTCCCAACTTTTCCCTTTTAATTGTTCTGTTCTGACCTTGGATACAGGTTCTATCTTCTCCTCCCCTCCCTTAAACTTCTCAGAGATTTGCCGCCAGACTGCCCTTCTGGCAGGGGTCTTTTTCAGTAGCTGTTTATTGCTCTCTTCACCCTGGAGATGGGACTCCTGAATCTTATTAATTTCAATAGCTTCCTGAGACTTATGGGCTGTTCACTTTCTGAGTCTCAAGATATGTCCTCCTGGATAAAATATTTCAAATTGTGTGGGAGGAAAAATCTCATACACAGTATCTGTGAGATTTTTCCCCATGATTTTTGCATATATGCATACATAATATATAATACATATATTCACACTCACTGCTTTTTTGAAAAATTCAAAGAATGTAAATTTACTTTTGACTGATACATAAAAATGAAAATGGGAGCTGGGAGATGTCTTAGAAGTTAAACCTTTTGCTATACAAGCAGAATGGCCAGAGTTTAGATTCTTAGAATGCATGTAAAATTCTGGGTGGATGTGGATACACATTTGCAATTCCAGCCCCAGAAAGCAGAGTCTGGGAATCCCTAGGGCAAGCTGACTTGATGAGCTCTGGGTTTAATTAGAGACAGAGCCTCAAAACAGAAAGGTGGAGGAGATATTGGGATGAGTCTCAGTAATAGTCTTGGGCCTGCACAGCCGTGCTCATGTGGATCTGTACACACACTTGTGCTGTAAACATGTATATGCACACCCCACACATATACATGGAAATGAAAAAATAAATTAAAAAATGTCACCTCCATGTGGGGCACCACTTGACATTTCAATATGAGTGCACATTATGTAGTATTGTTCATTACTTTTAAGACTGTTATGTTCAATGTCATTGTAATGTTTGAAGAACATAGAAACAATCATTTAGTCTGCTGATTACTTTTTGGCACAAAAATGTTTAAGTTTTGTTAAGTGCACAGTCCTTTTTTAAGTGAACAGTGGTAGCGCAGCTCACAGAAACTGGTTTGGAAGGACACAGTGCCAGAGAACAAAAGAGAAACTTCCATCATGCTATTCTCTTTTCTGGATTAAGCTAGAACATTATATGTATGCATGAGTAATTGGACTGAGGGAGTTGATTTTATAATGCTATGTTATTTATAGCATTGGGCTTGTTCAAATCTGCATGAGGAAGGAGAAAAACTAATAATCATAACTTTTATTTAAAGAAAAATCAAGAACAGTCCATATAACACTGTTATCTAACAGTTATCTAAATGCACTTTCCAAGTGTCATAAGTTTAGTTCTTCAGGCTAAGAACCATATTATGAGGTGTTATTATCAGGTATTATTTTATAGTTATCACATTAATTATGCATTATTACCTATATTAAGTTCCCTCAAGCTTGAAATCAGAGTGTTAATTCCAAGATTAAACTTAAAGGAAATGGCTTTTCTTGGTGCATGTCACTTTTCATTCAAAGTAAGTCTAGAAAAGGAAATATTTGTCTTTTTATTTTTGGCTTGCATGTTTGAGAAATAGATCCTTTGTCAGATTTTCAGATTTGTGCATATATTATATTTTTAGTGTGTACAGATTGTCTTTTCATTTGTTGAATGTTTTTTCTTTTCTTTCTTTGTTTACTTATTTATTTATTCATTCATCAATGTTTGGTACATTGTCATGATTTGAATGTAAGTTATCCCCCAGGGTCATGTGTTTGAATCTTTAGTTGATGATTTTTGAGAGAGTCATGTCATCTTAGAGAGCATTGCTGGAAGAGGACTTGTCATAAGGGGTAGGCCTTCAGTATGGTTGGTTAGGCAATGCCTTGCCTCCATTAGGAATCTATTTTTGGAGGCTGCAATCTTCTCTCTCTCTCAGACTACATAATGTTTGCCATGATCTAAGTCTCCTCTAGCTTCTGCCAGTCAACCATTTTCTGCCACAGTGGACTATATTTCCTCTCTGGAAGCTTAAGCCATATAAATTGTCCTTTCTCCCCTTAAGTTGTATTTGTGTGTCGTCTCATAGTAGCACAGAGAGTACACACATGACTATGGTAAATTAATGATACTTTCATACCTTATTCCCTACTCCCATCAGCCCTCTTCTTCCCAATGCAATTCTTCTTCTCCCCTGATTGGACTATGGCTTTGTAGTACAGTTTGAAATTCAGAATAGCAACACCTTCAGCAGTATTTATATTGCTCAAGATTATTTTGGACAAAAAGGACCTTTTGTTCTTTGAAATGAATTTTGAGATTGTTTTTTACAGTTCTGTGAATAATTGCATTGGGATTTTTGTTGGGATTGCATTGAATTTCTGTATTGCCTTTTGAATCAGGATGGATACCTCTTTTCTTAGGTCAGGAAAATTTTCCTCTATTATCTCAATAATTATACATGATATATCTTTCTCTTGTGTGACTGTTTCTGGGATATCCATGATCCATTATGTTGGGCTTTTTGATGGTATCCTAGAGTTCCTTTATGTTCTCGTCAAGTGTACTTATAAATTTACCAGTTTTTCTCATTGATCTCAACCTCTCTTATCTTATCTTCAGGTTCTAAGAATCTGTCTTCTATATAATAAGCTGTATTTTTGAGACTGTCTATTAAATTTCTTATTGTTCTGTTTAGTTTTGTTAGTTCCAATGTTATTTCAGCCTGGGTTTTTTCAGTGTTTATGTTTATTTTCAGATCTCTTTGGGTTTTATTCAGTGTTTCTAGATCTGTTTTCAGGTTCTCTACTTTCCTTCTAGTTATGTATTGGTTGTTTATGTTTTCTTAGTTTTCTTTCCTGAGTTTGTTGTGTTCTTCTGATTTGTTTATGCATTTATCTATGTTTTCTTAGAGCTGTTTAAATTTATTTATAATGGATCTTTGAAATTCATTGTCCTAATTATTGCTCTTTTAGATACCTCCCAATGGGCTATCCTCTGTGGGAGTTAAGGACTTGGATTGGTAATCTTGGGAAGATACACACTTTTTTGGCTCCTTGTATTTTATTTTATGTTTGTCCTGTATGATTGTGGCATCTAGAATTAGGTGGTCACTTGTTTTCTTTGATTTATACTGTTATATTGCTTATGTTACTGTCTGAGTTAGGAATTCTATTTGTGTATACTTTTAGACTCTACTTGTGTATGCTTTTAGAATGTTGATTGAAGTTCTCTTCATAACCATTGGGTACTGACTCTTCAATGGAATGACCGTCTTCCATCTAGAATACATTAAATGATGTTTGTAGTACATGTTTTACTTAGTATTTCTTATTAAATGTTTGTGCATTCACTTGAGACAAAAGGTAGTGATTACAGTGTTCTCTGTCTGTAGGAGTTGTGATTCTCAGATGAGTTTTCTGAGGTGATTATTATGCTGTCTTTTGGAGACTCTTTCTCCCTTTATTCTTGCAGTTTGATGTTAGATGGATTTTCTACCAGGGATTTTCTACCTGGACTTTTTCCCTGTACCTCTGATTAGTGGGGAGGCATAGGGAAGGTTACCTGAATGTGAGCAGGGCAGAACAATGTAGGCTGGACCAAACGGCATATCTTAATAAGCTTCAATTTAATTATACAATGTTCAAATCCATTTTTGTTTTATAATTAGTGCTAATAAAGAAATCTTTGCCTCCTCCAGGCAGAATAAGAAACCACCAATATGAATTCACCCAAAGCATAATTTTAACTTATGACATATAAATCAATAGTATTGTTGCCCAATACATTTTATTGACATGACAGAACTCCAGTTATGTTAAAAAGAAATTGTTTATGAAACAAATAACCATGAGTCCATGCTTTTAACGAAAACAATGCATACCTACCACAAATATATAAAAAGTCCTGTAAAAATTCATCTGTATCATTCATTTGTGGACTAATTTAAATCTATTCTAGAAAAGATGTATATTCTTTTTAAAATATGTGGATGAAATCCACAGTTTTTAAGCCTTCTTTTACTATTTTCTATGACATGCAGTATACTCTCTACTTTTTAATTCCAAGTATCAGTTTCCTGCACATCTGTGGCACTACCAATTCAGGGAGGCCCAATCCGCGCTCCCAAATTCAGGACAAACCTGAATGCCCCGGACATGTCCCAACAGAGGACCATGTAGGTAGAGGGATGAACAACCAATGGGTGCAGCAACCTGCACTTGCAATGGACACCTAGTAAACAGTTAAGTGACTCGTGGGTATCCCCCCCCCACACACACACAGGAGGGATGGCAACACCTGATTGGACCCTGACCCTATATAAGCTCAAATGCCCTTAATGACTCTGAATCTGTGGCATCTTGTCCACTGCTGCTTCTCACCTGATTCCCGGGTCTGGTGGTGACCCAGTTGGTGGCTCGCCCATTTGCCTCTAGCCCCCAGGCCCTGCTGTTCCCCCACTCCTCCACCCCCCTGGCCCAGCGGGGGATATAGGCAACACACACTTGGAGACAATATTCTTCCTTAATCTTTCCTTCTGAAGGGCATCATACTCTTAGGAGACAGAAGATGGCTTTGAAAGGATAGAGACAATAACTATCAGACACTGAGCCATAAACTTGTAGCTGTGAAGAGATTTTTGAGAATCTAAGTGACTTCATGATGTCTGGGACTCCACATGGGTTGATTGTGTGATTACTGAGCAAGACTGTTTCCAGAATGTTCTCCTTCATATTTTATTCTTTCAAGTAAGAATGAAAGGGCATAGGGGGAATCAAAAACAAAGTTACATTGGGTCATTCACACAAACAAAAGACCTGAAAGTAGGAAGGGGGCTTATTTTGGGAAGAAGAAGTAGAAGAAAGGGGGTAAGGCAGCATAATGGAGGTGAAAATCACTGAAGTTCATCGTAAATGTGCATGAAACTGTCAGAGAATAAGGAAAAGTAATGAAGCAATAAAATCAGTATATAGTAATTCTTACATATGAGAGCAGTGTCAATGGTCAGTGTTATTTTAGCTAAAACATTATGAAAGATCTGGGAATTTGCTGACTTTTAAATATTCTAGTTTAGGTACATAGCTTTAGTAATATTAAAGATAGAAATAACATATGAGAGGTTAATGATAAGCTAGTATATTTATGAATAAAATAGTATGAGACATTGATAGTAATTCTCTAAAAAAAAGAGAAGACAGAGGCCCATGGTTTAAGAATCTCTGTTAGAATAGACTTGGATAGCAATTCAGATTGGAATAACGGCTTAAAGTAGGGAGAGGTGACTATTACAGCCATACTAAGGCTACTTACTACATAGGTAGGGTTCATGTATATGTTGGAGTGAAGGAATCTCTGCAGAAGTCTGGGACAAAAAGAGATCTAACTTTATAGCCTTTCTAATGTGGCTGGAAGTTTTGCATCTTATGACAGATATGTGCCTGGAGTCAGGCAGATATTGACCTGGGCAGTGGAGAAAGGAGGCTGCCAGAATTCCCAGGAGTGAGGTCTGGTTTCAGCAGCTTTGATCTAACATGATTAGTATATATTTATGTGTAAAATTATTATGTTAATGATAAATTGACCCAATTATGGGTGAAAGTTTCCTTCTAATGTTAGTGGAAACATATTGGAACAAGAAGAATGGAATATGATGATGTAAGGTTGGCTAATTTACTAGTATGAAAATATGTTGAAGGTTGTACTCGTATTAAAAGATTTGTGCTTAAGCACAACAAATAGTAAAGATTGGCAATGAAGACTATATTGGTTTTATGATCTCATTTTGATTATAAAATGAGATTTTGAGATACTGTGTGACTGAAGGAAGAGCTGATACAGAGAGAACAGTTAGGAAGCTCTTAGGATAGGGATAACAGTAAGTGATAAATTCAAATTGTATCATGCAATCAGATCTATTTTAACAATTGGTTGGATATAGAGCGTGAGCAAAACAGGAAACTGTTTTTTTTTTTTCTGTTCCTAGAAAATGAGAAGATGCTGCTGCTAGTGTTGGTGGAGAACAACTGCAACATGAATTCCTAGAGACGAATTTTCTAGGGTCATAAACACCTATCGGTTATAAACACCTGTCTTTGGAGCTCAGCAGGACTGTTTTGGGAAGGACTCACAGGTTACCTTGCTCCTCTCACTTTTTCAGCCATTTGGGCAGAATATAGTCTCTTGAAGTATATCCCTTCATCTTGCAGGTACTAAGGTGATTTCAATTCCATGTAAATGAAACTTAATAATGTGAATATGGAGGAAATAATGATTTCCTTTGAGTTGAGCAAAAAGGTGTTTTTATAGTAGAGAGAACTGGTATTTAAAGGGGTTAGCGATCAAATGAAGTGAAATCCAGTAACATGGTAGGGTGCACCATGGGTGTGTATGTGGGTCAGGCAAGCATTAAGATAGTTTACAAACCTTAGTTTTGCTTGAGTTGTACCATGCACACACTTCTTTCTTAACAATGACCTTAGCAATCAGGATCCCCTTCTACAGCAAACAGCAGACACATATGCATTACTCCAAACAATGGAGTAAGTTTCTCCTCTCCTAACAACCATAAATGATTCCCTTTTGAGATTAATTTCCATCCAAGCATCTCTCAAACATATCTGCGTATGGAAGGTAGAGGACTGGAACTGATGTGGACAGGGAACATGTGGAATGAGACACACATAGTGTCCTCTTAATGGACTGTTAGAATCCCCTAATTTAACATTGTGTGCCACTTCTGCAGTTTTACCAAGTGGGTGTTCCACAGTCCTAGCATCTTCATGGAAAAATGAGGCTTCACCTTCACAACATCGTGCAATGTTCTCTCAGGGCCTCCTTGCAGGAAATCTGACCTTCCTGGAAGATGCAGAGAAAACTTGTACTCGATATGGCTGGGCTTTGAAGTCATCTAGGAGATACCCCTAAGCATTTAAGAGGGCAGCTAACCACCTCAAGGTGGGTGAGTACGCAGGCTGAACCACTGGGGGAAACGGAACTGGAAGCCTGGAGAAGGACCAGCATTCATCTCTCTGTTTCCCAACTGCAGATGCAATGTGACCGGCTGCCACATGTTCCGACTGCTGCATGCCTTCCCTACAGGTCAGTACCCTTCCAGCTGTGGGGTGAGGAAACCCTTCCAGCTTTCTTCTTCTTGTCAGACATTTTTGGTGCAGTGACAAGAGGTAAAGACACTGTCAATTAATAAAGCATCAGCGAGGAACAGTTTCAGATATTTTACCTCGTGATTTCGCATGTGTTTTGACATTTGATGGACAATGACAGCATTTTAGTTTCTTTTTAAAGACTCAATGAATGATTGTACTAGATATATTTATTTCTTGTGTAAACTCGGGGTTCAGGTGTTTGACCAGTTTATGAGTAGTGAAACAGTCAATGGATAATGCAGGTAAAGTACTCTTCCACAAGAAAGTTAAGATAGATCACTGAAGTTGGTGATGCTTGGCTCCTAACCATTTATGATGCATTATTAATAAATTGCAAGAAGAAAAGAAAAAACACTGTGTGCCTATGCAGAATTGTGTACGCACACACACATATGTATATATAAACGTACACACACACACATACACACACATATGGTAGAAAAAAGCTTGTATAGCCCCCAAGTTTATTAATCAAAGCAGAGAATCCCAGTTTTCAGCCTAGGACCAGCGAGTTCTCTTTTGGACCCCATAAACTGCTGTCCCAGATAGTAACTGAGATCCTCTGGTGCTCTTTCACTCAGGTGGCCCACCATCTCCCTTTCAATTCAGACAGCAATGATTTGAAAAAAAATGAAGGTGAAGAAATTTTATATTTTTAAATATTTCATTTATTTATTTTTAAGAGAGAGAGAAAGAGAGAGAGAATGGCATGGAACATGGGTACAGCTCACTAACAGTCTGGCTATACCAAAAAACTAATATACTAGTCCTGAAGTAATACTAATGGAGTATAAATTTGATAAATCTGTAATATAAATTCCAGAGTGAGAGTAACCCAGGAGAATGGAGAGCAGGATGACTCTGAGCTGGTGGAAAAGAGAAAAGACCAAGTAGACAAAGCAAAAAATGCACAGGCATAGTGAACGAGGCAACTCCCTGGTTAGCCAGGATCATTCTAACATCTAGGATTGGCTTCAGGATCCAGAACAGGTGATTTTTCCACAGGCGTCTCAGTAGTCCTCCAGATGTTGGTTGACACCAGAGAGCTAGGGTAGAAGATAGAGAAATAATAGAGGTCAATATATAATTGCAAATCATAATTACCAAATATACATAATTATTATCTGAGTAACATACACAGTGATCAATTAATATACACACATACATAGTCCCAACACAGTCTAAAAGTCCAAAGTCCAAAGCCTCCTGTAAAATCAAAAGACAAGTTATATACTTCCGACATAAAATGGCACAAAATAAATATTCCCATTCCAAAAGAAAGGAATGGAGGCATATCTGGGAAAGATCAGTCCATAAGAAGACCAAAACCCAGTAGGACAAACTCCAAATCATGTATCTCCAAGTCCAACAGGTGAGCCTCTCCTTGAAATCATCTCAGTTCCAAAGAGCTTTGGTTCTACCCCTTGAACTCAGCTAACAGTAGAACATGTTGCTCTCTTGAACTGACTCCTCCCAGGGTATACAGCTGTCCTTGCCAGATGTCCCATGTTGTCTCTAGCATCTCTACATCTTTACTTCTCAATGGCATACCAGATTTTAACTCCACAGCATAAACATCCCTTCTTGGGCCTCTAAGCTGCAGACTTTCTGCCACTTACTGCCTGGCTTCCATTATTTTTTGAAGTCTTGGAGGAGGATTCCATGATCTCCATCACCAATGTCTCTAAAACTAGAACCACGTGGATGACTCTGCCAAGACTGGCTCCCTTGAATCACATCTGATTCTGCTTCTTTATGCTGACTATGGGAAAAAACCCTTTCATATCTGGACAGTTGCTTTATGGAAGAAGGGGGCCCTTGCTTTGAAAATCTATCTTTTAGCTCATTTCTTTCAAAATAATTTGCATTTTTATGGGTATAAGCCTTCTCTGAGAATTTTGTCCTCAAGCTAGGGCCTCTCCTATTATCCAAATTGAGAGCAGGATTTGATTTACAAATGGAGCTAATCTCTTTTAACAGCCACTTTGTTTTCTGCTTCTTCCTGGTTCTACTCTTTAAGTTTGGCATTGTATTTTTCATCATTAGATCTTACAGTTTTTGCTTCCTCCTGCCTGATTCTTTGCTCTTTTCCATAGCTCTGAAGACAGCTAAAAATTAGCTAAAAACAATGTCACTTTGTTTTTTGTTTTTTGTTTTTTTTATTATTTATTCAACTGTGTGTATGTGCGCACGCGCGTGTGTGTGTGTCTGTGTGTGTGTGTCTGTGTGTGTGTAGAACCACGGACGAATTCGCGAACCACCATGGACGCCTCCACGTCCTTCTGCCCCGGGGATTCACAGGCTCCGCCCTACCAGGACCAGAAGCGCAGGCCGCCCCCGCTTCTATAGGTGGGATCTGGGATCCCAACTCTGGACCTTCCGCCTGCAAGGCGGAGGCTTAACCCCTGAGCCACCTCTCCAGCCCCAACAATGTCACTTTGTTAAGAGTACATTTCTTTGAAATTTCCTCTGGCAAGCATTCCAGTTTAACTTCAGGCAAGCTTTTAGGACGAAGGCAAAACTTCACTAAACTCTCTGCCAACACATGGCTCCATGTATCATGCTTCCATGTGCAAAAACAGTCTCTGTTCCCCTCTGGGCGATCATGAGCTGGGCTTCTACTACTTGTGTCTCTCACAGCATTGCTCTCTTCAGAATTCTCATGAGAAAGGCCCATTTGGCCCCATTGCCAGCACAAAGTCCCAAAGTTCTCCATATTTCTCCCAACAAACAGTTCCAAAGGCACACTAGCCACATCACAGCACTAACCATACCTCTGCCTACCAACTTCTCTTAGCTTCACAGACAGCTTCATTTTGTGGTATCAGCTGCTTTAATTTCATAGCAGTACTCCACTCCTGGGTACCAATTTCTATTATGGTTGCTCTTAACTATTGCTGTGAGGGAGCACCCAAAGTAAAGCAACTTAAGGGAAAAAGGGAGATTTATTCAGCTTACAGTTCCAGAGGGAAGATACAACCTTTCAAAGTGGAGGCTGCATGGCTGGCTAACCAAAGCTGAAAGAAACTATGTCACTGCAGACATCTTGGAGGTTGCGAGCTGCAAGACTGCTTCCAGCAAAGGCAGACTTCTCCTGGTAGTAGGGTGGGACTAGTCTACCTCAAGTCTCACCCCTTGTGACTGCCTTTTGCCAGCAAGGCTCCAGCTCTCAAGATGCCATGACTCTGCTAAACACATGAGACTGTGGGGGACACATTTCAAACCACGACAATACCCATCAGTAGTTCTCAGGTACATGAAATGTGGCATGTAAGGAAGTTATGCTTAAATATTCAGCAACTTTTTAATTTAAATGTATCTATGGATATAAATAGCTATAGTCACATACTAGCTATAGAATCCATGCCTTGTCTCAACCCTTCCCTAAAACCTTTCTAGGGTACTAACTACTTACACTTCAGTAGACATCTCTGCCTCAGCCATTTTGCAATTTAAATAACTGTCCACAGCAAATTTAGTTTATTTACAAGTTTTCCTGCTTTTATGTTTTCACACTTGCCTTATTTCTCTCCACATATTATGTCTTATTTACTCCCAACATAGAGTTCACAAAGCATCCTTCATGCTACACTCCATTAAGGTTTTAAGGTATGTATGGGTCAGTCCTGCTTCTTCTCTACTACAGCTAGTACAGCATGTATCGGGGGAAGAGGGGATTGACTTCTAAAGATTAAAAATGCTGAGCAATCTACCAGATCTGCTTTCTGGCAAGAAAGGGAATGGCCGTTTTTCTTGAATTGCTGTCCTTTGAGTTTGTTTCCACAGAAGTTTGAAGGAAGGAAAATATCGTGATTGCTATTGACTTTGTAAAACTCTCTTCTCATATAAGTTATAGCAGTAGTCTATTCTTACCACCACAGCATTATTTTAATTGCTACTCTGTGGGATGCTAAAAGCATATTGTTACCTTTCTCAAGTTATTTTGTTGTTTCCTAGAAATTGTACAACCGTCTGTTCTCTACTTAGCAGTCTAATTTGTACTCTAGCAATGGAAACTAAGTCTTTTAATTTGAGGATAGTTAGCATTTTTTAAGTGTGGAGTAAAGGAAGGATGTTATTGGTCAGGAGGAAAGTCAAATGGATTATTGGGTAATTCTGTACCACCCCTTCTAAAAGTTTATTCAATTTTGCTAGTATAATGCATGGATTTTTTTTTTCTGTAGTGATTAGCCCACAGCATTTGACTGAAAGAAAGGTAGCATTCGCCTTTCCCTCCAATGGGACTTTAGCCTACACTTATGCAAATGATAGCTCTCATGCTGGGGGCCCTGCAAGAAAGTTGGACACAATCACATCAGCAGATATAAATCCCTCCACATGCCTTTCCTATTCATGAAGCCTTGGCATTCAGTGATGATCATTTGCATGTTAACACTCTCAAACAGTATGCAAAACATGAATGTTCAACTTTTCTAAGGGAGGAGGGCAGGCAGCCAGGAGGCAAGGGGTGGAGGAGAAGCCCAGGACCCACAGTGGAGCTTGATTTTGCTTTCAGACAATGAGAGCCTAAAAACAAAACCAGATTGGTAACCTATCTTTTCTTAAAAATTGAAGGGATTGAAGCCAGTGATGCTGCCCTTTCAGGTACCTTGAGTGACTTTATTGTTAATTAAAGTTGATTCTTAACTGTCTTAAAACTGTAAGGTATTTCAGTTCAAATACTATAACTGGTTAGTGGTGATTATGCTGTTGGAGCAAGATTTTTATCTCTTTTGTTTGAGGCTTTATGAATATCTATAGTTTTCATATACACACCCTCTATGGAGGAAGCAGAGTCACTGGCTCTACCCCGTGTTAACACAGTGTCCAGGGAAGACAGCTTCACTTAGCTGGATCCTAACTCCTTTATTATGAGTTATGCTGCTCCATTGGATGTGGTGAGTCCTCACTTTTACTTCTGTGGCATCACAGCAGTATGGGCACAGTAAATCAATAAAAGGACATAACACAATAACACACACTCGTTTGTTAGTTTAAGAGTGGAAGTGGTTTCTGCTTTTTGATAAAAGAAGTTCAAGAACTGAGTAAAATTATGCTTATTTTTATGAAAGATATAATCTAGTGGAGAAAACAGAACAGCATAGACAGCCACGAAAGTATGCTCAAAAGACAGCAGTTGAAAAGAAAATTTGACATTTAAACTAAGGCCGGTCATGGTGTCCATGGCAACTCATCTGACAACTTGGAAAAAAAATCTATTATTCTTCCCTTCCAAGGATAATCCTTGCTTTTTATTTTTTTCTTCCTGGGAACCATGACTCTTTTTTTTTCCTGTTTTGGGACTCCAAGGGATTTTCTTTTAGACCTGATAAATAATAGGGGGGGTTAATATCTTTCAATAACTGCCTGGGAATTTGATCTTCTTGGGACACATTTTCACACTCAGATCCAAGCGCAGCACTGTGTGATCTGGAAACTTAATGCAGGAGGACAGCGCCAATTTACCTTTAAGCTGTATGCTGCTTTACAGTTCTCAGGTGGAGGACAGGATTAGAATGGGTGACTGATTGCAACTCTTGCTGAATCGAGCAGGAACTGATCATCTCATTCTCTCCCAATGTAAAGAAAGTTCCCATCCCTTCTGCCCTTCAAGTTTCTACAGTGTTTATTGCCTCTCTCTGAAATTAGATACAAATAGTAAGCATCTGTGGTGCTCTGACAACTGCCTTCTCATTTCAGACCTAGTGTCCAACTTGAGATCCATTTCTCAAGAGTTCCATGACTGTATCTTAAAGTCAGCACCATGTCCATCCAGATACTGGAGCACAGGGTATACTGCTTTTAGGAAGAGAGAGCTACTGCCCCCACTATCTGGTGGGACTTACTAGTTTCTTACATATTTGCTAAGATTGCTTATATTCTCTGTATGTGTTATGGAGACAGAGCAAGTTCATGTCCCACGATGCATGCAGAGGTCAGAAGACAAGGTTCTTTCCTCACACTAAATGAGTCTTAGTCATCTAATGGCTGAGTCATCTCACTGACTCTTCCTTCTCATCTACCCCAACTCTCTTTTTAAATGGGAAGGAAATAATGGTTATGTTTCCTTCTCTTATTTTTAAGCCTTAGTCTGAATTTCAGGAATGCCTAATTCTATTTCAATTTATCGCTGTCTTTGCTTTTAGGCATAAGAGCTCATATTTAAAAGGTTAACATGTATTAAGAATACAGAATATCCTTATTTTGTTTTGGAGGAAAAAATTTCAAGAATATCTATTGTATATATGAAGTTCCACATTGTTCATAATCTCAGAGAATCTTAAGACGAGTGGATAAGGAAACTGTGGTACATCTATACAATGGAGTACTACTCAGCCATCAAAAATGATGAATTACTGGAATTTGCTGGGAAATGGATGTCATTAGAAAGAATTATATTAAGTGAAGTATCCCAAACCCAGAAAATTAAGCGCCGTATGTACTCCCTAATAGGTGGCTCCTAGTACCAAACTCACCCAGCCCACATTGAGACACTCAAAAGTAAACCTATGAAACACAGTAATTGCAAGGATTATGAACAAGAGAGATGGGTTAGGAGGGCCACACCAGAAACAAGGAGAGAGGAGACCATGTTACAGCAGAGAAAATAGGCCTCCATCAAGGTCTGCAAGTAAGTAAAGAGAAACCTGGTTAAGTTCACAGACGTTCTTTCCTGATCTCACCAGAAGGGGAGGGCATATAGTCTAGCAGATAAAAAGTAATCATTTTGCAAATGGGTGATGGACCCCTCTCTCAGGGAGGTTTCCTACTCTTATTACATCTACCCTTGAATGTGCTATTACAACAAGACTCCAGTTTAACAGCTTTTTGTCTCTGGCCAGGGGGTGACATACAGTGCCCAGCAGAATGGAGTGAAGGGAATTGCAGGAGCAGCAAAACTGCAAAAGAAAATCAACAAACCACAATCCAGAACTTCAGAGACTATATCAATCACATAGAACTAGGACAGCCTAATCTCTCCCCATCCTGGAGCTCAGGGACATTTGCGGAAGAGGGGGCGGTAAAATTGTAAGAGCAAAAGGATGGGAGGAGCAACGATTTGCAAGATTCTCAACAATAGTTGGGGCCAAAGCAATCGTAATGGGACTTTGCATGCCCTGCGCAATGTCCAGCGCACTGTTGCCCTCATAAAGTCTAGCATCTGTTAAGGGCACCGAGACCCCTGGAGGCAAGGGATTGACAGCCATAGTAGTGATCTTATGCTTAAGGGGAACAAGAGAAAGGGCTTATGGAAATGCCACTGGGTCCTTATATGTCATCGGAGAGGAGGACCCAATGGAGAGTTAGGCGTATACAATAAAGGACTCTCTGGGAATTGGGGGGGAGGCACTGGGGGAAGGGGAGGGGGAGGAGGGGGGAGGGAGGGAACTGGTAAAAAATTTTAAAATGTATAATTAAATTTTTAATAAAAAAAAAACTACAAAATACCTCAAAATGCTGAAAGAATTTTTTTAAAAGACCTCAAGAAGTAGAAAAATATACCCTATTCATTAACTGGAAGGATGAACATAGTGTTCGTTCCAATTTTCCATAAATTCATTCATGTAATTTATTTATAAATTTATTGTAATTCTAATAAAAATAGAAGCAATATGCAAAAAAAAAGATTATTTCTTGAGATAATAATATTTTACAGTAAGGAGGCTATCAAGCACTTATTCTATGCCTGGTTCAGTTCACATATGCTATTTCTTATTGTCTAACAAATCTATGTAGTAATGCTTCTCATTATTTTACTTATGAGAGAGAGAGAGAAAGAGAGAGAGAGAAAGAGAGAGAGAGAGAACAGGTTCACATGTTGCCATAGTGTATAAGATGAGGTCAGAGGACAGCTCTCAGTAGTAGGATGTCTTCTTCCACTATTTTGAATCCAGATTTGAATATAGGTGCCTTTTTCAACCAATTTCATTGACTTCTACATGGTGATATTTTATGTCCATCTCATGGGAAGATAAATATTAAGGAAGTTGTTCAATGTGAACAACTATAAATCTTTGAAGAACTGTGATGGTTAATTTTGAGTGTCTAAATGAAAGGATTTAGAATCATCAAATGAAATGACCCTCTAAATATGCATTTGAGGACTGTGTCAGAGAAGTTTCCCTAAATGTGAGTGGCACAATTTCATAGGCTGGAAAAGTGAAAAATGCATGGGTGCATGGGTGGACTACGGTATTCATAGGTGTCGGGTTCCTACTGTGGACACAATGAAAGCAACTGCCTCAGGTCCTTGGTGCCATAGTTAGAGCTGCTATTGCTATTGCACTTTCTCCAATGGAGTTCACCTCCAATGGGAGGCTTCCATATATTAAAAAATGAAAGGACAGGAAAAGAGTCCAAAATATATAGTGACTTTGCTTCTTCCCAAAGCATTCGGTCTAGTTGGTTGTCCAATATCTGTGGTTCTTCTTTTGCTAAATGGTACACCCGCCTAGACCATCTCTGATTTGTTCTTAGTTCTCAGATATGAAGACGAAGCCTTTCTGTTATATCATGTTCAGCTTCCTGTCTATGCTGTCGTTCTGAGTAGTCTCCTAGGTGAAACCTGTTGTTGGCAGCCATCTTTGCTAACAATTAAGCCTGCTACAACTATATTTATTAGAAGAAAGGATATAGATATATATGCTTTACATATTTTTTTCAAGGACTTGGGGTGAGGTAAAGAACAGTCAGCATACTGGGCATACCGCTGTAATGGCCCAGAGCTCTGTCCTTCCTCTTATCTGCTTAGTTTTCTGTATCAAACCTATTAGTTGGCTCATCCTAATGTTCCTGGATTTACTATTGTAACCCTTAGTCTTCCTTTTAACTTTGGCCTCTGTTTTCATTGCATCATTTGTGAGCAACTTGTTTTCACCATGGGTCCTTACTGTCTGTGCCATGCCTCACTTGATTCAGGGATCCTTAGTACTTATGACTGTCAGTGCCCAAGGAAGTGACATGCCATTAGAGTCCAGAGAAATTCCAAAGATGAAGATGGGGGTGATTATTCTCTTTATTGCTTTAGCACGTCTTAAGGCAAATCAAGTTACCTGAGATTTGGAGTTTTGGTTAGGAGATTGATAAACTCAACTGGATTAATTTTAGGAATGCCATCATAATTCCAATTTTGCCAGGCAAATATGAGATGGGGATTATCATCAACTTGCAAGTATGTTAGTAATTAACACCACCGTAATGGACTGTACAGTCAAACAGTAAACTAAAATTAAACCTATTTGAACTGAAATACTTAAGCTTCTTTTCTACTTCATCCAATACTTTAGAATCAACACCCAAATCCCATATGTTTTCCTTGATGAATAAATTTAAGCATTATTCGCATATAATTTATTTTTTCTACATTATTATTATTATTATTGCTGTTGTTGGCATCTTAGATTTACCAAGTAAAAGGACTAGAAAAAGAGAGAATCTGTTTTCTGAGTCATGTGTACAAAAGCATATCCAAACTCAGGGTGTGAAAAAGGAAGATTTCCCTATGAAAACATTAGTGACTGACTGCCTCTAATATTTCCTGGGAAGAAGATAAAAATTAATCACAAATAAAAGTAGGAAAACAGGATGTGTAAGTCATTATGACAATTGTAGATCTGCAAACAGAACTGGTTTAGATAATTTTACAGAATCCATATGTCTTAAGATGGCTGTTCTTTTGGAAATGGCCATGTAATAGTGTTTACACTATAGATCATTGGTGTCTGGTACTCTGAGCCATTATGTCCTTGTATTGATCACATTGTTTAAGCAGAAAGGATGCTTTCTCCAGTATTCTTAGTAGAGTGGGAGTAAGAAAGCAGATTTAGTCCTGCAGAACATGGAGCTCACTCATTAGGTACCTGTGACTTGAGACCTCTCCATTGGACTTTCTTTCTGAAATATTCTCAGTTCTTCTATGATACTCTTCCTTATCAGAGCTCCTTTCTTTTCTCCCAGTTTCACTGATGTCAAAACCGCATGGCAATTTGTAGGATTTCCCTGGTCTATTACTATCCTTTTTAATCTGATTGGATCTTTCTTTGAAAACGTTCTTCATCATTTAGTCTTGTTTTTACAACTGCTGCCTAGCATGTGCTTCCAAGTAGCTGAACAGAGAAGACAAATACTAGTAAGGAAGATGTACTCATATCTCACAACTACTGTGTATGGGTGCTGTCAGTGTTATTCTGACAACCAGAGTAAATATTTTATAAAAAATTACAATTAAGTCCCTGTTTTCAAAATAATTACTTGTGTATCTCTGTTTCCAAAAGTATTACTTGTGTAAGAACAAATCATGTATAAAAGGGTTAATATTTCTTAAAGTAATATACCTCAGTGTTTTTAAAATTCTACATAGACTATTTATGTAAGTGTAAATGACTATAAAGCTGGATAAAACTACTGTAATCAAACTCTCCAGGAAACAAGGTTTAGCTCTGGAGTCATTGGAGGCAATTTCCTGAGATTTTCTCTATCAGAGCTCCAGAATCAATGCACATAGCAATCTTCTTATTGGGAGACACACCTCCAGGTGGTCCAATTAATATCTTTACACTGGTCCATCTGCCCCTTGTGTAATTCTGCCAAATTCTTCGAAAATGGTGACCGAGAAAGAGGCTTTTCCAGAGTCAGCACATGAATGTTGGTACAGCTATGGTTCAAGTAGACCAAGGTATATTTCAACCTTGCTGCAGAATCTGCCAGTATCTTCCTGTGTCAAGCTGAAAGGGGGGGTTATGTCATAGTTAAGCATAAGTGTTGACTTGACATTTGAGGGTTTGAGCTTTGGGCATATTTGTAGAGAATTAATGGCTGAGATAATTCCAAAGCAAACTTACAGGAGATTGCCTAGGTGATGGGAAAGGCCCAGCCTATGGTGGGTGAGGCTAGGACTTGGAATAAAATACAGAGAGCTGATTGAGAAAGTTGTCATCCTTGTGTACACTTGGCCAGACATGCTGGTTTAGCAAGTAAGAATTGTCCCTCTCTCTGCCTTTATATAGGAATGGTGTGGTCAGTTCTCTTGGCCCTTGTGTTGGTGTGAGCTCTCCTATCAAGCTGGACTGAGAACTGTAACCAGACAATTTTAAGAGAAAATAAACCCCTTGTTCCCTTAAGTCATTTGATGGTGATGTATCTGCAACCATGTAGGCTAACTAGTGCACACACAAAGTATTTAAGTCATTTTCCTATGTAGAGAATTCCTTCATGGAGTTAGTTATTACATGTGGCTCAAGGTTCCCTAAAAATAAACATTTGGTTTGATCTGCTCCATATTCCTTTCAAATTATTCTCAACTGAGCACACATTTCCTATACAGCAGAAAATTAAACTACCTGAATTAAGAATGAGCTTTTAATGCAAAAAAAAAAAAGGTGAAATAAACTCTCCATCTCCATTTGCATTGGTTTCAAATGACTAACTTTAAAAGTTACTGTGGTAGTTAGATATACTGATGTCAGCTTGATAATGGAAGGCTGTGATGTGGGCACATTCATGAAGAATTAGTTGTTAAGACAATTCCTGAGCAAGCATGAAGATTGTTTGATTGATGTGGGAAGACCCAACAGTTGGTGGGTGGGGACATTCCTGGTTGGTTGGATAAGATGGGGGAATATAGTTCAGTAAGTTGGCACTCCTCAACTTTCTTGAGCACACTTGCTGCCTGGTGAGTGATGTTTGCCCATCTCTTTGCATCCTGTGGATATGATGTGGCCATTTCCATTGACTTCTTGTTTTTGATATAAGCTGTGCTGTCAAGCTGGACTAAGTAACTGTAACCAGACAATCATGAAGAAAAGATCAAAACCGCCTTATTCCCCTACACTCTTTGGTTGTATATTTGTCAATAACAAGCAAATAGATTACAGTAGTTACACACGAATCATACATCATTCATGTCCTTCTAGCTTTTCTAGATCAGACTGAGCCATGTGACCATTTAAAATTCTTTTTATCATGTTATTTTTTGCTCTTCTCCCTTGTTTGTTATTTTTTTTAAAATGTGAGTGATTACCTACAAAAGATCATTTTAGGAAAAAGGACTTTTGAATAAATAACTGTTCTTCAGAGTTACAGAATATATGACACTTAATGACCTTCTATTTCCATGAGACTAAAAAGATACTTCTACAAGACTCCATTGCAAACTTACACCTGAAGTCCATAAGCAAGATTGCTTCTGACTGTCTGGTGTATTCCCAGTAAAGTTGTCTATTCCCCTGTTACTCTTTATTGAATTATTGACTTTGCAGGTGGCAGCCAGTCAGGACCTTTGGTTATTACATGCTTACTTTTCCAATTATTCTTTTAAACTTAAGACTTGTACTTAAGAATAGTTGGTGGTCTAATTAGAAGCTAGGCTAGAGCATAGATGGTACCTGAGATTTTCTGGCCTCTTAAATTTGATAATGTGCAATTTTGTTCAGTAATCAAATAATGGTATTTTAAAAGTTTGGTGCATCTCTTACTCAAAGTGAATTTGTGAGAAGTGTAAGAATTGCTTATCACTTGAATTTTTTCTGTCCCACAAAAAAACTTTTCTCATAGAGCATTAAAGTTTAAAAAGTGAAGCATCAATATTCTTTCAATGCACATTAATTTCTGAATTTCTGAAAGAAAAAGTTCTGCCTGTATGCAGAGTTTTTTTTTTTGAGCACAATGTGTATGCTATTTGTGGAAAAATATTGGATTGTAGATTTCTGATTCATTGGCTGCACTTGTCAGGGGGTTTGAAATGTTTTTGTGGCACCAGTCAAAGTATCCAAGTGTCCTGGCCGGTTGTGCAGCAACCAGATGCTTGCTGCTCAAGACAGCAGCTTGGCAGCAAGTATCCGTCTGGCAGATGGAGAATAAGGGAAGTTAAGTTTACAGTTCAAAATTTTCTTTCCTTTTCCACTTCCTTCTCATTGCTTTCTCATGTTTTGATATTTCTGCCCTACATCTATATTGTTACACTGCTACCTAACCTCTGGGAGTAGACCTGAACCTACAACAATGTTTCTCTTTTGTAATTTGCCAGATTTTCTGAGTCTACTTTTTAATTATCTATGTACTAAAGCATTTTTGAAAATATTTATGAGGGAGGGAGGGAGGGAAAGAGAGAGAGAGAGAGAGAGAGAGAGAGAGAGAGAGAGAGAGAGAGAGAGAGAATATGCATGTGGAGGTCAAAGAACATCTTTCAAAAGTCAGAAGTCAATCCTTTCCTTCCATTAAATTCAGGTTGCCAGGTTTGTGCAGAGTTGCCTTTGCCCACTCTTAACGGCTCCCCTTGTTTTCAAAATTTCAATAAACAAGCTGAAGTGAAAGGCACTAAAGATAAAATAATCACATTAGTAGTCTATTTATTGTTTATTACCAAAGCATCTAAACATGCAGAAGTAGAGAAGAGCACAATCTGAAATCAGTTTGAAAATTTTTGTCTCATTTTTTTCACTCTACAGCCCTGTTTTTCGTCCATTAATGAAAAGAAGGTTACATGAAGAAGACACTTAAGAAATATTAATTTTATTAGAGCCTTGTGACCAAGGAGATCAAGGTTTTGCTTTAAGGTGGAAGAGCATTAAATTAGGATAGATAGTCCAAAGTGGGAAGGAACAGGACATACAAATCCCATGAGCAGAACCCCAGAAAAAAAGTGGGCTTTTAACTTTCATAGCTTTCAGATGTTGCTAAGTGTCAGGAAAATAGAATGTGGGGAATGAAAAAATGTCAGCAAATGACACATCATCTGTAATGATTTTCATTGTTTTATGTTCAATAGGGTGGGATGGCAGGAATCTAAACACATGAGTTACTTTAGTTTCAGGAATGGCTATGGCAAACTCATGTGGTTGACTTAAGAAATGCCACCTTTCAGCCATGAAATGTTTTGCAAAATGGCTTGGCTACGACTAACAGTCGATGGAGTTTGCAAACCGATACTAACATAACATATTATTTCACTCTTAAAAAAATCAGCAAAGATTTTTATCAAGTGAGATTTTTTCATCCATTGCTGATGCTGCTATGAAAAGTAGAAAATAGTATAATATTCTGTTATACCCTATAGTAAACTTTCACATTGAATACGTTTTGTAAAATCATGAAAAATTCCTTTGTTCTCAAGCATCGACTGAGAGACTGAGATTGTTTACCATGCTAGTAGTATTGACTGTTTCATGAGAAACTGTTAGATGACCTGAAATTCTATAGAAACCTTCTACAGGCTAGACACAATTTCTTTTTAAATATTACAATTGCAAATGAAACAGTATTAGTACCAAATGCAGCAAGAAGTGATCTCTTATTGACACTTTGTTTATGGCGCCAGGTCATTCGTAGTTTTTTTTTTAATTATTATTATTTATTCAACTGTGTGCATATGCGTGTGTACGTGCGCACGCGTGTGTGTGTCTTTGTGTGTGTGTGTGTGTGTGTGTGTGTGTGTGTGTGTAGAACCACGGACGAATTCGCGAACCACCATGGACGCCTCTACCTCTTTCTGCCCCGGGATTCACAGGCTCCGCCCTACCAGGACCAGAAGCGCAGGCCGTCCCCGCTTCCGCCCGGCGTCTATACGAGGGATCTGGGATCCGAACTCAGGACCTTCCGCCTGCAAGGCGAAGGCTTAACCTCTGAGCCACCTCTCCAGCCCCATTCGTAGTTTTTAAGTAGGCACTTTCAGAAAAATCATCCCACAGAACTGAAATTCAAAAGGCTAGAGGAGAGGGACTAGGGGTTCTAGGGGCTGGACATTTATTTCAATGGCAGGACATTTATTCAACATGCATAATACCCTCAGTTCCATCCACAGCACAAAAACAAGGGAGAAAATGGAAGAGCAGAAGAGGAAGAAGGAAGAAGGGAGGGAAAAAGAGGGAAAGTCAGTGTGGATAGTAAGGTGGAAGACACAACTTCTTGCTGTGGGAGTGGGAGGGGCTGTCGAAGTTTTATTGTTTTCTCCAGAGATTACATGGGGAAATCTGTCATGTTAAGAAAAACGTGGGTGTTATGTCTTCCCCAGGCACACTTAACACAACTATTCCCATTAATTGTAGAGGCAGTGATTGAATGCCAGAAGAAAAGTGAGGTTTCCTTTTTTTTCTCTCCGAGATACTGGTATGATGCTCTGTGTAGCAATTACCCTGCATGTTGCCTATAAATTTAGAGCAAAATAACTTATAAGGGAATAAAAGGTTTTATTTTCTCTTACGATAGTCAGGTCACAGTTCTTAATCCATGTTAGCAGGAGAGTCACGCCAGTACCAGAGACCGAGGGAACTGGCCACATCATGTTCACATATCCACTGGACTGCTGAGCGAAATGCAATTGCTACTTACCAGACCAGGTTGTCTGGCCAAGTACATTAAAGACTGCCAACTTCCAACTTCCTCAACCAGTTCCCTCCATCTTATCTGCCCAGGGGCTGTTCCTACCCACTGTGGACTGGGCCCTCCACATCATCAGACTTCAGGCTTGCTCAGGGCTCAATTCAACTGTTGATTCTTTACAACTGTGACCAGAGCTCAAGCCTTTAATTGCCAAACTGACATGTGCATCTAACTCTGAAGCTATGGTGAGTCAGTAGCTTAACTTTTGCTCATTGCTCGCACTGAATATATACGGTGTGTCCTTTGGCTGATGAGGGGTGTTGAGTAAGAGGGGACACATTTCTTCAGTTCAGTGGGGTAGTGTCCTAGGAATTCAATGGACATGAAGTCACCCCTAGCCTGTGCACTGAGGTCCAGCTGTCTCCTTCTTTAAAAGAAGGAGGAATGACTTCAATAGAAGGCAAGTAAAGGTTATCAACAATGTAGAGGAACACTTCCTGCAGCTGAAGGGAGCTCAGAAATGAGCGGCCAAACAGTCTGCCAGAATTGAGGTCTTGTTATATCCTGGGGATAGGCTGATTTGGTCCTGGCTGTTTATCAATTAGGCCTCAGCATAGAATTACTCAGTAGGCAGGCTGCATGCATGTGGAGAAACCTGAATGGTTTATGGGTCAGATGAGAATGCACAGGTTCAGGAAAACTCAAAGAGGGCAAGAAGTGCCCAGAAAGAGAAAGAACCAGGGAGTAAGAGGAAAAAGCCTGGGGTCAGCAGACATCTTGTTCTGATAACTCTTTTTAAAGAGGTTTTTGGTGTCAAAGCTTTCTGAGCAGAGAGTACAGAGATGTGTCAGGGACCTGTTGAAATTTTATATTTCTTAGGCCTGTGACCCTGACTATATATCTACAAACCCCCGATGTCTGTCACTGACACATGCTGATTGCAATCTTATGCTGTCAATTCTTCAATCAATGCTGTCATTTCTATGTCTGTACAGGTTACTTGTCATTCCTTCAAGGGCAAAGGTTTTCATGACTGGCACATCCACCTCTTGAGTCGAGCTGGATACCTGATGCTTCTTGGTCCAATGTGTCTTTGGAGGACAGTGGGGAGTTTATCTTGTGATTTTATTTTCCTGTGGCCTGTCCATCATTTGTTTAGTTGGCTAGGAGTGTTTATAAAACAAGTGTCTTTTATTCATTTCAAACTCTGATCAAGAAACTTTCTCACAGACACTTAAATTGGAATTCAAATAAAACTTGATGGTGAAGAGACACTGTTCTTTTTCCTTAAGGCTCCCTTGAGGTATTTGATGCCTATGCTAAAATGTTTGGAATTGTCCTTGCTTTATAAACTGGAATTATGAAAGTCTTTTTCATTACTGAAGAACCTAATTTGCTAGAAAGTCATTTTCATTGTCTAAAACTGTATCTTTTCCTCATACCTATTTATGCTGTCCCTGGGGAAATCTTTCAGATATTGGCAGGCTTGTACACTGTCTTCTTCCTAACAAGGTTTGATTCAAGATTGGGACTTGCTATGCAGTTACTGCAAAGGCTCATCAGGTATACAGTCAATCCTTTAGTCTGATATATTAAGCACAATTTGTATTTTGGGGCATTGAAATTGAAAATGTAAAAAAGAAAAGAGGAGAGAGGGGGTGGACAAATTTAAAAGACATTCTCTTGTAGCGTTTCTCTATAACTTAACTATGCATATTCCCAATATAGTTAGATTTGACTAAAATATCCATCAATAAAAATGCACTTAAGTCTTTGGATACTTGAAATATAAAAGGAGATTAAAAATGAGAAGCAATGTTAATATAATCTAAATTTCTGGTTTTGAGAAAAAGTAAATTTTTAAAGGCACTTTATTCAAATGTACATTATTTTGCCTAAGATTTCAAATACATTGAATGTTTTAAATGAGTCGATATTTCTCAAATGGCTTCTACAGAGATGAAAAAAGGGGCTGAAAAATATTTTGTGACTAATTAGTGATAAAACATTGTTAACACAACTAACAAATATTACATTTAGCAAATCACAAGCTGCATAACATTTCAAGTCCTTATTTGTGTGTGGAATATCTGTGTATTTTTTTTCCACTCATACAAACTTGATAGGTACCCCATTCCCCTCTCTCCTTCCAACCCTCCCTGCATCACATTGCTCCCTGCCTCCCTTTCCTTTTCCTTTTTCCTCCTCCTCCCTTTTTCCCAGTGCCGCCTCCCACTCCCCCATGCATCCTTTAGTATGCATGTCAAAATTCCCTCTGGGTCCTCTTCTCTGGTGAGTGTAAGGACTCAGGGGCATTTCCTAGAACTCTTTCTTGTGTTCCCCTTTAGTATAGGAACACTATTGTGGCTGTTAATCCCTTGCTTCTAAGGATCCTAGTGCCTTTAGTCCATGCTAGACTTTGAGGGGTCAATGACATGTTGTCTATTGCGCAGGTCATGCAAAGTACTATTATGATTACTTTGGCCCGAACTTGTATGAAGTATCTTGCATATTGTTGCTCCTCCCCATCTTTAGTTTCTTACAATTTGACCGCCCTCTCTTCCGCAAATTTCCCTGAGCTTTAGGATGGGGAGAGATTAGGCTGGCCTGGTTCCTGGTGATTAGCATAAGTTCTCTGATGTTCTGAATTGTTTTTTTTTTTTTTTACAGTTTTGCTGTTCCTGTACCGCCCTTGGCTCCATCCTGATGGGTATTGGATGTTACATCCTAGCCAGAGATAAAAGGCTGTTAAAATAGAGTCTTATTATAAGAGTAGATTCAAAGGTAGATGGAATAAGAGTAGGAGACCGTGGGGGTGGGGATGGGGGTGTCAGTCTCCCATTTACAGGACGGTTACCTTCTATCTGTCAGACTCTGATGAGCTCAAACCCCATCAGTTGCAAATGACCAGGAAGGAAACTCTGTGAGCTTAACCACATGTCTCATTACTTACTTGCAATTCTTGATGGTGGCTTATTTTCTCTCCAGTAGCATGATGCCCTCTCTCCTTGCTTCTGCCAGAGCCCTCCTTCCCCTTCCCTCCCTGCTTATAATCTTTACAATTACTGTAGGTATTACAGAGATTTTTCTTTGAGTGTGTCACTAAGTGGGTTTGGTACTAGGATCCACCTATTAGGGAGTACATACGGCATTTAATTTTCTGTGTCTGGGATACTTCACTCAATATAATTTTTTCTAATTCCATCCATTTCCTGGCAAATTTCATTAATTCATCATTTTTGATGGCTGAGTAGTATTCCATTATATAAATGTACCAGATTTTCCTTATCACTTGTCAACTGTTGAGCATTTGTGTTGGTTCCATGGCTTTGCTATTGTAAATAGTGCTGCAATGAATATGGTCATGCTTGTGCTATCGAGGTGAATTTTTGCTGTATGGGGGATTATCCCAAAAGTGGAATAGCAGAGTCATATGGCATTTCAATCTTTAATTTTTAAAAAAAATCGCCAGACAGCTCACCAGATTGGTTGTATAAGCCTGCATTCCCACCAGCAATGTAGGAGAGTTCCCTTTTTGCCACATCTTCTCCAGCATTTGGTGCTACAATGTGTATTGTGGATTTTTGCCATCCTGACTGGGGCGAGATGATATCTCAGGGAGGTTTTGATTTGCATTTCCCTGATGGCTAAGAAAGCAGAGCATATTTGTTAGACATTTCAATTTCTTCCCTGGTAAAGTTTCTTTTAAGTTCCAAGGGCCATTTTTTAATTGTGCCATTTGTTTCCTTGGTGTTTAGTTTTCTAAGTTCTCTGTGCACTCTGGATAATAGAGCTCTATCAGATATGTAGTTAGTGAAGATTTTCTCCCATTCTGTGGGCTGCCTTTTTGCTCCAGTTACAATTTTTTTTATCTGAACAGAAGCTCTTTAATTTCATAAGATCCCATCTGTTGAGTATTGTTTGTAGTGACTTTGCTATTGAATTTCTGTTTAGGAACTGTTGGCCTAGTCCAATCAGCTCGAGGGAATTCCCTACCTTTTCAACTAAGGTTTTTATAGTCTCTGGCCTTATATTGAGGTCCTTGATGCAGTTGGAATTAAGTTTTGTACATGACGACAAATACAGTCCAGTTTTAATCTTCTGCATGTGGACATCCAGTTTTGCCAGCACCATTTGTTGAAGATGCTGTTCTTTTTCCATTGGATTCTTTGGGCGCCTTTGTCAAAGATCAAATTGCTGTAATTGTGTGGTCTTATTTCTGGGTCTTCAACCCTTATCCATTAATATGTGTGTCTATTTTGGAGGGAGTACCAGGCTGTTTTTATAACCATGTATTTGTAGTATAGACTAAGGTTTTCCATGGTGATACCTCCAGCCTTGTTTTTGTTACTCAAGATTGTTTTTGCTATCCTGGGTCTTTTGTGCCTCCATATGGATTTTGAGATTGTTTGGTCAACTTCTTTAAAGAATTGCTTTGGGATTTTGATTGGTATAGCATTGACTCTTTATATTGTCTTTTGTAGGATGGTCATTTTTTTATTTATTATTTATTCTATTGTGCATGTATGCATGTGTGCACATGTGTATATGTATGTGTGTGTGTGTGTGTGTGTGTGTGTGTGTGTGTGTAGAACCATGGACGAATTCGGGAACCACCATGGACGCCTCCACCTCCTCCTCCTTGTTTACTCTGTCCCGGGATTCATAGGTTCTGCCCTACCAGGACCAGAAAGGCAGGCTGCTCCCGCTTCCACTGGCGTCTATAAGTGGGGTCTAGAATCCGAATTCAGGACTTTCTGCCTGCAAGGCAGAGGCTTAACCCCCAAGCCAGTTCTCTAGCCCCCTGGATGGTCATTTTTATGATATTGATTCTGCAAATCCAGGAACATGGGAGGTCTTTCCACCTTCTGGTGTCTTCTGCAATTTCTTTCTTTAGGGTTTTAAAGTTTTCATTGTAAAGTTCTCTTACTTCCTTGCTTAGGCTTATATGAAGTTATTTCATTTTTTAGGGGCTATAGTAAATGGACGGCAGAGTGGGGAAAGGGCGTCGAATACCTTTATCTCCCTTTCTTGTCTTATGGCTTCAGCTAAGACTTCAAGTACAATATTGAATAGAAGTGGTGAGAGTGGACAGCCTTGTCTAGTTCTTTTTTTATTTTTATTTATTATTTATTCAATTGTGTGTGTATGCGTGTGTGCGCATGTGTGCATATATGTATGTGTGTGTGTGTAGAACCAGGGACAAATTCGGGAACCGCCCACCAGGACCAGAAATGCAGGCTGCCCCCGCTTCCGACCAGCGTCTGTACGTGGGGTCTAGGATCCGAACTCAGGACCTTCAACCTCTAAGGCAGTGGCATAACCCCTAAGTCACCTCTCCAGCCCCAAGCCTTGTCTAGTTCTTGATCGAAGCAGGAAAGCTTCAAGTTTTTCCTGAGTATAATCCTTGCTGTTGGCTTGTTGTATACAGCTTTTATTGTATCGATTAAGGTTCCTTCCATTCCAACTGTCTCTAGGGTTTTGATCATAAAAGGCTGTTGTATCTTGTCAAAAGCTTTTTCGGTATCTATCAAGAGTACCATGTGGTTTTGGATTTTGGACTGGTTATATGGTGAATTACATTTATTGATTTGCATATGTTGAACCAGCCTTGTGTGCCTGGGATAAAGCCTACTTTATCCCTGTGAATGATCTTTATACGTTCTTAAATCTGATTTGCTAAGACTTCGTTGAGAATCTTTGCATCTATGTTCATCAAAGAGATTGGCCTATAGTTTTCTTTTTTATGTTAATTTTTTATCATTATTTATTCAGTTTTGTGTGTGTGTGTGTGTATGTGTGTGTGTGTGTGTGTGTGTGTGTGTGTGTGTGTAGAACCATGGGTGAATTCGGGAACCACCATGGACGCTTCCACCTCCTCCTTGTTTATTCTGCCCAGGGATTCACAGGCTTCGCCCTACCAGGACCAGAAACGCAGGCTACCCCCGCTTCTGCCCGGCGTCTATACGTGGAGTCTAGGATCCAAACTCAGGACCTCCTGCCTGCAAGGCAGAGGCTTAACCCCTGAGCCACTTCTCCAGCCCCTATAGTTTTCTTTTTTAAGGGTATCTTTATTAGGTTTTGAGATTAAGATGATATTAACTTCATAGAAGGAATTTGGTAGTGTTCCTTCCTTTGCTATTTGATGGAACAGTTTGAAGAGTATTGGTGTTATTAGCTCCTTAAATGTCTGGTAGAACTCTGTGCTGATTCCATCTGGTTCAGAACATTTTTTGGTGGGAAGATCGAGATTATTTCATTGATTTCCTCATATGTTATAGGACTACTTAAATAATTCAAAACCTCCTGATTCAATTTAGGTAAGTTGTGCTTCCTTACTAATTCATCAATTTCTTTTGTGTTGTCAAATATCACAGAGTATAAGTTTTTGAAATATGACATTATAATTCTCTGAATTTCTTGGGTATCAGTAGTGATAGCTCTGTTTTCATTTCTAATTTTGTTAATTTGGGTTTTCTCTCTCTTGCTTTTGGTTAATTTAGATAGGGAAGTATCTATGATAATTAATTTTTTTTCAAAGAACCAGCTTTTTGACTAGTTGATGCTTTGTATCATTTTCCTTATCTCAATTTCAGAAATTTCTCCCCTGATTTTACTAATCTCCTCTCTTCTACTGCTTTTGGGATGGGATTGCTCTAGTGTCCCTAAAGCTTTGAGCTGCATTGTTAAGTTATTTATTTATGATGTTTCCATTTTTTTTATGTAGGCATTAAGAGCTATGGACTTACCTCTTAGGATATCTTTATTATGTCCCAAAGATTTTGGTAAGTTGTATTTTCATTATCTTTCACTTTCAGGAAATCTTGAATTTCCTTTGTAATTTCTTCCTCAACCCAATTCTCATTCTGCATCATAGTGTTTAGTTTCCAAGCATCAGTATATTTTCTGTTGTTTGTTGTGTTGCAGATGTCAACCTTTAAACCATGATGGTCTGATAGGGTACATGCTAGAATTTCAACTTTCCTTTATATGTGGAGATTCGTTTTGTGGCTCAATATGTGATCTATTTGCCAGATTGTATGCCTTCCTTTCTGGTGAGATCAAACCCCATCAGTTGCAAGTGACCAGGAAGGAAAGAGTGTGAACTTAACCAGATGTCTCATTACTTATTTGCAGTCCTTGATGGAAGCCTATTTTCTTTGTTGTAGCATGATCCCCTCTTTCTTGTTTCTGTTGGGGCCCTCCTTTCCCTTCCCTCCAGTTTATAATTTTTGCAATTACTGTAGGTATTACAGAGATTTATCTTTGAGTGTGTCCCTAAGTGGGTTTAATAGTAGGATCCACCTATGAGGGAATACACACAGCGCTTAATTTTCTGTGTCTGGGATACTTCACTCAATATAATTTTATCTACTTCCATCCATTTCCCAGCAAATTTCATTAATTCATCATTTTTGATGGCTGAGTAATATTCCATAAAACAGCCTGGTACTGGCTCCAAAATAGACACACAGATCAATGGATAAGGGTTGAAGATTCAGATATAAGCCCACACAACTACAGCCATTTGATCTTTGACAAAGGGGCCCAAAAAATCCAGTGGAAAAAGAACAGCATCTTCAACAAATGGTGCTGGCAAAACTGGATATCCACATGCAGAAGATTAAAACTCAACCCGTACTTGTCACCATGTACAAAACTTAATTACAAATGGATCAAGGACCTCAGTATAAGGCCAGAGACTATAAAAACCTTAGTTGAAAGGGTCGGGAACTCTCTCAAGCTGATTGGGCTAGGCCAACAGTTCCTAATTGGAAATCCAATAGTAACTTTTTTTTTTCCCCTTGAAATTCTCAGCACCTTTTCTTTGTCTTGAATGTGGAGTGTTTTGAATATTATTTGCTGTGGCCAGTTTCTATTTTGGTCATATCTGTTTGGGGTGGAGAATGCTTCTTGTATTTGGATGGGCCTCTCCTTATTTAGATGAGGGAAATTTTCATTTATGATAATTTGAAAAATTTACTCAGGTGTGGTATTTTGGGATTCTTGCTCAGGTATTCCATGAATGCGCATGTTAGGCTCCTTCAGGGTGTCCCATAACTCTTGAATATTCCTCTCAAGTATGTTTTTGGCTTTAACAGCCTCTTCCATTGAGCAGGTTAACACTTACACTTTGTCTTCATGAGCTGAAATTCTATTTTCTGCTTCTTTTTTTTAAAATTTTTTTATTATTATTTATTCAATTGTGCGTGTGTGCATATGTGTGTGTGTGTATGTGCGCGCGCACGCGCGCGTGTGTGTAGAACCACGGACGAATACGGGAACCACCATGGACGCTTCCACCTCCTTCTGCCCTGGGATTCACAGGCTCCGCCCTACCAGGACCAGAAGCGCAGGCCGCCCCTGCTTCCGCCTGGCGTCTATACGTGGGATATGGGATCCGAACTCAGGACCTTCTGCCTGCAAGGCGGAGGCTTAACCTCTGAGCCACCTCTCCAGCCCCTATTTTCTGCTTCTTTAGTTCTGCTAATGAGACTCTCTGTTGAGTTCTGGGTTGAAGATAACTTGTCTTTTAGTTCAATTCTAAATTCTGCTTGAGACTGTTTTAACTGCTCTATGCCTTCTTGAACTGTTTTTCTCCACTCCTTAAAGTGTCTGTTGTGTTCCTGTTCAAAGTGGTTGATGTGGTTATTTAACTCCTCCCAGATTTCCTCTTTCATAGTATTGATCATGGTAATGATCATGCTTTGAATGTCATTATCTTGGGCCTGGCTTTCTTGGCTATTTTCTGTGAATTTGTTCAGGTTGGAATCTATCATTATGGGGTTAATTCTTTTAGTGGGAGATTTGTTTTCTTGGGTTTTGTTTCTCATGGATCTGCACTTTGACTTGGGCATTGTTTTGTCTCTTAAAATCTTTCAGTTTCTGTGTGTTTTTGACTGAACTGATTTAGTTGGTATTACTACTATTCTCAGGCAGTTATTACTAGTGTTTGCCGTGGAGTTGGGTATGCTTGTCTGTTGTTATTGTTATTTCCTAGATGAGGCTGTTAGATTGTTAGTACATCAATTAAGTTAGGTTTAGTAGGCAGGGAATGAATATTAGTATGGTTGTACACTTTTATGATTTAGTACCTTGGTGATATGTGAGGGTGAGTGGTATCGTCTCTGAAGTTGTATATGTTTTGGGGGTGGCTATATGGAAAAGGTAATCTATAGCGATTAATAATTGAAAGGAGCAGGTGGATCTTCGGGCTGGATGTGAATAATCTCTCCCATGTGAAAGGATGATTTTAGAGGACTTCAGATGTATGGCCTTTGTCCCCTAGAACTTTGCTTCGGTTTTCTTTGGACTCTTGAATTCTGAGGAGCAGTGTGTCCCCCCTGGACCGCAAGCATGCCAGGCAGGTGGAAGGGGTAGAGGGGATGATGGCGATGATGGTGCTCTTCACCTGGGACCTGGGGCATGGCCTAGTGGTCTATCCTAGCCCAGGGCAGCCTGGCTGATGCTCAGGCTGGCTAGTGGAAGGAGCTGGGATGGGTGGGTGACCTAGGGTCTGATAGGATTTACCTGAGAAGCAGTGTGTCCTTCCTGGACTGCAAGAGAGTCCCCGGAAGGCAGAAAGGGCAGAGGGGCTAATGGCGATGGTGGTGCACTTCACCTCAGATCTGGGACATGGCCTAGTATATCTGTGCATCATAATCATGTGTGTGCATATATATACACATTTGTATAAAAGTCAGAGATGGACATTTGGCTTCTTCCCCAAGTTGCTTACCTTATTTTCACATTTAATTATTTATAAGAGAGTAAAGAGAGAGAGAGACAGAGAGAGAGAGAGAGAGAGAATAGATACATGTATATATATACAAGTGTGGAGGTCAGAGGGTGTTGCGGTTCGCCTGCATGGTTGCTGATAAATGACCATCAAACAGCTTTAAGGGGAACAAGGGATTTATTGTCTCTTATAATTATCTGGTTACAATTCTCAGTCTATTTTGACAGGACAGCTCACACCAACACTAAGGCCAAGGGAACTGGCCACACGATCTCTATGTAATGGCTGAGAGAGGGACAATCCTTACTTGTCAGAGCAGCATGTCTGGCCAAGTGTTCAAAAGGCTCTCAGTATTTTATTCATTTGTTCAGGTCCTAGTTCCACCCATCATAAGCTGTGCCTTCCCCATCAGCTAGACAATCTCTTTCAGGTTTGCTCTGGGCTTAACCCAACCACTAATTCTCCACACATGTGCCCACAGCTCAAACCCTCAATTGTCAAGTTGACACCTGTGCCTAACTAGGACAGAGGGCAAGGTTTTAGAAGTGAGTTCTTCCCTTGTACCACGTGGGCTCTGCAGATCCAGGCTTGTGCACAGGTGCCTTTACTCACTAATCCATCCTGATTGACCCTCTCCAATTCATTTTCTGGTTAGGGCTTATTCAATGAAATTGGAGCTAATTCATTTGGCTAGACTGGCCATCAGAAAGTTCCAGGGACCTTCCTGTCTCTGCCTTGCCAGCTCTGCAGTTACCGAGGCACACTGTCCTTGCCTGACTTTTTAAATGGATGCTGGGAACCAAAGTCAGATCCTCATACTTGTATGGCCAGATAAGCCATCTCTCTAGCCCCTTTAATTCTGATTTAAGTAATACCTTCATTTGTTTTTACGATGAAAGATATATTTGATGAAAACCTCCTGAATGGTAAACTTTCAACACATGGAAAATTATCGATACTATAAACATTTTGGAAAGTGTTTGGTTTGCACAAGGTTAAAGTATGTAGTTGTGTGAAAGGGATCTTTAAAGAAACTTAGGGTCTTTCTCTCTCCCTCCTCATACCTTCCTCCTTCTTCTCTTCTGCTTCCAGTTTCTTCTCTAAGCTTTTCCTCCTTCTCTTAGTGTCCAAAAATATTCAATACTTTAAAAATAATACAGAGCCAACACAGTATAACATTTTCTTTCTAACTTATGATGCTATTGAGCTTTTGTGAGTAACATAAACAGCTATTACTAAAATATTTGAAAAACTATTTTGTTTACTTTAAATACTGGAGAGCCCAAAAGCAAAACCTTTTATCTTGGGTAGTCAAGTAGTAATTAAAGTGTCTTTAATTAATTAAAAGCACTGATGCTGTGTTGATAGCGACATTTACTGGCCCATCACTTTCTCTGAGAAAAAGACAGAAAATGGTTAGGTTGTGTTAGTTCTTTGCCTCTTGAAAAGTGCGATCTTTTCCAGCAAAAGCTCTCCCTGATGCACACACATGCCTTTAATCTTTGTCTACTTTTGCACACTCATATTGCTTATTTATATACAACCTTATAGCACTTCCTAGAAATCTTGAAAGGTATTTGCTTTTAAGACAAGATTTATCAAATTTATGAATTCAACTCTCTGTCTTCTGCTAAGACATTATGTCTATAGACCTAGGAGGAAAGATATATGAAAGTGAGTCAGAGCGATTAATAATCTCTAATTTGTTTATGAGACTTAGTGACCATTTGTCTTTACTTCTTCTCCCAATAGAACTATAAAATGGCATAAGACAGGTTCAATGACATTTATCTCTTCCAACTTCAAAGTATTTGTCACGAAAATGTTTTCATCTTCAGGGACTATGCCTTTTTCATTACACTGTGCAAAAGAGAGTGTTTAATAATATTTCAAAGCATAAGTAATAAAATGTCAACACCAAGTAAGTGATCAGTGTTTTATATACATGTGTTTGGTTTGCAAGGTAGGAAAAGATAACCAAAGCTTGCTAAATAAACCAACCTTTGAGAAACATTAGTTATGTCTCCAAGTGATGTGCTTAGTTATTCCTCAGTCAGATAAACTGTCTTTTTGGTGAAGAAAAAGGTGACTGAATAGTTGCAAGTAACCGTAGTCCACTTTAAGTTTCTTGTTTTTTGGTAAACTCTCGTTATAGATGATTTGTTAATTTTTTGGTCGACAATGGTATGATTACTCTTTAAAATAACCCTTGTATATTCTTTGCACACAAATCTGCAAGGCATCATGAAGTATATACTTCTCAAATCTCAATTTATTTTATAAAATCAACTCATATACAACTTTAAAAACTTAAATGTTGCCACATCTGCAAAAATAAACTCAGAAATTGCAGATGTTCTAGTCTTATTCTAAAGTATATATATAATATATATACACTTAATGATGTTCTAAAAATAGTTCAGCTTTATTTCAGTGTCATGAAAATTTAAGTCTGTGTGAGTGGAAGCAGAGACACATGTGTTTTCATTAGCTATTTTGATAAACAGGGATATAGGTAGAAAGGATGTTGTTAGAACTTGCCTTTAATAATAATGCTAAAAACTAGGTCTACTAGATAATGCAAAATAAATGAAACAGACCAATTCTTTAAAAATGTTACTGTTCTTTTACCTTTTTATTCACATTTTTTGAAAATTTTATGTATATGTATAATATATTCTATACTGATTACTCTTCGTGTCCCCCATTCTCATTAAACTTTCCTATATTATGATTTATATTTTTTTATTAAACTGCATTTGACTAAGTTTATTCATGGAATCATATGTTATATCTATCTATCTATCTATCTATCTATCTATCTATCTATCTATCTATCTATCTATCTATCTATCTATCTATCTATCTATCTATCATCTATCAATTAATCTATCTATTATCTATCTATCTATCTATCTATCTATCTATCCATCCATCCATCCATTGGAGCCTGGTAGACTCATCAGTGGGTGCATAACTGGATAGATACTGTACCTTTCTCTCTTTCTCCCAGAATCCGTGACTTGTCGATAGTCAAGTGGTAGGTCTTATGAGGTCCACCCCATCCATAACTCACTGATGTCTGAGATGTCTGGTGCAGATCCAGGGCCCATAGCTAATGCTATTCTGAGGTCTTGATTGCTATAGCTGTGTGTTACTTAGGAAGTATTCTTTCAGTTTTTTCCCTTCATTTGACTCTAGCACTCTTTCTGTTACTTTTTAAATGATCCTTGGGCCTTAAGGGAGTACTTTATGTTTTGTATTACTTTATTTCAATTATTTTTTGTGCAAGACATTCATGGGAAATTTTGATTCTAGGTAAATCATCCTTGTCTTATGATTTTTACATTGATATTTAAGTGGAGTATGCACAGTTTGAGTATTGAGCTTAAAGTAATGTTTCTAATAAATAGCAGTGAGCAGAATGGTTCTTATAAACTATAATGCATCCAGGATTCTTTTCTCCTGCATCTGTTTGACAAGGATGGCTATTTCCATAAGGAAAACACAGTTTATACCAGCTGTTAAAACGATTATATGTTCTACATGCTATTTTTAGTAGAATATTGCTGTCATAAGTATGCATCTATTACATTCATTTAAAAATATTTTACTAATTATATTTTTATAAACTTTCAGAATTTGACTTGTTAGGTCAATAGTGTTTAATTATATGGTTAGCACCTTTATTTAGAAATTCTGAATCAGTTTATATGGCCAGTGGCAGAGTTAGAATGCATGAGTCTCTCAGATTCTGATCAACAGTGCTGAATATTCATTTGAACATTTTATGATTGGTAGACTGGATATGACATTAATTATTTTTCACTTCTATTTTGAACTTATATATGTTAGTAAATTCCTCTTTTATACTAGCTTCTCATTTTTTCATCTTGTTTCCTCTATTTCTTCTGGGTATGGAATTTATGCACGCACACATTCACGCACAAATATCTAAACATACACAATTTTCAACTGTTTTCCAACTTGATAAAATTTTACTCCCTGCAAGTGGTATTGTCTAATTTTTTAAATTTTAGTCATTTGGAATATCTTTAAAATTTTCACTCTCACTTTATATTTCTGTCCACAAATAAAGTTTAATAACTTTGATACACATTCCAGCATATATGTTTAAAATAAAACAAGTAATAAAACAACATCACATGTATTCATTGAAGAGATACTCAGCACATGATACCAAAATTTTAAAAATTGTAAAGCATTGTTATTTTAACTGTATATATATATATATATATATATATATCTTAAAAAGTAATTCCAGGTAGAATTAGCAGCTCACATGGTTGTCTTTTTTCTTTATTTACTTTTAGGGGAGAGTGTGGGTATAATTTTGAGACAGGTTCTCTTGTAGCCCATGCTGGACTCAAATTTGCTACACAATAGTTTGAATCTAAACTTCTGATCCTGCTTCTACTTCTCAGTGCTGGGATTCTGGAAAAATATAACTGCAGTTGGCATTGGCTATTTCTGTCCATTTTGATGATATGGCATTTTGATTTCAGTTTTCATTTTCCTGGAGGCATGTGATTGAAAAATTTTCATGTTTCAAAGTTCATTTGGATATCCTACTTAGTGTCTGAGTCTTTTGCCTGTTTTTCTATAACATTGACTATTTCTGATTTCTAGGCATTTTCTCTGTCACAATGACTTGTCTTACTGAATAAAGTGTTTAATTTTAATGTAACTTATTGTGCCACTTTTTAAAAACAGGAATAAAGGTGTGTATTGATTCCAGGTTACAGACCTTCATTGCAGGAAGTCACATCAACAAGGGCTGAGAGAATTGCTAACAACATAGCCTTAGCAAGAGCAGAGGAAAAGGAGGGATGCGCACATTGTTCCTTGTCTCTAATTAGCTAGCTCTCTACTTTTAGCCACTCACATGAAGAACAATCAAGTCCATTCCTTACTGGGTCCTCCCACATCAATATGTAATCATGTTTGATCATTGGCAGTCATGCTTGTATATCCTTAATGTAGAAGATAATTCCCATTTGGACAAGGAGACCTGCCTCCTAGGTGTGTGGTTGAGAATTAATAGCAACCACCAAATTTGCATAGGTCAAAAAATTTAAATATGCAATGTTATTTAAAAATTACACAGCACAAAGGCAGCAGTTAGTACAAGGTTTTAGAATTTGAATGGCTGCCATTATATTTCACAGTGAATTATATAAAAATAGTTCATACTATGTGACTTTCTGATCTATTAACAAGTTTCCTAGCCTATTGATCTATATAGAAAGGTTAATTTGCAGAATTCATCCTATTACTGAATGACCTTTAGTTTTTTTTAATTAATTTTTTTTAGTTTTGCAAACATATTGAGTACTAATCGCTGCTTCCTTCCATCCCCTCTCCCTCCCATTTCTCTCCCTTCTTCTCATCAATCAATTCCACTCCCTCACACTTGCCTGCCTGACCATTTCTATGGATCCCAAGGTTCCCTCTTGCTTGTCTATTCTTGTTGGGGTTCAGGCTTCTGTGACATACCAAGTTGTCCCTCCATAGGGACATTTCTTTTCCATCATCCGGCTCTAGGCCCTAAGGTTTCCACTGTGCATTCCTATCTTCTTTCAGTTCCTCATAGTCTATGGGAGCATGTTTGTATTTCTATCATTATTCAGGTCTGGTAAGGATAAGTCTCATTGCAATGAGACTCATTGCATCATCCAGATGCCTCTGTCCTATCTTGAATATAGTGTCTTGTCCAATGGTAGACCTTCCCATCTTTAGGTTCTTACAATCTTACCGCCTCCTGTTTCATGAGGTTCCCTAAGCCTTAGAGTGGGGAGAAATTAAGATGGCCAGATTCTGGGTGAGCATTGCCAGGTCACTGGTAATCTGCATTATGGTTGTCTACTTCACTGCTCTTCCACTGGCCTAAGCTCAACATTCTGTCAGGGTGTTGAGATTCTCGACCTCTCTTACAGAAGATTTCTAGGCTAAGTGCTACATGCTCTTCAAATCTACAAGTATTAGTAGTAGAGCAATTTGATGTACTGTCTTTCTACCTATAGATTCGTTGGTTGTTTTTCCATGTTGATCTACTTCCTTACATTTTTTAGGTTCTTCTAGTAGTTAATGTGTTCCATTCTGATAAGCAAGTCTTGAGTTCAATCAGAAAGCTGTTGGTTGTCTCTTTGTTACTCATGCCATTATTACACTGGCATTCACTTATTGCCATCATGATTTTTATTGCAACTAGCAGATCTCATAAGTTGATAAGAGCTGTGATTATTTCTCTCCCACAGTAGCTTCTACGCTATTCCCTGATACTGTATAAGCTACCCAGCAAGGAGCAACTTCCCAGACCATTTCCATTTGACATGTTTTGCCCATGTTTTGTGATCCATTTTGATGCATCTTCAGTAATAAGGTCTTACTGATGGTTTTTCGGAGAGCATTCAAGATCTATTGTACCACTTTTATTTTATGGTCAGTATGCTTTTTCAGCCTATTGAACAAATCTTCCTTTATTCCAAATTATGAATATATTCATCTGTATTTAATTTTTGAAACTTTGAATATTTTGATATCAATACACCTGGAATTAATTTTGTGCTATAGTATTAGGAGATAATTTATTATATGGATACCTTTAATTTTACACAAAATTAGTCAATGATACAGAACAGTACGTGTTCTGGTTTGAAAGCTCATTAAGTTTCTTGCCTTCTAATAGCTGTTTGTTCTCCTCTGTAAAGCTACTACCGCTGATATGTTCTAACAGATAATATTTGACGTTGGTTTTCTGCTTCTAAGTATTCTTTGTGGGATCATGTATGTAACAGATTATTCAATCTTGAATCAGAAATTGTTTTTAGTTGAAATAATTGCTGCCTTCATAATTACCAGCTCTATATCCTATAATAAGAAAATATGGTGGCCCAAGTGATATTACAGTCTTTGGAATGATCAAATAAATTGTTGGAAAGCAAGACATGTATAAGGTAGAGCTGGTTACTAAAATAGAAACAAAGCAATGAATTAGGTCTTTCCAATTGGGAATCTGAAGAATTCAGTAGGCTCCTGTATTATCTGTCTATGGTGCAAAACACATCACTACATTAGCAGCTTAAAGGAACACATACATTATCACAGGATTTGTATGCATCAGCAGTTCAGGTGTGTCTAGCCTAGTTCTATGATTCAAGATCAAGCTGTCGGGTAGACTTGATCTCAATTGAAGATTAGAATAAGATCTGTTTCAACACTCTTTATGGTTAAGGCAGAATTTTTCTCTGTGTGGCCATAGACATGAAAACTCTGCTTTTGGTGACTATTGCTGGAAGCTCCACTCCCACATGATGTGCAACTATTTTCTATATGCCCCACTTATCTGGCAGTTCACAGTAGGATATGTATTTCATTTTGGAAACTGAAGAATGCTGTTCATCTGTTGTTTTGATGGAGTCTTACATATCAAATATGATGGCAGGACTGACATTCTATTAATTAGAAAGATATCACAGGTACTATTCAGATGCATACCATATGGAACATGACACTATAAAGTGACATTCTAGCATCTGCTGACCCCCAGGTGGCATAATATATCTGTTGACGAGCATTTTAGCATCTGTGGACCATCCCATGCCTCTTTAGTCTCTGTGCCATTTTCACTTCCTTGGGGTTCAGGATCAAGTCACTTGCCTTTGCTTTATAGCTTTGAGTAATAAGGATACATTCAGTCTCGGGTCTTCAGTCATCTTCCTTTTGCTGTGTAGCTTTCATCAGGGTGTTTACTGATGGTTCATATGAACCTTGTGTCAGGTAGAAAAAATGCTCTGTAAACAAAAATGTTGGAATTTTGTTAGCAACAGTCATTCAAAGTACAAAGGAGTGTTCCCACTTTCAAAGGAGCAGTTTGATGGCCACAGTTCCTGGGGAATAAGGCTGAAGTGAGACTCTAGCTAAGATACATCTTTGTGGAACTTTGTTTACTTGGCCTGTGCTACTTCACTCTTTACTTCTGAAGCTAGGTTTCAGTAAATTGTTTTCATGAAGATCCCTGTCTCAGACTCTGCTTTTAGGTTGTCCCTCAACCCTACTTCCTAGACTTTTATTTTTAGATATGGGTTTCTTGGTATCTACAAACCCTAAATGGTTGAATACTGCTAGTTTTCTCAAGAATTTTTTTTAGTTGCATGGAAATTTGAAATGTTTGTTATGTTAAATAGAGATGATGTTAATAGGTACTAAGAAAGGGAATGTTAATAAATACCAGGAGAAAGGAAATGTTCCAGGAATGATATCTATGATGTAAATAGATATGTAGGTGTCACCTTAACAGGTAGAGATTGAGTTTTGGGCACTTTTGTGAGCATTTAGTAGTTAAAGCAAGCCCTAAACAAATCTTCATTTCTTTATTTTTCTCTGTGTGTATGAGTGTAAAGAGTATGCATGAGTGTGTGCATTCATGAACATGTGTAAGCTGTATGTCCATGTGTTAGTATGCACATATTCTGGAGGTCTGAAGGACACATCAGTGTCCTCCTCTAAACCTCTCCATTATTTTTCTTTTGAGACAGAGTGTTTTTCTGAGAACAGAGCTTACTGATTAACTAGACTGATTGGCAGTAAATTCCAGTGATCTTCTTATCTCTGCCTTTCTAATAATGAGATTCTGCCTGGTATTGGTATTTTGCTGTTTGAGTCATCTCTCCAGCTCATCCCCCTTTCTGAAAGTAGAAAGCATCTACATATATTTATATTTAATGAAAACACCCTTTTATGGTCTGTAACTAGTTGCAGAGTTCTATTTAATCCTTATGAATATTTTTATTAAATTCAATTGCCCCATTACTTCACTTAAGATTTTCCCTAGTTTATGCCACAGGAAGTTGTTATACTCATGATTTCTGCAACTGTGTAGCACGGCTATCAGCCCATCACAGATGCCATGAAAAGTGAACAGTTGGTATCTATATTCTGATAGAAAAACAACTGAACATCTGTCTCACTCATAGATGTATTACATATTCTTGTGCTTTGCCAATCAACTGTAATCTTAATTTTAAACACTGGGGAACATTCTTTTAAGTTTATATTAAAAAATGCACATCCGGGCAACTGTATTCATGAGCTAATATCCAAAGGCATCAGTAGCAGGTTCCCTCAAAGATACCAAAATTTCTAAATGCTCGAATCCCTTATATCCAAGTTTCTTAAATTGTGGGTTGTGACTCCATATAGGGTTAGATAACTGGGTGGTGGGAAGAATAAGCAAAAGACTGTCATAAGTAGTTTCTGAATGCATATGGCCAAAATGAATTCAATTTGAATATGTTCTAATTCAGTGGTACTTCTGGTGGTACACAACAGTGTGCTATGGAACTTACATGCAGTCTTGGTTCTGAGCACATGCCATGTGGACTATACATACCAACAAATATTGGCTCCGGGTTTCTATCATTATATGCTATGAACTACATTGATTTTACTATACTGCTTAATTTTGCTCTTTAATTATGTAAAACAAGAACTTAAAATATGTTAATGTTGCCATTCCTGAACATATAAGTACTAATTTAACATATTTTTGGTTTGTAATATATTAGAATGATTGATTTTACAAATTACTGACTTGAGTTTCAAGAAAATTGTTAAGATGAATTTTGATAAGGAATTGAATAGAATCTGAGCAATTTCTGAAAAGCCCCTCTAAACACTTTTACCATTTCATACTACATATTTCTATTTTTAAAAAAAATTATTATTTATTATTTATTCAATTGTGCATATGTGTGTATGTATGTGTGTGTGTGTTTGTGTATGTGTGTGTATGTGTGTATGTATGTGTGTGTGTGTAGAACCATGGACGAACTCGGAAACCACCATGGACTGCCTCCAACTCGTCCTTGTTTACTCTGCCCTGGGATTCACAGGCTCCACCCTACCAGGATCAGAAACACAGGCTGTCCCCCCCCCGCTTCCGCCTGGCGTCTATAGATGGGGTCTAGGATTCGAACTCAGGACCTCCCATCTGCAAAGCAGAGATTTAACCCCTGAGCCACCTCTCCTGCCCCTCATACTATATATTTCTGCTAAGTGGGGTTCTCAACATTGACAATTACAAAATAAAAAATGTCAGTTAACTTAGAAAAAGACTGACAATGTGAGATGTCCTGTGGGTTTAAATATTTAGCTAAGATTTAATATTTTATGTAAAATAAACAAATCTATCTATCTTGGTAGTATGCAATTTGGTTTAGTCTTTGACAAATGGTAAAATGTGTATGTGTACAAATCTTTGTTTAGCTTTGTGAGTTATTTCTAACAAAGGTTGATTTGTATACCCTGAGTCACATAAAAATTTCTCTGGTGAAAAGGGATCACAATTAAAAAAGGTTAAGTTTGCCTAATTAAAGTACATAGTGTTTCCATATAACTTCACACATATTTCTATATACTGTAAAATATCTTTGGATTATAGCAATTAATACAATGCAAATGCCACATAAGTATTTGATGTATTGTTTTAACAATAATGAAAAGAAAAAATTGTTTGTATATGTCCACTATGGCAATAATTATTCTCCATATATGTTTTTAGGTGTATTCATGTATATATATATATGTATATATTGTGCATGTATATATGTGGCTGTACATGTGCAGGTACATCTGTGTTTGTGGAAGTATGTGCATATGTGGATGCCAGAAGATATCCTCAGGTATGGTTCCTCAGACTCTGCCTACCTTTTTTTCTTTTTGAGACACTCTTACTGGTTTGAATCCTGCCATGTAGGCTAGGCTGGCTGGCAGGCCAGCAAGGCCCAGGGATCTTTTTCTCCCACACCTGACTGGGATCACAAATGTACCTTTGAAAAATGTAATTTCTGGGTATCACACTCACGTCCTCATGCTTGTAAGGTAATAACATAAGCAGTCCAATTACTCCATAGCTCATTTCCCTAAATACATTTATTATAATCAGCTGAATATGAGAATATGCAACTTGCTGATACAAAGACCAACTTACATATTCTGTAAATAGGAACATTAAGCATTTTATTAGCCCTAATTGTTTTGAGTTCATTTAAAATTAATAATTTCATTAATTTATGCAATATAAGACATAAAACAATTTGATTATACATATGACACTGTGTTTATTTCAATTTTCCTTTACTTGCCAAGGATAATCTCATAGGCACGATTTAGACTTGTAAACTTTGTAATCAAAGATTTTATAGGTATCATCATTCATTTTATCCTCATCAGTGACTTACCACCTGTTTGGTTGTTGCTGTGGCTTGGATGCAGAGTGTTCTCTGGAGGGTCTTGTAGAAAAGCTCTATTTCCTAAGGGGAAGAATCGGGAGACCTTCCTGAGGCAGAGCCTATGGGAGGTCCTTCGTTTCAGGGATAAGTCCTGGAGAAGCTTTTGCTCCTGCTTTGGAGGTGACCAATTGTCCCAAGTGTACTCATACTGTGTGTCAGTATCTGCTGCCCTCAACAGAAGCCATATCAGCAGGGTATATCCAATCTTAGATTACAAATCTCTGAAAGTATAAGAGAAATAAGCTCTTCACTTCATGGGGAGCCAGTAGTCAGACAATTTGCTGTAGTGATGAGAAAGTGACAGCTTGAAAACAATTTCCGTCTTATCGTGCTATTGTCTTCTCCTGATATATGTCATTTGTCCCTGCAGTTCTGTACAATCTGATACCTAAGCATTGCTCTGTCCTTTAATTTGTCTAAAGTATAATTGTCAGTATGCTACTGGCTTGCTAAAAAGGCATGAAGAAAGTGAGCTCCTTGTATAGTGTGTGAGACATTCCACAACTTGGTCTCTAAGCTGCCTGCTTGGGATCATGCTCTGGTCCACTTTAACAACCTTTGGTGCACAAGACACACTGTCTTATTGTTACCCTTTGCTGTGGCATATTCAATTACTCTTGGTTCTGGTTTCTGTTTTATTCCTTACTCTATGTGTGTGTGTGTGTGTGTGTGTGTGTGTGTGTGTGTGTGCACGTGCACATTTCAGAGGGCACTAAAGTGTGTGTCAATGGAGGCCCAAGGGTGACTGAATCATCTTGGACTCTTTTACCTCCCAATTACTTTGCTCTAGGGATTCCCAGACTCTGCCTTCCAGGTTTGGAATTACAGAGTATTACCATATCTGGCCGGCATTTTTGCTTTTATGTGGGATCTGAAAATCCAACCCTTGAACCATCTCCCAGCCATTTTATTCTTTCTTCTTTCCTAAGTGAAGTGTTAACATCCATCTTTTTAACATTTAAGGCTGACTTCTGGCCATCATTGTGTCTTTTCAAGACAATTTCAGAACTGTCTTGATGTTTCTGTTTCCATGCTGTGTTTATGAGTCTTATAACACAGAATAAAGAGACCTTCCAGGACCAGCTCTGAATTCTCTCTGCATTACTGTAGCCTAGCAAATTACTGATCAGGCAACATTCCGAAAGCAACTCGATTGTGAATAAATGAGTGATTACTCAAAAATAAATCTCTGTAATACCTACAGTAATTGCAAAGATTATAAACAGGAGTGAAGGGGAAGGAGGGCCACGCCAGAAACAAGGAGAGTGGGGATCATGTTACAGCAAAGAAAATAGGCCACCATCAAGGACTGCAAGTGGTGACATCCAATACCCATCAGGATGGAGCCAAGGACACTGCAGGAGCAGCAAAACTGAAAAAAAAAATCAACAAACCATAATTCGGAACGTCAGAGACTCTATATCAACCACCTGGAATCAGGCCTGCCTAATCTCTCTCCATCCTGAAGCTCAGAGAAATTTGTGGAACAGGGAGCAGTAAGATTGTAAGGACAGGAAGCAGTAATAATATGCAGGATACTCCACACAAGTTAGGGCCAAAACCTTTGCATGACCTGCGCAATGACCAACACATTATTGACCCCTCAAAGTCTAGCATGGACTAAAGGCACTAGGATCCTTATAAGCCAGGGATTAAGAGTTCTAGGAAATGCCATTGAGTCCTTACACCTCATCAGAGGGGAGGCCAAGAGGAAAGTTTGACATACATATTAAAGAATGCTCCAGAGATGGTGGGGAGGAGGCACTGGGAGATAGGGAGGGAGGGGGGAAAGGAAGGGGAAAAAGGGGGAGGGAGCTAGGGGATCCAGGGATAGGTGGAGGGAGGGAGGGGACCGGTGTACCTATTAAGTTTGTGTGAGTGGAAATAAATAAATAAACAAATAATTTTAAAAAAAGTGTTTTGAGACCAGGATTCTCTGTGAATCTCCACCTGATTTTGATATTCCAGTTCTTTTGCTAGATAACAGGTGTATGCCACCATACCAAACTTCACTGATCCTAGTATTTTTTGCACTTCTCAGTCCCGTTTAATCTACTGTGGGTCCTCATGGTGTAATTCCAATGAAATGGCAAATGACATAAACATACTTGAAATGAGCAGATTTGTTAATTAAACGTGCTTTCCAAACTCTGTAAGCAAAACAAGTATGTTTGATTTCTTTTGATAACTTATGTTAAAGTATTTCTACTAGATTTAATTACTTTTAAGAAAATTGTATGCAGTTTTCACAAAACAGATTTTACTAATTTACTACCATTTCATTTGAAGTTTTAAGTACTGATCTCAAACACTAATACTTATAATATCATTATCCATATACACCTAGCTCCTGTTTTCTGGTAATTTTTATCTCTTTTAGATAAGAGATTCAAAGTTAGTTTTACTGAATTTTTCCCACTAACACTGAGTTTGTTTATAAATTAGGCATATATATGCATAATCACATATGTGATTTAAAGTGTCATTGATACTATAAAATGGAAAAGTCAAAGTATGAACACTATACTTGTATATTTCTATGTTACTGTCTTTAGTATATTCAGTTCTGATTTAAACTACTGGCACAGAACAAAAATGACATGAAAGCAATCTTTGCTATAATTGTGGTGGTAGAAATAGTCAGGTTTACAACCACTTGTAAGGGTTGTAACATTTGACAAGCAGATTTAGTCATAAAGGAAATTGAGGAAGAAAATGACTTTCCCACATCTAGGAGTAGAGTATGTTGAGAAACAATAAAAACATGATGTCCACTGTTAGGTATAGGTGTCAACTTGATGGTTGAGGATTTGAGTTCTGGGCACATTTGTGGAGAATTAGTGGTTGAGTTGGGCCTAGAGCAAGCCTGCAGGAGAATTTCTACCTGATGGGGAGGGCCTAGCCTATGGTGAGTGGGATTAGGCCCTGGAATAAAAGACAGAGGGCTGGTTGAAGGAGTTGGCATCCTTTTGTACACTTGACCAGACATACTGGCCTGGGAAGTAAGGATTATCTCTCTTTCTCAGCAGTTATGTAAAGATGGTGTGGCCAGTTACCTCGGCCTGGTGTTGGTGCATGCTCTCCCGTTAAACAGGATTACAGACTATAACTGAACTATCAGTAAGAAAATAAATCCCTTGTTCCCTTAAGCCATTTGATGGTCATTTATCAGCAACCATGCACATGAACTGCAACATTCATTGGAGAAAGTTTGTTCTGACATAAATGTATAATATCAGATCCTGAAAACATTAATTCAGATTTCTACAAAGAATAAGAAAAATCAGGAATAAAACTAGAGTTTAATCATTAAAAACAGAAATATTGCAAGTCCTCATAATGGGCATAATAAGTAAGTCTGTGGTTTAAGAAAGCATGAGTGCAGGAAGACAAATGTGAAAGACTGCATCCATTTCTAAAACATGATTAGGTTTAAGGGACAATGAGAAATGGCATAAACAAACACAGGAAAAGACAGGTTCCTAAAGAAATTTGATTCTTAATAAAGGTCACTGTGAGAAATAGCAAAAGTTGCAGAGAATTTGCACATTACAGGCCAAGGGACTGGGTAAATGAGTCAACAGCAGATGCTTTGATGTGATGAAAAGCTGCAATCTTTCCTAAATATGAAAAATGGCAGCATCCAAGGTCTGACATTGGAACTTCAATAATATTTATAGAGCTCTATTAAACGCACATATGAAAAAGATTTACCTTAAGAAAATAATTTTATTTTAAAGTTAACATTTTTCACTTCAATATTTTAGCAATGTCATTTTAAATATGAGGCAATAGTTAAATTTTAAGGAAATTTAGAGATGAACTTAAACCGCAGGCATGGTCATTCTAATGCAACTGTTTGAAGTATGTTTTAATTATGTTTTTTACTCATATTAATTTAAAATGTGGCTAATAGTAATAAAATATTTAGAAATATGACAAGGTTAATTCATGTTCTTTTCCTTGTGTGTGAAAAGTATGTGTATATATGAGTGTGGGTACATGTATAACTATGGATGTATGAGCACATGTATTGCATTGGGAATCATTCTTGTTTACTTTTCTGTTGTATTCTTTTGAGGCTGTATCTCTAAATAAACCAGAGAGTGCTTATAGGACTAGTATGGCTAGCCAGCTTGCTCTGAGATATTCCCGGTCACCACTTCCTGAGGTTAGAATTATGGGTGGGTGGCCACATCCACCCAGTGTTCTTACCTAGGGTCCAAAAATCCAAACTCTGATCCATTTCCTTGTGACCACTGAGCCATTTCCCAGTCCAAGTGCTTATTATTTTTATGTTAATGACTTCATACTTAGATATTTATTACTGTAAATTTCAGTGGGTGTATAATCATTCATTTTGGAGATTTGTATAATTATTCCAAGACTCTGTGGTCATTTTTCTATGCAAAACATCTGACAAGAGACAACAGAGAGAGGAAATGTTAACTTTACTTATTTTCTTTAAATCCACTAGTTTTGGTTTCCTCCTTAAGCTTGCAACATTTATTTTCTCTGCTGGGGATGATTTCTTCTATCCTTGCATTGAATGAAATAACATTTTCCCCTGATGTCTTTCACGATTCAATTCCAACTTGATTGAAATACTGAACTTTGAATCTCATAATCATATGCTTACTTGTGTTTAAAAACATATGCATCTTAAAAGCAAATCTTGACACATCTAAACACATGCTGTTTGGACTGCTTTGGAGATTTGCACATGGGAAAAATTACTAGTTCACAATCATGCTACTCATGCCGTCTGATTTTTGAGGTGCACATCAAATAATATGCCAAAGATATTTCATAGATGCTTAAAACTGCAGCAGAACTGGAATGGCCATTCACCTTTTTCTGACATAAGTTAGGCATCTGAGGAGAATAGTTGTGATATTTAACTTGACTACATCTGGTATTAACTAAAATCAGCTGTCAAACTACCTGAAGAGATTATCCAGATCAATACATTTACAATACAAAGACCAGCCCTAGATTTCATTGGAACCTCTCAGTAGCAGACCAGATAAAAGGAACTATAGAGCAGAAGACTTTGAAAAGAGACTCTCTGAAGCTGTGCTACAAAACTCTCTTCCACTCTGGCGAGCCGTCTGGAGATTCTTAAAGAAATTAAAGATTGAAATGCCATATGACCCTGCTATTCCACTTTTGGGAATAACCCCCCATACAGCAGAGGTTCACCTCGATAGCACAAGCACGGCCATGTTCATAGCAGCACTGTTTACAATAGTAAAGTCATGGAATCAACCCAAATGTCCAACAGTTGATGAGTAGATAAGGAAATAGTGGTACATCTATACAATGGAGTACTACTTAGCCATCAAAAATGATGAATTACTAGAATTTGCCGGGAAATGGATGTCATTAGAAACAATTATCTTAAGTGAAGTATCCCAGACCCAGAAAATTAAGCGCCATATGTACTCCCTAATAGGTGGCTCCTAGTACCAAACCCACCCAGCCTACCTTGAGACACTCATAGGTAAATCTATGTATTACCTACAGTAATTGCAAGGATTATGAACAGGAGGGATGGGGATGGAGGGCCACACCAGAAACAAGGAGAGAAGTGACCATGTTACAGTAGAGAAAATAGGCCTCCATCAAGGACTGCAAGTAAGTAATGTGACACCTGGTGAAGTTCACAGACATTCATTCCCGATCATTTACAACTAAGGGGGTATGATCTCACCAGAAGAGGAGGGCATATAGTCTGGCAGATAAAAAGTAACCATTTTGTAAATGGGTGATTGACCCCTCCCTCACCGAGGTTTCCTACTTTTATTAGATCTACCCTTGAACATGCTCTTATAATAAGACTCCAGTTTAACAGCTTTCTGTCTCTGGCCAGGGGATGACATTCAATGCCCATCAGGATGGAGTGAAGGGCATTGCAGGAGCAACAAAACTGCAAAAGAAAATCAACAAACCACTATCCAGAACTTCAGAGACTCTATATCAACCACCTAGAACTAGGCCAGACTAATCTCTCCCCATCCTGAAGCTCAGGGACATTTGCAGAAGAGGGGGCGGTAAGTGTGTAAGAGCAAAAGGATGGGAGGAGCAATGATTTGCAAGATACTCCACACAAGTTAGGGCCGAAGCAATCATAATTAGACTTTGCATGCCCTGCGCAATGTCCAACACACTATTGACCTCACACAGTCTAGCATCTGCTAAAGGCACCAAGATCCTTGGAGGCAAGGGATTGGCAGCCACAGTAGTGTTCCTATCTTAAGGGGAACACAGGAAAGGGTTCAGGGAAATGCCACTGGGTCCTTGTACGTCATCGGAGAGGAGGGCCCAGAGGAGAGTCAGGCATGCACAAGAAAGGACTTTCTGGGAATTGGGGCGGGAGGCACTGGAAGATGGGGAGGGAGGGGTGAGGGGAGGGGGAGCAGGGTGTTGGGGGGAGGAGGAGGGAAGAAGGGAACCAGTGTACCTATTAAGTTTGTATGAGCGGAAATAATAATAAAAAATGTTAAAAAAACAAAAGAAAACTCTCTTCCCTCTTGCTGCCCAGCTTCTTTACTTCTTGGTCTAAGAAGCTCCAGTTCTCCAACCCTCCAAATTTTCCAAATGAATAAAGACTCTCCTGGAATCCTCCAGCCTTAACCATTACCTACTGGACTATTGGACTAAGCAGCTCTCACCCTTGAGGCTGGCAGTGACTTAGCCTGCCTTTAGCTTTTACCTCCAGCCATGCTGCCTCCACCATGAACGACTGTATCTCCCCTCTGGAACCATAAGCTGAATAAATCTCCCTTTCTCCCTTAAGTTGCTTGACTTTGAATACTCTCTCACAACAAACAGTTAAAAGTAACTATTACACTGATCTTGGAGAGAAATTTACAGATAACCCCCTAGTACTAACTTCAGAATCTCTGGGTGGTGAACTAGGATAGTTGGAGAAAATTCATCCTATATATAGATGGGTAACTGTGAAAGACACAAAACTTTCAGTGGTGAAGAAAGAAATGTTTAAAAGCAGAGGGACAGAAGAGAGATAGATATAGAGATGACATAGATGGAAACAGAGAGATGTATAATATATATGATATACTGTATATGATATATAGAATGTATATAATATAGAATGTATATGATACAGAATGCATGTGATATATATATATATTATATATATATTATATATATATATATATATATATCAGTGACAAGGTAAAATACTTAGGTCCAAGTGTTGAGTAAGTGCAATTGCAGGCATTATTTACCATGACTTAGTACAAATAGAAACCTTCAAATATGAATCATTGTATTTTTAGCACTAAGAAATCTTGGGTGTGTGTATGTAGGTGTAGTAAATATGTGGGATTTTTTTGTGTGTGTTTGTATGTGTGTGTGCGTATGTGTGTGTCTGTATATGTATTTGCATGTGGTGTATTATGTGTGTATATTGTATTGTGTGTATGTGTGTATAGTGTATATAAGTGTGGTATATGTATGCATGTATGGGGTGTGCATATGCAAAGGACAAACACAATGGAAGAGATAAGATGGACATTGGGAAAGATGGTATTGCATATATGCAGCAGGCAAAGCTTCAGGTTATATATCCTTATGGCCATACCACACCCATGGGGCTTAGAGAGAGGCAAGATCCAAAACATGCCTTCTACTTTGGCAGCCTATCAAAGCTACTTTCTCAGGGAATGATCCTACTCACTCATTTAGAAACTTTCCTATAGACTTGTTTCGAAGCTTGTCTCAACTAAATAATTCTAAATGGATATCCCTGAAATCTCAGTTCTCAATTGTCAGTAGAAACATAAAAGTTACTGCCACAATTATGTGGATATCATAGCATATAAGAACACACAAAATCTGGAAGTTACAGGCCAATGCCACTGTTGGAATGGATGTTAAAATTCCCATTAAAAACTGCAAACTGAATTCAAGCAAGCATTAAAAAGGTCATGCATCATAATCAAGTTCACTTCATTACTGATATGCAGTTCATGGAAGTCAAGTTGTTTAATCAGCCTAAATGTCTGTGAAGAAAGCAATGCACAAAGAAAATGCATATGTACAATGAAGTTTTCTTCAGCCATGAAGAAGGAAATGTCAAAAAGTCATTTGTCAGATAGCATAGTATCAAGTGAAATAATTCATCTCAGAAATACATTTTAGTTCTTATGTGATACATGTCTTCATGTGGATCTTTATCTGTACATAAACAACTGAAAAGAAGTGTTAGAAAATAAAAGTCTCCCTACAAAAATACTCAAGCTTATCTGGAGATAATATGCAGACACAGAGTTTGGAAACTGCATAATCAGGTACAAATTACATAGGGTGAGAGACCAGAGGGAGGCTTATGAATGTGTTATATGTTTAAACACGTTGAAAACTAGAGCAGGGAAGAAGAGGAAGTGAGAAAGTATCAGGGAGAGTGGCTGGAATGGAGCATTGGGACATTTGCTCCATGTTCAGGACTGTTTTCCAGATATTATAGGTTAATCTCATTTAAGAAGGGAACAAATTACAAGGGAGAGAGAGGAGTGTGCCTTTTAGGAACTCATATTAAATTTTTACTGGTCAAAACATATTGTTTTATTCCCACAAGTATCCTGCATGTAAACATTTCTTATGTTGTTCTGTAGCAAACACAAATTATCACAAATTTAAAATTCACTTTAAAATTATGGCCCTATTTTTAGATTCAGGGTTCTCTGCAGCTTAACAAAGACTTCTGACAAATTCCAAATGTGTTCATTCAATTGTACTAAGAGAACATTTATAAAAATAAATTTGGTGAGGGAATTGTGTCTTACAGTAACACTCATCCTGTCCCCATTTTACAGAGGAGATAAGATATATGATGTCTGTCACTAAGGGGTACAGTGAAGAAACTGGAAAGCATGAAATGATTCTTTAAATTTCATATTGGCCAATAAAATTCTTCCTTAATGTTTGCCATGTGATATTGTTTGTTCTTGTGGAAAATGTGTGCAACTATTAATTAGTAAGTATTTTGTTGCATAAGTCTGAAAAGCATTTCAAATCTAGAGCCAATTAACTAGTATGGTTCTCTGATGATTGGAGGGCAGCAAACTTAGAGACTCAAACTGCATCTGCCATCTCTGTGCTAAAGATAAAATGAGTGGATTTGAAAGAAAAACATAGAGTCATTGAGAAGAGTATCCTTTTTTTTTGTTCTTCTTCATATTTTGTGTACATATTTTAGGTGTATGTGGGTGTGTGTATGTGTGTTTGCATGTAGTGTGCAAACCTGTACATGTACATGTCCATTGCAGGTGTCTATATATACATGTACATTGCAGGTGTCTACATATGAGTGCACGTGAGTGTGTGCCTGTGGAAGCCCAATGATAATAGCAATCATCCTCAGTGGCTTTTCCATCTTATCGTTTTGACCCTGGGTCTCTAATTAAACCCCGACCACTCCTTTAAGACTAGTCTGGCTAGTTAAATTGTTCTGGAGATTCTTGGGTTCTATTTTCCAGGGCTCAAACTACAGGCCTGTTGTAACATCCAACTGTCTTGTTCTTTGCTGTTATGACTAGTAGTGAATTTGCTTTCATATTCCTTTACAGTATATGTATCTTTATTTCAGCTGTAAATTTTAAATTTTGACCTGATGATTTCTTTAATTTGTAGGATTCACTGCCTTTATTCCAAAGGAAATCTGAAGAACTTCACTTCTTTGATACTAGACTTTGTAAAACTCATGAAAGAATTTTTTCAGTAAGTTGGTGGAGGTCAAATACTGGTGTGTTTTTCTTAATAACAAGATTGGCTGCTATTTTCTTAAGTATAATCTCACACAAATGCATGAATAGAAAAACTATTTATCTCCCTTTCCCCACCCCGCTCCGCCGGTCGGGACTCGAGCATGCGGACCAGCTGGGCCTCACTCGCGACCTAGGTAAGCTCCGCCGGCCCTCCCACCAGAACCCCAGGCCAGCCCAAGGGACCCAGCTCCTACCCCACCATCCAGCCAGAGCCGCGCGCAGGGCGGAGGGACGAGGAGGACCTCCCCCTGTGCCCAGGCCCCGCCCAGGCTCCCCTCGGGTTAAATAGCTCCACACCGACACCCCCATCCTCCCTTCCCCACTCCACTCGGACAGCTGGGACACGCACGCGGTCCAGCCAGGCCTCATCCGCGACCTAGGTAAGCTCCGTCCCTGCCCACCCCCAGAACTCCAGGCCAAATAATTCAGTTTAGTGAAATTGAAAGATCTTAAGAGTTAAAATGACAATGCCAAAGTCAAAGTGCAAATCCGTGAGAAGCAACACTCAAGTAAACAAATTTCCCACTGAAGAAATTAATCCCATAATGTTAGACTCCAACCAGAACAAACCCACGGAAAAACCCAGGCCAAGAAAGCCTGACCCAGGATAACGACTTTCAAAATATGATCATTTACCATGTTCAATACTATGAAAGAGGAAATCTGGGAGGAATTACATAATCGAATCAATCGCTTTGAAGAGGAACACAACAGACATTTGGAGGAGTTGAGAAAAACAGTCCAAGAAACAAAAACTGGCATAGAGCAGTTAAAACAGACTCAAGCAGAGTTTAAAACTGAGCTACAAGACAAGTTATCTTCAACCCAGAACGCCACAGAGAGTCTTATCAACAGAACTAATGAAGCAGAAAACAGAATTTCAGACCTTGAAGATAAAGTGGGAGTACTAACCAGCTCAATGGAAGAGGTTGTTAAAGCCAAAAAAATACTTGAGAGAAATATCCAAGAGATATGGGACACCCTGAAGAAGCCTAACATGCATATTCATGGAATACCAGAGCAAAAATCTCAAAATACCACCCCTGAGGAAATTTTTCAAATGATCATCAAGGAAAACTTTCCTCATATAAAAAAAGAGAGGCCCATCCATATACAAGAGGCATTCCGCACCCCAAACAGATATGACCAAAACAGAAGCACACCACAGCAAATAATAGTTAAAACACTCCACATTCAAGATAAAGAACGGGTGCTGAGAGCTTCAAGGGAGAAAAAACAAGTCACTTTTAAAGGTAAACCTATTAAACTAACAAATGACTTCTCAGTCGAAACAGTAAGAGCAAGAAGAGCTTGGAGAGACATACTTCAAGTAATGAATGAGCAAAAATGTCAACCCAGGCTGATTTACCCTGCAAAACTATCAGTCATGATCGAGGGAGAAAGAAAAATCTTCCAGCACAAAGACAACTTGAAGGGATACATGTCCACCAAACCAGGCCTTCAAAAAATGCTAGAAATGATACTCAAGCGTGAAGAAAAAAACAGGCATATCCAGGAGAACAGAAGGCAAGTATAACACCATTAAAAGCGAAGCAATATACTTATAAAAACTACTAAACATAACAAATGTCTGGAATTAAAAATAGTTTCTCCATTATAACAATAAATGTTAATGAAATTAATTCACCAATCAAGAGACACAGATTACAAACTTGGATTAAAAATCACAATCCATCAATCTGCTGCCTGCAGGAAACCCATCTCACCACAAAAGATAGGCACCCTCTAAAAATAAAAGGCTAGTCAACAATTCTACAAGCTAATGGAAGCAGAAAACAGGCAGGGGTAGCCATTATACTATCAGACAAAGTGGACTTCAAACCAAAGCAAATTATAAGAGACACGGATGGATACTACATTTTAGTCAGAGGTACAATTCACCAGGAAGACTTCACAATACTGAACATATATGCACCCTAATACGGGCCCCTCCACATTCATTAAGAAAACCCTACAGCGTCTAAAGCAAGAAATCAACCCCCAAACGATAATTCTTGGGGACTTCAACACCACCCTCTCAACATGGGATAGATCAACAGGTTAAAAGCTTAACAGAGACACTTTGGAACTTAATCAAACCCTGAAAGAAATGGACCTTACAGATATCTATCAAACTTTTCATCCACGTACCGGAGAATACACATTTTTCTCAGCAGCACATGGAACTTTCTCCAAAATAGATCACATATTGGGCCACAAAACAAATCTACACATATACAAAAAAGTTGAAATTCTAACCTGTGCTCTATCAGACCACCACGGCCTAAAGCTGGACATCCACAACACATCAAACAAGAGAAAATACACTAACTCCTGGAAACTTAACAATATGATGCTGAATGAGAACTGGATTCAGGAAGCAATTAAAAAGGAAATTCAAGATTTCCTGAAAGTGAATGATAATGAAAATACAACTTACCAAAATCGCTGGGACACAATGAAAGCTGTCCTAAGAGGTAAGTTCATAGCTCTTAATGCCTACATTAACAAAATGGACACATCAGAAATAAACAACTTAACAATGCAGCTTAAAGCTTTAGAGAAACTAGAGCAATCTGATCCCAAAAGTATTAGAAGAGAGGAAATTAGCAAAATAAGGGGAGAAATATCTGAAATCGAGACTAAGAAAACAATAGAAAAAATCAACCAGTCAATTCTTTGAAAAAATCAATAAGATTGATACACCCCTAGCTAAATTAACCAAAAGCAGGAGAGAGAAAACCCAAATTATCAAAATCAGAAATGAACATGGAGTTATCTCTACTGATACCCAAGAAATCCAGAGAATTATAACATCATATTTCAAAAAATTATACTCAGTGAAGTTTGAAAACACAAAAGAGATGCATGAATTTCTAAGTAAACACAACTTACCTAAATTGAATCAGGAAGTTGTGAATTATTTAAATAGTCCTATAACATATAAGGAAATTGAGGAAGTAATCTTGAATCTTCCCACCAAAAAATGTCCTGGACCAGATGGATTCAGCACAGAGTTCTACCAGATATTTAAGGAGTTAATAATACCAATACTCCTTAAACTGTTCCATCAAATAGCAAAGGAAGGAACACTACCAAATTCCTTCTATGAAGCTAATATCGTTTTAATCCCAAAACCTAATAAAGACTCACTTAAAAAAGAAAACTATAGGCCGATCTCTCTGATGAACACAGACGCAAAGATTCTCAAAAAAGTTTTAGCAAATTGGATTCAAAAACATATTAAAAAGATTATTCACGGGGACCAAGTAGGCTTCATCCCCGGCACACAAGGTTGATTCAATATACGCAAATCAATAAATGTAATTCATCATGTAAACCAGTCCAAAGTCCAAGACCACATGATACTCTCGATAGATGCAGAAAAAGCTTTTGACAAGATCCAACAGCCTTTTATGATCAAAACGCTAGAGACAGTAGGAATGGAAGGAACCTTTATCAATATAATAAAAGCTGTATACAACAAGCCCAGAGCAAGGATTATGCTCAATGGGGAACAATCAGAAGCATTCCCACTTCGATCAGGAACTAGACAAGGCTGTCCACTCTCACCACTTCTATTCAATATTGTACTTGAAGTCTTAGCTGAAGCCATAAGACAAGAAAGGGACATAAGAGGGATTCAAATAGACAAGGAAGAAGTCAAGCTATCCCTATTTGCAGATGACATGATCTTATACCTGAGTGATCCCAAAAACTCCACCAGGAAGCTCTTGGAACTAATTGAGAAGTTCAGCAGGGTGGCAGGATACAAAATAAATGTGCGAAAATCAGAGGCCTTCCTATATGCCCATAATGAAAGAAGTGAAAAAGCCTTGAGAGAAACAATCCCATTTACTATAGCCCCTAAAAAAATGAAATACCTTGTTATAAACCTAACCAAGGAGGTAAAAGACCTTTACAATGAAAACTCTAATACCCTAAAGAAAGAAATAGCAGAAGACACCAGAAGGTGGAAAGACCTCCCATGTTCCTGGATTGGCAGAATCAACATCGTAAAAATGACCATCCTACCAAAGGCAATATACAAATTCAATGCTATACCAAATAAAATCCTAAAGCAATTTTTAAAGAAGTTGACCAAATAATCTCAAAATTCATATGGAGGCACAAAAGACCCAGGATAGCAAAGACAATCCTGAGTAACAAAAACACTGCTGGAGGTATTACCATACCGAACCTTAGTCTATATTACAAATCCATAGTTATAAAAACAGCCTGTTACTGGCTCCAAAATAGACACACAGATCAATGGATAAGGGTTGAGGACCCAGATATAAGCCCACAAAATTACAGCCATTTGGTCTTTGACAAAGGGGCCCAAAGAATCCAATGGAAAAAGAACAGCATCTTCAACAAATGGTGCTGGCAAAACTGGATTTCCACATGCAGAAGATTAAAGCTGGACCCATACTTGACACCATGTACAAGACTTAATTCCAAATGGATCAAGGACCTTGATATAAGGCCAGAGACTTTAAAAACCATAGTTGAAAGGATAGGGAACTCCCTCGAGCTGATTCGGCTAGGCCAACATTTCCTAAACAGACATCCAATGGCACAGTCACTGCTACCAACTCTCAACAGTTGGGATCTTGTGAAATTAAAGAGTTTCTGTTCAGATAAAGAGATTGTAACACGAGCTCAAAGGCAACCCACAGAATGGGAGAAAATCTTCACTAACCACATATCTGATAGAGCTCTACTGTCCAGAGTGCACAAAGAACTTAGAAAACTAAACATCAAGGAAACCAATGGCCCAATTAAAAAATGGGCCCTGGAACTTAAAAGAAATTTTATCAGTGATGAAATTAAAATGTTTAACAAATATCTTAAAAAATGCTCCACCTCTTTAGCCATCAGGGAAATGCCAATCAAAACTTCCCTGAGATATCATCTCACCCCAGTCAGGATGGCAAAAATCCACAATACAAACAACAACAAATGCTGGAGAGGATGTGGAGAGAGGGGAACTCTCCTACATTGCTGGTGGGAATGCAGGCTCATACAGCCACTCTGGCGAGCAGTCTGGAAATTCTTAAAGAAATTAAAGATTGAAGTGCCATATGACCCTGCGATTCCACTTTTGGGAATAACCCACCATACAGCAGAGGTTCACCTCGATAGCACAAGCCCGACCATGTTCATTGCGGCACTGTTTACAATAGCAAAGACATGGAATCCACCTAAATGTCCAACAGTTGAGGAGTGGATAAGGAAAAGGTGGTACATCTATACAATGGAGTACTACTCAGCCATCAAAAATGATGAATTACTGGAATTTGCTGGGAAATGGATGTCATTAGAAACAATTGTATTAAGTGAAGTATCCCAGACCCAGAAAAGTAAGTGCCGGATGTACTCCCTAATAGGTGGCTCCTAGTACCAAACCCACCCAGCCCACCTAGAGACAGTAATTGCAAGGATTATGAACAGGAGGGATGGGGTAGGAGGGCCACACCAGAAACAAGGAGAGAAGGGACCATGTTACAGCAGGGAAAATAGGCCTCCACCAAGGACCCAAATAAGTAATGAGACATCTGATTAAGTTCACAGACTTTTGTTCCTGATCATTTACTACTGAGGGGGTGTGATCTCACCAGAAGAGGAGGGCATATAGTCTGGCCGATAAAAAGTAACCATTTTGCAAATGGGTGATAGACCCCTCCCTCACTGTGGTTTCCCACTTTTATTACATCTACCTTTGAATGTGCTTTTATCACAAGACTCTAACAGCTTTTTGTCTCTGGCCAGGGGGTAACATACAATGCCCACCAGGATGGAGTGAAGGGCATTGCAGGAGCAGCAAAAACTGCAAAAGAAAACCAACAAACCACAATCCAGAACTTCAGAGACTCTATATCAACCACCTAGAACTAGGCCAGCTTAATCTCTCCCCATCTTGAAGCTCAGGGAAATTTGCAGAAGAGGGGGCGGTAAGAGTGTAAGAGCAAAAGGATGGGAGGAGCAATGATATGTAAGATACTTTATACTAGTTAGGGCTGAAGCAATCATAATTGGACTTTACATGCCCTGCGCATTGTCCAACACACTGTTGACCTCACAAAGTCTAGCATCTGCTAAAGGCACCAAGATCCTTGGAGGCAAAGGATTGGCAGCCACAGCAGTGTTCCTATACCTAAGGGGAACACGGGAAAGGGTTCAGGGAAAGGCCACTGGGTCCTTGTACGTCATTGGAGAGGAGGGCCCAGAGGAAAATCAGACATGCACAAGAAAGGACTCTCTGGGAATTGGGGTGGGAGGCACTGGGGGATGGGGAGGGAGAAGGGTGGGGAAGGGGAGCAGGGGGTACGGGGGGAGGAGGAGGGAGGGAGGGAACTGGTGTACCTAATAAGTTTGTATGAGCTGAAATAAAAAAAAAAGGAAATGGATGTCATTAGAAACAATTATATTAAGTGAAGTATCCCAGACCCAGAAAATTAAGCGCCATATGTACTCCCTAATAGGTGGCTCCTAATACCAAACCCACCCAGCCCATCTTGAGACACTCATAGGTAAATCTATGTATTACCTACAGTAATTGCAAGTATTATGAACAGGAGATATGGGGTTGGAGGGCCACACCAGAAACAAGGAGAGAAGTGACCATGTTACAGTAGAGAAAATAGGCCTCCATCAAGGACTGCAAGAAAGTAATGTGACACCTAGTTAAGTCCACAATTTGTTCCTGATCATTTACAACTAAGGGGGTATGAACTCACCAGAAGGGGAGGGCATATAGTCCGGCAGATTAAAAAGTAACCATTTTGCAAATGGGTGATTGACCCCTCCCATTGCCAAATGCCATATGACCCTGCGATTCTACTTTTGGGTATAAGTATTACATCTATCCTTGAATGTGCTCTTATAATAAGACTCCAGTTTAACACCTTTCTGTCTCTGGCCTGGGAGTGACATACAGTGCCCATCACGATGGAGTGAAGGGCATTGCAGGAGCAACAAAACTGCAAAAGAAAATCTACAAACCACTATCCAGAACTTCAGAGACTCTATATCAACCACCTAGAACTAGGCCAGACTAATCTCTCCCCATCCTGAAGCTCAGAGACATTTGCAGACGAGAGGGCAGTAAGAGTGTAAGAGCAAAAGGATGGGAGGAGCAATGATTTGCAAGACACTCCACACAAGTTAGGGCCGAAGCAATCATAATTGGACATTGCATGCCCGGCGCAATGTCCAACACACTATTGACCTCACACAGTCTAGCATCTGCTAAAGGCACCAAGATCTTTGAAGGCAAGGGATTGGCAGCCACAGTAGTGTTCCTATCTTAAGGGGAACACAGGAAAGGGTTCAGGGAAATGCCACTTGGTCCTTGTACGTCATCGGAGAAGAGGGCCCAGAGGAGAGTCAGGTATGCACAGGAAAGGACTTTGGGAATTGGGGTGGGAGGCACGGGTGGATGGGGCGGGAGGGGTAAGGGGAGGGAGTGCAGGGGGTTGGGGGGAGGAGGTGGGAGGGAGGGAACTGGTGTATCTAATAAGTTTGTATGAGCTGAAATAATAATAAAAATGTATTAAAATAAAAAACTAAAACTATACATTTGAAGACCTCTTTAACTCATGTTTTTATTGAGAATATTAATATATTTAAATGTAAATCATTCCAATAGTTTAAAAATACTTTCTTCTCAGTTGATGTATACTACCAAACCTTTTAAGGATAAGGATAATTTTTCTTTTATTAATACAATGGTCATGTAGAAGGGCTTCTATTTTTCCTTTTAATGTTAACACAACAGGTGGGCAAAATTATGGGTTTCATTGTGACATTCTCATATTTTATATCTCAAAATGTTAATATTTTTCTATTTCATACATTTCATGTTTTCATATATCATATATATATTCTTAACCACCACCCTCTCTTGAACCAAAACTATTGAAATAGACTATCATTGCTATTGAATTCTAAATTAGTCATGATTACCTGGTTACGGTAGCTTTCTTCTTGATCATCCCAAGACTTAATGGTTTATTTCTGACCATTCCAACACCTATCTGTATGAACACATTTGGTTTCTGCTGTTGTTGAACTGCAATGTGTATTTGAACTGCAACTCTTGTAATTTTATCACTGCTGATTTCATGGATTTTTCTTCATTTTCTTGTCATAACAGATACTCATTCAGCTTTTTCATTTTCCCTGCAGCACCCTAGTGGGTCTTTTGAGACAGACTTTTTCTCACCTCCAAGATCTCTCTTTTCACAGGTAGTAGAATTCTATTTTCTCAAGTAGCTGTTTCACTGAAAGTGACATGATTCATTTCTTATTATTTACATTTTTTTTTAAATTCCTAAGAAATAAGCCTCAGTCTGTGTTACTATTTTCTTAAAGTAGAAATAACTTTAGTAGGACAGATCTCTAGTAGAACAGAAATGTTCCTTTTCATACTCACCCATGATGGTCGGTATTAATTGTCAACCACATAGTTTTTAGGTGGGCAGCTGGGCATGCCTGTAGATTGCTTTAAGTGACTAGCCATTTCAGGTGGGGACTGCTCCCTGTGAAGTGAATGGCACCCCGCATAAAGACAGAGAGCTAGCCAAAGTTCAGGCAGGCTTTCATACAAGCATGTTTTCAACTCTTGACTGTGGTCACGATGTGGCCAATACGCTCAAGCTCCTGCTACTGTCACTTTCTTCCATGTTGGAACAAAGCCTGGAATTGAGAGCTAGAATATACCCTTGAGTTCCTTTTGTCAAAATACTTTATTGCAAAAAACTAGAAAAGAGACTAAAATGCCTCCTCTTAATTGGTTTAGGATCAAAATCATTTAGCTGATGCTTAATGTTTTGCAGAATGTTATTGCAGGGCTCTCTAATGTAAACATGAGCAAAATCATCTCAGCGTTTAAAGGCATTCCAGAAGTCATAAATCAACAGCTTGACCCTTCATCATCTTTGAAACATATTTGTACTTAAGTTTCCCTCTTGGGGAATTCATTTGTATATCTTTCACCAAATTATACAGTTAGAATTATGTAAAGGACCTTTATGAAGTGGTTGGTTTGATGGATGAGAAAAAACAAAGCCATGAAAAGTTATTCTATAAGCAATCTCACTTAGATCTTATATTATTTAGTATTGGGGGCATGAACAGAGTAGATTTGCAATTTAATCTCTTAATCCACAACAGGCCAAAAGCACAGAGAATAAGGGATGGTGGACTTCTCAGCACTAACTAAGTGAGGTGTCTAGGTCATCCCCACCCCAATGCTCAGGGAAGATCATGGAAGAGGAGGTATCTTCTGAACATGATTTTCTGTTGCCTCTATGAACTCACCATAGCATGCCTTCCACAAGGCTGCACAAGAGGTGGCCTATCAACGTTTCAACAAAGGAAAAGATTTTAAGATACCACCTGTTGCAGTTCACCTGCATGGTTGCTGATAAATGACCATCAAGTGCCCTAAGGGAACAAGAGTTTATTGTGTTTTATGTTTATCTGGTTACAGTTCTTAGTCCAGCTTGATGGGGGAGCTGGCACCAACCCCAAGGTCGAGGGAACTTGCCACATCATCTCTATGTAATGGCTGAGAGAGGGACAATCCTTACTTGCCAGATCAGCATGTCTGGCCAAGTATATAAAAGGATGCCAACTATCTGTATTTTTATTCCAGGGCCTAATCCCACCCACTATGAGCTTTCCTCATCAGCTAGACAATCTCCTGCAGTTTTGCTCTGGTCCTAACTCAACCATTAATACTCTACAAATGTGCCCAGAGCTCAAACCCCCTCGATTGTCAAGTTGACACTTGTGCCTAAGTACGATACCACCTCTACAAAAGAATCTGTTAAGGACTGATGTTGGATACGGGAAGGACATCTACTTTCTTCAGTAGCATACCTACTATATAACATCCATGATCCAGCTCTGTTGGTAACTTTGTTGTTTGAAATGGCCTATAATCACAGTTCTGAAGTGATCGCTCATGGTACAGTGTCCAATAATATTGGATGTACTTTATAGAGAATGCAGGTGTTGTTCTTATACTGCTGACCATCATTTCAAATCATAAACATAAATTAAATAATGGTCATTTAAACAGAAATGTATATGAAGGTCAGTTTATATGTTGATCAGTTGATTAAAAATATCATGACCACAGGTTTATAAAGGCTGAATTCTGCAGTTCTTGGCAGAACAATGATTCAGTATTTGCTAATTCAGGGCCTACTACCTAAGTGTGATGAGTAGCAAGAAATGTCTCCATTTGATAAGAAAGCAAGAGGAAGTTTGCTAACTTTTCCCGGGCTGTCATTGCAGGCTCTCAATGACTGTTTCATTGCTTCAACAAAAGACCTGACCCAAGAAACTGACAGGAGAAAGGGTTTTATTTCTGCTTTCAATTGTAGGTCATTGTCCATCATTACAGGGACATCATAGTAGCAGAAACTTGAAGCAGCTGGTCACTTCAAAGCCACAGCAAGAGCAGAGGACAAGGAGCACTGCTTGTGTATCTATGCTCAGCCAACTCTCTTCATCTCTACATATAACAGACCACCTGCTTAGGAATGATCCACACACCAGGGGCTGGTTGTCCCACATCAATCATACAATCAAAACAATCCCTCAGGAAGCTAACTTGAATTACAGTTGGCCTGGAGAAAGGCCTCTTGGCTGACGGTCAATATGAACCATTACTAGTGACCATGCATAACGTCTGTTAGAGTTTCTCTATCTTTTTAAGGATAATCCAGAAGCTTTGTCTGAAAAATATTGTTTTATATATTAAAGTAACACATATGAAATTGCCTTCTAAATTGAAATATGGTAAGCAATAAGATTTTAATCTATGGAGCAGAAAATGCATTAGACTATTCTACAATTATTGTTATTGCTTATGTTTAATAAGAGCTTAATTCTTTCTTGATTTATAAGGAGACAATTCACACTGTTCAGTTGTTAAAACGGCTTATATCTGAAATTCAAATTTCATTTTCTGGAGAAGCAGTGTCTCTTCTTTGTCCATGTTTCCAACCTGTCAAAGTCTATTACATTATGCAGGAGCAGAGCTTAATATTAAAGAATACTGCAGGCTTGCTGGTATTTGTATCTCTTGTTTTCTCCGACCTGCTCATTTAATTTGCTAACACATAAATCTCCGTTCTCGTTGCTGTAGTCATTTCGTTGAAAAAGAATGAAGCCTCAATTCTGTTCAGCATCATGCATCACCGACCAAGTTGCCAGGCCAGTTAAGTTTTGATTGCAGAATATTTATTTTTGGTGACAGGTATGGCTGATGCAAGAACCTAGGCAATCACAGCGTCAATTAGTTCTGGACTGAGGTTGAAAAAAGTTGTAATGGAAAATCTTAATGCAAGGAAGTCTATAGCATATAGTATTGTATCTCTGATGATCTTTGTGTGCCAAGAGGAGTAACTACATTTGTGTACAACCTGTGATTTGAGATGGAAAGTGATGTATGCTTTGTGGAATAGAATTCTGACAGCTGCAGCCAAGTTTGGAAGCTGGTAGAGAAGTGTGTTACTTTCCAACAACTTGTTTGGATCAGCTTGCAGTCCATGGGTTGGTAATTAGAAACCACATGGTTTCCGAGGAGGTTTGCTTTACATATCCCTGTGCTTGAATCTATAATCTTATCACATCAGGTGATAACAGCCTTCTTTGTTTTTCTTTCCTAGTTATCCACAGACCACTTTGCTTGCTACAGATTTTCACCAGATGGTTTAGAGCTAGTGCCCTTGGCAAGATCACACCCCGAAGGAATCATTCATGGCTCATTTTAGGGCATTGGCATGGCAAGCAGTTGTAGAATAATTCCTTCACTGTAACCTCATCTCCTCTCTTTAAAGTAGCAAATGTTATTGACTATGTCTTCCATTCTGTAGTTACTGAACATAAGATTACTAGAAATTTTGTTTCTTACTTATTATGTTGGGAATAAAAGGATTATGCCCATGAATGAAATGAGTTGAGGAAAAAATGAGTGACTAAGTTATTCTGATTGTTTTATCACTTCCAAAAGTACATTAGCTCTCGATTTATATTTGTTAAATATTTATGATTGTTTGTGATTATCTGTAAGGTAAAAATTCAAAAATTGCTTATTGAAAGAGGGATATGCTTAATAATATCTCATTCATCACATTTCAATTTTTAAAATCATTCATACTTATTCTATGTATGACAGACAGATAGCAACATTTTTTTTCTTGGAAAAAGACATCTACTTACTCATTCCTAGAAAACCAAGTAAATGATTAATGGATCATGAACAAGAAGCCCAATGAATTGTTGTTCTAAAGACCATCTTCTGCTTTGCATTCTGTTGTAACAGACGCTTTTTCATTTCTGAGATGGAAGCAATTTTATTGTAAATACTGGAAGTGAATTTTTAAACATAGAGGCTAAATGCCTATAGAGCACATTGGTTATAATTCTGTCTGTTGTGTACACACTTAGCCAAAGGTAACTTCAGGAAGGAATGTTTATAGTTCAAGAGGAAGGCTACATCTCTTTACAAGGGGAGGCTGAGGGAGGGTGAAGCTGCTGGTCACTCTGTGTTTATACACAGGAAACAGAAGTGAATGCTAGAGTTCCACCTTCCTTTTTCCTTTTTATTCAGTCCAGACAGCAGCCCAATGAATGGTACTAAACACACTTGGAATAGATCTTTCTAGAAACAGTCTCATAGACAAAGCCAGGTCTAGGTTTCCAGGGCGATACTAAATCCAGTGAGAAAATGAAAGTGTATAACCATCACACAAGAAAGATCTGAGTGCAGATAGCAATCATAAGGACAAAACTTGACTTTCACATCCAAATGAGTTTAGAGATGATGGTGGTTGTCATACTCTCTGGTGAAGACATGAGAGTCTGGGTCATTTCTAGCTGGCGACATTACTGTTGATGAAACACTTCTTGTTTAATGAATGGCTAAGTCAAGAGTGTCTGACAACTCCACATCTCTCTTTCTCCTTCAGTGTATAAAGGCGAGAAATGATGTGTAATTTGGTGATGTGAAAGGCTGACCCAGAAATCCCAGGCTCGGCCTCATTTCCATAGGAAGTGCAGAGCTGAGGTGGTTCTAACTGGTAACTGAGGTTACTATTTGCTGCTATAAAAACTTGTGACCTGAACTCAGTAAGTTAGCCTCTTCTTATGCACAGAGACTGGGACATCTAATGTCCAGGCATAATTAAAATTAGAACAAATAGTTTATACACATTTCTTGCTTCCCACTGTGAGGTGCTGTGGATGGAAATCGAAAGGCAAGGATCATTCATTGAGGAATGGCAAAAGGCTTGGGTTTGGATTTACAAATATTCCTATTTGTATATGTATACCTGTGGTTCCTTGGTAAGTTTTATAACATAACTGTACACTGAAGAATTCAAATCTGCTTATGAAAGGTCAGAGGTCTGAGGTCTTTAAGTGAATTCAGTTAATATGAACAAGTATGTTTGTATGGTGGTGGGACACTGTTTCATGTATGCGTAGATGGATTGACAAGACAACAAACAGCATTCTACTCCATTATTGTGTAAAATTCAGTTCAGTATTTTAAATTACAAAGATATCTCTGAACAAAATTCATCAGCTTCACTATATATGGATCTCTCTCTTTGTATAATGAATTCACCTATTTAGTATCTGTCTATCTTTCACTTGCAAAACCTATTGAATTATGGAAAGAATGAGCTTGTGGCCAAGAAGTTGTTTAAAGATATGGAACACTTATTAATGATGTTTTCCATAACTTTACTCTTTAATGTGACTTTATTTTAAGTTCACTATATTGACTGTGTTGAGGAGAAAGTTGAGGAGAAGTGGCATTTGAGATAAGAAGCAGAAGGCACTGTGTTAGATGCTGCCGAAAGCATGGCAAATGCAGGGTGGGAGGGTGGAGATGCATGTTTGTCAATATCTGGTTCTGTTCCAAGAACAGAAATGTCAAGTGTTCTGTTTTTACCATTCTTTTCCTAGTTTTCTCTTCAATCTCTCCTCACTTGCTCCAAGTGAAAAAAAATAACTTGGAGCATTTGCATTCTAGTTAACTAGAAATTCAGAAAAATCAGAAATAAGTCTTTGAGGACTAGTTTCCAGCTATGTAAAATATGGATTTAGTCAGAAACCCTTGATGCAGAAATATAATTAGAAATAAGACTCCTTTCAACCCTGATAGAAGATAGAAGAGAGGGGCTGGAGAGGTGGCTCAGGGGTTAAGCCTCTGCCTTGCAGGCGGAAGGTCCTGAGTTCGGATCCTAGACCCCATGTATAGATGCCAGGCCGAAGCAAGGGTGGCCTGCGTTTCTGGCCCTGGTAGGGCAGAGCCTGTGAATCCCGGGGCAGAGTAAACAAGGAGGAGGTGGAGGCATCCATGGTGGTTCCCAAATTCGTCTGTGGTTCTACACACACATACACACACACACATGCACACGCACAATTGAATAATAAAAAAAGAAGATAGAAGAGAAATTATGTTATTTTATACAACATAAAATGCTGATTGTGTACCTACATGTATGGGGCTGTGAATGCACGCATGTGTACTTGTGTGTGTGTGTATATGTGGGTGTGTATAAATTTGTTGTGTTTGCTGTAGCTTTCTTGGCAAAGCAGCTTTGAGGTTTATCTATAAGTCACCTATACTACCATGTGCATACATAGTTTCCCCCACTTTTAATGCTGTGTACTATTCCCTGTTATTGCCAGATATATACGGGAATTTTGGTATCCTTAACACCACTTGGCTTTTTCAAGCTTTTTAAATTGCACGTGTTCTAGAGATATATACTGAAATACCACTGTGATTTTTGCTTGCCTTTGTCTTTCAGGATTTCAACATGCTTTTCTGACACAGTGATTTCTTGCATTGCAGGAAAAGATATTCTGTTGTCTCTGTGAGACATGAGAAAGCATCTGAATACCCAAGCTTTCTATACAGATGGTCAAATGAGGTTAGCACCCCTCTCACCTCTTCACTCTGCTCCTCAGGGTTCTGAGCCTCACACTCTGACTGTGAAGGGATGGATGCTGCCCATTTACTGGTTCCTCTGGGTTTTCTCCTCCATAGAACTTGGATCCCAACTTTCTCTTTTTCAATTTTTCCCCTTTATCAGTCTACTTCTTTGACATCATGTGGAGGGAGGAAAAAAAATCAAATGTGTTTGTTTTCTAAGATTGCAGTCAGGTCTCTTCTCTTTACTGTGGCACCCTGATCCGTGATCACACTTCTTTATTCTAAAAGTACATTCTCTTTAAGCTTAAATCTAGTTGATTGAATGATTCCAACTGAAACTTCCTTTACTACACTTCTTCCTGGATTCCTCATTGGCTTTCCTCGGAAGTCCCTCTCACTATTTTATCTCATTGTCCAGATTCTATTTTTCTGAATTAAATTAAGGGACCAGGAATAGAGGTATAGCAGTATCTTTTTTATTTCTCTTGTGCCATGCTATGAATTCTTTCAGTGAGATTGAAATTTATGAGCATTTGCATTTGCTACTTGTCATGGTTGAGTGTTAATTGTCCCCCCATAGATTTATGTATTTTAATCCTTAGTTGATATTTGGAAAGGTTGTGGAAACTTTGAAGGTGGAAACTTGCTGGAGGAAGGGCTGGGCCTTGACCTTGATTAGTCCATGATGGACTTGACTTCAGCAATTTCCAGCTTCTGCCAGACTGTCAAGCCTCTTTCAATATAATGGACTGTAATTGCCCTTTGGAACCATAAGATGAATAAATCCCCTGTTAGAGTTGGGTACAGGTGTCAACTTGATGGTTGAGGGTTTGATCTCTGGGCACATTTATAGAGAATTAGTAGTTGAGTTCAGCCTAGAATGAACCTACAGGAGAGTGTTTAGTTGATGGGGAAGGTCCAACCCATGATGGGTGGGACTAATCCTGGGTGGGACTAATCCCCTGGCAGGTGAATAAAATGGAGGGAACTATTTGGAAAAAAGAAGCATCCTGTGTATACTTGTCCAGACATGCTAATCTGGCAATCTCTCAGCTGTTATGTGGATGTGTGTGGTCAGTTCTCTTGGCCATTCGGTGATGGTGCATGCTCTGCTGCCAGCTAGGCTAAGAATTGTAACCTGATTATTGTAAGAGAATAAACCCCTTGTTTCTTAATCCATTTGATGGTAATTTATCGACCAAGCAGATGAACTTCTACATCTTCCTTCCTCCCCTTAAGTTGCTTTAGTCTCAGTGGTATCTCACAACAGCAGAGAAAGTAACTGGTGTACTCTTCAGTAGAACCTGGTTCTGGAAGGGAGAGAGGCCATACCCCTTAAGCATCTTGGCCTGCAGTTTGCCAGATAGAAGCAGAGGGATGAAGCATTTTGATGATCCGTTCTAAACATTTCCTGATTTTGATTTTTAGCGTCTGTCTCATATACAGTGTGTCCACAGGGAGAAAATTAACCATTGCATTTAAAATCTAATCCAGAAAAACCAACTTTTTATTTCCTTTCATGAAAGAAAAAATGTACAACTTCATTTAAGTCAAAAAAAAAAAAAAAAAAAAAAGGATGAGGGCCATGACAGTGCCACAAGAAAAGCACCACAGGATCTGGGGAGATGAGTCACTGCTCAGAACATTTGCCATTTGGGTTGAAGGATTCGGATTTGAATCTTCAGATATCACATAAAAAGTTGGATGGATGTGGTGACTTATCTGTAATTCTAGCCTAAGAAGTTAGAGACAGGGAATTCTCAGAGAAAAACTGCTAGGCATATTAATGTATCAGTGAGATATGGGTTTGATTTGAGGCCTGGGTCAAAAAGAACAAGTTTAGACAGCAATGGAGAATGAGTTCTGATAGTGTATGATGCTCAGATAAATGCTAAGCAACTTCTCTATTTCACAGTGATTAAAATAACATTAGATAATAATGTCTTTCTTCTCATGGTGTTACTCTCACCCCCTAGCAATACATCCCCCAGTAGTGACCTGAATTATATTTATCTAAATTTGATATTATTGTTTTTCATACCATAGTAGATATCACCATTTATCTTATGAATCATTAACAATCTATCTTCTCTACTCTTTTAGAGATTTTATTTCTTTCTTTCAATTTCTATATGTATGTGTGCACACATGCATGCTCACATATGTGTTAGTACACATGTGAGTTTGTGCACGGATATCTGAGGTTCATGATAGGACTGCTCTTTGTCATCTCTTTTCACATCTTTTATACTGACTATCATGGTCTAAATGCGAACTATCTCCCAAGGACTCATCAGTTGGTAATGTCATTTGGGAAAGTTATGGAAGCTTTAGGTGGTGGAGCCTTGTTGGAGGAAGTATGCCACCTTGAAGTCTGATAACTTGTCCTGATTTCTGTCCTCTTTCCCCTTGCCCTTTCACTGTACTTTCCAATGGTCAATGGAGAGTGAGCAAACCTCCTGCTTCGGCTACCATGTATTATCTTCCACTGCCATGTATTACTCACGGTGATGGATACTATCTCTTTCGGAACCATGATTCGAAGTATATCCTTTCTGCTTTAACTTGCTTGTGTTTGAGTATTTTTTTCACAGCAATATAAGCATAATTGAAACTCAGGATCTGTCAAAGTCAAAACTGGCTGTTTTAGCTGGTCCAATTAGTCAGCTTGTTCTGGGGATCCCCTGTCTCTGCCACCCTCCCTCTTGTTTTTCTACTTCTATGGGACTCAGGTTTCCCTGATCTAATGGGAGTTTCAGGTCTTTATGGCAGACCAAGTGGCCCTTTTCTTGGGCAGACCCACTGAAAAAGTCACCCCTCTTCATCTATTTAGCCCTAGCCCCTAAGTTTCCCACTGCATTTAATTATTTTTCCTGAGATCCTTGCTAGACTACAGGGGCATGTTGATATGTCAGCCATTGTGCAGATCTGTCATGTCATTTCAGTGAGTTCCTGAATGCAGCAGCCTTGCTTTGAGTGGAATGTCTGGTCCAATGGTGTAATCCCTATCTTTAGGCTCTGACAGTTTTATTGCTCTTCAGCAAGGTTTCCTTAGCCTTGTGATGGGGAGAGATTTGGTTGGCCTGATTTAGGTGAATATTGTAAGGATGCCAGTATTCTGGATTTTGGTTGGCTGTTGTCTATTTCACTGCTCTTCCACTGCACTAGGCTGTGCCCTTCCAGGGTGTTGAGATCTTCTATCCAAACAAAAAATGAGAGGAGCTTAGATGGAAGTTTACTACTCATTGGGTATTTAGGGTTAGTGTTGCTTGTCTCTGTCTTTCAAGGCTAGAATTCAGGTGGGACACAATGCCCACCCAACACATATAAAAGTTCTAGGATCTAAACTCAGGTCATTCTACGTATGAAGCAAGCAAGATGAGCACATCTTCCCAGGTCTAGAGATACTAGCTTAATAAAAAGCATAATTTCTTCACCAGTATATTTTTGCATTTACATTTTAGAGTACATGTTTTCTTATTGATGTCATGAAATTCTACCACTACATTCTTGTGTCTGTAGATGACATATTTGCATTTGAATAGATCTACACAATTCTAAAATCCTGGAGGCATGATTCCTGTCCTGGGGCACAAATTAATATGTACTAGACATCTGCAACACTGTCTGATACAAACTGTTAATTGATTTAGTGTGGTTATCTTGGGTGAAGTTTAATAAATATCCCTAAGTATAGACAGAAAAGAATCATGATCTTCCTACCTATAAGAATTTACTGTTATTTAGACACCTCACCTGCCTAGCTTTAGTGTTTCATTACCATGTTTCAGAACAAGAAGTTAAAATGACTTTACCTTCAGTTTTTGTTGTTTTAACATCCTTAAATGAATACCATTAATTCTTTTGCCCAAGTTACTCAACTACAGTGTCAACTGGAAAGAGATTATTTTCAAAATCTTGTTATTAATAACCTTTCAATGTGATATTCAAATCTCTAGAATTTTTCTTTACCTTAAACTTCTCCAGAGTGTATTGCATAGACATCTTATGTGCTTGTGGGTTTTAAAACAGGAAAAAAATCTTGAAGCCTCTCCAATCAGACTGTGGTTCACCCAAGATTCCAGACTTCTTCATCTTCTTCAACTTTGGACTCCCAGATCCCTTGGCACCTAATCACATACAATAAAGATCTTGAAGATCTGTAGGCAGCTATTTTGTTCATATATTTAAACAATAGATTAGCAGCATAGGAATGCTTGAAATTATTCTCCACACTTATAGATTGTTTGCAATTTCAATTTATTGATGTATTGTGTTTAATTTTTTCTTGGGTATAGGTGTGGGGTTGCATGCATATACGTGTTGCAGTAAATATTCATGTTTGTGAATATATGTGTGGAGAACCAAAGTTGACATCCCAGGTCTTCCTTCATTGTTTATCATTTTTGTTTTTAAGGCAGGTTTCTCAATTGAACACAGAACTTACCAGTCACCTAGAGTTGCTAGCCAGTTTGCCATGTCTTTGCCTCTCAAGTGCTGGAATTCCAGGTGGTTGTCACACCTGCCTGGGCATTTTCTTGTTTTCTCTGATCCTAACTCCACTCCTCACACTCGTTGGGGAAGCACTTTAGCCATGGAGCTGTCCCTGGTCTCAGTTGTATTTAGTTTTAAATTATTCTCTTTCCTTCATCAATCCAAGTTAAAAGTATTCTGACCAAACCCATCTGTTGCATTTTTCACACGTTTTGTTTTCTTTCTTTCTCAAAGGCTTAATTTCCTTAAAACCTTTGGCCTGGTAATACAATTTTTATTTTAAGTCATTTTCTGAAATTGTGTACCTCAACTGTTTTCCGTCTTTATAGGGCTTCATTTAAGGAAGGCTGTCCAAGACTTCAGTAACTCTGTCATTTTGATATCAGATGGCAACTTACAAATTGCAGGAGCCAGTTTTTCATTTTCCTTCTATATGATCACTGATAACTGGAGCTTTAGTATTTGTACATGATAATAGAAGATTCTGAAAACACCATCACCTCCTAATCTAATTAGCTATATAATGGCACAGCAATTGTAATGCACTGATTTTTTTAGTTTGATCTAAAAATCTTTGTTTCCTCAAATAATGGTACTATTGTTAGAAATGTGATTAAAAGGTAGAAAACAGACTAATCGTGAAGACGATTGTGAATCTCTTTTGCAGATTTTTAGTAAAATCAGGACCATGGAAGAATCAGGTGATAGAAGGAGTAGCTTCATGGCAGAGACAGACCATCCTACATAGGGCTCTAAATACTTCCTATTTCTGTATTTTACTAGTCATTAATTTGTGTTCATTGTGCACTCACACTTTGCTTATTATTGAATTGTACTTCTTATTTACATTTTGAAGTGTAACTAAAGGTTATAATCATTCAGATGGTTAGACATGCATTTTAAGAACTGATGCCTTTGTTGAGGATGGGACAAAGGCTGAGACTAATTATGGTAAAATTAATTATGAATAAGCAATTGCAGTTGAGGCAGGAGACAGAAGATGCATTGAGATTCTAGGTAAAGAAGTGAAAAGTAGGAGATAGATGACTCTGAGGAATCCTTAGGAAATAAACTGGCTACAACCAGTAGACTTGATTGTTCAATTTTCTAATTCTAGAAAAAGGACTTTGAAGTGTTTGCTATTCTTTCCTGCTAAATTCAGTGTTCTAAAATGCTGTCAGAAACTATCTATCACCTATGTATTTCTTAAATAAAAACCAAAGTCTTTCCCTTTAAAATGTGAAAGGCGTTTGTTAGAGTGATGTTGCTTTAGGTCTTGTTCAATTGGTCAAAAGACCACCAAATAATAAATTGGTGGTGCGTGGAGGGCTGCATGCCATTCCTTCATTGATTAAACTATTATATGGAAATAGGAGACAAAATCAAGGTTTAGGGATACAAATAATGGACCCTTAGAAAGTATGGGTCTTCAAACTGCTTCCAAGAGTTCTCACCCAATTATGGAAATGAACAATTGCCAAAACCAATAGATTCAAAACCATGGATGACAGTGTGGTGGTTCAGAACACGGACTCAGTGGGCAAGCTGAGAGTGGGGGTCTGAGGGAGAAGTAGGGTACTATCACCCTCTCCATCAAGGTTTCTGTGCGTTCTTTGGAGTTCCAAATAAGAAATTGGTGATGGTTAGGAGTGGTGTGAGTTACGTTCTTGAGAACTTGAATTTAGAATGATAGAATGAGTGGAAGACTGTCTGAATGTGTCTGACTCTTCAGTAAACGTATGTAGTATACTGGTTACTCTTCTCTGTAGTGGTGAGGCAACATTCAAACTCAAGAACTTAAGGGAGAAAGGAAGATTTATTTAGCTTATGTTTCAGAGGGAAGACAGAATCATCTATAGTGGAAAAGGCACAGTTGGCAGCTGAAGCGGGAGGTGACCTTAGTCACAACCATCAATGAGGCTACAAGCTGAAAAACTGCTAACTGCAAGAGCAGACATATATTAGAAGAAGGGTGGGGCAAATCAACCTCAAAGCTCCTCCCCACTGTGACCAGCTGACTTTCTCCAAGCAAGTCTCCACTCCTTCCCAACAACTTAAAGTTCAATCAGATGAACTCTCATTTCAAACCATTACAGGTACATTCCATTTAGTAAAACGTTATTTGCGAGAACATTGAAATGAAGACATAGTTAGGCACAAGGCATCCAAGCTCATTTTTGGATTCTAAGAACTTTTCTCCTCTAGGATGCCTTGCTTCCTTGACTGTGGTGACCCCGGGCCTTCCTCACTCAACTTAGGTTTTCCTCACATGTTTGGAACAGACACACAATTGAGGGAAACATTCTGTATCTCTTTAGAATTGTTTTTACTATGCTGTTTTTACTATTCCTCAAGGAGAAATTCTATAGGGAATTCTTCAGCATCTAGAACACTTAATATTTTAGCGCATCTTTACTGATCTTCTTCAGTTTGTTAAGTAGTGCTTTAGAAACTTAAGATGTGTTCGTGAATGAGACAAATACAAAATCTATTGTTCTGATAATGATGGGCAAAGCAAAAGTAGATACACTGAATAAGTAAATCTATCCTGTGAGATAGTTAGTCAATGGGAAACAAATCACAGGATTTTAGTTTTAACCAGAGTCTCCATAGTTCGTATCATTGAATATTTGATAGAATAAAAGCAGGTTAGGTTATCCTTGAACTTAACATCTATCTATGACTCATAGCTATGCAAGTCAGGACTGCAATTTTTAAGAAGCCCATGTGTTGTATCATCCTGTTACCAGCCTGTCTATGCAACCACTGTGGCTTTAGCATTATGTGCTGCCCACACTAGTGATCACAGGTGTGGACTCCAACCTGCTCTGAGGCTGAAATAAATGAGATGAAATTGATTGCCTATGGGAACTCTTCATGAGTTGGAACTTTGAAAACAACTATTGCTAAACTGGGAAAAAAGTGAAATTTGAACAGATTCCATAACTGCTAAGCTGCATCTTGCTAATTAAATCTATCTTTCTTGTCCTGGGCATATGACTTGACTTCCTCTGTGCTGGGAGTCATGGATTTACCCTGATTTATATCCCATACCATGTTGTAAAAAGGACCACATTTTCTAAGACGCTCTGTTGCTTATCACCCTCCCTTTCTTTCAGTATTTGGATTTTCTATGAGTCAAGGACTAATTTGCACATTTGATTATGCATACAGACTTAGAGCTGTTCTCCTCTATTGTGAACTGCATTTAACAAATTTCTATGACTTCAGAGATTGTTATTTCTTTCCCTTATGGTATCCATTAAGAATAAAAAGATACACATAGTTAATTGAAAAATACTGTCTACTGTGTTGGAAGATTTGTATAATAATAAGCTCCTCTAAACCAGGACCTGTAAATTTGCTTAAGTTTTCTGACAGTGTATGTGTCTTTTGCATTTTATAAGATATTCTGTAATATTACATTGTTACTTGTAGGAATTTTATTTCCTATGCAACTTTTAAATTGTCCTTCTATTTTAAAAATTTCAAAATAATAAAGTCTCAAAAAAAAAAAAAAAGGAATAGAAAGATTCCAGGCCAGTGGGATAGCACAGAAACCTGGAGACATGAGTTTGATCCCTCTAAGCCAACATGGTACATATATATACCTTTCTCTTTCTCTCTCTGTCTCATTCTTAAATAAATAAATATGCTATTTTTTTGTAAAAAAAAAAAGAGAGAGATTCCAAGAAAATCTTGTCTCCACGAGGCACAGTTTGAATATAACCAAACAGGGATGTTTCACAAGTACGGGTTTCTTAAAAATTTTGCCTGTGATTTGCTTGAGAATTTCTGCAGCACAGAGCCTCACTGAGTAGAAGTACTTGTGGGTCAATGCCTTTTGCCACAATTAACAACTGTGGACTTCTTCATCCTGTCACCTGCCCAATAAACTAATGGAAACATGTCAGATGCAACAGTTCTGAGCTGCCAAACAAAATGTCTGCTATGAATTATAGCAGTTTGGACAGTTAAAGTACATGACCATATACAATTTAAACTGATATAAGTTAGCATTTTATAAACATCTAATATATAAGTACATGCACGAAAGACTTAATCAAAGGCATGTTTATTTACCATGCACCTTTATGAATATATATACATATGCTTTTGCATATTGCTATCAGAATAACTTTTGCTTCTAAAAATTTCAGTTTGAACTGTTATTTTTTAAGCATCAACACTCACACATATACAGGAGTATACACACACACACACACACACACACACACACACACATACACACATCCCACATGTACACCAAGAAGACAACTCAAAACATTTAGAGTTTTTAGTAAATGAAAGCTTTTGTTAACTTGTCTCATTATTTAGTCATTACCTCAGAGAATGAATTGATAAGCATTATTAAGCATAAAGGCCTTTCCAAACGTTGGCAGTATTATCAGACTCTCAAACATAATTAATACAGCTCAAGGAAATTTGCATCACAATCGCTTGCATTGGCATTACATGTTCATTGCTAATGCTGCTGCATTTTATTTTATTTTTTAATCACATTAAGCTAATCAACACTAAGACAGTCATTGCTCTGCTTTCCAATATGAAGCCTGCTGACTGGATAAAGGCTGATGACTGATTCCCTACTGGGAGATATTATAGTCTCAGTACTCAGAAATAGATTTTTTCCAGTCACTAAAGATATTACAAATAAATGCATAAAATGTAAATATGCATAAAACAAAAATGTTTCCTTCCACTTTTTCTTTCTCCTTTCAGTATTTCAAAACAGTAGAAAAAACCTTATAGGGCTTCATCTTTTTTTTTTAAATCACATTTTGGTTTATAGTTACTATGGTGATTATATACATATAAATAATATAGTATGTGGAACTTTTCATATCTTTAACCACAAATTATGATGTTTCAAAAAATTTATAATTTAATGGTGGATTATTATTGTTTCATTACTATTTAAACGTGAAATTTTTAATTATTTTATGGATTGGCTATTTTCATGACAATAATAATAAGGCATGCTTACTGAAAAGGAAAAACAGACAAAAGACTTACAATGTGGTAAAAAACATTAATGCAGTAAATTGACTATACCTATGCATAGCCATCTTAAAATTTGTTACTTGTCCTTGAAGTCCTCTAAGATACAGCAATACATATTAAGAAGGATATTGATGTTTTCTATTGTTAATATTTTCAGTGTCATTATACACACACACACACATATATATATGAGTATACACATATACATGTGTATATTGATATTAAAGGACTCCTTGCTTGAAGAGTGTTTCATGGTCTTCCTTTTTTTTTTTGCTTATGAGCATGAAGAATGAGCAAAAATGATGTGAATCTTTGTGGATAGGTAGAAAGCTTACCATGCCATTTATTTAAACTTTGACTTTGATCTTCCCAAGGCAAACACTAAAGATAAATTGCATTTGAATAAGTTCTAAAACTATATGCCAATGTCAACATTTTGCACATTATATTTGTTATCTGTATTGAAATCATTTTATTTCTCTTCATCCTAAAAGCTTCAGGATGTGTCTTGTTTCACTTCATTTCACAGTATCTGCAATTTTTGAATACATGATGACTAAATGATTAAATATTAATAATAATAATTCATTTGGCATTTTTGAACTATTGTACCTCTGTCTACAAGAAGTCTTTGAAATCAAAGGCAATTATTTTTTTTGGTCTGTGTTTATTTATCAATTTCAGTCCTTCTATGGCTTTAGAGAATGTTTCTGAATGTCTTTTAAGAATATACCGAGTAAATATTCTTTCTTCTTGTAAATTTTACTTTTCATTGGTGAAAGTCTTAGGGTTACAGATACCACTAAATTGTATTTTTATTTGACTTTACTTAGGTTTTAAAACTCTTATGAAATTATAGATTTTATTGGATAATTATTAATATTAGTGATATGTTATAATCTTAATATAATAACAACTAATATTAACTAATTAAAATATTTCTTGTAAACTCCAGAACTCTGGAATTTTATTTTAGAAAATAATGTGTATCTTAAAAACTCAAGTAAGAGATGATGATGTGAGCTCTGAAAAGTTCCACATCACTGCTTAAGATTCATTGCTTCCACAGAAACCTTTATTTCTTTTGGAATTGTTTTTAGTAGGTTTTTTTTTTTCCACCAGGAAAAAAACTACTAACACTATTATAGCCAAAGCTAGTTTCAGTGGGAGGGGTGAGATTTTCTTTGTGCTCTGTCTGCCCCTCACAGGTATGAAGGAACAAATTCCTCACTTGACTGTAAAATCCTGCACCTGAATATACATTTCAGCATCTTTATCACCCAAAGTCTGTCTTTTACATCAGGTTTCCTTACTGGTGTTCTCACTCTGTGATTTTAGAAATTGTAGTGATATGTAAACAACACTGCTGTGTCAGATCAGATGGTTGCCCTGAGAAAACTTTTGCTTTATCTTTTTGTATGTCTTTCCCTTCTGATTTATGGAAACCACAAATGTTTAATGGCTTTGTAGTTTTCCTTTTCTTTATAATGTCATATCGTTGGAATAACTTGTTGGGTAATAATCTGACCTGCACAATGGCTGATATGTCAATATCTCCCCAAAGGGGAGAAGGTTCTAGGTAGTAGGATCCTTAGAAACAAGGGATTAGCAGTCATGATAGAGTTCCCATACTAATGGGGGCCCCAAGAAGAGGCTCCTGGATATGCCACTAAGTCCTTACCCCTCACTAGGGTGGATGACTCAGAGGGAGCTTTGGCATTCACAAAAAAGAATGCTTCAAGAGAGGAAGGGGGAGGCACTGGGAGAGGGGAAGGAAGGGAAGGGGTGAAAGGTGGGAGACTGGGAGACAACTGGGGAGGGGAGGAGGGAGGGAGAGGGCAGGGGTACCTATTGAGCTTGTATGATTAGGAAAAGATGTGCAAGAAAAAATAAAAAATAACAATAAAATCATAGATTAACTCCCTTAGCAATGTTCATTTAAGGTTACTATCATGTCTTATCATGAATTATAGTTCATATCATTTGGGTACTAAGTAATATCCCATGTGTATATATACGCATGAATGCATGCCTCAATTTACTTGAGAGACATTTCAATATTTCCTACTTTTGGCAATTAAGAAGTAAACTGTGATGAACATTGGCACACAGGCTATGCAAATATTTATTTTCAATTCATTTGAAGAAATGTCAAGAAACACACTTATTATACAGTAAGACTAGAGTATTTATATATTTTTAAGAAATCATCAAATTGCCTTCCAAAGTAGCAGGGCCATTTTGCATTCCCATTAATAACAAATGAGAATGCCTATTGCAATACAGAGCATGACTGAGTTAATGGCAGGTTTGGGCCATGGTAATTGATGTACAATAGTACATAATTGTAGTTTTCATTGCAGTACTCTAATGCCATCATTGAAGTTTGTATGTGTGTTGCCAATAAATCCACAACCAAACAACTTTGGGGAATAAGTGGGTTTTATTCTTACAATTCTCTTTTACATTTCATAGTTCAGCTTGACAATAGAGTTCACAACAACATTAGGAGCTGAGGAAACTAGCCACATCATGTCCACAGACATGTTGAGATAAGGGCAACCCTTACTTTCCAGACTGCAAGTCTACAAAAGTGTGCAGAAGTGTGCAAAGTACTGAATCAACTCCCTCCATCTTATACACACCTGCCTATTGAATGGTCCTGCACATCATGGGCTGGAACTTCCTAAATCAATTAGATAATCTCCTGAAGGCTTTCCCATGGCTTGCCTGGACTATCACGTCTTCACAGATGTGCCCATAGCTCATCCTTCAGTTATCAAGTTGACACCTGCATATTGAACTATGATTATTAAGAAAAAATAAAAATGAAGTAAATACAAATAATATCAAATACTAATAAGCCTTCCTTCAATCAGATAATCTAAGAAAATTGATAATAACAAATTATTAGAATGACAAATAGAAATTGGGAAATCACTACCTTTCACATGAACTTTGCAAGGAAGATTTTTTGAATAGTCACAAGTTTTTGTTGTCATCTTTTTGAAATAATTACTATCATTCCTTTTGTTCTGGTTAGTATATATTAAAGTAGCTCTTTCTTTTGTATTTTTCTGTATTTGAAGCTTATTTTATTTATATTATTGCTTTCTTCTTTCTAAATACATATATTTCATGTTCTAATTTTTCCTGTGAGCACTACATTTTCTTCATCTTATAGATTTTGATCTATAGGGTTTCATTTTCATTTATTTTAGAATATTTCTAAATTTTCTTGAGTTCTGTCATCCACAATGTTCCACACGTGTGGAAAGTGTGTCTCCTGCTTTTGGTGCATGAGATACTACATGAATGGCTGTCTCATCTGGGTGATTGACACTGATGTTTCTTGAGTTCAACTAGGTCCCCAATTTTTTTTCCAAATTGTTTTACTTCTGACAGAGTAAAGCTATCCAACTCTAGAAACATATTCATCCATTTATCATTGAATCTTATTAGTTTTTACTTTGTGCATTTTGATGTTATGTAGTTACCTACATTTTCATTAAAAATTGTTATATCTTATTGGAGAATTGACCTCTTTGTCATAATATAACACGATTTTTTTAATCTCTGAAAACCTTTCCTGATTTTTTATACTTTGGATGTTATGACTTTCATATTTTATAATTTCTGTAATTAATACAGTCTCCAGAATGGGATATCTATCAAATTTGTATAAAAATTATTAATAAATCCTTATTTGTCTTCCAAAAACACAGCTTCCAATATTTCTTACTGTTCTCATTCTTAATCTTCATTGTTTCATTTTTGACTTTTAGTGTGGTATAATTATTTCCCATAAACTTACTTTAATATTTTTATTGTCTTTACACCTAAAATTTCTTATAGAAAACTTTAGTTGGGGTTTACATTTTGATATGCCCTTGAAATCAGTGTCTTTCGACTGATATATTTAAGACTTTGAATTCAAAGTAGTTATTGCTGTAGTTACAGTAACACAAAAATGCAATTCTTTTCTATTTGTGATCCTTATTTTTCATTTCTATTTTCGTCTTCCTCTTTTTTCAGCTTTTATGTTTCTAGCTGAGTAACTCTATTACTTCTATTTTCCCTCCTCTCTTAACATAGCATTTTTATAATGTGCTACATTAATAGTGTGTGCCTTGGCGTTTGCAGTATCCATGTACAATTCATTCCATTCCAATTCTATTGATAACATTAATATTATGTTTTATGTTGAATAGTATTCTGTTGCTTCACAGGTATCAAAAGTGCCTAACAGTGTCCTGCCCACATATTATTGCTACTAATCCATCATCTTTTAACAGATATTATTGCATCATTTTATGTTATTATTATACCTGTTCAATCAATTAAGAGTAAAGAAAACATTTTTACATTGTATTTATTAATTCTCTCGTATTCTTGATTTCTTTATATGTAGTCAAGTTTGTGGCTTATTTAATTTTTTTTTTACTTAAGAACTTTTAATATCTCAAAGAATTTTTTCTAGCAATGAATTAATTATTCACCTTAGTGAGTTTCAGTTCTCAGCTTTAACTGTTAAAGGCTTATTTTACAGGAAACAATTTTTTATATAGTATTTTCCCTAGTTTTACAAACATATTGAGTACTTATTCCTGCCTCCCTCTTTCTTCCCTCCTTCCCATCCTCTCTCCCCTCTCTTCCCATTTCTTCCCACCCTCCTGTCTCTCCACTTCTATGGACCCCAGAGTTCCCTCTGGATTGTCTATCCTTTTGGAGGTTCAGACTCTGTGATATATACCAAGTGGCCCTCCTTGGGCTGCCCCACTGATAAGGGCACTCCCCTTCATTAATACAGCCCTAGTCACCAAGATTTCCACTACATATAGTTATCTCTCCTGAGTCCCTCGGTAGTCTATGGGTTCATGTTGGTAGGTCAGTCATGCAGGTCTGGTAAGATAAAGTCTCACAGCAGTGAGTTCCTAGATGCATTAGTCCTGCCTTGAATGGAATGTCTTGTCCAACAGTGAACCTTCTCATATTCAGGCTCTTACAATCTTACCATGTCCCTCTTTCTTAAGGTTCCCTGAGCCTTAGGATGAGGAGAGATTAGGTTGACCTGATTCTTTGTGATCATTGCAGGGTCACCAATTCTCTGCATTCAAGCTGGCCATTATTGTCCACTACACCACTCATCCACTGCCCTAGGCTGCATCTTGTTAGGGTATTGAGATCCTTTATCCCTTTTGTAGAAGAAGGCTTATAGGTAGAGTGCTGAGTTCTCTTCCAATCTATGGGTATAAGAACAGGTATTTACAGAGCAGTTTGGTGTATTGTCTTCCTACCTATAAGTTCATAAGCTGTTCTTCCCTAGTGATCTATTTCCTTTCCTTTTATAGGTTCTTGTTCTATTTAATAATAACAGGACAGTGTTCCATTCTGGCAAGTGTGTCTTGAGTCCAATCAGAAAGCTGTTGATTGTCTCCATATTTATGCCACTATTACACCTGTTGCCATGTTGGTTTTTATCACAAGTTGATGAGGTCCTTGATTTTTTGCTTCCCCAGTAGCTTCCACAATATTTCTTGGTACTGTGTAAGCTAAAGGAAGAAGCTCTCAGACCGGTTCTGGGTTTTGTATTTTGCCAATGTTCTGTGATCCGTTTTTTCATCTTTAGTAATAAGTTCTTACTGTCAGTATTTTTAAGGGCAACCAAGAGCAATGACAAAAGCCTGTAATATTTAGGGGGCCTTTGAGACCACTCTGATCAATATTTTATCAGGCAGTATCACATTTCTGCTAGTTCTAGATAGTTTCAATTGTCACTGAGCTCTAAGTGGTCAAGCTCAGGACATTTTTTCTTTTGCCCTGTTTTTCCCTCTCTGGGCTACTCTGCATAGGGACTTTCCATTCTTGTTCCTTTCCTTCCTCTATCCCATCCCCTTACAGCCCCCTACTTCCAATACATTTTTTTAAACTTGGATATTTAGCAAAATTTTTAAGTTTAAAACAGAAACTTGAATTTATTTCTTGAAGTCTACTTTATCTTACAAAATTACTATTTGCTTCTCAAAACTGCTCTTAAAGAAAACAAACCCCATTTTTATATAGTTTTTAGGTTCTTTAATGAGTGAAAGTAGAACACCTCATGAAACTATCGTGTAGTGTTATTTTGTAAATATAATTTGCTTCCCTTTTTAATTTGTGAAATCTTTCTTTTGGTGCATGTGTGTGTACATGTGTGTGCAGGTATGTGCGCAAGAGGACTCTCATCCTAGATTGTTCTACCTTCCTGTTACTTTGCTCTGGGTTTTCCCACTCTGTGCCTTGCAGGGTCAGACTTACAGGCTATAGCTGTATTGGCCTGATGTATATTTGACCTGGCATCTGGGAATCTAAGCTCATATCCTTTAGCTTCAGAGGCAGAGGCTTATCCTTTAGCCATCTCCTCAGTCCCTGAAATGTTTTCTTTGATCAAACAGGAAAATGCTCTGTAGTTGCCAATGGTTTGGGGTAGAAAAAAGAAAAAAGTCAAAAGCATTACATCACTTAAATTTTCAGCTATTGAAAGTCTTTTAAGGAACAAACTTTTCCATTAACTGTTTCAAGATGCTTGTCACTAACATTCTAATAATTCAACAGTGCTTTTCAAATGAATTTTTTAATGAGAATTTCTAGACAATGCTTAATGAAATGTCTTTGCAAGTTCTGTTGTCAGTGAGAGGCACTAAATAGAATACATGATTATTTTCATTTTGTAGAAAAGAAACTAATGTAATGGCATGGCTCACTATGGTATTTAGTGTCTCATATTAAATACCTCACTGATAAATATTTTTTCAACAAGGTTACTGGGAATATTTTTTATTTTGGCCAACTTGAAGTTAAAAATGAAATTGGAGTATCAACTCTTGTCATCTTATACAGAATAAGAACTCCACGCTGACATCAATGTCATAATCCCTAATGTGGGGAACCAAAAGGATTAAAGCTGCATTTAGAATTAAGCTTGGCCACAAAGAATCGAAATGGTCCAGATCAGTCTAATGGAATCCCAAGGAAGAGGGACTGGGAAAAAGAGAGCTGGAACAGCATTGGCACATACTGGTTCCTTGAAGATAAATGAAGGGCAGCAGGCTTGAGGACGGACAACAGCCTCCAGGAGCTGGAGGAAGTCAGGAAAAAGACTCTCCCTTAGAAAATCCAGGAGTCATGATCGTGGATAAATGACACTAGTAGATGAGGGTCCTCAATCTGGAAACTTCTGACCTATCGTGCTGCAGGGAGATTCAATATGTTATTTCCAATCACTGAGCTGGTGTCTCCTTCTTAAATGAATACAAACACAGACAATGGATGATTTATTTTCGTGTATTTGCTTTATTTTCCTCGTGGTCTAGGTGATTTTATTCTATTTACTTTGTGTGCCTTTTATTTTAACTATTTAAATGTGTATTGATAATACATGAAAGGGCAAAATAAGCACTGTAGCTTATTGCCCTTTGGTTTTAGGGCAAAAATACCCTAAAGAAGATCATTCCAAAATAATGATTAATATGGCAAGGTTTATTTTTATACATGGAAAGATCTGAAAAGAAAAAAATGGCACCATGCTGTTGTTAATTTGAACACAACTTTACAAATATTAGTATCGTTCTTCCCCTAGAAAGGTGAAAAATATAGCTTAGTGTGGGGATGAAGAAAGTCATATTTATAACATTCTGAAGAGAAGTTACTGCAGGCGGCTAAAACTGTAAGTGAGGCCAGAAATCCACATTTTGAAGAAGCAATAGTAAAGGAAAAGATACAAATTATTATTTATCTTTGAGAGTGGAATGGATTTTTGTAAATAATTAACCAAAATAACAGGTATAACTGGGATAACCTAGAAAAACTAGGGACATAGACAACCTAGATAAAAAGAGAAGGAGTAAAGGTAAGTGACATATAATTTGTACAAAGCAGACACAGTTGATGACCACTGTCAATGAGACAATAAAGTTCAAATGTGTGCTTTAGGTCTAGATATGAAAATACATGTGGTAAATTTTTGTTTAGAAAAGATAATTCTGGCTACAGTTTGAAGAACACACTATGTGTATTTATAGCTTTACATAAGACAGAGGTAGTGAAGAAATAAAACATGATTTTTTTTATTTTATTAATACTTTTTTTTATTTCAGCTCATACAAACTTATTAGGTACACCAGTTCCCTCCCTCCCTCCTCCTCCCCCCGTAACCCCTGCTCCCCCTCCCCACCCCTCTCCCTCCCCATCCCCCAGTGTCCTCCTGCCCCAATTCCCAGAGAGTCCTTTCTTGTGCATGTCTGATTTTCTTCTGGGCCCTCCTCTCCGATGACGTACTAGGACCCAGTGGCCTTTCCCTGAACCCTTTCCCGTGTTCCCCTTAGGTATAGGAACACTCCTGTGGCTGCCAATCCTTTGCCTCCAAGGATCTTGGTGCCTTTAGCAGATGCTAGACTTTGTGAGGTCAACAGTGTGTTGGACAATGCGCAGGGCATGCAAAGTCCAATTATGATTGCTTCAGCCCTAACTAGTATAGAGTATCTTGCATATAATTGCTCCTCCCATCCTTTTGCTCTTACACTCTTACCCCCCCTCTTCGCAAATTTCCCTGAGCTTCAAGATGGGGAGAGACTAAGCTGGCCTAGTTCTAGGTGGTTGATATAGAGTCTCTGAAGTTCTGGATTGTGGTTTGTTGGTTTTCTTTTGCAGTTTTGCTGCTTCTGTAATGCCCTTCACTCCATCCTGGTGGGTATGTTACCCCCTGGCCAGAGACAAAAAGCTGTTAGAGTCTTGTGATAAAAGCACGTTCAAAGGTAGATGTAATAAAAGTGGGAAACCACAGTAAGGGAGGGGTCTATCACCCATTTGCAAAATGGTTACTTTTTATCTGCCAGACTATATGCCCTCCTCTTCTGGTGAGATCACACCCCCTCAGTAGTAAATGATCAGGAACAAATGTCTGTGAACTTAATCAGAAAAACATGATTTTTGTATTAGATATATTTTTAGGTAAAAATTCCATTTTTGGGTAAAGAATAAGTGTGAGATATAAGAAGAAATAGAGTTGATCCCACAGTGCTTATACTAAGAAGTTCCTATAGGTGCAGGTGTTGTTTACTTAAAAAACTAATTTTATTTCATCAGGGGCAATAAGCTATAAAGAGCTCGTGGTGTCCTTAAATTTCACAAGTGGAGTTGGTTAGACATATTGGATTGATAGTTCATCAAGCAGATAGATGTGCTTGAAGTTATGAGGGCAAATGGAGTCTGCATCACCAAGGCAAGACAGGGATTTATTACAGTGAAGTTAGAACTAAGAGAAGGTGTTACACATTTTGTATTTTGTATTTCTGGTCTGAGAGATTCATGATGCAATGGTGATAATTGCTACAATAATGTGAAAGAGTGGGAGAAACCTAGGCTCTCATTATGACACTTTTCCTGGTGAGATGTCACACAACCATCCATCCACCCCAAATAGAAATTCAGCAACAGATATTATGCCAGGGCCCAACTGAAGGAACCAGTGAGTTTTGTGGGGTTCCTTACAGGAGCAAGAGTGAAGGTTAATAACAAGATCCGAGACTATTCAAAAGCAACTACATTACCAGAAAGCCCACCCCAACATGGGTGAGACTCACAGAAGCTTCAACCTTGGAGCTTTCTGCTACATGACTTGCTCCTAGAACATCTGAGCCAGACTTCTTGACACTTCAGAGTCTCTTCAGACTTGTGACTGGCAGGAGTTTCCTTTCAGGAGTCTTTTGCTACATCTGCTCACAGCTGTTGAAGCTTGTTAGTTTCAGGACCCTTGTGAGCCTAAAAAGTTGTTGCCTGGTTAGACCTTTTTTGGGGGGGGATGTTTTATTTCAAATTGTTATAAAACATCCTCCTTGAGGTAGACTGGTAGCTAAGTCTAAGATACATTTTCAAGATTTTTTTGGAAGCCATAAATCCACCTGAAGTAATGCATATAAAGATTTAATCACCTTGGGCATGGTCTGTATCAAACTTGTGAAGATGAACTATAAGGAAAGAATAGAGAAGAGACAGTGTGAGGTGCATCAGAGAAACAAAGGCAATGCAGTAAATAGGGAAGCAAGAGATCTTGCTTCTCATCTCATACAATAAGACATTTCAGAGAATGCTTCAATTCATAATCCATTGAGTGTGAGGTTTTAGAGGACTCCTCAATTCAAGGTCAAATACGTCTAAAAATTCTTTGCTCAGTAATTCTTGTAGCCACCTGTCCCCTAGGTGAGGCTGTATCTGTAGGATATAAAGAGTCCCCTGCAGATTCATGGTTTGAAGGCTTGTGACAAGATTTTGCGAGCTGTGCTAACTCTAGGTTGTGGAACCTACCTAAAGCAGGTAGGTCACTGACTGGGGATATACTATCCCTGACTGCTTTCTACCTCACTTCCTACTTGCTGGCCTGCCACCATGTGCAAGAAGCTGCTCTGCCATGCCTTCTTTTTTGATGAATCTCTTGATACTGTGATAAAATAATTTTTTATGTCTTAATTTCTGATATAATAACTTTGGGCATTGAACAGCCTGTAACAGTCAGAAACTATCTCTGACTGTCAGCTTACTTATTCTTCTGTTTCAAAAGGCACCTCATTTTAAGTCAAGCAACCCTTAGGTTTTCCATGACAACATTCATTCAGATTACAGAGATGGCCTTTCCTTCCTTTTAATGTTGTACCAATTTTTCTGCTCTCCTGCCTCTCTAACAAAAGTTTGTATTAGATGCAAAGTGTGTTAGTTTCTTACTTCTGCTATAACCAATTTCCATATAGTGGCTTGAAACACTTTACTTTACAGTGCCAAGGTTAAAATGCTGAAATGGATCGCATGCAGCCCATTTCTAGGTAGTAGTAGAACCATGTGCTTTGCTTGCTGCCGTCCATGTAAAACACACCAGTCTTGTCAACATTACAAACCTGTCCTCCATGATGCTTTTCCCATGAACTATTTAGCAGATATTTTCAGTTCTTCAGGAGATCAAATGTAATATGCTTGATGGTTTGCATACCATATCACCTTTGGAAATGTGGGACTATAGAAGTCAACAGGTTACTGTAATTTTCTTTGATTTTTTTTGTTTCTAATTAGTTGTCATCTCATGAACCTACAAATCTAGCAATGTTTTTGAGTTCTAATATTGTGTTAGCAATTATTGAGATAATCTTAATGCACAGATCAGTTTTTGTCTTTCTTTTTATGCATATTCTGTTTTGTGAAGTCATTGAAATTAAACTCATGATTAGCATTATTATAATTCATGCCTGAATTAAGCTTGTTTAACACATTTTCTCTGAAAGCCCATTATGGTGCTTTGCTAGCTATCACTTCAGTCCTGTCAGGGGCCTTGTTAAATAGCACAGTCCAACAAAAGCACAAATGAGAAACTATGCTACTAACTAGACCATAAGAAAGACATTTGCTTGCAGTATAATTGCTGAGGCAAGATGGCAGAGGATTGCCTTGTCTGACCTCACTGGAAACAGGTAAATATAGGAACTTAAGTGCTCTGGCACTTTGCAAAATTCTTTGAATAATAAATAATTAAACTATGGGTTGTGGAGTTACAGATAAATCTTAGAAAGTAGGAAAATCTGAAAAGATAGAACTCACAAATACAGAAAAATGACATTGTGTGTGTGTGTGTGTGTGTATGCATGTGTGTGAATTACTAAAACCTTCTTTAAAGTGACATGTGCATATATTAACACATTATTGACACCTAAATGTGTAATTACTCCTGAATTCCTAATAAAGATCTCTGTCTCCCCATCTCATTGCAAGCACAATAGAAAACAGCCTTTGGTTTTGTACAGCTTGCATTTGATGACACATTGAGGACTGATATTCAGTGACAAGATTCACATTTCATTTATAACTTTATTCAAATAGTAAAAAGTATTGTTGAATTAGTGATATGAAACCAAGAAATGATTATTTTCTGCTAAAATGCCATAGAAAAATGCTTACCATAAACTTCCACTGTTTATCTATTATTATTCTATGTTTAACAACATTTTCTAGTTAATATTTCATAATTAACTTTCATAATCGATTGATCATGTGTCTACCACAGTTAATACAGCCCATTCCGGAGAGGAAGTCACAGCTGTAGAAATGTGGAACAGCTGCTCACATTGTGTTCACATCAGGAACACACATACTCAGCTCTCTTTCAGTGCTTTATTTGGTCTAAGACCCCAGCCTGGGAAATGGTGCCATGCAATGTTAAGGTTGGTCTTCCCACTTCAATTAATCTCACCTAGATAATTTTTCACAGGTATACCCAGAAGTTTGTGTCCTAGGAGATTCTAGATCCTGCCAAGTTGAAAAATCAGTATTAGCCTTCATGTGGTTACAAACAAAATGCTTTGAATGCTGATGGCTAGAAATATGTTTTATTTATAGTAGTATCTCAAATTCAGTTGGGACAAGTTCTTTTCATCATGCTTAGTTAACGTCCATTATATAATTTTCTCAGATTTCTTCCCAAAATCTGTTGATTTCTGGGGCAAATTTGCATGCTGACCATTACCTCCTGGCACTTCTAACTTGGAGGATTAAATATGGCCGCTTTTCCTTTAAAGTCTCTGATGAATGGAATGAGTCTATATACAACTGGAGTTGCTACTAAGGTGAGTTTAAGTTATGCTTGAAATGCCCCTGAATATTTCAAACCATACAGAAGTTTCTCAAACATGGAAAAATTGTCAGAAGAAAGAGTAAAGAAACAGAAAGGCAGAAGGCCTTTGTTGGTCTGTCCCAGACACAGGAAAGTTATGTTTTGCTCCCCAGCAGCATTGGTCACTGGTTTTGTTGTTTAAGCTTGAATAAAACAGTATTATAGTATCTGTAATTTTTTTCAGAGTGTAAAGATAATTTACTTCAAGATAATATACTTCAATATACTGTCTCGCATTCCTGAAGTCAGTATTATTCTCTTCATAATCAAGTCAGTTCCACATAGATACATACTGAAAAATGCGCTTTACTACAGCATTTATGAAGTATGATTCATTGATGTAAATACTGAGAGAAAAATCTTTGTGTAGAATTTGTGCTAATATATTAACATGTAACATCTGATCTATGATTCATCACTGCTCAATTGGTAATATTTTGGATGAAAATTGGCTAAATTATTTCTGTAATCATCCATGTACTCCAGTAAGTAAATATATATGATGTAAAACTAAGAGTAAATACTAACTTCACTAGGAGTTAAAATAATGCAATTTTAAAACTTATGATGATTATAATTTTAAAGGGTTAAAATAACGTGCTGGAGCATAGAAACAGTTAGCATGCTACTATCATCTGATGCAAAAATTATTCAGCTTCTTGACCTTTGCCCCTAATAAAGAAAATGCTTAGGAGATGAGATATGATGTTTAAGAAGAGTGAGCCGAATGAATATTTTCAGTCCACATTTCAAAACACTTCTGCTTACATATTTCTCTTTTCCTCCATTCCTCCATCTCTTCTTTCCTTGCTTCTTGCCTTCTGCCTTTCTGTTTCTTTACTCTTTCTTCTGACAAGGTCTTTATATGTGTACCAGGTCAACCTCAAACCCTCCATGTATCACAGGAAAAGTTCAGATGCTAACATCCACCTATGCCTCCCAAATGTTGAGACTACATTACCCTGCCCTGGTTTTTTCTTTTAAATAAATATTTTCTAATATGCCATTATTGTCAAATAATGACTACATTTCCTTCATTTCTTTTTCTTTGCGACAGGATCTGGCTCTGGCTCTATTGCCCAGGTTGTTCTTGAATTCCTGCACTCAGCAATCCTGTCCCAGCCTTTCAAATAATTGGCACTGTAAGCATCCAGCTGCTGTTGACTCAGTAGTTGTGGCCCACTCAGTGCTACTCTGAGAAAACAAGATGAACTCATGAAGACATCTCAGATATTATCAAACACATGTTCTGTTAAAACAAGTGTTGTTTCAGCTTACAGATTGTAAGTAGAATACTTTCATCCATTTTACTAGTGAGATTAATTTTTTAAATGTGAATCAGGTGATGAGAACAAATATCTATTAAACCAGGCAACTTCAGTTCCATTATGGGGGCAGTGTCCTTTGGCATAAAAGGGAGTTTGGATAATGATCTCATCATGGTCATTTTTTTCTTTCCCCTCTCTTAGCTTCACCTACCTTTACCTTCTCTGTCTTTTGTGTGTGCATATGTGTATATGTGCACATATGTGCATATGTGTACTTTGTATGCTCATAGAGGCCCAAGGATGATTACGGAAATCATCCTGGATAGCTCTATCTTCTATTTGCACAGCTCTGAGATTTCCCAGGGTTTGCCTTCCAGGACCATAAGTGCAGTCTATTGGCATTTCTGCCTCACATATTTTATGTGGGATCTGGGGTCTGAACTCAAGTCCTTCTGCTTGAAAGGCAGAAGCTTAAGCCCTGAGCCATTTCTCCAGCCCCCATCACGTTCATTTTCAATGTGAGTAACTTTTGACCAAAGCATGTACAATTATGGAAACAAATTTTAAAAATTGCTAGTTCCCTGATAAACTCTGCTTTAGATTGAATCTTGATTGGAAAAGTTTTATTTAGTGCATTCTTAATTCATTCTTAGCACAAAATCCCCCTGGTTTGTTTAAATAAAGATCCTATAATTCAAATAAAAATCTGGAAACTCAAACAGAAATATTATGCTACTTAAAATACTTCTATAGCATTTAAGTCTATAATATATTTAAAGTTATTGCATTTAAAATTCAACATGCAAAATTTTTACCAGCTTAAGTTATAATTGCCATAAAATGAGTTGTATGTAATGTGAATGATTTAAATATTTTGATATGTATGTACACTTCAATGTGTGTTCTGTAACAAAAATTTAACATATCATTATTCTTAAACTTTTTCTCATCTTTCCATATAATCCTTTGCATCTAGCACACTTTTTTCTTATATATTTATGTACTTGTTGCCATAACGCAATTAATATTTTCTATAAAGTTGCATGAATAGCATTGTACCATATATATTCTATGTCTAACTGCTTTTATTCAGCATGAAAATTTTAAGAATTGTCTATGCTTTTGGAAGTGAACTTTTTTATTGACGAGGATCATTTTGTTACATGAATGCTGAATAATTTATTTTCTTTACTTTGTTTATGGTCACGTAGGTTGTTTTTAATTGTTCTGTTAGCAACATAAGCCTGAAAACATGAACACCATTTCAAACAGAAACTCCTCAGAAACAATATCTAAAGAAAGTAAATATTAAAATAAAATGAAAAGACTTATCAGATAGTACTGAAGAAATAAATGAGCTACTAATAAAGTAACTATCTTTAATCTACAGATAAATCAAATTCGACATGCATTTTCACTTCCTATGTATCCTCCCCTAAGAGAAGATTGTGACTGGATTTGTTTAAATGTACTTAGCCCATTCTGGAGAATAGTGCCATTATCACCAAATTTCAGTCCATTAATACACTTTGTTCTTTGACTTACTTGGCCCTCTTTCATTTTCCTTTGATATTTTGCAAGTTTCAGTATATATTATCATGTCCAATTTATAAGTTTCTGTTTTATTATTTATATAAGCTTCTTGACTACCAAATTGAAATTCTAAAGCTGGATTTTATAGCACAGTCTGGAAGTACAAGCGGGGGTTTGTTGTCATCCTCTGGTACTTACCAAGTTTGAATCCAGTCTGGGCTACCTGAACCTCATTTGTAAACAAATGTAATTTTAATTTCAATTATTTGCTATTAGTATAGAGAGATGCAATAAAGTTTATATTGATGTTACATGTTATAACTTTGCCAAATCAGCTTATTCATTGTGATGGCATTTTCGTAGACCCTGGCATATTTTCTCCATCATACTGTTTAAGCTCAGTTTGATTTTCCTTTGTAATCTGTATACTTTCCCTCCCTCCTCCTTATCTTCCTCCTTGCTTCCCTCCCTTCCTTTCCTCCCCCTTCTTTTTTTCCTTCCTCCTTTTTTCCTCATTCTCCACCCCTCAATTCCTTCCTCCACTTTTCTTCTGTCTTGCTGAACTGCCTAGGCCCTCAGTACCATGCTGACTAGTCCTGGTGTTCTTTTCTCGCTCTAAATCTTAGGAGGAAAGACTTCAAGTGTTTGCCATTCAACATGATATTGGATATAAGTATTTTTCATGTATTCAGACTTTGTATTCTGCATCCAGTAGAGGACAGAAAGTCTTTAGACAAAAGCATTTCAAGTCTGATTTCTAGCAACTGTCCTTCCCCAAACTTCCTCCTGATCTGAAAGCTCTTGGTTTTGTGCTGTTGAGGTCAAGCTGCTGTGAACTGGTGAAGATCCTGCCCTTTAGGTTCAGAAAGGTCATGTACCTCCTGACCTGTGGTACTTATTTCTCCGTGCAGTGGGGTTGGCTTCCTTTGCTCTCCTAGAGCACCTGCTATTTGAGCCTCTATTGTGACTCTGGTGCCATCATCGAAGACACCTTAATTCCACCAAGACTCCCTTCTCTCTTGCTAGAGAGGAGCAGGATTATTACAATTCTGTTCCCCAATGTGAAGGTCTGTTGCCTACTGACAAACTGAATTAATATTTATCCATTGAAAGTATAATGACAATCTTAGGCGGATTGACTTCAGGCTTGATTAAAGGTACCCTGTAAATTTTGTGAAGATGAAAAAAATGAGTATTTCTCATGAATACCCCTTAGGAATTGAGAAAGTCTACTATTTTTAGGGTATTATGAAGATCTATATAAGAAATGGATGCAGGTTTGGTACAATGCTTCTCTGCAATTAGATGAATTTGTTGCTCTTAAGTCTTTTAGTTTGGAGAATTGTGCAGATTGCTTTTTGATGTCCAAATTCAGACCTGCACCACTAGAATTAGAACTTTGTACTTTTGTCCTTTATATTCCAGATTTATGCATTTCAACGCAGTACCAGATGACATCTAGTTTATGTTCCCCAATGACTGATGCAAACCCATTGGAAGTACTTCTCCCTAAATTTAGTCTTTGAATTTGCTCTGACTTATAAGAATAGGAAAGTGTAGGGCTGTGGAATTTTTTGGTACTATTCTTTGCCACTTTTATCATTTCCACAGATTTATTTATTATATATTGCTTTTATTTTCCATTCATGAATATAATAAATTTTTGTGTTATTGCCCCTTATTACCAATCTACTTTTCCCTCACTTCTTATACTTTCTCCTTTCCAGCTAGTCTTCCATCTACTTTCATATCTTTTGCATGTGTGATTGGGTTTCATTTGAGATATCGATACTGACAGGTACTTGCTGTGATATTCATGACTTGCCAGTGGATAAATCATTATGGAGAGGGGCTCCCCTCCTCCTATCTGACATTAAACTTCAATAGTAACTTTGTAGCCTTAGTTAATCTTTTTAAGTGCAAGTGCCCTGCAGTGCTCAGCAAAGGAACCCTGTCCTATGGGGTTCCCTCTGGGACCCTCTGCCCAGAGCCCCAGCTGCTCTGACTCCCACAGTCTTCAGATTTCTGAGTTCTCTCTCCTTGCTCCATAGACCAAAAACTCAAGACAGCTGGTGTAGGTAATCTGAGGGATCATTCCCTTAATTTTTCCTACTTTATTTTTCTGCGGTATATTTCCTTGAGAGATATTCTCCCATCTTCTTTATTTTTTATTTCTAACTATAATTATTTAAGATGGGAAGGCATCTCTAGTACCACCTTGCCTACAGAAGATATCCTCTAGTAGTGTTTTAAAGTATAGATTTTTTCTGCATAACAGAAATTTATATTATTACTGTTACTCTTATATTTTGTTTAAATCTAATTAAAGTTTATGTTAATCTTTGGTCAGGCTAGAGAATGTCTCTTTTTAAAAAATAGTTTCATAAAATTAAAACATAAATTTATACCATTTAAAATTCTGTTTTCCCTTTTAATTTGTGGAGCCTGAGTTATGCTTTTGTGATAATATGTATTAATGCGATTTGAAGCAGGCAAGTGTTGATTTTGGAACCTGTGGCCCTGTACATTTCACAGGCTTGTTGTCTTTATGGCATCAATTGTTCCGTTTCCCTTGAAGAGTTTTATTATGCTCATTTACTCATTTGCTAAGTATATGTCAAGCCTGGGGAACAAATTCATAAATCAAGCACAGAGCTTTGTCCTTTAACAGAGAAGGGCCATGTTACTTACAAGTGAAAGCACTAACATTCTCATTTTCAAACAGTTAAACACAAGTTCTCTGCTAGTTAATGCAGTATCTCAGACACTAATATAACTTGCAATGGCACCTAATGAAATCTGGTCCGTATTAAATTTAGAGTTTACCAGGATGCAGTTTATATTCATTTTATCTTCACTGAACACTACTGTTGTAGCTGAAACAATTACTAACTCTAGCATTATTTGGAATACTTTTTCTACTTTCAGTTTCTATGTAATGTATAATCACTGTAAATTTTCTTTGAAGACAAATTAGGAGATAAATGCAAACATTATTTTAAAAAAGAAAATAAAAAATAATAAAAGTTGAAAAATAGAAAGAACAATACTGACCTTTTATAATGTGAAGAATTATGAAGGAAGATGTTATAGAAAGATCATTCTGTGTGGGAAGATCTCAATAGTTAAAGCAGTTACTCAAAATAGTCAATAAGTAAAATGTGGCAGTTTTCTGGTAATGACTTCTACTTTATAGTCCAATGGAACTTTTATTAATTAGAATAACTAATAAGTAAGTCTTTAGTGTGGTATAAATCTATCAGCATTATACAGGTACTCCTCCCTCTCTCTTGTCATGTTTAATGTCTAGATACTTTTCTGTTGCTGTGATAAAAATCCCAATGACAGCAACTAAGACAAAGGATTTATTCCAGCTTAGAGTTACAGAAGCATGTGTAATGAGAGCATGAAGCCAACCTTTCACATTACATCGTTGGTCAGAAAGCAAAGAATAGGAAGCAGGACCAGGCTATAAAATCCCAAGGCCTGTCCCCAGTGACATACTTCTTTTAGCAAGGCTCCTAAAGATTCCACAATCTTCCAAAAAGTACCACCAAGTGTGAAATGCATGAATCTATGTGGAATAGTTCATGTTCAAAGCACAACAGTCTGTCCCTACCACTCATAGGACCATGGTCATTTCATAATGCAAATGCATTTATTCCCTCAGCAAAAGTCCTTATATTGTTCAATGGTCCCAATGTTGTTTGGATATTCAAAGTTCTCTGAGAATCAAAAAGAAATTACATACTTTCAAGATACAGTGGCACTGAATAAACTTTCCTATTTCAATAGTGAGTAGTATGTATACAACATGATCCAAACTGGGTAAATACCAACTCCTGTAACTCAATCTGGCAAGGACCTGTGATGAAAGTGACTGGTCTTCAGAGACTTAGGTGGCTTGCCCCTTTAGTATCATTGTTTGCGTCATGCATCATGTCTTTCTTGGGTTGATTCAGTCTGTGTGCAACACTTCTTAGGGTGTGTCTCATGGCTTCTAGAATGCACAGCAATCTCCATTTCAATTCAGGATTTATCTTCATAACTTCATATGATCACCTCTTGGGGTCTTTTTGTTAGGGTTGCCATACATTTCCTGGCCTCAGTGGCTCTCTAGAACTTTGAAATAAGAGTCCATGATACCCGATGCCTCCATCTTTCTTATCTACAAAACCAGTACCACATGGATGAAGCTGCCAAGTTCTGCTGTCAGCTCAGAATTCAGCCTGGCCTTTTTGGACCATAGTTTCTATAATCTATGTATGTTGCTATTGGAGAAAAAACTACCCTAGGTGGGTACTTTCCAAAAGTGGAAATTTAAGCTGTTTCCTTTTATGAATTTTCCTTTTCCCAAGTTGAGCCTTTGATGGGATGGTTCTTGCCCTCAGACACTTTTCTTATTGTCCTAGTATAAATAAAGTAAGAGGGTTCTCCTCAATGGCGCTAATCCTTTCAACAGCTATAGTGTTTGTTGTCTACATTCTCCATGTCTGAAACTTTAAGTTTGTCTATATACCTTTCCTCAGCAAGCTTCCTATATTTTTAATCTTTTTCACTCTTTCTCAACATGGATCTGAATAAGAGTCTGACAAATAGCCACATGACATTCTCAGTGCTTTGCTATCTTGATATTTCCTCTGCCAAAAACATTTGTTCAACATTTAATTCAACTTCATGTACATTCTTAGAATATGGCCATAATGTGGCCAGGTTTTTTTCAGTATAATCTAAACAGTCTTTAATGCAGTTTCTGACAGGGTTCTTGTTGCCTTCATGAGTCAGTCTCCACTGTGTATCTCTTAGCATTCTTATCTTCCAAGTTCTACAGCATTCAAGGGCTTTAATAATTCAATATTCCAAGCTCTTCCACATATAAACACTGAAGTTTTTCTTCATACCTGTCCATCTGTGATCTACCTTTCTTTGAAATATCATTTCTTTCTGATAACCTGATATGATACTCCTAAAGAATTTTTTTTTTGCACCATGTAAGTGCTGGTGTGTGTGTGTATGTGTGTGTGTGTGTGTGTGTGTGTGTGTGTGTGTGTGTGTATCAGAGGTCACTGTGTGTGCCTATGTAGGTTTAAAAGTGAGTTTGGGAATTATCCTGGATTTCTCTACCACCTTATTGCTTCATTCAGGCATTGTCTTCCAAGTCTGGAAGTTTAGGCCACTGCATTTATAAGGGACCTGGGGATCTGAACTCAGGTCTTTCTGCTTGTGAGGCAAAGAGCTATCTCTACAACTCCACTTTTGAGGTTTTAAGCTATAGGTAATATTAGGCTATTTGTATTTATACACGTGTGTATTGTTCACTTTCCTCTACCAATACCTTCAATAATTAGTACTGTGTACTGGGATATAACTAATGGAGATTTTTCAGGTACAAATCTATCTGTAAAGAGCTTCTCACTGGCCACTGTGGCAGAGCCTTTGTGCTTCTCACAGATATCCATCCTCTTTGTAGATGAAGGTTTAGCATCTGGGGATCACGCTCCTTCCCCATCCTTCATCAGTTCTGTTAACCTCTCTACATTCTCTTTCATTTGGCAATCACCAAAACTTCCCTATGCCATATTTTGTGAGAAATATTAAATATTGTGTGGATATCTTGCATTTCTCATCACTGTAGGAAAGAACATATGACCTAGTAATTGAGGGCCTTGATGGGTTGCATTAGTTAGCAGCTTGCTAGGTTCAAATGAGAATTAGTGTCATGAAGGTTCATTCTGCGTTGAATCTTTTTGAAACTGACCTAAGTAGTTCTGTGTCACACATTTGGGAGGACGTAGGCAACAGGAAAAAATAAAGAAGAGCTGAAAGAGAAAATACTTCTTGCTGTCTATCTACAGATAAAGGATGGATGTGAGCCTGATGGGGTAGAGACACTATGAGCATTCTGGGGGTAGCCGGGTGCTTTTTATGTTCTGGGGCTCATGCTCAGCTCAATCACTGTGTGACCATGACCAACTTTACTGTGGACTTGTTTCTTACTTTTCTTATATGTAAAATGTGGGGGATGAATAGAACAATAAAGACTACACTGCATTTCCGCAGTCTAATTCTGTCAACCCTTGGAAATGCTTTAAGCACCCAGACAGACTGCAAATACTTACCAGATACTATTTATTATTATTTTCTACATGAAAATGCAAAGCTAGTTTTAACTTGATCTTCCTTTATAAATTTGTACTTGTGTTGGGGATTGGGGGCAGTGTTATGGGTTTAAACATGAAACATAGCTCTGATCTCAAAGGAGATAAGAGAAAGTTATTTTGAGCCGAACATGCATGACCATGGCCTCAGAGCATGGATTCTGGTTGCCCCCAAAACTTGTTCCAGTGTGGAAGCAGTAACAGAAACATTTTATAGTCACACAACAAAACAACCATAGATCCAGCAACTTACCAAATGTATTGATGGGGACATCAGGTAGGCTACTGTAGTACAGAGGGAAATTTTTGCTATCTTTTTCAGATGCTATCTACTAACATTTCCAGCTTTGGGTTGGTAGAAGCTAGTCATTTGGCAAATTAATACATTCAAAGTTTTTGCATTATTGAAAGACTGCTAGTTAAGACACTGAGATAGGCAATGAATGACTATAAAACACGAGAAGGTGGCACAAGATCACCTTAGCTCTGAATATGCAACACCTCCACTTTAAATATTGAAATTATTCAAAGCTTTTTCAGGTGATTCTATCTGCAGTAGTGAGGAAATTTCTTGCATTACAGGGAAAAGAATCTAGTTTGTGCTGTTTTTTTATAATTTTTTTTCTGCTTAGCATTAAGGATTCCACCATAGAAAACAATTGTAACACTACAATCGCATTTTTGTGTCCTAACTTCAGTCATACCACCTGTTCCTGAATTTTTTGGGTATCACATTTCTACAGAAGTCTTCAGACCTATTGATAAAATATTGACTACAGTCAAGACTTGCTGTTCTACATATCTGCTTCTTAGTATTATTGCCATTTCTTCAACCACCTAATCATTGAATACAAATGGAACACCTTGGAATTTCATCCCTTTTATGCTCCTGTGTTTGCAAGTCAAAAGTCAGGACATGGAATGGCTAGATTATCTCTCAGATACTCAAGTGACTAGAATAAAGATATGCACTGGGCTGGCTGTTATCAGGAGGTGCAGGAGGTGCTGTATGGAATTTTTCTCTGAGCAAAGTAAGCATCATCTTTGTCTGACCAGCTGTAACAATCTGCAAGGAACCATAATGATCATATCTGTTGATTATTGCATTCCAAAAGAAGAGAGAGAGAGAGAGAGAGAGTCATTGGTATGAGAGTCTGCCCTAATGACATATGCTCTACTTTGCTAAATAACCCCAATAAACTCATTAGTTCTTCAACTTTGACATTGACATAATCATTACTTTGTTTTGTCCTTGAATTCCCACCAGGGGTGGGTAGGCATTTGTGTGGTGCCTTCCCCCCACAAAAAGTGTCCCCCACAAGCAGTCATGGTAAAAAAACTTAGGTTCTAAGTGTATTCTTTCTTGATCACATAGTTCAGTTTCTGTGATCACAGGACTTAAACCTTCATTTCCTTCTGGGCTATTAGCTGGGGTCATGTTTCAACTTCCAGAGGTAACGAATCCTAGTTGCTCATGCTATTTCACAGCTTGTTTATTTTTCTCTTCCAAGCCAACAGAAGGACACTTTTCAGACTTGCAATCACAATTCTGTGACCAGATAGGCAAGATCTCAGTTCCCGTGCTGCTGCCCTGACCCTCCCACCCAGGCTTCAATGTGCTCTGCACTTCTAGCTCTGTTCCCTTGAGGTCCTGTTCCATGATCTAAGACAACAGGCACTCTTTGGTCCAAGAAAGTAGAAAAGTCTGTTAGTTGTTCTCCACTCTTTCATTAAGGGATGTTTCCTTCTATTCTCAGTCGCTTTGACTTTGGACTTACTTAGCTTTCTTGTCAGATGATTTATTACCAGAGGGAAGATTTTTCAGCGGCAGAAAATAGATTGATATCTTCATCCTCTAAAAAAATGCATTTTGAAAGGATCCCAAAGAAAACAGATCACACACATTGTGTTCTACTGAGATAGAAGCTGCAAATATAAATGCAGATTGTCATTAAAAATGGAGACCAAGCCAGTTCACATGAATATTTTGACCCAGTTATAAGCATTTTTCTTCCTTTACAACAACAGATCATGCTATTAATTTTCCTGATAGTCTGAAAGTCCTACTGTTGTAGTGTTACCAGTATAAAATGAATGCTGTGCCAATGTGAGAGTTTATATGTAAATCCAGGGGTCACATATTTCAACATACATGTCTGATATGGATGTGCTACTTGCCCTTGCTTTCAACTAAAGAAGATAACATTAGGTTCAGATTGCTTTCGGGAAAACTTATAATTTCATTGAAGAAATTGGCTATTCTTAATAACACATCTAGCTGCAATGTACATGTTCTCTTAGGACACCAATTAACATCATATGTATATTTTCACTTAGTAACTCCAGCTAGTGTTTGCAAAATCATAACTTTAGTGCATATTTAGACTTTGTGATCTCTCTTATTATTTGAAAAAATTTTAGGTCAGTGAATCACACACATCGTGCATTTTGTTTGTTCCTAGACATGGAAACAGAATTATAAGCAATGTGGGTATTTTCAACATCTCCTTAAAAAATAACAGATGATGCTTCTTAGTTTGCCACAGGGTGTGCAGTCTTCAGAACATGTCTCCTCTGGATGTGGGTAATAATGAAACTCTTGCTAGGTATATTGACATTTTTGCTTTTTATATTGCTTTTGCAGCTCTCAGTATTTTTTTCTGCAGATTTCTAAGAAAGCAATGACTTGTAGATAGCTTTTAAAGATTAATAAATTTCTTAATTTATAATATCTTCAATTTTATTATTGGAATTGCTGGATTAATGATTTGTACTAAAATTTATTCATATCAAGTAAAACAAATAGAGAAATAGTTTATGTTCCTGCATCTATTTAATCTTCATTTGTTTGTAATTCAAATGATTTAGTAGCTCTTGTGATAATAGAAATTCCTATACTAATCCACTTGAGATGCAACTTTTTCCAATGTTTCTTTCTAGATTTATTGTCCCAGTTATGAATTTAGAAACAAAGAAAAAGAAATGCTTTAAAGAACTGTCTGCCTTTGGAAGCATTAGGGAAAATCTAGAGCTGGATTTGAGGATCCAGGTGAAAAAAAATCTATGCTCAGCTAGAGGGAACTTTACTTAGAAAAGATGAAGAAGAAAAAAAAATTGTGAGACTTAAACATGAAAACTAAATGTGCAAGCAGCCAAATATAAAGCTGTATCATCTTACTCAAAATCATCAATTTTTTTCATTTAAGTGAAATTTGGAAGGCTTATGTTTTTCTTTGAGTAAGCAGTCTTTATTCAAATAATAAAGGCAATAATTTTACTTTACTTCTATGAAGAACTGTCACAGTGATTCCTTATTTGAGAGGAAATGACCTGTGAGCACAGTTTCAGTTTTTACAAGTGGAGTGAAGTCCGGGTGTAATGAAGAACTGGTGTGGTGATCCTTCTGTAATCCCAGTGCTCTATGTCAGAGTCTGCTACTTCCCAGAGTAACTGGTTTGCCCTATATGGTAACATTGCAAAAGAAGGAATGGTGAAAGCCTGAAGAAGGACGGGGCAAGTCCAGACACTACCTTCTGGACATGATAGGGCTGTTGTATCCATGACTTCACTGCAGTAAGCATATTCCCACAAGAAGTGCATGGGAATTGTTCTTTCAACATTTTACCATGGAAAAGAGCTTAAGAAACCCACACTTGCCTGACAGACTGATGAAAATTAATGCTGGTGGAAGGAAATGGAAGATGTCTTCTCAGTGGGATATTCACTGATACAGGATTCACAACTTTAACAAATATTCAGGCACTGAGTTCACTTTATTAATGTATGATATACAAAGATAAAATAGAAATATTTAATGAAAGACTAACCCTAAAAAACAAACCTGAGTTTAGAGATACAGCTACAAAAATAATAAAATGGAAGAGTGATCCCAATAGCAATCTCAGTCTTCCAAACTTGCATACAGACATGTGCACCCCTGACACACACATACATGCCCCTATACATGCAAATATATATATATATATATATGTATATGCACACACACACACACATACACACATATACACCACATACACATGCAAGGGAAATGGACAAAAGTAATTTAATTTAAAAAAAGCTTTAAAACCATATCTAGTCAAAGTAAGAAGGACAGGAATTTTGCAAATGTTAGAAGTTTTAGTCATGATGAATGAGTAAATTATAACATTACTTTGTAGGAAACCATAAAGCAGGCTTTGACAGAATATAATGGATTTGTTTGGGGGCAAGCTAGGTCGATGCTATAGGGATATGTTCCAATAAAGCAGCAGTTTTCAAGCAGATGTTTGACACTTAGAAATCTAGGACAACAGACTTTATGATTCAAACTGTTCAATTGATGGTTAAATGGATGTGAATTAATATTATGCCATAGTACAAGAGAAAGGAAAGAAATCAACCTGTGTATACATACTTTTAAGTAACAAATGAGAGATACCTTATTTGTAAAGAGTATTAATCACAGCAATAGAATTAGTAAAGCTGAAAACAAGCTGCAAACAGAAGACAGGGAAATAAGGTAAATGCAGGGGTTTTAAAAGATGATGATTGTTTTGTGTGGTCAAAAAGCCAAAGACTTTTGAAAATTCATTGATTTAGAAGTAGGAGATAGCAGGAGATTCCTCCGCCCACGCCTCCAGGAACACTTTTTGTTGACCCCTTAGAGCCAAGAGTAGATTACAATGAATTAAAGAAGTAGAGAGAAGTAAGGAAGAGGAGACAGCTAGCCTAAATTTATTTTTAGAATTGCTTAACATCATAAACTCAGTGCTTCCAGGAGAGTTATATTTTCTCTGAGAAAGTAAGAAAGGGTACGAATAAGGGTGAATTTTTGTTATTCTTTGCGGGGGAAGAAGCAGCTGCAGCTCTTGGTTAATTCTGCTTCTTCCAGTATGAAACAAAGAAATCTTCTGGTAGATTTAGAAATGTGGTAGGAATATCTCACTAGTACTTGACCAAAAAAATTGGAATTGTGAAGCTTTCTGCAATGTGAAAATGAATTGCGGAATTTTAATAGTCTGCGAAAAGGAACAAAGGAAATGAACTGATGGTTGATCCACCATTGAAAACTGGCCAGATTGATGTACAAATTAAAAATGCAAAAGGGAATGGTTCCAGAAAACTTCAGATAGACAGTCTAAATAAAGAAAGCAGCATCTTAGATTTGTATGCAACGTTCTGGAGAAAATGAAAATGAAAAATGTACATTTCCTCCTACTTTCTTGACTCACTGCTTCAGGCGAGTTTTACTTTTCCAAGCTTTGCTTTGTCAGTGCATAAAGGACATTTGTCTTGTATGTGGACACCAACTTCAAAAGGTTCTTTAAGTGTTCAAATTTACTTAATGTTACTTAGATTCTGCATACACACAGAGTAATCCTTCTGATGGTACCACAGTGAAAAAAAATGAAATTTTAAGTATTACAAGTTTTCAACTGCTTGAATACCTATTAACATTAATGGCTCCAAGATATATTTGGTTTTTGAAAAACTAATTTCTGTCATTATTGGTCAATTTTATTTAATATCAAAGGAAGCCTGAACTCAAAACTTTTAAATCATTGGTTTAAAAACTTGTACAGGAATTCAGCAAAACACATTTCTGTCAATCCTGTTTCTTCAGCACATGGTCCTTGGCAAGAAATAGGAGGTGAGAGAGGGAAGCTAGTCAGTAAACCAGTTGCTCATTATGACCAAAATACATCTTCAGTATTTGCTCAAGTTTTGCTTTTTAAAAAATCTGTAATATCTAATTTATAAATGCAAATCATCATATTACATCTAAAGTTTGTGTTGAATTAGGTACAATTCTTTTTTAAAATACAAATACAAAATTTTTCAGAATTTTTTATAAGACCAGTTTCAGTTATAGCAATCTTTGCAGGCATAAAAAATTAAGTTTATAGACAGGCTTGATTTTAAGAAATGCTTTACATTCATATTCATGAGGGATTATCTAGTGTCCAGGTTATACCCACTCTCTGTAACAGACTGTTAACGATTCACTTTTCTACATCCTGGAAAAGTTCCCACAGTCCACTCTCCAGATACTTGAAAGAATTTTTTGGCAATAATATTTGGGTCTATAGATTTCTTTGCATAATGTTCAGTGGAGATTTAACAGTTACAGAAATGCTTCGCCAATTCTATTTCTTCTTTTGTCAGTTTTAGAAAAATAGTTACCTGAGAGTTCTCTTTTTTATGCAATTATTTAAATATATTATTGCATTTTTGAAGGCCATAAGCTCAAACATACATTTTGCCATTAATGACTTAGGAAGTTCTGTCTCTGTCTCTGTCTCTGTTTTTTTCTCTCTCTCTCTCTCTGTCTCTCTCCTCTCTGTCTCTCTCTCTCTCTCTGTCTGTCTCTCTGTCTCTCTCCCCTCCCTCTCTCTCATGCCTCTCTCCCTCACACTGTCTTTAGGGTCTCGTTATACTGGGCTATCTTTTTTTTCTACTTTCTCATTTTCTTTGATTTCCATACTTCACATTTGTGGCTCTGTTGACTTTTATTTACTGTAAATCTGTTTTCTTGCATGCAGCGAGAGTTCGTTCACTCAGTATTTCTGCTCCTTTGAAGCTCTGCTGATTTTGCTCTGAACTTCTGTCTTAGTGATGTCTTTTGACACCTAAGCTTTGCTGCATTTTGTCACTAGTTTTTTATTTTCTTACTTCAAGAAACCTTTTAATTTCCTTCCTGATTTCTTCTTTGATCTGGTAGTTGTTCAAGAACAAGCTGTTTAAGGAAGAGGTGAAGGAGGTCCATGGTAATTCCCGAATTCGCCCATGGTTCTCCACACACACACACACACACACACACACACATACATACATGCACACACGCACAATTGAAAAAAAAAACAAGTTGTTTAATTTCCACATATTTGCATTTATTTGTTTTTGATGGATGTTATTTTACAATTTTACTGCGTGGTGGTAAGAAAGAATACTCAATGTGATTTTAATTTGAAGTTTTGCTAATACTTCCTTTGTAGTCTGTCACAGAACTTATTCTGGGAATCAGCTGAAAGCAAGGTGAATTAGTACATTCTGCAAAATTGTTGCTGAGTGTGTTTGGACAAATTATACTGTGAGTTTATGCTGTTGTTGGATGATCTCTCAATTGCTGAGAGTAGGTTCTGATGTCCTATTACAATTATTTGTAATAGGAGTCTATTTCTCCTTTAAGTATATTAATATTTGTTTAATGGATTTGGGCACTGTAATATTGTATGCATCTATATTTAGAATTATTATTTTCTCTTGCTCCATTGATCCTTTAGTCATTATTTATTACCTTCTTTGTCTCTTTTTGTGGCTTTGGATTTACATTCTGATTTATCTGATGTGATGTGACAATGGTTACTCTTCTTTTGGCACAAAGCAGAAATGATTATAAAGAAAGTTAAAAGTACAAAAGAATTGTGAAACAAAGATCTGGATACATTGAGTAGATTGATAAGCCTTTAGGCTATCCTTGAATTAATATAATCATAGATGGAAAGAGAGACATCAAAATTGATATCATGAAAAATGCAAAGTATCAGTATTGATTATATTTCAAAAATTTGATATCATATAAAAATTAGAAAACTTCAGTGGACATATACACTATATCAGAGTGAATCATGAAGAAAGATTAAACTTGAACATATGAATAACAATAAGATTGAATCAGAATCAGTTATAAAATTCTTCCATCAATGAAAGAACATGGGACAGATGTGTTCACTAGACTTACTTCCCCCAAATATCTGAAGAACTGATAGTAATCCTGATTAAATTATTCCACAGAGAAGAAATGTTTCCAAATACATTTTTGAGGACAATGCTCTGATTTCAAAGTTAGACAAGAATACATCAGAAAAAGAAAACTACAGGCTAGTATTCCCTCTCAGCATTGTCAATCAAAATACTCAATGAAATATTAGCAGATAATACCGCATTAAGGTAATTTTTATCCACAATCAAGTGGGATTTCCTGAGTGATGAAAGGATCATTCAATATATACACTTATGCAAACATGTTAAACCTCTGCAACAGACTGATAGGTGAAACCATACAGCTACTGTGGCATAAAGTCATTTCATAAAATTTAATATACTTTCATATAGTAACTGAGCAGATTAAGTAGAGACAAAAATCTATCATTTAACTATGTATGCTAAAGTCTGATGGCTACATATTTTTATAATATCTTTTTATTTCATGTGCACAGAAGGTTCAAAGGGAGCTCCCCTACTGAATAATCTAAGAAAATGCTTGAGAAAACCCAACCCTTACTGTTGCAATTCGCCTGCATGGTTGCTGATAAATGGCCATCAAACAAGAGATTTATTCTCTCTTATGATTTTCTGGTTATAGTTCTCAGTCCAGCTTGATGGAAGAGTGTGCACTAACACCAGGACCGAGGGAACTGCCCACGCCATCACCACATAACAGCTGGGAGATAGACAATGCTTTCTTGCCAGACCAGCATATACCAAGTATACAGAAGGATGCCAACTCTCTCAATCAGCTCTCCATGATTTATTCCAAGGCCTAGTCCCACCCACCATGGGCTGGAATCTTCCCCATCAGCTAGACAATCTCTTGCAAGTTTGCTCTGGGCTTAACTACTAATTCTCTACAAATGTGCCCAGTGCTCAAACCCTCAACAGTCAAGTTGACACCTGTGCTTCACTATGATACTTACCAAATCAAATGATGTGGCATGCCACAGGTTTTGTGTAATGTTATTCATTGAAATGTGTGAATATATCCAGATATCAACAGTAGTTTCTTAATTGTGAGAATATTCACATATTAAAAAAAATTCCCTAGCCATTTTTTTGTGTGGATAAAGGAGGAAAGTATTAAGAAATGTTCCAATGACCTTGTATCTCTATCTATCCCTTATCATGGTAGTAAATACTTGGACAGACTCGATCCAATCAAGGAAAAAAAAATAGGTAGCAGGAATTTAACTGTCAGATGTGGAGGAGTTGTCTGGCTGGCTAGTGAGTACTACCTGGTGACCTCAAGTCTCTTCATCTATCTAAGGCCACAGAACAGGATTTGCTTTCCCCTTCTGCAATGAAGCCTGGCATTTTCTGCAGTCTGAGTGAACTGCTTCTCCAGCTAAGTCAAACACACACAAGACTTGCTTGGGATACTTAATTTGAAACTATTATGCACTATTATTTTCAGTGGTTTAAACAATATTTTGGAGATTTTGTATCTGTTTAATTTTGCTACATGTGTGAATTTCTTTAAGCACATTTTCTATGTCTAAATTTCTATAGCTAATTTTCTGTAGTTTGGACACATTCCAGGCCTGAATCTCAAAGGGCGGCTGTCAAATGGAAAAGATGTCAGTGAGACAAACAATGCAGCTCCTCTCTGAGAAGGCGCCTGTGTTCTGATGTGTTAATGAAACTACCCAGGTGAAACAGAGGTGTCATAACTGTACTTCTCCCTGCGGAGCCACAGACCTCTCCTGACACACTGAACTGCTTTCTTCACTTATTTTTTACTTTTCCTTCTTTTTTATGTTGAATATATTTGAAGTCTTTTATTGATAGATTTTTAAGTGAACATTTGAAATAGGAAGTTACTAATAAAAATGTGCTCTGTAGCATTGTTTGCATGTAATAATAGGAAAATTAATTCAGAAGCAATTTTATATGTTAAAAATCATAAAATACATCTCAAATGGAAGGGGAACTATTTGGACAGAGAAAGGGAATCAGAGAAATGATGATCAGGAAGGATTATGGGGTAAATATGACCAAAATACAGTATATTCATCATGAAAATGTCATGATGAAACTCATTATTATATGTAATCAATGCTAATAAAAGCATATCGACACATCAAGAAATATGATGTTATAATTCTCTGGATTTCTTGGGTATCCGTAGTGATAACTCCATGTTCATTTCTAATTTTGTTAATTTGGGTTTTCTCTCTCTTGCTTTTGGTTAGTTTAGCTAGGGGTGTATCAATCTTGTTGATTTTTTCAAAGAACCAGCTTTTCGATTTGTTGATTTTTTCTATCGTTTTCTTAGTCTCGATTTCAGATATTTCTCCCCTTATTTTGCTAATCTCTTCTCTTCTACTGCTTTTGGGATCAGATTGCTCTAGTTTCTCTAAAGCTTTAAGCTGCATTGTTAAGTTGTTTATTTCTGATGTTTCCATTTTTTTGATGTGGGCATTAAGAGCTATGAACTTACCTCTTAGAACAGCTTTCATTGTGTCCCAGAGATTTTGGTAAGTTTCGACACATCAAGAAAAGAAAGCATAGAGACATTTCCAACTAGTACATTATACTACTAAATATTTCAGTATCTATCTGTCTGACCTCATAGTGCATACCTAACTTATTCACAAAATATTTTCTTTTCAGTGTAATAAAATAAACTTGGAAAAGAATCTCCATTTTTACCTCAAGATTTTGATAGAATTTTTAATGTTTTATAATTTTAGAAGAAACAACTAGATCACATCAAAGGCTATTCTTGTGGACCATAATAATTATTTCTGACCCCAAGATCATCTTTGAGGATCAAAAATCAGAATAGGTTTATATTAGGTTTATATTTTCCAGACACTGCTTTTCTGGAGGAACAAAATTTGGCATGTATTAGTTTAAAAGTGAGTATGAAGTTGTGTAGAATCAAAAGATTATATTTTCATAGAAAGATGTAAAGCTAAAGCCATATATGCCTGATCTTTAGATTCTCATCCCTTTGTGAGTTGCCTTTCCTATCTCAGTCTTGGTTTGGGGTTGAGGCGAGCTTGTGGGATGGGCTTCTTATTGTCGCCCTGTCACACTTCCACCATGTGAGTTAGGAATCTAATTCAGGTCACTGGGCTTTTTCAGTAAATTGTTGAGCCAACTTGCCTCCCCTTGTCTCTACGTTTATAATGTGGGTATTTTCCAGAGAGGAGAGACAGCAACATATTTTTTTTGTTAACTTTTTCATTTGCTACAAATATATTTATTGAAACAAAAATACAATCATTTCAGTAAACTAGGATGACACAATATTGGAATTGATTAAACAAGGTTAATTGCTAATACTGCATAAATTGAAAATTCATAGACATGAATTGTATGCATTCAATGACACATAGGAATTCTTATCTTCATTAAGGGCAATGATATTTTGGTAAAGAGACATTTTCTTTTTTTTTTAAACATTTTTTATTATTATTTCCGCTCATACAAACTTAGTAGGTACACCGGTTCTCTCCCTCCCTCCTCCCCCCCCCGACCCCCCTGCTCCCTCTCCCCTCACCCCTCCCTCTCCCAGTGCTCCCTCCCAGTCCTGGAGAATCCTTTAATGTGCATGCCAAACTCTCCTCTGGGCCCTCCTCTCCGATGACATACAAGGACCCAGTGGCATTTCCCTGAACCCTTTCCTGTGTTCCCCTTAAGCATAGGAACACTACTGTGGCTGTCAATCCCTTGCCTCCAAGGATCTTGGTGCCTTTAGCAAATGCTAGACTTTGTGGGATCGATAGTGTGTTGGACATTGTGCAGGGCATGCAAAGTCTAATTATGATTGCTTCGGCCCTAACTTGTGTGGGGTATCTTGCATATCATTGCTCCTCCCATCCTTGTGCTCTTACACTCTTACCGCCCCCTCTTCCACAAATTTCCCTGAGCTTCAGGATGGGGAGAAATTAGGCTGGCCTAGTTCAAGAGACTTATTCTCTATCTGACATTTTGCTTTACATGTCGTGGGAAGAGCAAAGTTTGGTGATATATATGTACTTGTGTGTGTGTTACACACACATATATATGTGCATATATATTATGTTTTACATAAATACCTGTATGCACATAATTATATTCTTTTTCCATATTTTCTGTTTTACAAATCTAATGAAATGTCTAAGGAACAAATATAGAAAGAAGATAAAAGTAGTTGCTGATTATTAATGTGTTTGAGCAGCACTCATGACGTTAATGGAAGAAGTAGATGACTTGAGAGTGTGTCCTTTTCACTATTCAGTACTTACGTTGCTGAGATATCAGAAGGGCTAGGCACTTTTATAAAGACATGGAACAAAACCAATAAATTCCATAATCGTTAGCTCTTCATTTAAATTCTTATAAAGGTGGTCTAAGTTACTACTACAAAGTATCATATATGATATTAAAGACATCTCTGCGGTTTGGTGGAAATTCTTGCCAGATAGTATGGTCTGTCCTAGTATGCCAAAAATACCAAATCACTAAAGAAGTATGGCCATGGACTCATGCTCATGGAATTTATTGGTCAGTTCAGTTCAGTTCAGGAGCTGAACTTCTCAGCAGTCTAAGTCTGATGCTAAAGAATGTCAAATTTTACTAAGTGAGCTTTTCCATCATCTGTATCTGCCTAAAGAATAATCCCATCCACTATGGGCTAGGTCTTCCCCATTATTCAATCCCTTAGTCTTGCTCAAGGCTTAACTAATTCTTCATACCTGTGCCCTGAAATGAAGCCCTCAATTATCAACAGTGATACCTACAGCTAACAATCACACCTGTATCCTGGGTTCCCAAATTATAGATCCATGCTTTCCTGGTATTCTACGTCTTTAGTTTCAAAACAACAGGTTGAATTGGACAAAACAAATAGGCTATTTATTTGATAATATTGTTTTTTCCATCTCTTGAATCTGATCTGTTGCTTTTTGGCATGGAAGCTTTATGCTAAAATATCTGTTCTAGCTAAATGTAGAATAAATATATTATTTTAATAACCTATACATCTGTATTTAGTAAAGCAAATGCTCTATAGCTGGGCTACATCCACAGACTTTTCAACATATTGCAATGCACTGATTTTTAGTTTTTAAAATGAACTATTCAAGAATTCAAAATAAGTAACTAGAAATCAGGATTACGCATACACTTTTCAAACCTATATACACATAAGATAATTTTTTTCTATTTACTGTATATGAAATATTTTATATCACATAAAATAAAGGAAGAATTATGGATATTAAAATTAATTAGAACAGTTTTGTGTGATTATTTTCAGAAGTAGTTGTCAATAATTTTGAAATACACGCTTTTGAGATTTTGATTCTGACTGTTCAATGTTATAAGTGAGTTGTGGTGTAGGTTGGGAAATAATGTGTTAAACGTGTTTCTCATATAGTCACACATAGACTTAGATAAGAACAGCAGATGCTAATAATATCTATGTAACACTTTTGAAAAATTATTATCTTCTTTACTTCATTATTCCACTCAACTCATGTGAATACTGAACCTTTCTTAAATTCCTGTATTTTAAATGATTTTTCTCTTATCTGGCTTTGAGATGAGATTTCTGTGAATGTCCTTGCTGAGCACATATTCTTTATACTTAATAGACCTGCACACATTTCTTAGAGCATCCTAAGGCCTGACTTGACATGCTGTCTGTGAGAAGGGGTTGGAAAGTCACATTTGCAGGAGGAGTGCGGCTGGACCATAGGCAAGCAGCTGCATCTGATGAACCTGACAGCTTCAGTTCTCCATTTGCACACAAGGCAGTGAGCTGCTAATTGTTTTCCAGATCACTGAGCAATTAATGGAGCTGTTGAGCCAGGGACGCTCATTTGCAGATCAATATTTGTTAGACAGATGTGGAACTCTGGAAGACAGAGAAGAGCCAGAGTGACTGGAGGAATAGAGGAAGCCCCAAGCAATGTCTCTGGAGCAAGACCGTTTCTTCTGCAAACATGCATCCTTTTATTCTTCAGAACACTGGAAAGAAAAACTGAACTATAATTAGATCAAGTTCTTTAAAATATTATTTGTTCAGCAAATATGATTTTGTGATGTCCTTGCATTTTAATTAGCTAAAACCTATATTTCAAGATTACTTTTAAAACCTTCACTTATTTTCTTATTCCATCAAAATGCTCCATGTTTTAGAACTTATGTGAGATCATTAAAGTGACACTATTTTCCACTCCATTTAAATTTTTAAAAGAGAACTAAACCAGAATCAGCATAACTTCCTATGTTGTGTCACCCACAAAACATTGTTTAAGCATATGTCAGGCAATAGCTTTCTTTAAAATAATTAATGTAAGCCTTAAGACAAGGAGAAAAAAAATGACCTGGGTCACTCTTAGTTTTCATCAGTGTAAAACATGATTGAATATCTATTTTGGAAGTTCCAAGAGTTAAATAAAGATATATGAAAGAAACACATAAATGGCTTAGTTATCTGTAATGGGATGTATAGTACTTCTAAGTTTATGCACATTTTGGAATTTTCTCCTCTTAAAGGATATTTAGGCCACTTCTAATATTTTATCAGCTTATATTGACTATCAGTGTAATATATTTATTCACATATTTCTAATCGTTTTTGTATACTACCCTACAAATGTAATTATCAAATCAAAATTAATTGTTATGTACTAGTTATTCTTTGTGTTGCTGTGAGAACACCCAATATTAAGCAACTTATGGGAGAAAAGGGAGATTTATTAAGCTTACAGTTCCAGAGGGGGAGATACAGTCCTGCATGGTTGGTGGCAGAGGTTGGAGGCGGTCTACATCACATCCATCCAAGAGACTGAGAGCTACAAAATTGCCAACTGACAGAGAAGACCTAGCTAGGTATAGGAAATATGGTGAGATTAATTAATCTCAAGCTCCCCCATGACAGTCTTCCTCCTGTAAAGCACCACCTCCTAAAGGTGCCATGTCATTACCAAACACATGAGTTTGTGGGGGACACTTTTCAAACCATGACATATTATAAGTGTGTACTGACAAATGATGTCTACAAATATGGAAATTTACATAAGAGTAGAATTTAAAAGTTTATGCCCTTGCCTACACTGTGGAGAATTTTCATTATCATTAGTTTAACTTTATAAGCATTATGAGAGAAGAACACTGCATTAATATGCTGATTGTTGCTTTTGATATCGTTAAATGTCTATTTTCCATTGTAATATTAGTTTTTATAGATTCATTTTATAAGCAACACTTTCAATTTTCTACTGACATATTTTTCTTGCTAACTGACACTGTTCTAATATTAAATATTTTCCTTGGGGTATAAACATTGCTTTATATTTCCTTAAGGTTCTCATCTGTCTTTAAACTTAATCTTTTGTTTGTTCTTTTTTAAATGTAATTAAAAACATTTCTGCACTCTTACGTTCTGATTTTATTCCAGCACAGTATACTTTTGCTGTACCAAAAAATATTTCTGCTTCAACATTAGATAACAAATTAGACTAAACTTACATTTTAGTTTTAATTACTCTTCCACTGCCGAGTACAACTCTTTCTAGGTTTGGTCAAATTGTTTATTATTTAATTTGAAAATAATTATTACAGTTAGGCTGAATTTTTGAATCTCCTTTTCTGCAAGTTATAAGAATGAAAGACTTCAAGAAGCTTGATATAATGTGTGATTATGCACCTAACTTGTTCTTCTCAATTACTTTCCACTTACCAATTTCTAACATCACATGGGCATTGTACCTAATTTATTTGTTTGAAGTATTTGTCTTCTTCTGATAATTTTAATTGTTTATAACCTACATCAGCACATTTAATGATTTTGAATATGCAGTTTTTCTTCCCAAATGAACCTTATATCATGATTTTTCTATTCATATGATTTCATTTTTTGTTTCTAGGATTAGTGGAATTCATGTTTCTGGGATTCTTTTGTTTTTAGCAGTGCATGTCTCCATGTTCAAGAATATCTTCAATTTTGGTTGCTCAGATCACTTTTGGGATAGGTTCATTTGTGCACATTTATTTATTTCCTGTAAATTTGGCTTATAGGTGTTTAGTAGATAATAATACTATAGAATTTAAATTATATAATAATTTTTTATTTTTTGTTAATATGTGTTTATATATTTTTGAGGGAAAGAGAGACAGAGAGAGACAAAGGAGAGGCAGACAAAGCACAAGTGTCTCAAAACACTTGCGTGTGGAGATCAGATTATATGACAATTATCTGAAATTGTTTCTCTCCTTTAACATGTGGGTTCAATTGCCAGATTCATACACAGGATTCTTTACCTGCTGTGCCATTTTGCTATTAACCCATTACATTTTGAAACAGAAACAATGTGGTCAAACTGGTATTTAAGCAATTTCATCCTTACACCCTCCAATTTAGCTTACTCCCATTCCTTAAAAAGTTTTGAACTTTGATGATTGACTGTGTAGAATATTAGTCTTCTAATGTTATGGTATTTGGTAGGAGAAAAACTGGATAAATTAAGATTCTGCATTGAAGTATTCAACCTTTACATTGCTTACATAAGAGCTGTCTTCAGCTTTTTCTTCCTGTTTTCTTTCTTGTTGTAACCAGTGGTTTAACTATCTATTTCTTTCACTATTTCTTCAGCGATTACATTTAAACATAAAATTCACAATTCTAACCAGTCTTCTAAATGCAATCCATGTTTCTTTTTATAAATTTCCCATAAAGATTTTGAAGTTGATATTTGCATAATTGACATTTACTAAATAAACTTGGGGACTGATTTTATCTTCCATCTAAACCTTTTCATTCATTTACTGGTGCAAGAGTTGTATTGCATGCCCGGCGCAGTGTCCAACACACTATTGACTTCACAAAGTCTAGCATCTGCTAAAGGCACCAAGATCCTTGGAGGCAAGGGATTGACAGTCACAGTAGTGTTCCTATGCTTAAGGGGAACACAGGAAAGGGTTCAGGGAAATGCCACTGGGTCCTTGTACGTCATTGGAGAGGAGGGCCCAGAGGAGAGTCAGGCCTGCACAAGAAAGGACTCTGGGAATTGGGGTGGGAGGCACGGGGGGATGGGGAGGGAGAGGTGAGGTGAGGGGGAGCAGGGGGTTCGGGGGGAGGAGGAGGGAGGGAGGGAACTGGTGTACCTATTAAGTTTGTATGAGCTGAAATAATAATAAAAATGTATTAAAAAAAAGAGTTGTAGTCTAGAATTACCCGGCTTGAACTGGATGTTTTATTTGGTCAGTGTGGTGTGCTTTGCTTCTCAGTGAGGCTCATTCAATCTTTCCTAGAATTGTGTGAAGATTCCAATATTCATATTAGTATAACATACCTTAACAAGTCTTACTAGGTCTTTTATATATCCTGCTTTTTTATTTCTTCTAGAATACTTGCCCCCTCCTCCCTTTTGAAACACCAGACATTCAACAAAGCCATGAGTAGATGGATTAGTGATTGAACAAGGCTTGCTATGAAATCATGAGGGCCAGTGTTTGCAAACTCAGTATTTCCTTAATCCCAGTTCTCAAGAGTCAAAGACAGAATTATAGGACACACTAGCTAGCCAGACTAAGCAAGTCAGAAAGCTCCTGGTTTGGTGAGAGATCCTGCCATAGCAAATGGAGGATAGTCAAGGAAGATAGTCAAGGAAGAGGGAGGCACTCAACCTTTAGCCTGTGCACACACTCACTACTCATATGCATGCACACGCATACTTGCACTTGCCTGTAACTACACATATGATTATGTATGTATGTATGTATGGAATATGAACACCACACACATATACATGCAAGAGAAGAGAGAAGACAGAAAGAGAGAGAGAGAGAAATAAAGAAAGAGAGAAAAAATGAAGGAAGGAAGGAAGGAAGGAAGGAAGGAAGGAAGGAAGGAAGAAAAAAGGAAAACAGAAAAAAAAGCAAGAGAAAAAAAGACAGAAAGACAGAAAGAAAGAAAGACAGAAAGAAAGAAAGAAAGAAAGAAAGAAAGAAAGAAAGAAAGAAAGAAAGAAAGAAAGAAAGAAAGAAAGAAAGAAAGAAAGAAAGAAAAAGACCAGAAACTGCTTTTTCTATATCCATGTTTCAGATGTAAGCTAAGTCCAAAAGTAGGGCCCTATGTCTCTGGCCACATTTTTTTAACAACTGCTGGACAAAATGAAGTTCAGTGGCCAACCCAAGGATAAAAAAAGACAAAATAGGAGGGAGACTGGTTGGGAAGATTTATAGTGATAAAAGAATTGAAGAAAGGATTGGGTTAAAAAGGGTGAAAATTACAGAAATTCATTGTTTTCATACATGAAAATGTCAATGTATGAAAATAAATAAATTTTTAAAACTTAAAAAATATGCTGGGTGACTGCTTCAACAACTTGAAAATGCTGACTAGTTCCTTTGAAAACTTACTGAAATTTTTCTTGGAAGTCTGTATCTCCTATCCACAATAATGATTGCTTAGGTCCACATTTGCTTATTTATTTATTTATTTATTTATTTGTTTGTTTATTTATTTATTTGTTTGTTTGTTTGTTTGTTTTTTGTTTGTTTTTTGTTTGTTCATTCATTCATTTATCTATCTATTCATCTATTTTCAGTTTGTACACACATGCACCTGTGTGTATATGACTGTGGAAACACAAGATTGATGTCAGGAATGATACTGGACTGCTCTGCTTCCTTTACGTCCTTATTCCTTTGCTCTGGGGTTTCCTAAGGCAAAAGCTTTAGCCACTGAACCATCTCTCCAGTCCTTAGGTCCACTTTTGAAATATAGCATTATGTTTCAACCTCTTTGCTTTCCTCACAAGTTGGTATTTATAGTATGTCAGTAGTTCTTTATTGACAGGCTACATGGAATAGAATCCACGTAGAGAATTCCATGTGCCATTTTTTTGAATATTATCAGTATAGTGAGTCATGTGATTTTTGCTAAGAACCAGACTAAGTTTGAAGTCCCCAAAATGAGACTGGTGAGTATTGCTTTGAGATTGCTACACAATCTGAGGTGTTCCGCTGCAGTTCTCAAGTATATGGCTCTTAAAAGACATTTCCTTCAACAAATACCACTTATCACTTTGGAGAAGCTGAACATCTGTGCAAAATGTGACATGAAATGTGAGGACTTTCCCCATGCTCAATTTAGTTCCACACAGGTCAGCAGCTAAGGAAGCTGTGTTTCAGAAATTGGATTCTCAGGTCTTCACTATGACAGCTTCTTCCCCACAGTCTGAACAGAAAACCTCAAGGGCTACTGTGCTTCACAATGTGTGTTGAAATTTTCTGACTTACAAAAGAACTGAGCACCACAGAATTAAACACAGTAAAGACACATATGTAAGTAAAACTGACTGATGAATTTTTAATCCTATTCACCTATTAAATGGCTGCTTAATTATAAATAGGTAGATATTTAGCAAAGAGCCATCTGACAAGGTGACAGTACAACCATGGTTGCAATTAACTAGAACTTCAATATTATAATGGCTGACTGAATGGTAGGATAGGGGAAAGGAATGTGCACACTGTTCCTCAAGGAAAATGAAGATGGTCTTAAGTCTTTGAAGAAAATTTATAATCTATAGCAAGAAACATTTCTTATAATGCTGGTTTATAATAATATAATAAAATGGTTTATACTAGTTTCTTTCTTTTGCCATTATTTAAGATAATTGAAATTCTTATACTGGCATCTGAGTATTTTACTTAAAAAAAAGGCTGTGGTAATGTCTAAAAATGTATAATTATACTTTTTATCATCTCTAATTTTATCAAAATACAACTACTGTCATCAACTTAAGCCTAGTATTGAAGAGATTTGTGTTGAAAGCTGGGTAGTTGACAAACATTGGTTAAAGGTGGAGCCTGTAAGAGCCCCAAGACTCTGGAACTTGACTGTGACTTTCAGGTCTTCATTTGTGTTCAGTGGGAAAACATTTTACTATACACTCAGGTTTAGTATGTTCCACATTTATTAAGAACTCACAAGCTAGTCTTTATCTGCTAGAACTCTAACATTTTATCTGAATATGGCATCTTTCCCCAGAATTTTTTTATAGATCAGGATTAATTCATTATTACTTTTGACATGTCAAAGGCTTAAGAACCCACATATCCAGATTATTCCTTTACTATTTTTTAGCAAAATACATAGAAATATGTGGATATTAAATGAGTTGCAAAAATGTCAAATAGTAATTAAGATTATATTAAGTAAAAACTGTGCCTTAGAATCCACAGGATTCTATGAGACCATAATTAACTATCTCGATATAAATTATTTTTAAAATATGTGCCAGTGTGTATGGAATTTATTTAAATGTAGTAGAGTTGACATTTAGTGTCATCTAGTCAAAATGAATTTTATGCACCCTTATTAATTTTAATTCTGCCAATAATTCTAAAGGATATGAAGACAGTGAATGCCAAGAACATTAAAGAAGTTGCCTAGAGCCACAGAAGTAGTGATTGACAGGACTAGGACTTAACATGGGGTACTGCTTACTAGATATTAGATAAAAAGTCTATTTCCAGTATGTGCCTATATACTCATATACATATGTTTCAGTGATAGTTCAGAGCCTAGAAGTGTTGTGGGGTGACTGGTGAATGAAGAAAATTGAATGTATGGCAGATTTCAATTCCATATTTCTAGAATTAGCAGGTTCAGATGAGAAAGGACAACGGAAAGGGAATGGACTCTCCATATAAAAGAACATATAAGAGTCACAAGCTTGGTGTACATACAAGATGTCCTTCAAGTGAAATCTGATCAATTGTCTTCGATTCAATTCCTGCATTCATTTGTTTATTTTACAACCTCACCAGCTTCCAACTGAATTAAATACCTGTCAATATTTCCCATCTTTTAAATATAATATAGATTTATGATTAATCATTATAAGATGTGTGATCATGTGTTCACTCATTCATTCAGCAAGCACTTGTTAAATTTTCTGAATGTATACCCAGCGTATGCCAGAAGTGTTCAGATGGTAAATACAACATGTTGTCTGCCTGGCAGGGTCTCATTGATAAAGAAATAGTTTGAAAACACACATTCATGCTTCATGAGGCTCAGAACAGGTTCTGACAATAGCGTTAGTGAGAAATTTCATAGTTGTGTACACATCATAGATTGTACAATGATAACGGCATGTTAATCAGTCACTCAACATGACCTCTTGATGCAATTCAGACACTTGACCAATTTGGGATGTATGGGGCTGGGACACGACATGGCATCATGCTATGACACCATAAATTTTCTTTACAAGTGGATGCAGTAAATGATAAAATAATTATAAAAAACATAATGTAGTAAATACATATGCCAGCAATTGTTGTTTAATAACTTTATGAGTATCATTCAATGTCCTGTGTACTTGCACACAAGTAGGTCTATTGAGACCAGTATTGCCATTGACAACAAAGAACTGGGTGACAGAAACTGTTCGGTTGATCATAATTACAGTACTACCACTGAATATACAGCTGACATTCACCCAAATATGATCATGAAGCTTTGTGCAGTTGATTATGGGCATATAGGAAGGCCACTGATTTTTGTACATTTATTTTGTATCCTGCCACACTGCTGAACTTCTGAATTAGCTCCAGGAGCTTCCTGGTGGAGTTTTTTTTGGATCACTCAAGTATAGGATCATGTCATCTGTAAATAGAGATAACTTGACTTCTTTCTTGCCAATTTGAATCCCTTTTATCTCCCTTTCTTGTCTATGGCTTCAGCGAACAGTTCAAGTACAATATTGAAAAGAAGTAGTGACAGTGGACATTCTTGCCTATTTCCTGATCGAAGTGGGAATGCTTCCAGTTTTTCCTCATTGTGTATAATCCTTGCTGTTATCTTGTTGTATACCGCTTTTATTATATTTATAAAGGTTCCTTCCATGCCAACCTTCTCTAGGGTTTTGACCATAAAGACCTGTTGGATCTTGTCTAAAGCTTTTTCTGCATCTATCGAGAGTATCATGTGATCTTGAATTTTGGACTGGTTTATATGGTGAATTACATTTATTGATTTGTGTATGTTGAACCAACCTTGTGTGTCTGGAATAAAGCCTACTTGATCCCCATGGATGATCTTTTTGATATGTTTTTGAATCCAATTTGTTAAGATGTTATTGAGAATATTTGCATCTGTGTTCATCAGAGAGATTGGCCTATAGTTTTCTTTTTTAAGTGAATCTTTATTAGGTTTTGGGATTAAGATGATATTAGCTTCATAGAAGGAATTTGGTAGTGTTCCTTCCTTTGCGATTTGATGGAACAGTTTAAGGAGTATTGGTGTTATTAGCTCCTTAAATGTCTGGTAGAACTCTGTGCTGAATCCATCTGGACATTTTTTGGTGGGAAGAACTGAGATTACTTCCTCAATTTTCTCATATGTTACAGGACTATTTAAATAATTCACAACTTCCTGATTAAATTTAGGTAAGTTGTGTTAACTTAGGAATTCATCCATCTCTTTTGTGTTGTCAAACTTCACAGAGTATAAGTTTTTGAAGTATGATGTTATCATTCTCTGGATTTCTTGGGTATTAGTAGTGATAACTCCATTTTCATTTCTAATTTTGTTAATTTGGGTTTTCTCTCTCTTTCTTTTGGTTAATTTAGCTACAGGTGTATCAATCTTATTGATATTTTCAAAAAACCAGCTTTTGGGGGGCTGGAGAGGTGGCTCAGGTGTTAAGCTTCTACCTTGCAGGAGGAAGGTTCTGAGTTTGGATCCTAGATCCCACCTATAGATGCCAGGTAGAAGTGGGGGTGGCCTGCGTTTCTGGCCCTGGTAGGGCGGAGCCTGTGAATCCCTGGGCAGAGTAAACAAGGAGGAGATGGAGGCGGTCCATGGTGGTTCCCGAATTCGCCTGTGGTTCTACACGCACACACATACATACACACACACGCGCACACAAACACACACACACAATTGAATAAACAAAAAAAATTTTAAAAAACCCAGCTTTTTGACTGGTTGATTTTCTGTATCGTTTTCCTAATCTCGATGTCGGATATTTCTCCCCTTATTTTGCTAATCTCCTCTCTTCTGCTGCTTTTGGGATCGGATTGCTCTAATTTCTCTAAAGCTTTAAGCTGCATTGTTATTTATTTCTGATGTTTCCATTTTTTTGATGTAGGCATTAAGAGCTATGAACTTACTTACCTCTTAGGACAACTTTCATTGTGTCCCAGAGACTTTGGTATGTTGTATTTTCATTATCGTTCTCTTTCAGGAAATCTTGACTTTTCTTTTTAATTTCTTCCTGAATCCAGTTCTCATTCAGCGTCATAGTGTTAAGTTTCCAGGAGTTAGTGTATTTTCTGTTGTTCGTTGTGTTGGGGATGTCAAGCTTTAGGCCGTGGTAGTCTGATAGGGTACAGGCTATAATTTCAACTTTCTTGTATATGTGGACTTTTGTTTTGGGGCCCAATATGTGATCTATTTTGGAGAAAGTTCCATGTGCTGCTGAGAAAAATGTTTATTCTTTGGTGCGTGGGTGAAACGTTTGATAGAGATCTGTAAGGTCCATTTCTTTCAGGGTTTGATTAAGTTCCAAAGTGTCTCTGTTAGGTTTTGACCTGTGGATCTATCCCATGTTGAGAGGGTGGTGTTGAAATCCCCAAGAATTATCGTTTGAGGGTTGATTTCTCACTTTAGATGCTGTAAGGTTTTCTTTTTTTTTTTTTTTAAATTTTTTTTAATTATTATTTATTCAACTGTGCTCATGTACATGTGTATGTGCCCGCATCTGTGTGTGTGTGTCTGTGTATGTGTAGAACCACGGACGAATTCGCGAACCACCATGGACGCCTCCACCTCCTTCTGCCCTGGGATTCACAGGCTCCGCCCTACCAGGACCAGAAGCGCAGGCCGCCCCCACTTCCGCCTGGCGTCTATACGTGGGATCTGGGATCCGAACTCAGGACCTTCCGCCTGCAAGGCGAAGGCTTAACCCCTGAGCCAACTCTCCAGCCCCAAGGTTTTCATAATGAATGTGAAGGGGCCCGTATTGGGTGCATATATGTTCAGTATTGTGACATCTTCCTGGTGAATTGTACCTGTGACTAAAATGTAGTATCCATCTGTGTCTCTTATGATTTTTTTTGGTTTGAAGTCCACTTTGTCCGAAAGCATAAAGGCTACCCTCCCTGTTTCCTTGTTCTATTAGCTTGCAAAATTTTGGACCAGCCTTTCATTTTTAGAATGTGCCTATCTTTTGTGATGAGATGAGTTTCCTGAGGGCAGAAGATTGATGGGTTCTGGTTTTTAATCCACGTTTGTAATCTGTGTCTCTTGATCGGTGAGTTAATACCATTGACATTTAATGTTATAATGGAGAAATTATTTTTAATTCTGGGCATTTTTTATGTTTAGTGGATTTTGTAAGCTTATTGTTTGACATTTATGTTTTGGTGGTATTATACTTCCCTTCTGTCCTCCTGCATGTGCTTGTTTTTTTTCTTCAAGTTTGAGTATCATTTCTAGCATTTTTTGAATGCCTGGTTTGGTAGACATATATCCCTTCAAGTTGTCTTTGTGCTGGAAAACGTTTCTTTCTCCCTTGATCATGAGAGGTAATTTTGCCAGGTATATAAGTTTGGGTTGGCATTTTAGCTCGTTTAATACTTGAAGTATGTCTCTCCAAGCTCTTCTTGCTTTTACTGTTTCCATTGAGTAGTCATTTGTTATTTTAATTGGTTTACCTTTAAAAGTGACTTGCTTTTTTTCTCTTGAAACTCTCAGCACCTTTTCTTTGTCTTTGAATGTGGAGTGTTTTGACTATTATTTGCCGTGGTGATATTTTATTTTGGTCATATCTGTTTGGAGTGCGAAATGCCTCTTGTATTTGGATAGGCCTCTCATTCTTTAGTTGAGGGAAACTAAATTGAAAAATTTACTCAGGTGTGGTATTTTGGGATTCTTGTTTGGTATTCCATGAATGCGCATGTTAGGCTTCTTCAGGGTGTCCCACATCTCTTGAATGTTCTTCTCCACTAACTTTTTGGCTTTAACAATCTCTTCCATTGACCTTGTTAATTCTCCCACTTTGTCTTCAAGATCTGAAATTCTGTTTCTGTCCTCATTTGTACTGCTGATAAGACTCTCTGTTGAGTTTTGGGTTGAAGATAACTTGTCTTTTAGTTCAATTTTAAACTCTGCCTGAGACTGTTTTAACTGCTCTATGCCTATTTTTGTTTATTGAACTGTTTTTCTGAGCTCCTCCAAGTGCCTGTTGTGTTCCTGTTCAAAGTGGTTGATGCTGTTGTTTAACTCCTCTTGGATTTCCTCTTTCATAGTATTAATCATGGTAATGATTACACTATGAAAGTCGTTATCTTGGTTCTGACTTTCTTGGCTATTTTCTGTGAATTTGTACTGATTGGAATCCATCATTATGGGGTTAATTCTTCTGGCAGGACATTGGCCTTCTTGGGTTTTGTTTCTCATGGATCTGCACTTTGACTTGGGCGTTGTTGTTTTGTTTCTTAGGACCTTTCATTTACTGTGTGTTTTTGACTGAACTGATTTAGTTGGTGTTATTACACTTGAGCAGTTATTACTAGTGCTTGCCTTGGATTGGGTATGTTTGTCTTTTGTTATTATTTACTAGATGAAGCTATTAAGCTATTAGTACATCAGTTAAGTCAGTTTAAGTAGACAGGGGGTAAATATTAGTATGGTAGTGCATTTTTACGATTTAGTATCTTAGTGATATGTGAGAGTGTTAGTATCTTAGTGATATGTGAGAGTGAGTGGTGTACTTCCTGGAGTTGTATATTTTTGGGGTGGGTGTAAGGAAAAGTTGATCTACAGCGATTAATACTAGAAAGGAACAGTAAGGTGAAAAAAGGAGGTTTACTTATCTTTGGGCTGGATGTGAAGAATCTCTCCCATGTGATAGGATGATTGTAGAGGGCTTCAGTTGTATGGCCTTTGTCTCTTAGAGTTTTGCTTGAGTTTCCTTTGGACTCTATTGAATTCTGAGTAGCTCTGTGTCTTCCTTGGACCATGTTCTTGGGTCCCCCATGGGCTGGAGAGGCAGAGGGGCTGATGTTGATAGCAGATTCTTCACCTGGGACCTGGAACTTGTCTTAGTGGCCCTCCCAAGCTCCAGGATGGAGGAATGTGAGCAAGTCCTGTCTGGTTGGGTGGATAGGCGGGTGGGAAGGAGCAAGGGGCTGGGGCCTGGGCGTGGTTGCCTGGGTGCTGCTGGGGCCTGGGGCCACCTGAGGGGGGGGCTGGGCGAACTCACCTGGGATGGAGGACTGGGAGCAGCGGTGGGGCGGAGAGGCTGGAGGGAGGAAGCATCATTAAGTTTTAATGTAGCAAAATATGAAAGAGTTCTTTGTTTATTCATTCCTTGCATTTACATCTGAAGATATTAAAATATTCAAATATATAAACAGTTCTTTCAATTTTACAATGTCTGAGAAATATTAAAGATAATATTTATAATCTTTAGAAATTTATGAATTTAATTTTGTTTTCTTTGAACTGAAGAAAAGCGTCAAGATAGTTGAAGTTTTTAATTTATGCTGTTTGCCTAATCACCATATTAAGGGATATGACAGACAGTATCATATCTATTCTTATTTCAGTCACATCTCTCTTCTAGGGATTATCTATCATCACCTGATTTCTGAGTAGGATAGTAGCAAAAGTGAATTGCTCTAAGAAACCTTCCATCCTCACATGATGAGAAATGGGAATAATTTCTGCTGAATGATGCAATTGTTGCCCCAGTTGCTAGAAGTGAGTGTTGGCATAGAATAGGGTAGACTGAACATCCAGTTTCAGCCTAGCTTCCTTTAACCAAAAGAATTATTTACACCCTGAAAAACAATGAAAACTCAGTTCTGGGTGCATGCCATGTACCACACATCCTGAGGTGAATGGCTACAGTGATATACTGCTACATATGGTACTGCTAAACCATCTTATTTTCTGTATGTATCATCTTATTTTCTATATATTTTTCTTCCTCGATTTACACCATAATTAAGGTCATACAAAAGGAAAATCTGAATTAGCACTGATTTAACAATTGTGCATCTTAAATAGTGCACAGAATAATCAGTGACTCATAATTTTGAGGGATATGTAGGTGACTGCACTTTAAGACTCAAGAAGTGAAGTGTTACATGTGTACTATGTATGACTATGAGAGTGTTGGCAGTTTTTCTCTGATTCTGCTTTATGAAATATTGTGAATAAAGATATTTAATTTCATTTATAATTCAAAACAACAAAGTCAAATTTTGCATGTTTTTATTGAATAGAATCAGAGTTAAAGAATAATTAATGTCTCACTATGCACTAAGCAAAGATTTTATTTTGTAATAATGAAATTTTAGTATTGAGGACATTCTTAGCTTAAGAAAGACTGGATTTTAAGTGCTGTTCTGGTTTTTTGGAAACTACAATTGGAAAAATGAATAAAGCTTTCTAATATGAAACATAAAATCTTAAAATTAAAACAAATATCTACTGTGCATCACTCCCTTCTCCTTGTTATGCACACTTACATATGTACTCATCCTTTAGCCAGTTGAGTCCCTAATTTGCCTGAGTCAGCCAATGTGAACATGAAAAATTATTTAGTAGTAATGATTTTACTATTGGTAGTTCTAAAATGTCAACTATATAGCTATGATAAAAATTAAACTTCCCCTATCTTTGCTTTTCTCTATTTTATCTTTATTTTATGGATCTAGAAGCAGATTACCAAAGAAAATTATTAATATTCTAGCTCATGCTGGGTAAAAAACTTAGATTTGGAACCCAGGTAAAATAGCTCCATTTTCAGAAAAGTCACACATTTATCTCTCCGTCTCTCATGTATTATGGATAGGAGCTTTGATTCATAATCTTACATAGCTCAAGGAAATTATGTCTCTCTTACACCTGCAATATAGCAAATGCATAAAATGCTCATTTTGAGAAATTTCTTACTAACTATGATGCTTTCAAGTATATAGTAATCCAACTTAAGTTATTAATATAGTAACATAGCACATGAAACGTGCAAATGTGTATACACAAGCCTGCGTGATGTTGATTTTAACATCCAGTTCAATGCTGATTCCTTAGAGAGATGGAAATATGACAACCATGTAACCATACAACTCGAATTATGTCCAGATATCATTTCTAGGGTGTTTTTAAGGATAAAGGGAAGAAATTCACAGAAGAGTGAAATCTGAAACATCCTGCTTGCCTTAGGACAGGACTGATCACAATGTAAACTCAGTTCTCTCAGAAAAGTAATTTAGCTTCATGAACAGCTGCAACTCAGAGGGTCAGGCATATGAGCAATTAAAATTAAACAAGTTGATTTGAATATGACTTGGTAACTGTGATTGATCTTACAGAGCCTTTGTTGACTGTACATCAGCAAACAATTTAAGATCCAGTTTAAAACAAAGTTTATAATCCTTGTTTAATGGATTTTGGTACCTCAGGTAATACAGTGCTATTAAAATGATTAAAATGTTCAGTGTCTCTGTATAATCAATAAAACTTCTTTCTAAAATTAGTTAGGTTCCAAAGACTCTTCAGCACTGCTGCATCTGTAGAATCTCAAGTAAGCTATCTATCATTATTTCCATCTACAAGCTTCATTAGATCCCTCACTCCTTATCCTATTAGCACCAGAGTCAGCTAAATAATCAAATCAGAAGGTCACCTTGAATGGCACCTAGTTAAACCAAAACATAAATCAAGATAATATTAATATGATCCATCAAGATACAATGGTAAGAATGTCTGCAAGGCTAACGAAGGTTAATTATTAGAGAATGGAACTTGTACACATTTATATATGAAGTAAAAATGCCTTTATTCAGAGGCATAAATTTGCTCCATTATTTAAATCCCTGGAAAGCAAAATTCATTATTTAGTGAATTTGCATTGTGTATAAAAATTAAATTTCTAGTTTTTATGAAAACATGAATAAATCAGTAGTTTTCACATGATTTTTATATGTATTTGAAGATTGGGATTCACTGATTTTTTTCATTTCTTTTCAAGGCACATTTTTTCTCATTCAAATTTTTATGATAGAATTTCCTTGTGCATAGTTGTTTTTTGCAGGGGGATATGAGATTTATCTAACTAAAAAGTTACAATTTACCTTTCATGTACATAAAACTCAGTGTAGTAATGAAATTTTTACTTTTCAAGAAAGCTCACATGAAATGTAAATACTCTGGAAATGTGCTAAAGTTATCACCCTGTGTATCACATGAATAAAATTAATATATATGTGTGTGTTTGTGTGTGTGTGTGTGTGTGTGTGTGTGTGTGTGTGTGTGTGGCTTGCGTGAATGGTCAGTCTTTAAGATAAAGCTGTTTTACATTTTTTTTGGAAATTACATACACACATAGTTTTGGGCATTTTCAGTCCCCATTATCCTCTTTATCCTCCTTCCCCTACCACTAAAAACTTTTTCTCAACAATCTTTCTTCTATTTTGCTTTATTTTCCTCCCACCAGTGGCTTTATGGATGTTGTGTGAAAACTTTTCCTGAAGAGACACCACACACATAACCATCTCCCCACCCTAAATAGGAGTTCAAGTACCTCAAGTGCTGACTTGGTGAACCAACAAATTTACTTACAAGGATGAGGGTTGCTGACTGAAGCAGGGCAGCTCAGCACAGCTTGGCTCATAGCTTCCTCCTTGCTGCCTAAATGAAACTCCCTCAACTAGTCTTCCTCAACTTATGTTCTCTAGGACCCTCACATGTGAGAGGCACATGCACAAACTTGTGTATGGGCACCTTTCAGGGTCCACATTTGTATTCTAGTCCCTACCAGTCTTCATTTGCACATGGGTGAGAATGTGTGTTTTAGCCCCTCTGTTTCTAAGGGAATGCAAACAGTCAACAGAACTGATCTTAATTGTCTTGGGCAAAATGGTAGCGATTTTTCAGAGAAACATGTCACACAACAATAGATGCTGGCATGAAACAAGTGTGTATGTGTGTGTGAAGGGATAAATAGAATAACTAATGCATTGGAAACATGTCAGTAGCTATATCAGTGTGGCAAAAGACAGTCTCTTCCCAAATATAATGTCTCTCATTAATCCGAGCTCACCAGTTGGCTTGGCTGGTTGTCAATCAAGATTCTCCTGTCCTTGCCTTCATCACTGGGGTTATGGGTGCTGTTATCTTGACCAGTGCTTTTAAATGTGGGCTTGTGGGAGTAAGTTCAGTTCCTTATGTTTTCCTGGCAAGCACTTTACCTTTTGAGATATTAAAAACTTTTTGAAGGTTAAAAATTTCATTACTCATTAGATCCTCAACTTTTCGACATGGTCTTTAAAGTTCTAATTGTACATATCAAGAGTAAATTAACCAATCAGTAGAGAAGAAGTCCTTCATTTGAGGTGAGAGTCTGTGCATGTGCCCACCTCAGCCTGAGTTCCTTCAGTTCTCTCTAATAGCATAGTATACTAGTGAAAACAATTTATATTTCTTTTGGATAAACCTGGGGCCAGTAAGGAGATATCCTGACAATGAATAAGAGTAAGAGAGCTATCGCTGTCAATGTCAGCAAGCCCACCAAAGACCTCTGACCCACCACTATGGATGTGATGATTATGAAGCTAGATTGATTAACTACGTGACGGTGTGATGTTTGGGGCTAATTCTTCCTAGCTTTCCTCACTCCCCTCCCTCTATTCATCTCCTCATCAGACTTTCAGATCACAATATTCACTTTCCTTTTCTTTCTAGATGCTTTATTCTTACCCCACTGAGAATATTCACTTGAGTGAGATGTTCATCATGATCATGTCAAAAAAGTGATTGCTTTCTTTCCTTCTCCCTTTGCTTTTACTGTACTCAAGATAACACACTGGAATATGGAGGAAGTTAACGTAACTATCTGTGCTGATACAAAGGAGAGCTTTAAAAAATCTTTAAGAACAGTGAGGAAAAATGTCAAAGAAAAGGGGAGAGATAGGAGAAATTCAAAGAAAAGATACTACTAGTAAAGTAATGAACTGTTAGAAAGCACATGACAGGCTTCATCATCTTATAACTGATTTAGAACTTTTGTATTAGAACAAATTGGAAAAGTATTATAGATATCCACACATCTTAAATGTATGTAGAACTCAAATATATAATTTTTATTTGTTTTTCTTTTAGCATAAAATATTATGCAACCATTTGTCAGTACTTTTCCAGTTCTTGAGATCTGTTTTCTTGCCAGTCTAATGAATATACTAACAATCATATGTTCTATACATAAAACTGAGAGAGTAGTTTTTGCATTCTCACTGAAAGCAAAATAGAGCATGATTACAGTGTTTCAATCATTTCACAATGCACATATGTATTAATTTGTCACACTATATTCTAAATATATAAAAACTATATCAATATTCCTTAATAAATCTGGGTTAAAGAAAAATAACGAGATCACACATTTTAATAAGAGAATATGCTGAACTCATACATCACACTATGTCTAATCATTCAAATATTTAAAACTTTTACATGAACATTTTTAGGTAAGTATTCTGATTTACAATATTGTGGAACGTTTTTTGAAGGAGGCATGAATGAATGTATATTTACCCCAGAAAGGAGAACTGGAAATAGACCAAATAACTAATTCTGCTGGAAGTTTAGTTTAGTGAATTCTAAGTTGATTGGTGCCACTTCCAGAAGTAAAAACAGATGTTCAATTGTAAAGTTAGATAGCCAGGAAATATTTCACAAACTCTGAACTTCTGGAGCTTCCTGCACAACTTGCAGGCTAGACAGACCACACCCTCACAATCACTGATCTACTTCCTTGGTAATTCCTGGGAAATTTCATAGCAGATCTGAGACTATAAAAGAATGTGACCCCGTACAGGCTCCTTCTTTTGTTTGCTCTCTGGTGTCTCCAGTCTCTTTGCCTTATAATTCTTCCTCTTCATCTCATGTTGTCATTGTGGCTCTCTTTATCTGTCTGGTGTGTCTTAGGTTTTAAATCAGAGGAAATAGCTATATAATTTCAAATATATCTATCTCTTCTGTTCTGATAGCCTCCCACTTGGCCTCCAGACTCCCAACTCTTAAACTACTCTTTCTTAAATCTCTCCCTTGCATCTTTCTTTCTTATGGATCTCAACTTGGCATCCACATATGTGACCTAGCACTAAGGGATATGAGATTCTGTTTTCTTAGAGGGGTCACTGGGCAGATCGTACTGGAGATTGAGTCTAGGGGCATGCTAGGCAAGCTACCAACTCCTAAGTGGCAACTCTTTTTTTTTTTTTTTTGGTTTTGTTTCTTGACTCTGGATAATGTCTCTTAGGTTTTAATTCAGAGGAAATAGCTATATAACTTCAAATATATGTAATTAAATGAATTTAATACTTCTTAGTTTTAGTCTTGTTAAACATTGAAATAATTGTGATTGTGGTAACAAAAATGGTCTTCTTTTGTAGATATATGTGGCTTTCATTGTATTGTAAGTTTGCTATTGATAGCAAACTTAGAAATGTATATAGCTGTATATCACAGAAAACAGATACTAACAAATTCTACTGACGAACCTTCACAGGTTCATTTCTAAGGAATAATATTCCTCAACTGGGTTCCAATGTCTATACTACCCAACTCTCACCTTGGGATAACATTGATGATGTAGAAACATTAAGGCCAAGTCCTTCAGTTTGCTCTTTCTATGAGTGTTTTAGAATGAACATCATTCAAACATTACTTCTAAATTTGTATAAATTAGTATCTCCAACTCATGACAACATTTGGAATTGTAGCTGTATATTTAAGTAAATATTTTTTGATTTCAGATAAATGAATCTTGAATGCTACTTGTAGCACTGTTTATTCATCTATCAAAGACAACTGAGTCTATGTAAAAAAATTGTTAGAGATTATATATGAAATGTCTAGCAAAATATATGCCACATAGTAAGTGCTTATTAAAAGTTAATTATTACTATGAGTAATAATTAGTTTGTGAACAGCTAAGCCAATCCAGCTTATGCTGTTGATGGCTCTTTAGGATGTGCATTACCATTTGATACCACATTGGTCTTAACTGAAGTGAGAGAAGTGCATTGCCATTTGAATGTTATCTTTAGGTCTATTTGCTTCACAGTTTTTCTGATAGGCAGTAATGTTCTCTTTCACTGCAAAGCAAGCACTTTTGTGGTTTAGATGGAAGATATAGCTGGTAATGAATGCAAGTGCATTCAGCAACAATCTGTACTGAAGGGCGGAGCCACCTGGGGTAAGATTTCTGGAAACTTTCCTCTCCAGTTTTTTATATGACACTTGCTAATGTGAGTGATTTTTGAATGGCAAAAGGGATGAAGGATGAGTTCGGATCTGTGATGCTGTAGCACTGTGAGGAAACAACAAGCCTGGTAGAAGTGTGGATTGTGTTTCCTTCAGCAACTTACTTAAGACATGTGCTTTTTTTACTTATTCACTTTTACTTATTCACGTATTATGCACTTATAGTGTTGAGCACTTGTGAATAGAGAAGATAATGAAAACAGAAGATGGATTCACAATCTAGTGCCACCTTCTGACATGGAAACAGGAAATACACCGTGGAGAAACCTAAGTCAGGCCATGATCGAGAAGAGGTCCCGCTGCCCTCTTGAGGTTGGAAGGCTGGGGGGGATCATATAACTTTCAGCTTAAGAAATACAAACAATAATAAAATGCAGTTGGCCTCTTCTTCTATACAGAAAGTCATAGTAATAGTCCCTCTAGTTTCATGCCAACAGACTCAAATTTTGCAGGAGGAAGCAAGACAAATGAAAACAATTGTTTTCTTTTTTTTTTTTTTTTACATGTGTGTTTTGCATGTGGGTGAGAATACATTTGTGTACTGGCACATGTTCAAGATGGCACTTGAGTGTGTAAGGCTGTGGAAGCCCACGGGTCACATCGGGAGTCATCCAAGGTTGCTTTGCCTCATTATTTCTTTCCTCTGGGATTTCCCAGACTCTGTCTTCCACGGTTGGAAATACAGGTTCTATCATAGCTGCCTGGCATTACTTTTATGTGGGATCTGGGGATCTGATCTTCCCAATCCAAGACAAATAAAACAAAGCTATATATTTAGGAATATGTTTCAAGATCAACAGAGTATAAAGGAAATCTGCCAGCAGCTTGTCAAAGTTACTTAGACAGTAGGCAGCACAGATTCCGAATATTTCTTCCTTGGTTTTTCAGAATGAAAGGAAAACTTTGTTTCTTAAATGTTCAGATTATTTTTTTCTTTGTAAGCAGCAAGATTTCAGGAATACAATCTTTTTAATGTCAAAAGTCTAAGAATTGCATTTTATATTTAAAAAATAATGAACCAAACTCATAAGTTGTATTCAACTTATGGTGGTGGGAACTTTATGTTTTTAAAATTATTTTCCATGATTTCAATCAATCACTTATAATTTCTTTTCTATCAAGAAGGGAAAAAGTCAGTAAATTACACTTCGTTTTTTTTTTTAACTATATATCCTTTATCCTTTGGTAAACTATATTTACCAAAGAAATGAGATTATCTGGGGACCTTGACTAATAAACAATAAGTTATGGGTTTTATAAACCCAGTATTATGTTACATATTTGTAATGTCAGAAATGTGGAGGTAGAGCAGAAAGATCAAGATTTCAGAATCACAGCAAGTCTGAGGTCAGCTGAGCTATGCAAGATCTGATTTTGAACAAACAAACAAATAAATAAATAAATAAATAAAAGCTGAGGGATGGCTCAGGGGTTCACGTTTTTGCTTTACAAGCAAAACGACCTGAGTTCAGATTCCCAAATTCTAGGCAGGTGAGATGACTTCCTAGCCCTGAAAGGCAGAGTTTGGGAATCCCCAGAGCAAGTTGGCAAACCAGATTAGTCCTAATTGCATGTGCTTGGCCTAATTTGAGACCCAAACTCATAATAATACAGTGAAAGAGGGATGGAGAATGATTCTTGATATCACTCTTGGGTCTCCACAGCAGGTGCACACCCACTCAAATACTTTTGTGCATACATGTACAGTCACCAATGTGCAAAACACCCACATTCAGCTCATACACACATGCATCAAAACACACAATAAAATACCTGGGATTGCTTTTTCCAAAGAAAGCTGCAATGCCATGTTTACTAGGGTCCCTGGGCTGCAGTGCTTTGAATGTGAGGGTCCCTAATGCTCAGCAGCACTAGGCAGCAGCAGCAGCAGTTTGACAAGAATGTCCAGATGTCAATTCAGAGGCTCCAGAGCACACAGTTGCCATAATACTTATTGTGATCTGTACAGATTCTCATTAGGCAAGGTATGGGAAACCCTAATTTTTCAATTTGGTGGTTTCCTGTCATCCCTACTTGAGACAAACTGAAGTATGATGAGGAAGAAAAGTGTTTTCCTTCTAACTGTTGCTTTTCTATCTGGAATATTAAGTGAGGGAAAGTGGATTGCTAAGCTGTTTTGAGTCCTTTGCTCAAAACTGGGGAGGTGAATTTACACAAGCAGAAGGAAGCTTCAAGAATGAATAAGACGATAGGCAGTCATTCATTATTTTTAGCTGGCTACATTTTACAGATTTTAGCATGCAAACTGTGCAATGAAGCAAGAATGGCCAGGTGGTACACATCTTAACACAAGCAGATTTCATCAGTGTTTTACCTGTTCAGCTGTTGTTTGATGGCTGTTGTTGTTGTTAAGATATTTTACAGACTGCTTTTGCTCGCTTAATAATACACCTGGGAAAGCATTGTTTTCGCATTTACTCTACATGTTGTGACCAATTCAAACAAACTGCTTATGGAACAAGGGATTTATTATCTCTTATAATTCTTGGGATTCTTGGTTACATTTCTTTGTACAGCTTGGCAGGAGAGATCACACCAACTAGGAGTCAAGGGAGCTGGCCATATATCCCTGCATCCACAGAACTGCTGAGAGAGGGACAATTCTCACTTGTCAGACAAGCATGTCTGGCCAATTCTCTGAGACCTCTTGATCAGCAGACAATCTCCTGTAGACTTCCTCAGGGATTAGCGCAATTACTATCTTCTGTGCCCAGAGCTCAAGGCTTCAACCGTCAAGTTGTCACACCTGTATCTAACTATGACAGAATGTTCTTCCTTCTTCATGTTCTCATATATATCCTAAACAATTCATTCTTCAATGGCCAGGATACTTACTTGTTTCTGATATTCTGGTTTCTGAGTTTGTTCATGAAATGATTATTTGAAAGATCAACACATCTTAATGATAAATTTTTAGACATTGAAGCTTAAGTTTGGAAACAAATATCTTTTACTGAGAGTAGTCAAATTCTCTCACAGTGGATGAGAGTGCTGTTTATATTGACAAGAAAATGATTGAGTATTCCAACTTTTATCTTTTTATCATGAGAAATGAAAATTTGAGTTATTCACTTTTTCATACATTTTAGGTTTAACTTATCTTTTTTTCTGAGAGATGTATTTGGCTTTATTTTTTCCTTGATTTTATAGCCATCTTGCTTAAATATGATTTCTAAAATTTTCACCTAATTTACCATTTATAATTTGACTTATACTTCCTAAAATAACTTTTAAAAAACATGCAATTGTGTTTACTAATCTTGACTCTTGTTTGCATATGGATTTAGTAACATAGAGAAGAATAATACTTATACTTTGAATGTTTACATAGATTTTTCTTTCTGCATTGATTGACCCTTTGAAATTTATTTAGTGTTTGTGTCAATCTTGATTGCCACCTTGGCTCTTATGGGCCTTTGGGGACACTAATGAGAAATTACTTTGCTAAGGCAGACCTCTAAACAAGCTTGCTGGAAACTGCCATCATTATTTTTACTGTCTTAGGAAGACCTGCCCTTTGGGGGTAAAACCATTTCCTCCTGGGAGGGTGGATAAAGACAGAGAATTCACAAACTAGGATGCTGGAGAAATGGCTCATGGGTTAAGCCTTTGTCTTAAAGCAGAAGAACCTGAGTTCAGATCCCAGAGACCATGTGAAAAACATCAGGTCTAAATGGCAGCAGCCTGCACTTCCAGCTCTGTAAGGCAGAGCCTGGGATACCACAGAACAAAGCAGAAAGGAGGTAGAAAAATCCAGGATGATTCCCAAAGTCAGCCTTGGACCTCTATACACAGACACACAGACACACAGACACGCAGACACAGACACAGACACACACACACACACACACACAGGCACACACACACACACACACACGTGTGAACAAAAAGAAAAGAAATTTGCAAGCTAGAAAGCAAGTGTGTATCGCTGACCCCCCACTCTGCCCTTGACTTTGATATAGTGTAGCCAATTCCTTCTACTTCTGCTGTCATGACTTCACCTGCCATGATGATGTGTGATCTGGAATTACCTGGAATTGTGAGTCAATATAGTTCTCCTGATGAAGAAGGATCACATGAGTACATCAAACAATTCTACAAAACATTTTGCCAAACCACCATTCACTAATGAAGACATCTCTCTGCAAATTAAGATGAAAATGAAAGGGGACTTACTCTGATAGTAGGCAACCTGCTGAAAGAAAGCCACTACCTAGCATTTGTAACACACATGTAAGGAGTTGTATTTTATATCTCAGGGTCTTTATTTCATAACCTGATCCTAATAGCTGAAGCAAATAAAATGATTACACTGCCTCATGATTCCAGGTTACAGTTCTAACAAGTCTTCAAAGCTAGATGTCTTCACTGGAACATTTTATCACATTTAGGGAAGAAATAATGAGCCTGTAACGTCACTTCTAGACCATAAGAGAAGAAATATTTCCCGAGGTTATTATCTCAATGTTTAAGTCAGAATAAGAAATTGCAAAAAAAAAAACCCTCACAATATTTCTTTTGAAACTGAAAGCACATATTTTTCTAAAAGAGAATCTAGCAAACGTTATAATAAATCATAATACTGGGTATAGCAGATGTTGGAATGTAAAGCTATACTACCATTTCAAAAACAATAAGTGCATTTCAACATGTTAAAAACACTAATACACTAATAAATGCATCAATAGATATAAAAATATACCTATTAATTATAAAAATTATCACCATAATTGTTTATAGGTTGACAACATTGCTCAATGATTAAGTTTTTGCATAGTGTATGAGGCACTATCTATCCCCAACACTGAAAAAAGAGGTTTATATGATGGAGCTTAGCTCATGTTCTGTTGTTTCTGCCTGTGTGAGAGGGCAAACTTTCTTAGTTGCCGGAATAACTGCATGCCAACCTGCCAAAAGTATGCTGAAGTACTGAACCAGTTCTCTAGCTTATCACCTACCCAAGGAATGGTCCCAGTTTTGATGGGCTGGGTCCTCTCACATCAATGAGATAATCTTCCACAGTATTGCTTAAGGTTGTCTTAAGTAGCAATCTTTACAAATGTGCCCAAAGTCTTGGCCTTCAGTTATCAAGTTGACACCTATGTCTAACTAGCACAATTATCACAGTGGAAATGAATCTGTGACAATCTGGCATGTGCAGTTTGTATTTCTTTTCAATGTTTCATCAGAGTGGAGTATACATAAAGTGTACTTCTCTAAGTCTATGGCTCAGGGAACTTTCCCAAACTAATAGCCTATGCCTCCAGTAACAGAACACAGGGACCAGCTAGATAGCTAAGTGCCTGCTCACAAACCTGTCAACCAAGTTTGATTTCTGTTACCTCACACGGTGCAGGGAGATAACTTTCAAAAGATGTTCTATGACTCCAACATTGCCCCCTCTCAAATAAATGAAATCTTAAAAAGAGATAGTAGGGCTGGAGAGGTGGCTCAGGGGTTAAGCCTCTGCCTTGCAGGCGGAAGGTCCTGAGTTCGAATCCCAGATCCCACGTATAGACGCCAGGCGGAAGCAGGGGTGGCCTGCGCTTTTGGTCCTGGTAGGGCGGAGCCTGTGAATCCCGGGGCAGAAGGAGGTGGAGGCGTCCATGGTGGTTCGCGAATTCGTCCGTGGTTCTACACATACACAGACACACACACGCGCGCACATGCACATGCACATGCACACAGTTGAATAAATAATAAAAAAAAATTTAAAAAAAAAGAGATAGCAGAACACAATCTACCCCATTCCACTTATGTCTCTCTTGGACACCCTTTTCCCAAGGATCAGCACTGTCCCACATTACACTCTTACGGATTATTTAGCTGGATTAGTCTGAAAGAATTTGGACAGAACTAATTTGACTTGCTGTGTGTCATCTTGGATATGTAGGTACTGCCATGCCATCAGCATATTTTAGAGCATCAATTCTTACTTCTTTGTTGTTTTCCTTGAGTGGCCACACCAGCTTATTAGTTGTAGCCTTGTGGGTATTTTAAGTTTTTTCTTATTCAAATATATAACAAAGAATAATTGCAAAAACAATTGATTTATTTCTTCTGTCAAATATATGTCTAGAAACAAGTGTATGCTCAGTTTTAGAATTTCCACAGTGACTTTATTTTTTAATATTGTTTTATTTATTTTGTGTGTGTGTGTGTGTGTGTGTGTGTGTGTGTGTTGTATGGTGAGTAATGGTGCACAGAGGCCAACTTTAAGGAGACATTGGCTCTTTCCTTCTACCTTGTGTATTTTGGGGATTATATAGAGATTGCCAAGCTTAAGCTTCTTCACCCAAATAGCCATCTCTCTGGCACCTATTGCGGTTCAATCTCATGTGTTTTAAAAATTTTTTCTCATTTGACTATATCCAAATGCCAAATGCAGCACACCAAGACAGCACTATTATTTAAAGTGGTTTGCAACACTAGAATTTCCTTGAAATCCCACATGTTCATAGCAGCTAATTTTAATTCTTAATTTCAGTTAGTTTCAGTAAGATTTAGATCATTAATTCTTTGAATTATTTCTTAATATTATTTTTTTCAAACAGTGAGCAAAGTTTAAGCTTCTAGAAAGTGATAATCCCAGAAAGAACACTATTTCCTCTGCTGTAAGATGTTCTATCTATAGAGACAGTCTCAGTTGAGCAGCCTGAGGGGACAGTGTCAGGGACAGGATGAAGAATGAGGCCCATGTCTGTGGAAGGCACATTGCTTGCCAGTTACTGTTTAGGACTAGATATGAAAAAAAATTGTCATAGAACACATGAAGTCCTAGAAGAGGGCTAATGTTATTTCCATCTATATAAGTAAAAAGAATCAATCTTAAAGGATATATAAACACATATACATATATATACATGTATATACACACACACACAAGCACATGCACACACACACATTCTGTTTTGTTAAGTTTTTCAGTATTCATGTATTATTTTCTAGATTTTTGTATTTATTCCCAGTTTTGTATATGAATATAATAATTCTTGTTGTCATTTTTCTCTTTGTATTGCCCTTCTTAATTCCTCATCCCTCCTTCCACTGAGAAATTTCTTCCCACAAGTCTCCCTCCTACTTTTATATCTTTGTGTGTGTGTGTGTGTGTGTGTGTGTGTGTGTGTGTGTGTGTGTGTGTTTGTGTGCCACTGATTTATAAAGGGCTTCCTCCATTATCATGTTTCTGGGTACATTCCAAATACATACAAACACACATGATATATCAGTGGGTACACCAATAAAGAAAATGGGTCCTATTCTATTAAATGTGGAAGTATCTGTCACACTTTTGTTTTTTCTTATTATGTAATTTCTTTTTTAATCCTTGGACAATTCCATAAATGTATACTGTGAATGTAAGTCATTTTTATCCCATGTTTTCTAATCCCATCTCTCTACTATCTCCCACTGAAATCCTTCTTCTTAAGTGGGTGGAGAGAAGTGTCCTCATATAGTGCCTTCCAGACATGGTAGGGCCTTTGCACCTGTGAACTTGCTGTAACTGGGTTCAGAATCTGCACAAGACCAGTTATTCTGAAAGTGGCCTGAACTATAAGAGGGAGCTTTGCTAATGATCTGTTGTTTCTGGCTGTGTGATTATGGGAACAAGTTCTGAATCACCTGGGCTTCAGTTATGCTTTCTTTAAAAAGTAGTGCCACATGTTCTGTTTGCATGCCTGTGTTTTCAGAAATTGTCATGCACAAAAAGAAGAAATAACAACACAAAAGCATCAAAATTGTACATAATTAATATACTTATAATTTCTTTTTGCAAATTTTTTATTTGGCATTTTCCTCAAAATCTATGTATACTTCCAGTATAGTACGTACATACATGTGTATGAATGTATTTATGTATGTATTTATGCATTTATTTAAATATATGCATGTGTATATATATGTATATAAGTACACATGTTTGTATGAATGCATTGTCTCATTGACAAGATTACTAAGGCATAATTGGCACACTGTGAAATTCTCCTTCTTAGGAATTCTTAGATTCCAGGCAAAGTTATGTAATTTGAAGAAAGTGAAGTCATATCAACATCAGTTTCCAGATCATTAAAGTGTAAAAATTGGTGATTAGAAATGGCAAGTGTCTGTATTTTGTTCTTGAGCAGTTTAAACATTTGACTAATCATTGCTTAGGAAGAGTTGACTGAAATAGAGAGTGATTGCATGGCATACATCAGGATTTTAGAGAAACTAAACTACTTGTTAGTTAATTTTAAGGAAATAATTATTGGGAAAAAATTGAAAGAGGAAGTACTCTTCAATGAATTTATGAAGAAAAATCAATTTGCTTTAAAAGGATTTAAAAAAGTGATAACTTAATTGTCTTCATCAGCTAGTCTTAGCCTTCCCATGGGAGATCTAAATTCAAGTTTTGGTAAAAAAAAAATGTTCATTGCAATTCCAGTTGCTTTACAGATAATTAACTTCACTTCATTAGTTCATTTATATATGTTTGGATCTCAGTGTATAGAGAGCTAGGATCATGTATGTTGGCCATTGTGTCCAGCCAATGATTAAACCCTTATCAAGGCAAAAACATGTTATTTATTTTAATCCACCCTTCTTACTCCATTACTTCCTCTCAATAGCTGAATGTAGCTGGGCAATATTTAAGACAGTAGCTGTGTTTTGTAATATAGAACTCTCCTTTGATCTGTTTCCTGCTCATGAACTTCTCTGAAGCTCTTTTTATTTATTTATTTATTCAATTGTGTGTGTGTGTGTGTGCGCGCGCGCGCGCGCGCGTGTGTGTGTGTGTGTGTGTGTGTGTGTGTGTGTAGAAACACGGTCGAGTTCTGGAACCACCATGGACACCTCCACCTCCTCCTTGTTTACTTTGCCCGGGCATTCACAGGCTCCGCCCTACCAGGACCAGATCATGTTTGTTAATTCTGATGAGAACTAAGGATTTTTCCAAGAAATTTACAAATTATGTAAGAGTTTTTGAATGACTAGAAGACTAAGAATGAAGGATAGAATATGGACTTAAGTCCTAGGAATATTCTTGATACAAAGTTTGCCGCCCCGGCTTCTGCCCAGGCGTCTCTACTTGGGGTCTAGGATCCGAATTCAGAACCTTCCGCCTGCAAGGCAGAGGCTTAACCCCTGAGTCACCTCTCCAGCCCTTACAGCTCATTTTCGAAAATGACTTTTCTTACAAGAGATTCTTTCGACTGTTTATTTGAATAGATCTTACACATTGGGTTTGGCCCCCACCTAAATGGAATCAGTAGACATGGAGTAATGCTTGGCGCATAGTTGACATGTAAAATGTTCTTGACAAACAAATGAATATTTTCACTGAATCACGTTTGCATATTTTAGGCATGTTTAGCATAATGAATGAGTTTCTTAGAAGGAACAATGCTTATTACTTATAAAATATATGACTATTTAATTCAAACTATGTGTTGCTGAAGTATGATATGATGTAGAAGTACTGCTCTCCTGTAATTTTTGCTGTCTTCCTTCCTTTTACAAAAGACAATGTTATAAGCAAATGATCAGTGTAATTTGTGTCAAATGACTGAAAACAGGGTTTTATTTTGATGTGAATAGCCAGTCTGGCTTTGCTGAGGATAGCTTGCCAATTAGTACTCATTTCTCTTTCAACTGCCTGTGGTATTTCACCAATTACAAGAAGCTGGAATAGCAACTAAATTAAAGACATTACATTGGAAGGCAATCATCTGCAAGTAAATGTATGATGCATTCAATTCAATGCATCTACTACTTAATGAAAAATTGATATTAAATAATTCAATGTATATAATACTGAAAAATTGATGTTTAAGCACATTTCCTCAATTCATACTTGAAAATGTTTTCAAAGGGTTTGCTTCTACTTTTTAAGAAATAACTAATATTGTTTTTTGAACAATTTTTCAATGTTTTTGTCACTGATGTCACTGATGTTTAGATGATGTGATGAATTTTTGTATTTATTATATTGTGACACAATGATTTTGAGTAACTGTGACAGATTTCTCCAAAGCACTATTTTTGAAAGAAATACATAGAGAATCTACCTGTGCAATTTAACTCACTAAATATATTTGTAATTATTACCACATTTTCTTGTCCTTATTTCATGCGTGTGATTATAAACTACAATATGCTTACATAAGAAACTATACATTTGGATGTGTTCAGACCTTTTAGCCAAAGATTATGTTTGAAAATTGAAACTATGTCTCATGTTTGTTAATTCTGATGAGAACTAAGGATTTTTTTCAAAAAATTTACAAATTATGTAAGAGCTTTTGAATGACTAGAAGACTAGGAATGAAGGATAGAATATGGACTTAGGTCCTAGGAATATTCTTGATACAAAGTTTGTTTGTGGAAAATCAGAAACAGGAAAAAATTTATGTGCAGGCCAGATATGAAATAAACAGAAAGAACTGCTGATTCTAATTTTTTTAAAAATATTTTATTTATTTATTTACTTATTTGAGATGGGGGAGTGGTGAGACACGTGCGCATACATATGTGAGGGTTAGAGGCCACATCTCTCCTTCTACCATGTACACTTTTGGGCTTGAACTCAGGTCTCTAGGTTTAGGAACAGGTGCTATAACTACTGTCTGGCCAGGAAAAATTCTAATTTTAAAGTTAGTGTTTTCTATAGATGCGACTTTATTCCTAGCAAGTATAAATTCAATATGACAATTATGATGGGAGAACAATGAGAAAATTGAGTGTAGGTAAAAGGATATTTCAATCAGAATTATAGTGCCACAAGATGTCCCTAACCTTATCTTTAATAGTGGTTTCATTTTCTGCTGGTATTTGTAAACATTTTACGTAAGTAAGAATATTGGCACTAACCCTTAAGATTCTATTATGCATAATCATTATTAGTTGGTGATCAGTTTTACATGACTATAAGCAATGTTCTAAGTGTTTTTCCAACTTGCTCCTTTCTTTTCTTGGAATAACTTTCACTGTGATATCCTATGCTTTGCCAGCTCACTTTATTTCAGTCTTTGTTCAAATGTCACATGCACACTGTGAAGCAGTCCTCCCTCCAAGGGAATTGACTTTTCCTGGTCCTCCTCACTGTCTCAGGCCAATAAATGCATCACATGTTTATTTAGTGTTCATCTTGTTTTCCTCAAAAGCAAGTGTCAGTTCTAAAAAGCATACAGTAAAATTATCTTTAATTATTTGTATATTTCTGGTTCCTAGCATCAAGTACATTATAAGAATTTGTTAAATACTTGTTTTATAAGGCAGTTTTATTTTGGGTTGTGTGTGTGTGTGTGTCTATACATGTGTGTTGCAAGTATGTGTTCTAGAGATCACTTGAGTGTCTGAATTTATGAAGGTACAATGGTAACATCAGGAATCCTTTGGATTGTTCTACCTTCTTATTACTTTGCTCTGTGGTTTCCCAGGCTCTATCTTCTAAGACCAGAATTACAGGTCTCAGCCATAATCATCCAGCATGTTTGTATCATTCTTGATACAAAGTTTGTTTGTGGAAAATCAGAAACAGGAAAAAAATTTATGTGTAGGCCAGATATGAAATAAACAGAAAGAACTGCTGATTCTAATTTTTTTTAAAAAAATAGATTCCTGATGTTACCATTGTACCTTCATAAATTCAGACACTCAAGTGATCTCTAGAACACATACTTGCATCACACATGTATACACCCACACACACACACACACACACCAAAATAAAACTGCCTTATAAAACAAGTATTTAACGAATTCTAATTCTAATTCGGATATGGGGATCTACTTCAGATCCTTTCGCTTGTAAGACAAAGACATTAATTACTTAACTTTCTCCTCAGTTTGATAAGTCAGCTATAGCAAAACTATTTACGTAAGGTCTAATGTTCAATAACAAAACATAAGTATATCTTTTTAAAATTTTACAGACTTTTTCAAATATTTATTATGTTTATAACATTTTCCAAATGGGGACATTAGTTTCAATTATAAGCAAATTTGGACACTTTTTTAAAAATAAATCTACTATTCAGGTACATAAACATTACTTATTGCTGACATCCAACATGTAGTGAGTGTGTGTGCTAAAGAGTTAATAATCATGCTTATTGTTCATGATATTTATGAGAGTAAAAACATTGTGAACAAAATGTCTTAATCATAAAATTCAACTCAATATATTTCAGTATTGAGCCATAAAATGACTTAGAAATATGTCAGAAGCCCAGTAAATTTATTGTTACATTGTAATAATGGCATAATCATTTATGTTGGTATTAACTTTGGGTCTACATGAAAGTTGACTAATGGTGAAAAAAGTTTGTATAGCTTTCACATATTTTACCTACTGTTAATGTACAGTAGTACTTCTTGATGAAGCTGAATAATTACTATTGGTACAATGCTTTTAAATAAATTACTTCAGAATCCATATTTTCTTCCACTGATAGCCAATTAAGGATAGTATTGTACATAACATCACATTGTATCTATCCTCTCCTATCCATGAAAGTTTCTTAATCTTCCTCATTCTTCATGGTATTGGCTACTTTGAAGAGCACATACCAAAAATGTTCTAGAATCTGAATTTGTTTAGCACTTGGTCATATTAGTTGTGTATGCTTATGAATTTTTGTAGGTAATGCATTATAGTTAATACTAATCACATGGACAGAGACAATTACATAGAAATCCTGATAACAATCTTACTAGATAGCTAAATTTCTAAAAAAAATTGTTGATTCATATTGAACAATTCCTCTCATGCCAACCACAGCACACAGGGAATATGATTATGTTTTCTATGAACTATGTATGACTGAATTTTGCTTTATGATACAAGTAGTGACATGTGTCTTTATGTTGACATTGATCTAATTATTCGTCCTTTTGCAAGACAAAAATCAAATGTGTTTTCCTTAGCTCTCCTTCATATCCTTGTCTTTTGTCATCTTTTCCTTGTGCATGCTAGGTGATCTCTGCAATTTTCATAAACTCAACACAGCCCTAAGACTTAGTGAAACACTCCCACATACTTCTATATTTGAACAAAACATCCCTGGCAATAGTTGGCATTGATAAAGATAATTGTTATAGCAATTTATTTATCCAATTCCATCTTTGATGCAATTTTAAAATTCTATTTTTAACATGTCATGTTCTTGAAAAATATGTCTTCTTTTTGAAGTTCTATATTTAAAGATTTCTCACATTCCTCAGTTGAGACAGATAATAAATCTTAATATCTGAATTAATGTATCCCATCCTAGGAGCTTCATTGTCTTTAACTACTGACCCCTGTTAGAATTCTCTTGCTGTGGAAAGGACATGTCAGGTGCTGTTTTTCATTCTACAATTTAAAAGGAAAGTCTAACAAACAGAATGAATAAGTTGGAAAGGAAACTATTTCTATATAACCATTCAGAAGGAGACACAGTAAAGATGTCACATTCACATTCTTTTCTCCCAAAAACAAAAAGTGAAAAATAAGGCCTCCAAATCTGTGTATATCATAATGTCTAGGGACACTTACTACTGATGAAAATTTTCCTCTTTTGTAATTTATGTTCTTTCATGGCTTTATACATGTTTTTGTGTCATTTTTACTCCTTATTATTCAATGTCAATCCCCATTTTTTCCCACTACAAACTTTCTTTTTCCTTACTTATCTCCTTGGTGGTTCTGTGACTTCTGTGTACATATGGCTTAGTATGTCCCATCTGGGTTACTGTAAATAACATATATATAGACACTGGAGCAAACACAATATACCAGTGGACATATCTCTCTTCACTGCCATCTAGTTTTAATCCCAGTTAGTCTTTGGGGGAGTTGTGGTGACTCTTGATATCTATCTGTATCATGATACAATGTAATAGGCCATATCTTGTGCAGTTCTCATGGGAATAGATTCACTTGCCCAGCTGGTAAAGCTGCCAGTAAACAATCCTGATACATGAGCTTGAACTTCAGATACACATGATGTTAGGAGATACCAGTTTTTGAAAAATATTTCCTTCGACCTCTACATATGTATTCATACATGAATACAGCGACATGTTCTCTCTTTCTGTGTGCTAAAAAATACATGATAAATATATATTTTTTAGAAAAACAAATTTTCAAAGTGATACGTTTGTGGAAATATTATGATGGGATGCTAATAAAAGAATGAAAATATCACAAAGAAAAAAATGTAGATAACATTCTCATTTTTGTTATATGTGTGATGAAGATAAAATATCCTAGAGGACCTCATTAATGATAGAATTGAAACACATTCAACATGCTATTTTAAATAAGAAATAAGAATCTCATCTATCTCTCTTTATACAGAAGTATTAACTGAGAAAATGAAATTTTAGAGATTAATTTTTTTCAGAAAAAGCAGTCAATATTTGTACTTCCATCAATCAGAAGTTTTAATTAGAAAAATATTACTCAAGATAATCAATGAAATAGCAAAACAGTTGATATTAAAGATTATATTCTACAAGATCTAGCAATAACTAAGATCTGAAAGACCTGCCTTTGTAGGTATATTATAACTAAAAATACAGATGAAGATGACTAGTTTACATTGTATGATACTCTCATAGCAACAGATATATTTGCCATAATTTAAAATGTTCACCTTTTTTTCTGACATCCATATCAATCCCATTGGCTCTTGCAGTTTTTGTTGTTGTTGAGAAATAGATATTTTGATTCACTAATGTTCTTTTCCCAAAGTTGATATTAAAGAGCCCATAAATTAACAAATCACATATAAAAGAACACATTTATAGATACAAGTTAATAGCTAAATTAACTAATGCCACCAAAATAGATAGGGACTAGCGAGTGATAGATTAAGTGAGTTTAGTGAACAAAAAAAAATTCAATTAACACAAACATGGATACTTTAATGACAGAACAGACATATAAAATTATTCACTTCTGTGAAGATAGTGGAGATAAAGAGGTTTATTCTCATACTTAATTCAGGTACTAATATTATTAGTTTCACAGAAGGAAATTTAAAGTATTCTAAGTATTTAAAGGAAATTTGATAGATGGTTTCCAAAAACTGCAGTATCCTCACAATTTACAATACTAAATTAAAAGTAGAATTTGTAAATCTCCAAATAAAAGAAACCTACATATTCCTTCTTTCTTTATTACTTTATTTATTTGTTATTTATTTATTCACAATTTTTTATATAGCTATTAAATAGTTACTTCGATCATACCTTTCCCATTGTAACAGTTACTCTTAACTATTGTTGTGAGAGATCACCCAAAGTCAAGTGACTTAAGGGAGAAAGGGAAATTTATTCAGGTTACAGTTCCTGAGGGGAGACACAGTTTCTCATGGTGAAGGTGGCATGGCTTGATGGTCAAAGCTGGAGAAGGCTAAGTCACTGCAGACATCTTGTAGGCTGAGAGCTGAAAGAGTGCTTGCTGCAAAGTAGGGTGGGATTAATTCACCTCAAGGCTCACCCCTTGTGACCACCTTCCTCCAGCAAGACTCCACCTCTCAAGGTGCCATGACCTTGCCAAACACATGAGACTGTGGGGGACACATTTCAAACCATGACACCCATCATCTTCTCTTGTACTCTTTTCAGTCCCACAAAACTGGTTCTTCCAAACAAGTCTCCTCCTATGTTCATGACAGATTTTTGTGACTCACTGAATTAATTAGTGTCACCTCCATGAGCATTGGTGAGGAGATATTTACTTGAGCAGGGGAGTATGACTCCTTGTCTCTATATACTTCTGTCTTCATCTCTTACGAAGCAATATAACCTTGTGAACTCCTTGTTCATGATGTTCAGATGTCCAGTGGCTAATCATTTGCAGGTGACTGGCTATGTTGTGAGTTGGTAAGTTCAACAGCAATATAGTATTCAAAGGACAGAATTTCATTTCTCTGTCTTCTGCCTTTTGCATTATTTCTTCTTCCTCTTCTGTGTGTCTTGGAGGGGTGATAAACATATCAGATTTAGGACTGAGCAGTTCACACTTATTCTTAATATTTTGGCCCATTAAAATTTCTTTATTCTGCAAGCAAGAGTTTCTCTGACCAGGGTTGAGAATGGAAATAGTACATTGTTTTAAACGTAAGTATTAAAAGACAGTATGACAATATGCTTATTTAGGAAAAATTGGTAGTTTGCTTCTGTTATAAGAGCTATGTCCTCCTTCGCTGTGGACTTTTGGTTAGGTTTGCAGTGCCAGACAAAGTTTCCATTCAATTGAGCTGGCATCAAATCCAAACAGGAAACAGTTGGTTACTCTCATAACAATCATACCACTATTGCACCAGAGAGCATGTCTTGCCCATCAGGTCATCATGGTATCACATAGGCTCCACAGCTGGATAAGTTTATTGAAGACTTTTCTTCCACAGAACCATATAGCACCCTATGGCACTAAACAGCATGTAGGAAGCTTTTCAACTCACTTCCATTTTAATTTCTCCATGTTCTGCAAGTAAAGAATGTGCTGCTTTTTAGCAACAGTGTCTTAAAATTTAGTTCTGGTGGCAACCAAGAACAGTAGCAACAGTCTTTGTAGCATTGGAGTCCATTGACCAGTAATTCATAGGAGGTTATACCTTACCAAGTTCTAGGATTTTTGTTAACCTGTTGCTTCAATTAACTTACAAAGCTACTAAGAAACTTACAAGATTTTCATCAGCCATGTCTGGAGACTGATATCAATCTTTTCAATAGAAATGATTGGAAAATTTTAAAAGAATTTTAAATGAATTCTTTTAAATGAATTACTATAAATAAACAGTTAAAATATGAGAAAATGTAAACAGAGAAAATATAAATATGAGAAAAATATAGGTGTATTAGATGATTGCCATAATTTTTTTTCTGGACATTGATCTTTGGAATTTACTGGCATGTTGAATGTGCAATGTTGGTTCTGATTTTTTCTGCTAAAAACAAACATATGTTATTCAGTATTGATTGTTTCATAATATTTTTCCTTAAAGAATCCTGTAACAGCTAGTTGTAGATGCCTGAGGCTTTGAGTACATCTGTGAAGAGTTAGTAGTAAGGCAAACCTTGAACCAGTGTATGGGAGATTTTCTAGTTGATCACAGTGAGTGTGACTATTCTCAGAGTAGGTGGATATGATAGAGAGAATGTGTTCAGTAGACTTCAGATGTTGCCATTTCAAACCTTTACAGAGTTGCTGCTCTTATTATAAATGCTGGATATCACACACACACGGGATGCACTGTCAAATACAGAGGAAGGCATACAAGGATCCCTAATCAATACAGACAGGAGACAGGTGGGTCTGCTGCAAGGCTGAGAAACATCTTATTCCTTAGAATCACAGATGGAGAGGAGGATTATCATGTCTTGCTCCCAGCATTCTAGCCCAAAAATTCAAATTAATGGTATTTGAGTATTGTCATTGTGTGTTACTTATTTATCCTTCTAACCACCGGCGAGGTGACATTATTCTTCTGAGCCTGGTGGTGAACATTATTAACATAGTTCCTTATATCCATACCAAATTGTGGATCTGACAATTTGTCAGAAATATTTAGGTCCAGAATCCCTTGTCTTTTATTAGTGTGTATTTCAAAACAAGTTTGGGAAACACTGAGCCCTATGATTACTACTGAAAATATTGGTGGTATTGAAAACAGATTCTTAGTATCCCTAATAGATAACATGTTCAAATATCCCATTCAAAAGCACACCCACAAATATGTGTTTCAGCTCACTAGCGTTTTATTTGATATTTATTTCATCCATGTGAAAGCCCCAACGTAACAAAGCTTTTATACATATGGCTGTCGTTAGCCATGTAGCTGTCAGAGAGGATTGTGGTCCTTTAAACAGATTTGACATCAGCGTTTTCTTTGCATTTTTCAAACTGAGCACATTGCTAGTGAAACATAATTGCTTCCTGCACTGTTGAGTAATGCATCCATTGATAGAAGTTGTTCACATGCAGACAATGGAAAAATTATACTACTTCTTTGTTCCTGCCTATATTAGTTTGAGTACTTAATAAATTCATATTTGCTTTGCCTGAAAAAGTACTGAGTCTATTTTAATTAGAATGCTTTCATTGTTCATAAGATAATTAAGAGGAACACTTATTTTCTCAGGCAAGCGTGAGAAACACAGCTTGCTAAATACAGCAGTTCATGAAAACATCCAACATGTGTTCACCTGTAAAGCAAGACTTTTCAAGGTAAAGAAACAAAGAAGATGATATTAAAATTACAGTGGACAGGTGTATTAATGTTCAATTTGCAAATGTTACTGAAAATACTTTAGGCTTTTTCTTTTATTTTCAGTTTTTTATGATATCTTTCTCTTGAGATTTTTGGCTCATGATTTTGGCATGAATTTTAACAACATAAGGACAACCAAAAAGAAATTAATCCATCACAGTTCTAATTTTAATTTATCTATTTTTGTCATTCACATTTTTACCATCTGGAAATTATTCCATTGCTAGCTAAAAATATGATGTTAATTTTCATATTCTTTAGAATATTGAAGACAGAAGGAAATTTGTTTCCCTTTCATATCATATCATTAATGTTTTAGGAAACTATATTCACTGAAGCAACTTATACAAAGTATACTGCACACAAAATACATATGCAGAGCACTATACATGCATATTACATGGATATATAATGATTATCTATGTGTGAAATAAAAGTAAAAAAAATAAATTGCATATAATATTAAAATACTAATAGTTCTTTTGTGGGAATGAACTTGCAAACTATCATTTTTTAATTATCAGGATAAATAAAATTAAAATCTTTAATATGCATGCAACTTAAAAAGACTCAAGACAAATAGCTTTTTTGGCTAGAAGACAGCTAATAATGGAATAAAGAAGCAGAGAAAAGAGACTGCTTAATAATTCCAATTATCAATAAATATGGGGAAATGTTCATAAGAGAATTTGAATTTTATTTATACTTCTAGGAAAAAGTGATAAATATGTATACTTGTTTGTATACATGTGTATATAATATGCATTTTACAATATGTGTATGTAATATGTATTTTATTCCTAATTATACAAAAATTCAAATATTAACTTGTTATTAAACCTAAGGTACAAATGTTTTAGAGGGCTGAGAGATGGCTCAGAATTTTTAAAAAAATTCTTTATACTTTCAAAATACAAATGCAATAAATTTGATTTTGTTTTCTTCCTTTATTGCCCACCCTGCATCTTCCAACCTATCCCACCTCACATGTTTTCCTTTCCAGCTGGTATCCTTCTCATTCCTTTGTCCACTTCTCTCTCTCTCTCTCTCTCTCTCTCTCTCTCTCTCTCTGTGGTCCATTTGATCTCATTAAAGTTTACTGTGTGGGAGAGTGTGAATCACCTCTTGAGTAAGGAAGCTCCCCATTTTCTGTGTGGCAAGACTCCCAAATCCCCTCTCAGAATACCGTGTATTCATGTATGCTGATTTAAATTCCATTCCTATCAATGAATATAAAATCAATATTCTTTAAACTGGATTTTTATAGGTATTGCTCTCAAGCTTACTTTTTAACTTTTATTTTTTTTCTAATTTTATAAGCATATGGAGTAATTATCTCTGCCCCTTCCTTCCCCCTTCTCTCCAAACCCTCTCTCTCCCTCCCTCTATTCCTTTTATCAATCCATCCCATTTCCTCCCACCCTCCTGTCTGTCCTCTTCTATGGGTCCTGGAGTTTCCTCTGGATTGTCTACTGTAGTGGGGTTTAGGCATTTGTGGCAGACTAAGTGGTCCTTCCTTAGGCACACTGTTTGATAAAGGCACTCTACTTCACCTGTCTAGCCCTACTCCCAAAGGTTACTACTGCATGCACTTGTGTCTCCTGAGATCCTGCCTTGTCTGTAGTAGAAGATTGTTATGTCATCCACTGTGCATTTTACCCTATTAGTCCCTTCCTCACTCTACATGAATGGTATCAAGACCAAGTCTCATTGCAGTGAGTTCCTTGATGCAACAGCCCTGCCTTGAATGGAATATCTTGTCCAGCGGTGGACCTCCCCATCTTTAGGCTCTTACAGTCTTGCTGCCCCTCTTCCACAAGGTTCCCTGAGCCTTAAAATGGGGAAAGATTGTTTAACCTGATTCTGAGTGAGCATTGCATGGTCAGGTGTACTCTTCATTTTTGCTGGCTCTTGTCTTTTTTGCTGCTCTTCGACCTCAGTAGGATGTGTGTCCTATCTGTGTGTTGAGATCCTCTTTCTGTTGAGAAGGTTTCTAGGTTGAGTGTTGAGTGCTTTTCCAATCTATGGGTATTGTAATAGATAAGAGCAATTCTGTGTACTGTCTTCTACTTATAGGTTCATAGTCTGTTCTTCCCTTGTGATCTATTTCCTCCCCTTTTAAAGGTTCTTATTCTAGTTAACATTAACAGGAATGTGTTCCATTCTGACAGCGGGCCTAAAGTGCAATCTGAAAACCATTGGTTATTTCCTTGATACTCATTCCACTATTACACTGGTGGTCACTTGCTGCCATGGTAATTTTTATTGTAATTTGGAGATTTTACATGTTAATGAGACCTTTGATTATTTTTCTCCTAGTAGTTTCTACACTATTACTTTCTATTGTTTAAGCTATCCAGCAAGGAGTAAGCTCTAAAACCAGTTTCAGTTGGTATATATTACCCATGTTCTATGATCCATATGTGTTGCATATTCAGAAATAGGGTCTTACTATCGATTTTTTTTGGAGCAACCAAGAATAATAATAAAAGCTATAATGTTTGGGGGCTTTTAAGACATTTCTGACTAACTATTTGTCAGGAAATGTTATATTTATGCTACTTCTAGTAGTTTTGTCACTGGATTTTGCGTGAATTAGCTTGTGTTTTTTTTTTTTTTTTTTTTTTTTTTTGGTTTATCCTGTTTTTCTCTCTCTGTGCTCCTTTGCATAGGGACTGTCCATTCTTACTCATTTTGTTTCAAAAAATGTTTTTGACATACTAATAACATAGGGGATTCCTATCTGATTCCATCCCACAATCTTAGGGTTTTCTTTAAGTACCTCAGTCCTTCCTATATCCAATTCCCTCAAGAAATTTTACCCTATTATTCCCTTCCTCACTCTACATGAATGGTATATATATTTCTCCCACCAAAGGTTTCACCCTAACTGTCCTGTCCCACCTTCCCACTCATTGATCCCTTTCTAATTTTCTTATTCTCACAGTAATTCCAAGCCAAATACTTCAATCAGGAGATCAATGCTAGGTAGTATCCACATATAAGAGAGAACATGTTGTGTTTGTGTTTCTGTTTCTGAGATACCTTGTTCAATATTATATTTTCTAATTCCATCCTCTTACCAGCAAATTCCATGATCTCATCCTTCCTGATGGTTGAATAGTATTCCATTGTGTGTATGTACCACATTTTCATTATGTATTCCTCTGTTGATGGGCACATTTGGCTGATTCTGTTTCCTTGCTATTGTGAATAGAACTACGACAAGCATAGTTGAAAAAGTGTCTTTGTAATAGGATGTGGAGTCTTTTGGGAATAATCCTAGAAGTGGTATAAAGTGGTAGAAGTGGCAATGAATTAGTGTTTCCTTTTCTCCACTTCCTCACCACCATTCTCTGTTGTTTGCGTTCTTGATCTTAGTCATTCTGACTGGGATAAGATATTATTGCAAGGGGAGTTTTAATTTGCATTTCTCTGATGAGCAGGAAGGTTGAGCATCTTTTAAGACATTTGTTTTACATTTAAATTTCTTTTTTTGTGTAAAGTCCATGTTTAGTTCCAGGGCCCAATTTTGTTTGCTTTCTTGGTGTTTAGGATTTTTTTTTGTATACTCTGGTAATTAATCCTTTTTCATATTCATACTTAGCAAAAAGTTTCTACCATTCTGTAGGTTTTCTCTTTGCATAATAAACATTGTCTTTTGCAACATAGAAACTTTTTTTGCCATGAAGTCCCACTTGTTGATCATTGGTCTTAGTTCCTGAGCATTTGGGATTGGGCTTATAAAGTCTTTTTATCAATTCCAGTGTGCTCCCTACTCTTTATTGTAACATTTCCAGGGTATCAGTTTTACCATTGTGATTTCTGATACATTTAGAATTTATTTCTGTGTAAAAAGAGAGACATGCAGTCAATTTTCCTTCTTCTACATGTAGATGTCCAATATTCCCAGCACCATTTGTTGAAGCTGCTTTATGTTTCATATCATTGTATGAAACACTATGTATGTTTCATACCATTGTAAAAAAACCAAGTGGATGGGAGCTTATGTCTGGATTCTCTGTTCTAATCCATTGATGGATGCATCTGTTTTGTGCCAGGACCAAGTTGTTTTTATTACTATATCTCTATAGTATAGTTTGAAATCCAGTACAGTGATATCTCCAGCCATATTTTTATTGCACAAGATTGTTTTTGGCTAATCAGGGTCCTTTATTCTTCCATATGAATTTTCAGATTATTTTGTACAGTTCTGTGAAGAATTGCATTGGGATTTTGATCAGAATTGCTTTGAATCTGTATATGGCTTTGGAAGTATGGTCATTTTCAACATATTGATTGTACTAATCTCTGAGCATGGTAGGTCTTTCCACTTTCTAATATCCTTTTTAATTTCTTTTAGCAGTGTTTTGTAGTTTTCATTGTATAGGTGTTTTATTTCCTTAGTTAAGTTTATACCAAGTATTTTATTTTCTTTGAGTACTATGTCAAATGGGATTGATTTCCCTTATTTTTCCCTCAACTTCTTTGTCTCTGGTATATTAGATTTTTGTATGTTGACTTTGTGGCAGGCCACTTTTCTCTAAGTGTATATTAATTCAAGTAGTTTCTTGGTGGAGTCAGGTGGATCTCTCAAATATCTGCCAATGGGAATGCTTAAATTCTTCTATTTCTATTTGTATTCCTTTTATCTCCCTCTCTTGCCTTAAAGCTTAGATAAGACTGCAAGAACAATATTAAACAGGAGTGGTGACAAGGGAAAACCTGTCTCATTCTTTGATCTCTTTGGGAATGCTTCAAGTTTTTCTCTATTTAGGTTTGTCTGATATAGCCTTTATTGTACTGAGATTGTACCCTCCATTCCTGTTCTCTCCAAACCCTTTATCATGAAAAGATGCTGAATTTTGTCAAAGGTCTTTACTGCATCTATTGAAAGGACCATGTGATTTTCTTTATGAATCTGTTAATATGGTTAATTACATTTATTGATTTATGTAATCCATCCTTGTATTTCTGGAATGATCCAGATTTTGTCATGGTATATGAACTTTTGGATATGTACTTGGATTCAGTTTGTAAGTATTTTCCTGTGATTATTGCATCTGTGTTCCTTAATGAGCTTGGGCTTTAATTTTCTTACTTTGATGTGTCTTTGCTTAGCTTTGGAATCAGAATAATATTGGCTTTGTAGGTAGAATTTGGGAATATTCCTTTTTTCTCTATTTCATAGAATAATTTGAAAAGTGGTGGTGTTAGTTTTTCTATGAATATCTGGTAGAATCTGCACTGAATCCATCTGGTTCTGGGCTATTTTTACTTGGAAGACTTGTAATTACTGTTTTAATTTCATCACTTGTTATTTGTCTGTGTAATCTATTTCATCTTGAGTCAATTTTGGCAAGTCATATGTTTTTAGGCATTCATCCATTTCCTTTATATTATCCAATTTAAGGAAAAACAGATTTTAAATTATGTCCTTAGGATTCTCTGGATTTCTCCAGTATCTGTTGTGATTTTCCTGTTTCATTTCTGATTTTATTCATTTAAGTGTTCTAGTTTTTTGGTTAATATTCTTAAGTGTTTGTTAATCTTGTTTATCTTTTAAAAATCAGCTTTGTTTTATTAATATTTTATATTATCTTTTTGAGTTCCAATTAATTAATCTCTCCAGATCTTGAATATTTGTTCCCATATGTTACTTTTAGAATTGATTTGTGTTTTTTTCTAAAGTTTTCAGGTGTAACATTAGGCCATTTATTTGGAATCTTTCCTTTTTTGTGATGTAGATATTTAATGCTATAAACTTTACCCTTAGGATGACTCAGTCACACATTCTGAATAGTTGTGTCTTCATTTTCTCTTTTCTCATGTGACATTGACACCTGGAATTGGGATGTCACTTATTTTTCTCAATTTGTATTATTATCTTGCTTGTCTCTGCTGTCTGAGTCAGGATTTCTATCTGTGTATACTACGTTTAGGATATTGATTGTAGTTCTATCTGTAGTTACTGGGTACTATTTCTTTGGTGGGATAGTTGTCTTTTATCTGTAATGTCATTTTTCAACACTTAGATTACATTTGCAGTGTCTATATTTTGCTTTGTGTTAGTTATCAAATGTTTGTGCAGTCGCTTGACACAAATAGTAATAATTACAGTGTTCTCTCATTATAGGAGTGTGCTGATATTTCTCAGATGAGTTTTCTAAAGTGACTATTATATTCTTTACTGAAGGTCTTTCCTCTCTTTATTCTTGTAGTGTGTTGTTATTTGGGATCTTCTACTTGGACTTATTTTCTGTGTGTGTGATTACAGGGGGAGGGAATGTGTTGCTGGTACCTGGGCAGAACAAAGCAAAAGTAGGTAAAGTTTGAGACCTTATGGCTGGATAGGCAAGCTAAAGTAACCTTCACACCTGGGCTTTTTTACTTTTTTATGTTTCTTGACAGTTTCATTTTCACCCCATGCTACCCAACACCCAGTATGTCTATTCAGTTTCATCTGAGCTGCCTGAATTTCCATGTGCCTGAGCAAACTTGAGCATGGATGATATATCACTGGGTGAGTCACTGAAGACAGTAACTCCCTTCCTTCAACACTTGTACTCAATTGTCACTCAAAGAGGCGTGGTTCCATGAGATCATACTATTTTTTTGATAATGTGTTGACACTTAGCTAGGGATGAATGAAATAGATAGAAAATAAGAAAGGGGCAATTACAGAAAACAGTGGGGAAGAGGAGAACCTTAAAAGGAAGAGGATACAAAAGAATTTAGATGGTATATAGGTAGAAAAGTTTAAGTGGAAAAGAAAAGGGAAAGAACACAGGAAGAAGTGTTAGAAACTCTAAGCGTATGTGACCCAGCCAGTCAGGAATCTACCAGTTTATCTAAAAAGGCATTGAAAAAATACTGGGAATAGAGGTGCTCTATAGAAGAGAACACAGTAAGGGAAAGAAAAAGAATAATAGAAGTCAGCTTTTCAGAGCACATTATTTTCATAAATATTTTGCATGTAGCTTTTTCTAGTACATAAATGTATTTTAAAACTTTAAAAAATATCACCCCAAAATAAATTTATTAGTCCTAATAAATGAAATTTTCTTCATAACTTTTGATGAATAGATGATTAACATAATTATCATTTATTATTGTTATTATTGGAAAGGAGTCTTTTACGTTGGTGTTCTATAAACAGGAAAAGGTTAGCCATGCATTCTTCATAAGAATATTTTACAAGTTATTGTCTGTTTCAATAAAATCCATACTGGGAATGAAATGCCTCAGGTTAAACTTGTCTTCTTTGCTTCAGAAAATGAACATCAAAGAAAGATATTATATGCATATACTTATGTGAAATGTTTACAAATAAAATATTTATGTGCTGAGAAAAAAAGAAAACGTGTTCTTAAACATTTCTTTCAAACATAGTTTTCTAAAATAAGAACAGAATGCACACAAGTATAAAAAAGTTAAAAGTGGTAATTTATTATTTTTATGCATTCAAAATTAATGAAGCTCATTTGATAAATAGTAAAGGTAAAACTTCTGAGTGTAGAACATTCATATTGATTAAATGTTAAACTCAGATGTATTAGTCTATTGAGTTTCAAAATCAGTGTGGTTTATATGCTATACATGAAAAAAGAGACAAAAATACAGAATCACTGGAATACTAGACAATATCAAATCACAAAGGTCTAAAAATTACCATATATTTTTACTTAATTGTTTCAATTAAAGAGTAAATATTTAGTCCTTCTGGGAATGTTGAGTCTATGCTAAGGGAATAGTAAGTCTATGTAAATGTATACTTAGAGATAAAATCATGCCTTTAAGTTGTTAAAGAATTGGGATTTAAAGAATTAAAGAATAAGAAATAGGAGAAAATAAGTTTTTAAAGTAAACAAGATTATTAGGATTCAATACATTATACATCAATGCTAAAGACAGCTATCATGTGACATTTCTTTATAGTCAGAAAGAAACGACCTGTCTATTTATCTCTGCTAGAGACCTGACCAATCAATGAAAGACATGTATACAGACCAGCTTGACTCACAGGGTGTAGGTGACTCTTGGGTGGGTATATCACTGAAAAGTGTCCAATCCTGGTCAACATTCTACTTTTGTAGATAAGATGTAGCTGGGCAGAATTATTTGGTGTGGGAAACAAGAGAGCTTTTGGCGTAGACCTAGTTGTCATGGTGGTCATATTTACTTTGTTGTCAAAGCATTTTTCACAATGCCATGACTCTGCTTTCTCATAGCAATGGTCATGCCAAAACTGGAGAAAACAAATTTACCAACAGAGCATGATGGCTTCCCATTTCTTGTCTCAATTGTGGGCAAAGTTCCTGAGAAGGCATGACGCTAAAATCTGAAAGATGAAAATAGGCCAGTAAGGGGATACCCAGCTCCTAAAGTGCTTATGTTATACTTATGAGATTAAAGATTGTGGAAAAATATGTAATCTTTGGCCCATCTTTGAGAACGTGCTAATTACTAATAATACAGTACACATACATGTGATGTACTAACATGCAAGGAGTGGGTGGAAAATGGATGAATGATAAAGAAGTCAAATTCTTCCATATCCAAGAGTGTTTTTGTTTCCAAGTTGATTTCCCCAAAAGTAGCCCAAGCCTTATGCTATTTGATAGTTCTCTTTTAATCTGTAATAATTCCCTTTTGCTTTGCTCTAGAGTCAGCAGTCCCACTCTGAATTATCTGCTGACTTTTCTGAAGTGTCATCTTCAATGTAAATGGAAATTACTTTGAGCCCTGCTCAGAGGGAGATTTCCTCCAGAATGGCTCTGTTTCTTATTATTCAGAAAAATAAAAAGATTATTGAGGGCCCAAGCGACTCATAAAATTCCTCCCTCTATTTTATGAAATATTTCAGTCTCTGACAAGAAGTGCATAAATGAATTACTCTATTAGAACATAAATGTTAAGCACCAACATTAAAGCTATCTCTTTTTCTCATAAAAATATCTGTTTTCCTTGTGTGTGTGAACTAAAGCTTGTGCATGAATGGCAGATCACTGTAGGTACAACTCCTTGATTTCTTCAAATGTTAGGGCAAAATGTTGGTATTTTAATTATTTCTACATTTTTCAAGGAAATTTGTATATTTTGCTCTCTTTTCTGTTACAAATGTGTGTATAAATTGGTTGTAGTTATTATTATAGTGATTAATAAAAGCCCCTTCATAACTGTCTTCATCACAAGGGTGGGGGAGGACTCTGCACCTTCCTGGATACAAAAATATCATTATCAGTATGGCACTACCCAGGAGACACAGATAAATAAACTATGAGTTAAAGTAGAAGGAGTGACATTCTGTAAAGTTTATAAAGGTAAACTATTACGTAGGATCACGTAGGTGTGAGGGTGGTCAGGCCCAAAGGCTGCTCTCTAGAGAATGATACATTAGCATCTAAAACGGGCTATCCTTAGGGGCTCCACCCCTCAGAAGTTGAGTTTGCCTCTTGTCTGCAAGACAATAGCAGGCCTAATTCCTTTCCTTGGAAGCTGAGTTTACCTTTTGTCTGTTCTTGGATTGCTTTTGTTTCTCTTAGAAACTGGCTGGGCTGTAAGCAGAAGCGGGGTCAGCCTGCGCTTCTGGTCCTGGTAGGGCGGAGCCTGTGACTCCCGGGGCAGAAGGAGGTAGAGGCATCCATGGTGGTTCCCGAATTCGTCCGTGGTTCTACACATACACAGACACACACACACACACACACACACACACGTCGCGTGCATGCGCGCGGACATACATACACACATGCGCACAGTTAAATAAATAATAATAAAAAAAAAGAAACTGGCTGGGCTGTACCTCCCCCAACAGTTCCTTCTTGCTTATCTGAGATATGCTAATACATGGACCAAGTAACTCTGTTTTGAGGTATACATTGTCCATTCCCTTCTAGCAACAAGGTGCCATGCCTGTTTTATTCTAACTGGAGACATCATGTCAGGTCCCACAGCAAGTAGATGTCACTCCTGACTTTTCTTTGTTAACTGGAATGTATCCGTTTTACATAATCCTGTAAAGAATTTGGTCCTGCTCTTCTGTGATGTTTTCCTATTAATACTCATGTATGGTACAATATAAGCTTGGTTTGGATGGTAAGAGGACATCTAAGACCCCCTCTTACCTAAAGCCTGGACTTTTAATTCCTACCACTCCCACTTCTGTTTCTTGGGTTTTAGGTTTGGGTTCGTGCTGGTTCCTGGGCCCAGACACATAAGTGTATGAAAATCTCAACTAAGAAAAGGTTGAAGCATCCTCACCTTGACCCCATTAAGAACAGGGCACTTCACTAATACTGCAATGTGATGCCCCACCAAACCTTTATCTAACCACCCAGAGTGTCAAGGAACTCATCACTCATACTCAGGGCATCAAGGAATTCACAAACAACTTCTGCCTTCTCTCAGGGTCTTCAATTCAGCTCTGAACCCACTGCAGATGCATTCAATTGAAGTTGCCTTTTTTCCATATACTTATTTGTCAATCTGGACCTGCTTTCTGTTGGTGTACCTATAACCAGGACAAGACATTGCCCTTCTCCTCTTCTGTTTTCAAGATTCATCACCTAATGTCCTGAGTAGGACTTAAGTCTAACACTCCACTCAACTATAACCTGTTTTCTTGATTCTAAAGGGGCTGCAGCAGCAATGGAAGCAGCAACAACAGCATCTTCTGCAGACTTTCAGTCTGCTTTGATAGCTTATTCCCAGAAAGAGATTTTTCTCATCCTCATCAGGTTCCCAATTTATCTGCCTTTAACTCCTTAAATTCTGCTGCAGCCTTTTTAACCCTTGGTAGTCATTCTGTCATGTCTTTATCTACAGATATTGTTAGATATAGATGTACAGATACATTTACTCTGTGATATGCAACTTCTGCAATGTGTAATCTGAAAATTGTTAGTGGTGGTTAGGATTAGAATGAAAAACTGTCTTGATGGACTAGCAAGGAAATCAAGACAGTTAACAAATCACTACCAACAAAACCAACATACATTGTGAATTGATTGCTATTCAGTAAAATCTTAAATTGTGAACAGACTAAAATGTGTGCTGTTATGTTTTGATACAGCATAAAGTAGATAAGTTTTCACAGTTTGCACTTCAAAATTTTCCCCAGAAGACATCATTCACATTATTTTTGAGGGCTGTGATAACAAGGCTCAGTGTACTCACAGATGTAATAATCAATAATTCAGTGAATATATACATTGAAAAACAATCTATTCATAAAATCAATTTATATTTTCAACCAAGCTCAGATTTTGGGGTCTTTCAACTTGATTGTTGAGGGTTCAGAGTCTAGGCACATTTGTATAGAATTGGTAGTCAAGTTAATCCCAGAGTGAACCTGTAGGACATTGTCTAGTTGATGGGGAAGGCTCAGCCCATGGTGGGCAGGACTGTCCTTGGACAGTTGAATAAAATGGATGGAACTGTTTGAGAAAGTTGGCATCCTTCTGTATTCATAGGCAATATGCTGCTTTGGCAAGTAAGGATTGTCCTTCTCTCAGTTGTTATGTGGATATGGTGTGAGCAGTTCCCTCAGTCCGTTGGTAATGGTGCATGCTCTCTTGCCAGGTTGTACTAAGAACTATAAGAAACAAATGCCTTACTCCCTTAGGCTGTTTTATCATTATTTTAACAACAACCATGCAGACAATCTGTTACAGTGTCAAAATGAAATCACACCTGAGGTCATAAATGTGATCTGAAGACAATTCTGATTCCAACCAATTATGATTGGTTTAAGGACCCAAGGAAACTTTGCTTCTTTAAATCATTTGTATTTTTAAGCTTACTTAAGGATATGGACACTCCTGATTCATTTCTACTGAATGTTCTTGACTTTCTGACTCAGCAAGCCTGTCAGATCAGATCCCAAGCCTTCAGAAGCAGTGAGTAGCAGAATCAGGTTGTGTCTGTCCTGAAGTGCTTCAACTGGTCCCTGCAATTCCCCAGAAGATATTTCTAAAAAAAGCACTGATTTCTCTACTGTGATTGGGATAACATGATTTTAAAATCTAAGGATGAATGTTATGATATTTCCACTGGAATTTTCCATGAACTCAAAATGTTATCTTTTTTGACTGCTGACACCATGTCACATACCAGGATAAGGATGAATATAGTACAGTCATGACCTGTTTCAGAGACTTTTCAAATCTGGGTTATATTTAAAACTGACAAAACTTGTGGGACTTAAATTAAGCCATTTGGTGTTTTTCTTTTTTTTAAAAAATCTATTTATTTGAATCTGCAAGTTGCAATAAAAATCACCATGGCAACAGATGACCACCAGTGTAATAGTAGCATGAGTATCAAGGAGACAACCAACAACTTTCTGAATGAACTCAATACCTGCTTGTCAGAATAAAACACATTTCTGTTATTGTTAACTAGAACAAGAACATAAAAAAGGGAAGGAAATAGATCAATAGGGGAAAAGAGCCAATGAACCTATAGGTAGGAAGACAGTGCACCAAACTGTGTTCAAATAGCTGTTATTATACCCATATATTTGAAGAATACTTAACACTCAGCCTAGAAGTCTCCTTCCACAACAGAAGTAGAAGATTTCAACACACTAATAGGAAGCAGCCTAGAGTAGCAGAAGATCAGTGACATGTATAGAAAAGCCCAGCCACAATGCAGAATGTGAGTAACCCAGCAGGGCTCACCTAGAATCAAGCCAACCTAAGCTCCCTAACTCCTAAGACTTTGGGAACCTAAAAAACTGGGAAGATTCACAAGACATTCCATTCAAGGTAGGACTGACACATCAAGAAACTCACTGCAGTGAGACTGATCTTTATCAGACCTGTATAATGACTGACATACTAGCATGCTCCTGTAGACTATCAAGGAATTCAAAAAAGATGGGAACAAACAGTGGAAACCTTTGGGACTAAAGCTGGATGAGTAAAGAGAAATGCCCCCATCAGTTGGGTGGCTGAAGAGAGGTAACTTGGTAGGCCACAACAGGCCTGAACCCCCACAAGAGTAGAGAATCGAGAGGGAACCGTGTGGTCCATAGAAGCAGACAGACAGGAGGATGGGAGGGAGACAGTATCGAGGGAAGCAGGGATAAGTAATGTGCTTGCAAAACTTAGAGAAATAAAATAATAATTAAAAAAGAAAAGTCTGTTTACTTATTTGAGAGAGAGAGAATGAGAGACAGATAGAGAGAGAGAGAGAGAGAGAGAATATGCATGCCAAGGTATATGAAGGAAGAGCACAATTTTTGGAGGTTTGGTTCTCTCCTTCTACCATATGAGCTTCCAGGATTTGAGGTCAGGTTTTCAGGTATGTGAGCAGATGCCATCTTGCCAGATTCCAAAGATATACTGCCTTTATTTCTAGAAGGCTGATCAGGTGCTGATCTTTTCCTGGAATTTCAGATCCAACCATTTGTCTTTTATTTCTTAATGTTTGTCTAGCACACGTTCATATGCCACAAATGGAAGGAAATTAAATTTTAATGTAATGAGTCTCCCAGTCTTTGTAGTACTTGCATCTGACTAAGGCTTCTGGTGTTTTTACGTTTTTTGCATAGCTGGTCCATTTAATGCAATTTTATCAACCCCATTCTGCAGTAATGAAAATAACTCACCCATTCAACACACCAGATGAACCACAGACAATGAATTTACAGCCATTAATCATCATCTAGTGTCTGACAATATAGGGCATCTTGCACTGACTTCCGGCAGCTTGTGTCAATCCTTGTTTGGATGGAATGATTGTATGTTGTTATTCTAAATTTTTCTTTTCTTAATACTAGCTAAAAATCTCAGCATGGATTATGCTGATGCTCATTTTTCTTTTGTTCCATTGGGTCATAAGCAGGGGAAAGCCCACCTTGCTCATTTGAGCTGAGCAGAGCACACATATCTACTTTGCAGGACCAATGTTATATTCTCCTTTACCAACAGTGTGCTTCAATATTCCTGGCTCAACGGGCAGGAGTTATTGTCCAAATCATTGCTTGGTTTTCTGCACAGCTATCAAAAGATGATCATTTTATTTTGTAAAAAACAAAATCTTTTTATTTGTTTTGAAATTTTTCTATCTTTGCTATGTTTGGAGAACAGAAGTTGTGTCTGGTTGTATAGACAAGGAATCATCTTAGTGTTTACATCACCATTTCTATCACATTTGATTACCATAGTAGATTTATATTATTCCATAACCATGTCATTAATGTGTTTGCTGTTTGTCTTACATTAATACTTTGTTGCTGTAATAAACATTTGACACAAACGATTAAGGAAACAAGATATTTTTGGGTTTTTTGGAGCTTACTATTTCACAGTACAGTTTATCACGGTAGAAGTCATACCTGCATGAATTTAGGGAACTGGTGGTAAAACACATACACAAGAACAGAGGCAGCAAGACACAGGGCTACATAACTGCTTCCTAGTTTTCCAGCAAGCCAGATTCCAACCAGTTCTCCAAATACCTAGTAGATGGTCTTCCCTTATCAATGATGCAATTTAGACTATCTCCTACAGGTCTGCCTTAACTAATAATTCAGCTTTCAAGTATCAAGTAGACAGTGAAACTAACTGGAATATGTTCTTAGCATCCCTTGGTCACGTGTCAATTTATATATTTTCTTGTTTACCTAATCTTTAAACAGTATCATACTTGTTATCCTGAATACATCTGCAGCCACTATTTATTGATTTAATTTTGTTATAGAATTTTTTGTTCTGTTTTTCCACATTTCCTATAAAATGACTTTTATTCATATTCTCTAAATATTCTCAAACCTTTAAATGCTTGAGAAAGAGGAAGATGATCACTCAGAAGTGTCAGAGCTAAGAGGCTGGGGCCTGTGTGTATAGCTACAGAGCAGTTTTCTAATTCTGTGTAGAGTAACAATTGGTTTTACTTTTCCCATAATTCACTTATTTTCTTTATTTCAAGTCTATGTTTTGAAGACATTCAGCTAGATTTTTTGCTTCAAATGAAAGTTAAGTTAAATACATTTTAGGTTTTCCTCAAAGAATCAAAAGTCAGGATATACTGAAAACAAGACTTTGTATGGGAGAAAAAACTATCTTCAAATGTTCAGAAGTGTTTTAATCATTTGGAGTGTTTATGACAAGACTGTGGAGGTCACCTTTCAAAACCTGCTTCAAGTGCTTATCTTATAGGTTGCATATTGATCTCACAAAATCTGCAATGGTATTGTTGAAGTCTTCCAATTGCAGCAAACAGTAGCAATTCAAAAAACATTGTGCTTAAATTTATACACTAGTTAAAAATGCTAATCAACACATATAATCATACCAATTTTTCTTCAGGATCCTGAACATTTTTTGTCTTTGGTTTTGATGTTCTGTTAGTAACCTGTGTGTCTCTGAAGAAGCAGTGTATCCTTATGCTGAGACTACAGCTGGCAGTCCACAGATAATCATGTTCCCTTTCTTCATATGTATTTTTCCTGAAGCCTAAATTTCAGGGTTATCATAAAATGCTTGCATTTTGTGTGTTCTTTCCTTGATTGTGTTACTCTGAAAGCAAAACCATCATATTTCAGGATGATGCCATAGATAAAATGTAATATTTTTAATTTTAAAATTTTATGTACACATTTCTGTGTGTGTGTGTTTGAGAATGTCACAGTGAACTTGAAGATCAGAGAACAACCTTGGGTGTTGGTCCATGCCTTCTACCTTTTTTGAGAAAGGGTCTCTGATGTGTATGCTGGGCTAATTGGCCGGTGCTTCTCCTTCCTCAACCTCTTATCTCTCCATATGATCACTGGGGCTACATACACTTGGTTTACACATCTAGCTTTTATATTTGAGCTCAGGTACTAACACTTTTGTAGCAAGGGCTTTAACATACTAAGCTATTATCAGCCCAAGATGAAATATAATCTCTTTTTCTGGTGCATGTGGTTTCCCATGGGAGCACATGTCTGTGTGTGTGTGTGTGTGTGTGTGTGTGTATGTACATAAAAGAGGGCACTTGAGTCTGTGTGTGCCTGTGGAACTGCAATAGCCTCAGACATTGTCTTGGATATCTCTACCTCCTTATTGGTTTGCTCTTGTGTTTTCCAAGCTTTGTCTTTCAGGCCAAGATTTCAGGTCACCTCTTTATAGGCACACACATAAAGAACTGTCTAGTTAATCCAAGTCTCTGAGAAAGTCTATGGGAAATTATCGAATTGATGTGGGTGGGACCATTCACTGAGAGGTGGATCAAATGGAGATTAGTTGGCTTTGGCAGACTGTCAGATAGGCAAGCTGCAAAGCTGAAAACATGTCCCTCTCTAAGCTCTTGGATGGTTATGGTGTGACCCTTCTCCTGCCTTTGTAATGAAGTGTAACCTAGAAAAATAAGAGTGTTGCAGTTACTCTTCTCTGTGATATGGTGAGACAATACTGAGAGTCAACTTAAGGGAGATTTATTTAGCTTACAGCTCCAGAGGAGAGATATAGCCCTTTATGACAGAATAGGTATGGTAAGTGACAGAAGCTGGAGAAGGCTCAGGTCACAACAACAATTATAGAGGCATTGAGAAAGTAGCAAAATTGCAAGTAGAAATGAGCTATCAAAACCTCAAAGTCCACCTCCTGTGGATTTCCTTCCTTCCTTCAACAAAGCTCCACCTCCTGGACCTCCCCAAACATTGACATCAGCTAAGGATTCAAACACAGCCTGTGGGAGGCAAATCACATTCAGACTATGACACTGAGAATGATAACAATCTCCTTGTCCCCTAAATGGTTTGGTTGTGTTTTCATTATGTGACAGAAATATTAAATTAAGGAAGGCTGTCTCAGCTGTAAGCAAACAGGTTGAAAAAATAGTTTTCATTTTTTTTAAAGCACAGCATTATCTTTTAAAAAATCAAAAGTTTTGCTTTTTTTTTTTTTAAACCCATGGTTGAATTCCCTGAATTAAATTTACTTAAGAATGCTGAATGGAAGTGACAAAATCCAGCCTTGCCAGTCTTTATGGTAGAAGCAGAGCAAGTTCTGGGGCAATATCATAAGGCAGACTTTCTCTTATCAAAGTAGGACTGAGCTAAGTCTGAGAAGTAAAGAATGGAAAGATATGTGGTTAGGTTTCTCAAACTTGTTCTTAATATTTTCTTGTGGAAACTAGAGAATTTTGTTCCTTGAAACTTAAATAAAGGAAAGGAGTTCTCATTTTGGAATTGTCACTTAATTTTCATGTTACATTTAAATAATCATTTGAGATAAAATTAGTAGATACAAGATTAGACGCAAACAGAGAAATAAATATTTAAATTTACTTTTGAGGAGAGGAAATAACATAGTATCTATCTATCTATCTAATCTATATCTACTTATCTGTATGTGTTTGTGCGTATCACATCACATATATATGTCATGTGTAGCCACATTTTAAGATATTCATGAAACATTTTATATAATTCAAACTGTCTAATAAAGTCTTAAATAGCAAACATATAGTAAAATCAGTTATCCATAATTTTATCAGCTGCTTTAAAATTTATTTAGACAGTCTAAGATTCCGAATCTTCAAATGTTTTTTTCTGTGCATACTGCAATATTCAGGCAACTGCAAAGATGTGTTAGTGCACATAGATGGATTGTTTCAATTTTGCTTTACCTTTAAAATGATCTAAAAAATTTATAACCATGTCACATGGTTTGCTTTTCTGCTTTTGCCTTGAGGAAAAAAGTGAGTTCTACATGCTATTTCTACATCGCTGGGAGATCCCACCCTATTTATCCGACCTTGTGATGCCCTCTGGCACCCTTCCTCCTGAAGTCATACTTGTGTCCTTGCTGTTGCCACGGCATCCTCGTGATGGATGCCCTCTGTGGTAATGAAGACGTGTTCTGTGGATATATGTTTAAAGACTAGAGAGGAAGGCTTGTGAATTCTTCTTCTGGTTGTCTGCTCCCTGTGATGGAGCACAGGCAGATCTGTCACTCAGACATATTCACCTTCTTATTCCTTAAGTTACGGTCTATGAGGAAAAATTGCTATGCAGACGTCTGACCAGTCTCGGCAGATTAAGTTCTCATGGATTAAGTTCTCATGTTTTGCTATTTACACTGTATTTAATTTTTATAAGGTTGTCTTGTAAATCTGCAAAGTATATGAAAATCTTCCTAGAACAATGATTAGTCAATAGGAGATGGCATCTGTGCACTGGCTTCAGAGTTCCTGGCCAGAAGATTCCAGAATGCACAGACATTAACACTCTGAAATGCCAAATGATAATTTTGAAGGTGAATAGTGGACAATTGATTTCTTGTGAAATTAACAGTTGAAAACTGGTTCTACCCTGAATGTATATTTCTTAGAATGTCTGTAACTAACTTGTTTCCTTTATTTTACATCATTTGTTATTTTCCTTGAGAATTCTGAACAAGTTACGCTTCACTTAATTGTTGAGAGTCCTTCTTGGAAGGTGGATGTCATGGTACTGACAGGACTACTTGCTTAGGGTCATTCAACTGGAGAAGTCAGGAGCCAGGAGTTTAATCACAACAGCAGCTCCAGGATATAGGGATATAAGCTTTGTGTGTGTGTGTGTGTGTGTGTGTGTGTGTGTGTGAGTGTGTGTGTGAGTTAGAGTGTGTGTGTGTGTAACTTTTTATCATTGTGTGTTAAAGAGGGCACTTGAGTGTATGTGTCTGTGAAGGCTCAATGGTAACAGACATTAGAGAATCATCCTGGATTGTTGTGCATCTTTCTTGGTTGTTCTGGGGTTTTCCAATGTTCATGCTACTGCAGTATCCACTTGGAATTTTTAAGTGGAATCTGGGGATCTCAACTCAGATCCTTTTTTTTTTAATTTTTTTATTATTATTATTATTTATTCAACTGTGTGCATATGCGTGTGTATGTGCGCGCGCGTCTGTCTGTGTGTGTGTCTGTGTATGTGTAGAACCATGGACGAATTCGCGAACCACCATGGACGCCTCCACCTCTTTCCGCCCCGGGATTCACAGGCTCCGCCCTACCAGAACCAGAAGCGCAGGCCGCCCCTGCTTCCCCGCCTGGCGTCTATACGTGGGATCTGGGATCCGAACTCGGGACCTTCCGCCTGCAAGGCGGAGGCTTAACCCCTGAGCCACCTCTCCAGCCCCAGATCCTTTTGTTTTTGAGGCAAAGGCTTTAAGCCCTGGACCATCTCTCCAACCAGGGAACAGGCTCTTGAGCGCTGAGGAATCTTGTCCAACCTTATTTTCATCTTTTCTACAATACCTACATGGGCTATTCCTTCACTAATTTATTACTTAGTCCACAGAAATTGTGAATTTCCTGTGATCATACACAGCATACGTTGGCAACATTGGAGAAGCCCCTTAAGTTTCTGTGGTCATATATAATAACAGTAAATGTTAATTAATTGCAAATGAATCTTATTATTTCCTATAACTCATGGATAAAAGAAAGAATTGCAATAACAGATCCAAGTTTAACTCATCCATGAAAACCTCCATAGAACCCATAAAAAGAGCTTCAAATTACTATCAGACCCCCAACACCTTACTCCAATTTTAATTGATCACTCTGAATTCAAATTTATCTAGACTAGCATGTTCTTTCATAGAGATTCACCAACATGGATCTTGTACATATTTAGACATTTAAATAGCAAATTGATTCACTTAATTTGAAAGCTGATAGGATTCAGTTACATATATGTTGCTAGATGTATTATTTCTTTTAATATAAAATTTAGTATATCTGAATATGTTTATTATAATGTTGGAATCTTTATTAAAGTGTTAATGGTTATAGTAGAAGAAAAAACATTGAGATACTCTCAAAAGTAAGCATTAATGAGCAGTTAGATACAGACTATAATTTTAAGAATTATAGTACAAAATAGTATATTGAACTATCTGTGTATTCTAGTAAATTATCAGCGTACATCTTTGCAATTGCCCTTGGTTTGTCTGAAATTTTGCCAAGAGGGTTTAGGAAAAAAAAGCATTATTTAAGTGACCCCCTCTAGGAAATTTAGTGTATATTACATATGAAAATAAAATTTATATCAAATCAAATTTTTGACTTTTACAAAGAAAGTTAATGTTCTTTTATGCATACATCAGATTCATTTATAATTTTTATTATATCTTATATTTACATCTGTAAAATAAAGCACGTATTCTTAAAAAATAATAAAGATTCATCATATGTATTTGTTGGAGAGACAATGAATTATTTTAAAAATAGAAAAAGTTTTTGATAATATATGATGATCATATTACATCTCATATTAATTAAGATAGTTCTTTTAAAATAACACATAACTGAGGTAACCAAACACCAAAAACTTAAATGATTAAAAAAGTTATTTCAGTTAGCTATTTGGAAAAACTATATGGAAAGTTCGCCAGCTGCCATGTCCCCAAAATCACTGTGGATGCAGGGTTCTGAGTGCTCTGAGAGAAAAGAAATGATTAAAGACAAACTTGATGCATGGGCCTTTCAATTTATGTCTTTAAAGAACAAAAGTCCCCTATTTTATAGCTAGTGTCACATGAATCCCTCTATTTCAGAGGGATGGATGAATTCTTTATTGAAATGACAATGGACGTAATTATGTTGCTAAGATTGTCAACTTGTTTTTAACTCCTTTGCCAATCCAGACACACTGGTACTGGTAACAAAGGGAGAAAAGAGTTTTAGAAACAGTGTCCCTTAAAAGTCCATCAATACACTCTCATGGCATTGTTCAGACATCGCAGGCAGCATGTGTACAAATCCATCCCTAGGATGTAGAAATTTGAAACAGAGAAAAACATTTCAGTCATACAAAAGCTTTCTTTGCCATTTCAACATTCTTTGCTTCTGTAAAAAAAAAAAAAAAAAAGCATACTTTAACTTGGTTAGCTATGTCCAAAAACATGTAATGGAAAAGAATGAATTTATAACCATTTTAGACATAGGTATATGGGAATTTTAATTACTACTTAAATAAAATATGTAGGATGATTATTATACAACAAAATGATCAAAGAGTAACAATTTATTAAAATTGTCCTTTTCATATTTATTTCAGATATTAAAAAGAAATAAAATTACCCAGTAAGATTAATAAACATTTTTTGCTCAAGTACATTCAGTAGTCTGCTCCAGAGGAAAAAAAGGGCTCCTCTATCCAACAACTCCTTAAGAGCTATCACATGCATCATACACCTTGTACTGGGAAATTATTTATTTAATGACTTCTGGTAGGAGTATCTCACATCAATTTATGTTTTGTCTTTACCTCTCTGTGCTCTCCTATGCAGGATATATTAGCTCTTTCTTCATTTTCTATTTTCATGTTAAATATATGAGTATAAGCATGTGTTCACAAATGTGGGTGTATTTGCATGTATGGTTACACATGCACTTGTGTGTTTGTGTGTGTAAGCCCATAATTGATGTTGGCAATTATTCTTAATCAGACTTTTCATTTTCTTTCTCTTTCTCTCTTTTACTCTCTCTTTCTCTCTTCCTTCCTTCCTTCCTTCCTTCCTTCCTTCCTTCCTTCCTTCCTTCCTTCCTTCCTTCCTTCCTTCCTTCCTTCCTTCCTTCCTTTCCCTCTCTCTCTTCCTTCCTTTCTCTCTCTCTCTCTCTACTACTTTCTTTCTCTTTCTTTCTTGCCAGTGAGCATGGTGTGTCCCTGTGGACGACCAAGGGTGACTTCAGAATCATCCTGCATTGCTTCTACCTTCTTTTTGCTTCTCTCTATATTTTCCCAGGCTCTTCTTTCCAGAGCTGGAAGTATAGGCCAAGGAGGTCATTTCCACCTGGTATTTTTACATGGAACCTAGGATCCAAACCCAGTACCTTCTGCTTGGGAGGCAGAGTGATCATTCCAGCCCTTTCACCTTATTTCTTGAGAATAGGGTTCTAAAAAACACAGAGCTCTCAGATAGGACTACTCTGATTTGCCAGCTTAGAGAGAATTCTAGTGATTCAATTTTCTTTTAATCACTAGAATTTTCTCCAGTTGTTCTGCTTCTAATTAATCCTATTATTGCAGCTAATGTTGGAATCAAACTTTCTTTTAATACAATACTAATTAAAAGTTTGCAAAGATATATTCATCCATTTAAATTCTAATGTAAGAAAGTAAATCCAACTCGTATATCTAATTTCTTTAAATTGCCTTTGACATCCCAGTTATGAATGGTCATATCTCAAATGTTAATTGTTGAAATACCACTTTGATGCTTTATGAAAAATAAAAGGGAAGACAATCAGAACATCATGATTATATATCAGCTAATTTCTATATTATGAGAGAGAAAGCAGAAAATTTTGAGCAAAGGTGTTGATGACAATACTGGTAAAAAAGGGAAATGTATATGGAAAAGCTGAAAGCAGAATAGGAAATCTGAATCTCACATGATAGAAATGACATATCTACAATGGTCTTTTGGTACTTGGCTTGCAAGCTGAAATTTTACATTTCTTTAAGGTATTAATCAATACAAGACCAAAAAACTTACAGATTGCTTATGATTCTATTACAGTTCATAATTATGTTTTGATACTACTTTTTCTAAAATTGTTATCCTGATTCCTATTTAACATGTCCATTGTCGGTATATAGAAAAGTGACTGAGTTCCATATGATAATTTTTATATCCTGCCACATCACTGAAAGTGGTCATCAGATCTAAGGGTTTTCTGTCTCAAGGATTTTTTAAGTGCAACATCATATTATCAACAAGTAGGGGTAATTTGAGTCTTCTTTCTCATTTACACTCTATTACTATCTATTGCCTTCTTACTTGTTCTGCCTAAGAATTAAAACACTATAATGACTTGTCTTGCTCCTTATCTTAGGAACAGCTTCAGGTTTGTTATAAGTAGTTTTACTTATGTTGAAGTGTGATTCTTCTATTGCTGGTCTCCTTTTATTAATTTATTTTTATTCTTCAATAGTTTTAACATGAATACAACAGAATTGAAGTCACTTACACACAATTATTCTACCTCCTTTTTCCCTGAACACCTGCCATACTTTCCTGTCTTTAGTGTGTGAGATCCTCTGAGATTTATTAGGGTTGCCTGCATTAGCACGCCCAGGGCTTGGTTAGGTGTACTGACTTGAGCTAAGATTTTCTGGGTTCCAATCCCAACTTTAGCTTGTATTTAGTGTTACATTGGGACAAATGACAAACTTAAAATTGTTTTTAAAAAACTGCAATTTATTTTCAGAGTTTTTAATTCAGATTAAATGAATTGATATTATTACATCACTTTAATTATACAATACACATTTGCTAAATAAATTAAATTTTGTTTTAACATATGGTCATTTGAAAATTCAATGTGTATAGTATATAAACAAAGTCATTCTGTCAGTGCCATCACTTTAATTATATTCTAATTGATTAAACAAAGTGGTTGTTTCCTGAATCAATGAATGGTTAGATAAGTAATCTTATGGCTAAATATTAATAATTAAAACATCATGACTACATGGTAAAAAGACATTTGATAAATACTGTAGTAATAAAAATGGTTACGTTTCTGATGCTTTAAAAAGTAAAATGCAGAAAAGTATTTTTTCCTTTCTTGATGTTATTTAGACATTGACTTGAAAGATAAGGCAATAAAGTTTCCAGTCGTCTTCTGTTTTTGTAATTTAAGATGCCATCTGTCACATATAACTGGTTTCCAAAATTTGCATTCTTAATATGACTCTTAAAGAAGCCTTTACCTCTTGCTTGTTTCCAATGAATCCAAGAAAATGAATGAAATGGGGGAATGAAATAACTTTGGATAATAAAAGTTTCATAAATGTGAAAATTAAGAAATGAGATTGTGCAATTATCTGTCATTTGTGTATTAATGATAAGCATGGTTATTTTAAGATATGCTGGATTTGTTTTGTGATACTGACCATTAAGAAATTATAGTGATATTAACAACAGCAGCAATACTATCTGAGAGTCATTATTTGCTCATAAATGATGCCATTTAAAATGATAACCATAACGATATACAGAGATGCAATCATTATGACGATCTGGAGAAAAACCTAAATGTTTTTTGAAATCACACAGAATATTTAGAGGGACTAGCTTTATAAATATGTGAATTTAAAAGAAAGAAAATGAGTCAGTTCCTTTAACAAGGGCCATAAATGCTTTGTTAGAGAAAAGCACAGCGAATCAGTCAGAGTTAGTGTAGTGGCTAATATGTTGTCTTTTGATTGGTTTCTCTATTATTGGCCCATCAAGGTTAATTCTTTGTGTGTTTTGACTTCTAGTCGGTTGCTGGTTTGTGTTTTTTGTTTTTGGTTTTGGTTTTTTTTTTTTCATCCACAGCAGCACTCAAATGAACAGAGCTTCCCCACAGAGTGAGCCCTTGTGAGCAATGTAGCCCATCATTTGCTTCAAAATCTTCTTCCTGCTACCAGGTGCGGTGCTCACCATGAAGCCGAGAGTGTGGACAATTTCACTGTGAAAGCACAGCAGAGGGCTCTGCAATGCTAGCATGAGGCATGGAAGCGAGTCCGTTTGAGACCATTTTCACCACAGTAGCGACTGGTTTGGCCCTGCGGGGGGCGCCTTTTTCAAGCTCAGAAGTTATATTTCCTCTTTCTTTAATTCCCTGCTCTTTATTGTGTTTCTGAAATGCCAAATCTATGTTCTAACCAAGGTATGCCTGCTAATTTTCTGCAGCTACAGGTTTTAAAACATAGCGCTAGCTTAGACAATTACAGAATAATTAGAGTATATAATGTGAAATTTAGCAAGTAATTAAAGTTCACAATATTATTATTTAAATATATGTTCTAAGCTGGGTAGACGATTCAGTGGCTGAAATACTTGTCCTGCAGGTTTGAAGATCAGAATTTGGGTGTCCCACAACCTAAGTAAACCCCCAGGCAGAGCAGTGAGGAGCATGGCAAATTGCCTGTAATTATTTTGTCCAGAAGGCAGAATAAGAAGTTCCTCTGATAAAGTGAAAAGCTAAACTATTACCCTTCAGCAAGTTTGAGTTGAAGTGGGAGACCAGCCTCAAAGAATAAAATGGGGAGTGATCAAGGGAGACACTTTACATGAACTTTGACCCTTCACATGCACAAATACACATATGATATGCATGCATACGCAGGCACACACAATGAAAAGTATTTGTCTTAATATAATGTCCCTAAGAATAGGAGAATAAAGTTGTAAGCCACATCAAAAAAGTGTAACTTGGTACTAGGATCCACCTATTAAAGAGTACATACGGTGCTTAGAGACACTCAAAGATAAATCTCTGTAATACCTACAGTAATTGCAAAGATTATAAACAGGAGGGATGGGGAAGGAGGGCCCCACCGGAAATAAGGAGAGAGGGGAGAAAATAGGCCACCATCAAGGACTGCAAGTAAGCAATGAAACATCTGGTTAAGTTCATACACTTTCCTTCCTGATCATTTGCAACTGAGGGGGTATGATCTCACCAGAAGGGGAGGGCACATAGTCTGGCAGATACAAAGTAACCATTTTGCAATGGGAGACTGACCCCCCTCACCCAGGTCTTCTACTTTTATTCCATCCAGTCTTATAATAAGACTCTAATTTAAACAGCTTTTTATCTCTGGCCAGGGGGTGACATCCAATTCCCATCAGGATGGAGCCAAGGGCATTGCAGGAAAAAAAATCAACAAACCATAATTCAGAATGTCAGAGACTTTATATCAACCACCTGGAACTAGGCCAGCCTAATCTCTCCCCATCCTGAAGCTCAGGGAAATTTGCTGAATAGGGGGCGGCAAAATTCTAACAGCCTAAAGATGGGGAGGAGCAACGATATGCAAGATACTACACACAAGTTAGGGCTGAAGCAATCATAATAGGACTTTGCATGACCTGCGCAATGATCAACACGTTATTGACCCCTCAAATTCTAGCATGGACTAAAGGCACTAGGATCCTTAGAAGCAAGAGATTAACAGTCACAATAGTGTTTCTATACTTAAGGGGAACACAAGACAGAGTTCTAGGAAATGCCACTGAGTCCTTACACCTCATCAGAGAGGAGGACCCAGAGGAAAGTTTGACATACATATTAAAGGATGCTCCAGGGATGGGGGAAAGGAGGCACTTGGAGATGGGGGGGACGGAAGTGGAAAAGCAGGGAGGGAGCAAAGGGGTCTAGGAAGGGGTGGAGGGAGGGAGGGGACCTGGGTACCTATTAAATTTGTATGAATGGAAATAGAAAAAACAAAACAAAAAACCTATTTTCTATCTCATTTGAATCTACCTTCTCAGGGACTCCATTGATGCTTGGCTATTTGCAGCATTAAAGGACAGAGTAATTTTCAAAGTTTTGCTACTTGCTATGTTTCTTTCTATCATGTGTCTTGTATTTTCCGGATGACAGGTAGCTTCATACCATATATGAATGAAATAATTCTTTGCTTTTTTTTTTTCTTTTTCTTTCTCTTAAATTAGAAATATACTTACATCTTGATTCTGGTTACAGTTCACTTAATCTGGGGGGCTTCAGATAAAACCTTGAGTTATGTGCTGGGTGAGAAAATGACTCTTCCTTCCATGGTTTTTTATATTAGATCCTGAAATAGAGAAAGCATATCATTAACAATGCCATAGAGGCAGGGAATTCTCCCTGACTGTGGGAGCAACATTTATTTTCTCTTCCACATCCATTCAAAGAAAGTCTATGGAACTATTGCATAAGATAAATTATACTCATATATGACTATTGAAAGAAAATTGGATTATTGTCAGAATTTCATGTTTCTTTTAAAAGCCTTAGGTTAAAAATGAAAATTTAGAATGTATTCTTGGTTTGAGCTTTACTGTCTTATTTCGGTTGGTCATTTTGCAGGATTTCAAACAAAATATGATCATATTAAAAAATGTAACTTCATGTCATAGTTTCAAATGTGAGTTGTCTCTCACAGGCTTCTGTGTTTGAATCTTTAGTTTGAGAAAATTATGGCACCTTTAATAGGTGGAGACTTGCTGGAAGAAGGCAGTCACAGAGGGTGGACTTTGGGGTTGATTAGCTCCACCTTGCTTCCAGGAGAGGTCTACTCTTGTAGTTGGCAGCCTTGCAGCTCAACCTTCTTAATGGATGTGACTTAAGCTGTCTCCAGCTCCTGCTAGCCATGACTTTTGTTCCATGAAGGACTGTATTCCACTGTAAAGCAGTAAGCTGAATAAACCTCCCTTTCTTTCCCTTAAATTATTTGACTTTGAGTGTTATCTCTCTGTAACAGAGAAGAGTAACCTGTACACCTCATATATTCATAACTTTTTAAGGCTATGCGACTCTGTGCTTTTGACAGAGAGTGACAAGGGAATTGTGGCACAAGCTTTGTCAATATGACCCAGACACACTTGAGCCAATAGACAGTAAATCAATCATTTATTGTAAATCAAAATATTACTGGCTATGCAAGTGTTTTGAAGCATCATGGACATCTGAGATATAGAATATTTATATTTCATTTTCTCTTAGATCTTACAAGGAAGTTGCTGTATCAACATTCTGAAATTTGATTGATCTGATTGATTCGATTTTACCTGTGATGTAATTATGAAATGTAATTAACTCAAAACAAAATTAAGCTAAACAGCTTAATTTCACTTTTGCCTTGTCATGAATTCTATTATTACCCTAAGTAGTCACTAATTTATAATTAGAAAATTTAGTTAGAATCATCATCAATATTGTCGCCATTCATTTTCAAAATATTCTTGTGTTACAAATATGAAACTCATAGTAATTTTTCTATTCTCCTATAATTTTTATTCTTGGAATTAAATTATTATTTTTGTTGAGAAAAATCTGGAATAATTCTTTTATTGTCCAAGGTGCTATTAAGATTGTTTCATCTTTTTCGCAACGGGTTTGTCATCAGGATGCAGGTGTCGTGAAAACCACTGCTAAACTGAAGCCAAAATGGGCAAGGAAAAGACTCACATCAGCATTATCGTCATTGGACACGTCGACTCTGGCAAGTCTACCACGACCGGTCACCTGATCTACAAATGTGGCAGGATTGACAAGCGGACCATTGAGAAATTCGAGAAGGAGGCAGCTGAGATGGGAAAGGGCTCCTTCAAGTACGCCTGGGTCTTGGACAAATTGAAAGCTGAGCGTGAGCGTGGTATCACCATTACTATCTCCCTGTGGAAATTTGAGACCAGCAAATACTATGTGACCATCATTGACGCCCCAGGACACAGAGACTTTATCAAGAACATGATTACAGGCACATCTCAGGCTGACTGTGCAGTCAGTCCTGATTGTTGCTGCTGGAGTTGGTAAATTTGAGGCTGGTATCTCCAAAAACAGGCAGACCCGTGAGCACGCTCTTTTGGCTTACACTTTGGGTGTGAAACAGCTGATTGTTGGTGTCAACAAGATGGATTCTACCGAGCCTCCTTACAGCCAGAAGAGATACGAGGAAATTGTTAAGGAAGTCAGCACCTACATTAAGAAAATTGGCTACAGCCCTGACACAGTAGCATTTGTGCCAATTTCTGGTTGGAATGGTGACAACATGCTGGAGCCACGTGCTATATGCCTTGGTTCAAGGGATGGAAAGTCACCAGGAAAGATGGCAGTGCAAGTGGAACCATGCTGCTGGAGGCTTTGGATTGCATCCTCTCACCAACTCGCCCCACCAACAAGCCTTTGCGCCTGCCCCTCCAGGATGTCTACAAAATTGGCAGTGTTGGTACTGTCCCTGTGGGCCGAGTGGAGACTGGTGTTCTCAAACCCGACATGGTGGTCACCTTTGCACCAGTCAATGTCATAACTGAAGTAAAGTCTGTTGAAATGCACCATGAGGCTTTGAGTGAAGCTCTTCCTGGGGACAATGTGGGCTTCAACGTGAAAAATGTGTCAGTCAAAGATGTTCATCGAGGCAACGTGGCTGGTGACAGCAAAATGACCCACCAATGGAAGCAGCTGACTTCACTGCTCAGGTGATTATCCTGAACAATCCGGGCCAGATTAGCGCTGGCTATGCCCCTGTACTGAATTGTCATGCTGCTCACATAGCTGGCAAGTTTGCTGAGCTGAAAGAAAAGATTGACCACTGTTCTGGTAAGAAGTTGGAAGATGGCCCTAAGTTCCTGAAGTCTGGAGATGCTGCCATTGTTGACAGGGTTCCAGGCCATCCCATGTGTGTGGAAAGCGTCTCTGATTATCCTCCTCTTGGTTCTTTTGCTGCTCATGACCTGAGGCAGACCGTTGCTGTTGGTGTCATCAAGGCCGTGGACAAGAAGGCTGCTGGAGCTGGCAAGGTCACCAAGTCTGCCCAGAAAGCTCAGAAGGCTAAATGAATATTACCCCTAACACCTGCCACCCCAGTCTTAATCAGTGGTGGAAAAACCGTCTCAGAACTGTTTGTCTCAATTGCCCATTTAAGTTTAATAGTAAAAGACTGGTTAATGATAACAATCCATCGTAAAACCTTCAGAAGGAAAGGAGAATGTTTTTGTGGACCATTTTTTTGTGTGTGGCAGTTTTAAGTTATTAGTTTTTAAAATCAGTACTTTTTAAATGGAAACAACTTGACCAAAAAAATCTGTCACAGAATTTTGAGATCCATTAAAACAAAGTTTAATGAGAAAAAAAATTGTTTCTTATCTTCTTGACAATGACCCTACACACACGTATAAATATAGCACACAATTCACATACACTTTCAAAGGAAAAGTGATATATTTCTAGCCGTTTTTTAAATATGACCTTAAAGACCCAATAAATGTTTAATACTTAATTTTGTACTTAATTACATTTCTTTTTATTCTAATAAATCAATAGAAATCTTTTGGCAAAATATAAATTTTTCTGAATACAAGATGTTCCAATGAAAGTTCAATATGATTTATTAGAAAATTTTAGAATGTTGAGACAGCAACTTCCTTGTAAGATCTGAGAATTCTTTAAAATAATGTAAAGAAAATTATACATCACCAACATCCATCAAATCTTGTCCAAAGACCCTCTTATGTTTTCTTTGAATATTTCTTTTCTCAGGGATGTTGGCTCACACCTTACTTCACCTGAACTACTCTCCTTGTTTTGGGGGCAAGTATGCAATTTTCCCAGTCAATGATTCAACAAATGAAGATTTGAACCAATGTACCCCTTCCAACTCACCTACCTGAACTCTAGGACTACCAAAGACTCACAATTGGAGGTCTACAATCATCTTTGACTTCTCACCACTGAAATTTCCTCTAGGATCATGAGAAAGGGCAGCGTTCACAGACTCAGCAAAGTGCTGTCAGTTGAATACTGTCTTCTTTAGAACCATCTCAAATGAGCAATTGTTGCAAAAATAAAGGAAACTTATTGGCTTAACTGACACACAGTTCACATACATTTTTTAGATCAGTCAATTCAGAGGCTTAGACCAAGACTCAGTGCCATCTTTAAAACGACATCCTTTTGACTTGGTTTTATTTCTCAAAATGTCTCTTTCTGGTGTGTAGCAAAGTGAACACCAAGAGTTGCAGATTCTGAGACTCCTATGCTTCCATATTAATACTTAAAAATAAATATGCATTTCTGAAAGGTTACATAGTTAAATAATTGCACATTTCTATGGTTATACACATGAATGCAAATATAAATCGATTAATGGTTTTTTTTTTATTTCTTAGTTCAGTTGATCCTCATGACTCTATGAGACAGGTATCATAAACTTCAGTTCAAACCTCACGAAAATGGATCAATGAGAAAGAGGTTCATATAACTTTTTCAAGTTCATGTAGCTCCAATAGGGTGGACCTGGTGTCTTAACCCAGGACGTAACATTCAATCCTATATTCTTTATACCTTCAGTGTACTTTATTTGACAAACACCTAAACACAGGTGCTGAGCATTATTTGTTACTATATATGTTTCCATTCTCAAAAAAAAAACAAACACTACATGCCCGGATATAGAATAATAATTTAAAAGGAAAGATACCAACAGATACATAATCAAGAGAGGCTCTAATGTCAAGGAAATATGTTCCCTTCTTAGTGTCCAGTGATCACAGACACATACATGGAGACCAGGAGTGAGCAAAGGGTTCCCGAACTCACATCATATTCCCACCATGTACAAGCCATCAATGAGTAAAGAATCATTATCCCAAAGTAAAATAGTTTCTTTACACGAGAAACGAGGTATAAAGTAGCATGTGAAAAAATATTTTCTTTTTCTAGGAGTGAGGAGGAGCTGGGCAACTGGTTTAATTTTCTCACAACTCTTGATGTTTCAAATACATGCTCAAGGTCCAGGTATGGTAAGTGTTTGGTTCCTAGTGAGAATTGTCTCTTGGCTTATAGACAGCCATCTTCTTCTCATTGTGTCCTCATGTGATGAGTGAATTTTCATGTGTCCTCTTATTTTTTCCTCATTATTATATATATATATATATATATATATGTATGTATATTATGAAGTCATGAATATCACAACCCTTTCGTATCAAGAAGATAATGTCTGGCCCACTATTAAAATCTTACTGCCTCTTCTGCAATGTTCCCTGAGTCTTAAGGTAGAGGTGGATGTGACTTAGATGTTCTATTTAGTGCCAAGCAGTACTAAATCACTTATTTTCTACATTTTAACCTATTGTGTTTTCCTTTAGTAAAAACCTTCAGTTGTAAAAGGAGACTGAGTGCTCCTTAAATCTATGGATATAATAACAGGAGCCTAAAAGTCAGTTTGATGAACTGTATTCATAGCTACAAATTCATAGCCTATACTTCTTATTGGATCTAGTCCTTGCCTTTCATGGGTTCTTCTATTTTACAGTAACAGTAATTGGTTCGCTGCTGACACTGGCTAAGGATTTGTTGCTTTTGTTTGTTTATCTTTTAGAAGAATTAGCTTTTCGATTCATTAATTTTTTTGTATTCTCTTTCAGTTTCATCTCATTGATTTCTGTCTGGATCTTGAATATTTTTCCTGTGTATGCTTTAGGTTGATTTGTTCTTGTTTTTCTAAAGCTTTCAAGCATAACATGGAGTGATGTATTTGCAATCTTCATTTTCTGATGCAGATATTTAGCACCTTGGACTGTTTTAATGTGTCTTATAGATTTTGTTAGGCTGTATCTTCATTTTTATTGGGCTGAAGGAATTCTTTAATTTCCTGTTTTATTTCTTCTTTTAGCCCTTTTCATTCAAGAATGTTTAATTTAGCTTCCATGATCTTGTGTACTTCCTCTTGTTTCCTTTGTTGTAGATGTCTAGCTTTATTCCATGTGATAGGATACAAGGTGTGATTTCAATTTTCCTGTATTTGTAGAGGCTTGTTTTGTTGTTCTAATATACAGTCTATTTTTCAGAAAGTTCTGTGAGCTGCTGTGGATCATTTAGTGTTTGGGTGAAATGTTCTGTAGATATCTGTAGAGGTCCATTTGATTTATGCTTTCATGCAGTTCTGATTTTGACCCATTGACCTGTCCAATGGTGTGTTGTATTAAAGTCTTTTTCTATCACTATGTTTGGCTTGATTAGTTGTATTACCTCCTGTGGTATTTGTAGTTGTATGATGAATTTGGGTGTGCCTGTGTCTGGTAAATGCTTGTTTAGGATTATAATATCCTTCTGTTGGAATTTTTCCTCAACTAGGAGGTAGTAACCATTTTTTTATCTCTTATAGTTTGCTTTAGTTCGAAGTTTATTTTGTCCTATAAGTAAGATGACAATTCCTGTTTTTTTCAGTTTTCATTTGCTTGGAGTACCTTTGACCACACTTTCACTCTGAGATAGTATCTGTTTTTCAAGATGAAGTACATTTCTTGCATCCAAAGTATTGATGAGACATGATGTTTGATTCAAGCTCTAAACCTGTGTGTCTTTATTAGGCAGTTGGACTCACTGACATTGAAAGTTATAATTGAACGGTGTTTAATGATTCCTGTCATTTTATTGATCTTGTGGTATTTGCATATGTAGTCTTTTGTTCAGCTTTTGTACCAGTCTCACTGATGTGTTTATCCTTCTCTTTCATTTGGAGAATTTTTTTTCCAACATTCTCTGTAGACCTGACTTAGTCATATCGTCCTTTAGAATGCTTCTGTCATGGGATATTTTTCTTTTACCTTTTATTATGACTAATAATTTTGCTGTATATTATATATCCAACAAAATTATCAATCTGGGTTGGCATTTGTGTTTGTTCATGATTTCTATTGTGTCTCTCTGAGCCCTTTCAACTTTTTCAGTTGGCATTGAAAAGTCGGTTGTTATTTAGATAGACTTGTCTTTGAGTATTAATTACTTGTCTTGTCACTTTTTTTTTTTAAGGGAACAAGGGGTCTATTTTTCTTGTGATTCCTGGTTACAGTTCTTTGTCCAGTTTGGCAGGAGAACTCATACTAACACCAGAGTTGAGGGAACTGGCCACACCATCTCTACATAACAGCTGTGAGAGGGATGAACCTTATTTGCCAGACCAGAAGGATGCCCCTTTCTTTTTTTTATTATTAATACATTTTTTATTATTATTTCAGCTCATACAAACTTAATAGGTATACCAGTTCCCTCCCTCCCTCCTCCTCCCCCTGTACCCCCTGCTCCCCCTCCCTACCCCCTCCCTCCCTATCCCCCAGTGCCTCCCACCCCAATTCCCAGAGAGTCCTTTCTTGTGCATGCCTGATTTTCCTCTGGGCCCTCCTCTCTGATGACGTACAAGGACCCAGTGGCCTTTCCCTGAACCCTTTCCCATGTTCCCCTTAGGTATAGGAACACTGCTGTGGCTTCCAATCCTTTGCCTCCAAGGATGTTGGTGCCTTTAGCAGATGCTAGACTTTGTGAGGTCAACAGTGTGTTGGACAATGCGCAGGGCATGCAAAGTCCAATTATGATTGCTTCAGCCCTAACTAGTATAGAGTATCTTATATATCATTGCTCCTCCCATCCTTTTGCTCTTACACTCTTACCGCCCCCTCTTCCGCAAATTTCCCTGAGCTTCAAGATGGGGAGAGACTAAGCTGGCCTAGTTCTAGGTGGTTGATATAGAGTCTCTGAAGTTCTGGATTGTGGTTTTGATTTTCTTTTGCAGTTTTGCTGCTCCTGCAATGCCCTTCACTCCATCCTGGTGGGCATTGTATGTTACCCCCTGGCCAGAGACAAAAAGCTGTTAAACTAGAGTCTTGTGATAAAAGCACATTCAAAGGTAGATGTAATAAAAGTGGGAAACCACAGTGAGGGAGGGGTATATCACCCATTTGCAAAATGGTTACTTTTTATCTGCCAGACTATAGGCCCTCCTCTTCTGGTGAGATCATACCCCCTCAGTAGTAAATGATCAGGAACAAAAGTCTGTGAACTTAATCAGATGTCTCATTACTTATTTGAGTCCTTGATGGAGGCCTATTTTCTCTGCTGTAATATGGTCCCTTCTCTCCTTGTTTCTGGTGTGGCCCTCCTACCCCATCCCTCCTGTTCATAATCCTTGGAATTACTGTCTCTAGGTGGGCTGGGTTGGTTTGGTACTAGGAGCCACCTATTAGGGAGGACATATGGCACTTAATTTTCTGGGTCTGGGATACTTCACTTAATATAATTGTTTCTAATGACATCCATTTCCCGGAAAATTCCAGTAATTCATCATTTTTGATGGCTGAGTAGTACTCCATTGTAAAGATGTACCACATTTTCCTTATCCACTTGTCAACTGTTGGACATTTGGGCTGATTCCATGACTTTGCTATTGTAAACAGTGCTGCTATGAACATGGTTGTGCTTGTGCTATCGAGGTGAACCTCTGCTGTATGGGGGGTTATTCCCAAAAGTGGAATCGCAGGGTCATATGGCATTTCAATCTTTAATTTCTTTAAGAATCTCCAGACGGCTCGCCAGAGTGGCTGTATGAGCCTGCATTCCCACCAGCAATGTAGGAGAGTTCCCCTCTCTCCACATCCTGTCCAGCATTTGTTGTTGTTTGTATTGTGGATTTTTGCCATCCTGACTGGGGTGAGATGATATCTCAGGGAAGTTTTGATTTGCATTTCCCTGATGGCTAAGGAAGTGGAGCACTTTTTCAGATATTTGTTAGACATTTTAATTTCATCCCTGGTAAAGTTTCTTTCAAGTTCCAGGGCCCATTTCTTAATTGGGCCATTGGTTTCCTTGGTGTTTAGTTTTTAAGTTCTTTGTGCACTCTAGATGGCAGAGTTCTATCAGATGTGTGGTTAGTGAAGATTTTCTCCCATTCTGTGGGTTGCCTTTGAGCTCGCGTTACAATCTCTTTATCTGAACAGAAGCTCTTTAATTTCACAAGATCCCAACTGCTGAGAGTTGGTAGCAGTGACTGTGCCATTGGATGTCTGTTTAGGAAATGTTGGCCTAGCCCAATCAGCTCGAGGGAGTTCCCTATCCTTTCAACTATGGTTTTTATAGTCTCTGGCCTGATATGAAGGTGCTCGATCCATTTGGAATTAATTCTTGTACATGGTGACAAGTATGGGTCCAGCTTTAATCTTCTGCATGTGGAGATCCTGTTTTGCCAGCACCATTTGTTGAAGATGCTGTTCTTTATCCATTGGATCCTTTGGGCCCCTTTGTTAAAAACCAAATGGCTGTATTTTTGTGGGCTTATATCTGGGTCTTCAACCCTTATCCATTGATCTGTGTGTCTATTTTGGAGCCAGTACCAGGCTGTCTTTATAACTATGGATTTGTAATATAGACTTAGGTTTGGTATGGCAATACCTCCAGCAGTGTTTTTGTTACTCAGGATTGTTTTTGCTATCCTGGGTCTTTTGTGCCTCCATATGAACTTTGAGATTGTTTGGTCAACTTCTTTGAAGAATTGCTTTGGGATTTTGATTGGTATAGCATTGAATCTGTATATTGCCTTTGGTAGGATGGGTCATTTTTACGATGTTGATTCTGCCAATCCAGGAACAAGGGAGGTCTTTCCACCTTCTGGTGTCTCCTGCTATTTCTTTCTTTAGGGTTTTAAAGTTTTCATTGTAAAGGTCTCTTACTTCCTTCGTTAGGTTTATACCAAGGATTTCATTTTTTCAGGGGCTATAGTAAATGGGATTGTTTCTTTCAAGGCTTTTTCACTTCTTTCATTCTGGGCATATAGGAAGGCCTCTGATTTTTGCACATTTATTTTGTATCCTGCCACCCTGCTGAACTTCTCAATTAGTTCCAGGAGCTTCCTGGTGGAGTTTTTGGGATCACTCAGGTATAAGATCATGCCATCTGCAAATAGGGATAGTTTGACTTCTTCCTTGTCGATTTGAATCCCTCTTATGTCCCTTTCTTGTCTTATGGCTTCAGCTAAGACTTCAAGTACAATATTGAATAGAAGTGGTGAGAATGGACAGCCTTGTCTAGTTCCTGATCGAAGTAGGAATGCTTCCAATTGTTCCCCATTGAGCATAATCCTTGCTGTGGGCTTGTTGTATACAGCTTTTGTTATATTGCTAAAGGTTCCTTCCATTCCTGCCATCTCTAGCGTTTTGATCATAAAAGGCTGTTGGATCTTGTCAAAAGCTTTTTCTGCATCTATCGAGAGTATCATGTGGTCTTGGACTTTGGACTGGTTTACATGATGAATTACATTTATTGATTTTCGTATGTTGAACCAACCTTGTGTGCCGGGGATGAAGCCTACTTGGTCCCCGTGAATGATCTTTTTAATGTGTTTTTGAATCCGATTTGCTAAGACTTTGTTGAGAATCTTTGTGTCTGTGTTCATCAGAGAGATCGGCCTATAGTTTTCTTTTTTAAGTGAATCTTTATTAGCTTTTGGGATTAAAATGATATTAGCTTTATAGAAGGAATTTGGTAGTGTTCCTTCCTTTGCTATTTGATGGAACAATTTAAGGAGTATTGGTATTATTAACTCCTTAAATGTCTGGTAGAACTCTGTGCTGAATCCATCTGGTCCAGGACATTTTTTGGTGGGAAGATTCAAGATTACTTCCTCAATTTCCTTATATGTTATTGGACTATTTAAATAATTCACAACTTCCTGATTCAATTTAGGTAAGTTGTGTTTACTTAGAAATTCATCCATCTCTTTTGTGTTGTCAAACTTCACAGAGTATAAGTTTTTGAAATATGATGCTATAATTCTCTGGATTTCCTGGGTATTAGTAGTGATAACTCCATGTTCATTTCTGATTTTGTTAATTTGGGTTTTCTCCCTCCTGCTTTTGGTTAATTTAGCTAGGGGTGTGTCAATCTTATTGATTTTTTTCAAAGAACCAGCTTTTTGACTGGTTGATTTTTTCTATCGTTTTCTTAATCTCAATTTCAGGTATTTCTCCCTTTATTTTGCTAATCTCCTCTCTTCTACTACTTTTGGGATCAGATTGCTCTAGTTTCTCTAAAGCTTTAAGCTGCATTGTTAAGTTGTTTATTTCTGATGTTTCCATTTTTTTGATGTAGGCATTAAGAGTTATGAACTTACCTCTTAGAACAGCTTTCATTGTGTCCCAGAGATTTTGGTAAGCTGTATTTTCATTTTCGTTCACTTTCAGGAAATCTTGATTTTCCTGTTTAGTTTCTTCCTGAATCCAGTTCTCATTCAGCATCATATTGTTAAGTTTCCAGGAGTTAGTGTATTTTCTCTTGTTTGATGTGTTGTGGATGTCCAGCTTTAGGCCGTGGTGGTCTGATAGGGCACAGGTTAGAATTTCAACTTTCTTGTATATGTGTAGATTCATTTTGTGGCCCAATATGTGATCTATTTTGGAGAAAGTTCCATGTGCTGCTGAGAAAAATGTGTATTCTTTGGTGCGTGGGTGAAAAGTTCGATAGAGATCTGTAAGGTCCGTTTCTTTCAGGGTTTGATTAAGTTCCAATTTGTCTCTGTTAAGCTTTTGACCTGTTGATTTATCCCATGTTGAGAGGGTGGTGTTGAAGTCCCCAAGAATTATCGTTTGGGGGTTGATTTCTTGCTTTAGACGCTGTAGGGTTTTCTTAATGAATGTGGATGGGCCCGTATTGGGTGCATATATGTTCAGTATTGTGAAGTCTTCCTGGTGAATTGTACCTGTGACTAAAATGTAGTATCCATCTGTGTCTCTTATGATTTTCTTTGGTTTGAAGTCCACTTTGTCTGATAGCATAAAGGCTACCCCTGCCTGTTTTCTGCTTCCATTTGCTTGTGGAATTGTTGACCAGCCTTTTATTTTTAGAGCGTGCTTATCTTTTTTGGTGAGATGGGTTTCCTGCAGGCAGCAGATTGATGGATTGTGATTTTTAATCCAAGTTTTTAATCTGTGTCTCTTGATCGGTGAATTAATTCCATTAACTATTTTTAATTCCAGACATTTATTATGTTTAATAGTTTGTATAAGTATATTGCTTCGCTTTTAATGGTGTTATATTTGCCTTCTGTTCTCCTGGATATGCCTGTTTTTTTCTTCAAGCTTGAGTATCATTTCTAGCATTTTTTGAAGGCCTGGTTTGGTGGACATGTATCCCTTCAAGTTGTCTTTGTGCTGGAAAGTTTTTCTTTCTCCCTCGATCATGACTGATAGTTTTGCAGGGTAAATCAGCCTAGGTTGACAATTTTGCTCATTCAGTACTTGAAGTATGTCTCTCCAAGCTCTTCTTGCTTTTACTGTTTCGACTGAGAAGTCATTTTTTATTTTAATAGGTTTACCTTTAAAAGTGACTTGCTTTTTCTCCCTTGAAGCTCTCAGCACCAGTTCTTTATCTTGAATGTGGAGTGTTTTGACTATTATTTCCTGTGGCGTGCTTCTGTTTTGGTAGTATCTGTTTGAGGTGCAGAATGCCTCTTGTATATGGATGGGCCTCTCTTTTTTTAGATGAGGAAAGTTTTCCTTGATGATCGTTTGAAAAATTTCCTCAAGGGTGGTATTTTGAGATTCTTGCTCTGGTATTCCTTGAATACTCATGTTAGGCTTCTTCAGGGTGTCCCATATCTCTTGGATATTTCTCTCAAGTATCTTTTTGGCTTTAACAATCTCTTCCATTGAGCTGGTTAGTACTTCCACTTTATCTTCAAGGTCTGAAATTATGTTTTCTGCTTTCTTAGTTCTGTTGATAAGACTCTCTGTGGCGTTCTGGGTTGAAGATAACTTGTCTTGTAGCTCAGTTTTAAACTCTGCTTGAGTCTGTTTTAACTGCTCTATGCCAGTTTTTGTTTCTTGCACTGTTTTTCTCAACTCCTCCAAATATCTGTTGTGTTCCTCTTCAAAGCGATTGATTCGATTATGTAATTCCTCCCGGATTTCCTCTTTCATAGTATTGAACCTGGTAATGATCATATTTTGAAAGTCGTTATCCTGGGTCAGGCTTTCTTGGCCTTTTTCCACGGGTTTGTTCTGGTTGGAGTCTAACATTATGGGATTAATTTCTTCAGTGGGAAATTTGTTTACTTGAGTGTTGCTTCTCATGGATTTGCACTTTGACTTTGGCATTGTCGTTTTAACTCTTCAGATCTTTCAATTTCACTAAACTGAATTATTTGGCCTGGGGTTCTGGGGGTGGGCAGGGACGGAGCTTACCTAGGTTGCGGGGTGAGGCCCGGCTGATCTGCTCGCGCGTCTGGACAGGTGGAGCGGGGTGGGGAATGGGAGGATGGGGTCGTTGGGGAGTGGAGCTATATTGACCCGAGTGGAGCTATATTGACCCGAGGGCAGCTGGGGCGGGGCCCGGGCGCAGGGGGAGGTCCTCCTTGTCCTTGGCCATGCGCAAGGCTCCGGCTGGATGGTGGGAGTCGGAGTCGGGTCCCTTTGGGCTGACCTGGGGTCCTGGTGGGCGGGTGCGGGCGGAGCTTACCTAGGTCGCGGGGTGAGGCCCGGCTGGACCGCGTGCGTCCAGACCGGCGGAGCGGGGTGGGGTAAAGGGCTGTCTTGTCACTTTTAATATCTCATCTTTAGTGTACATATTTGCCGTGCAGCATATCATATATCATGGGATGTTTCTGTTTTGGTCCTTTGTATTTTCCTATATGCCTCTCAAATCTGGATGAGCATCTCTTTTCTTAGCTGAGGGAAATTCCTATCTCCTTATCTCATTAATTACACATGAGGGATCTCCATCTTGTGTATCTGTTTCCAAGATATCCATAATCTATATAAGCTGGGACTTTTGATTGTGTCTTATAATTCCTGTATGTTCCATTCATGCATATTTTACGATTTATCAGTTTCTTTGATAAACATCAGTTTCTCCCATCTTGTCTTCCAGCACTGACACTCATCTTCTACATGATCAGTTCTATTTTTGATTCTCCCTACTGAATTTTTTTTTCGCTATTTGAATTTTTAATTACAGTTTTTTTCAATGTTTTCATGATATTTTTGCAGTCCAGTTTGATTTTTTCATTGTTTCTCAGTTTGTTTTGAGATCTTTGGCTGTTTTTCTAATTGTGTCTAGTTGCTTATTTGTGTCTTCTTTCATGGATTTATTGTGTTCTTCATATTTGTGTAGGCCTCTATCTATGTTTTCTTAGATGGGCTTCATTATATTTAAAATTGATCTTTGGGTTTCAATGCTGAGATTATTGTTTTCTTGATTTCTATCTAAATGACTACCATCAGTGGGAGTTGTTGTTTTGTGATCAGTGATTTTGGGTGGAGACATATTTCTTGGTTTATTGTGTTGTTTTTATTTTTATGATATGACATAGACATCTGAATTTAGGTTGCTATATATTTTCTGTGATTTAAATTCTTAGTTTGCTTGTCTCTATTTTGTAACTTAGTGTCTCTGTTTCTGCTGTCTTGTCAGTTGTTGGCAAATCTGGCTTAAGATAACAGACAAAGTGCCCAGTGTTTTCTGACTATAGGAGAGTCAGGTGAGTTTTCTGAAGTTGCAATTATCCTGTTGCTATAACTAGAAGCCTTTTTCTCCTTAGCCTTGTGTCTTTGGTTTTGGAACTGTGCTATGTGGGAGATGGTAAGGTTCTCAGGGTTTACTCTTGGGGATTGGACGATTATGGTAAATCTCCAGTTGCCACTTAACCAGGCAGGCTAGCATGTGGTCCAACCCCCTCCCCAATTTACTCTCAAGTCTTACTGTGAACTGTCCATGTGCCCAGTAGCACAAAACCTACCACTAAATGTTACCTAGACAAGTTAGTTTGCAGGCATACTCCTCTCCAGGTTCTGTATACTTGTGATTCAAAATAATACCATAATGATTCTTCTTGCTTGCTATGTTTACTGGGTCAGATCTTGATGTAAGTGAAGGTGTGAGTGGCATTTGGAGGTTGTCACACCAGTCTGCAATTTCCTCTGTCCTGGTAGAGGCCTCCTAGGCTGCTAAGAAGAGGTTAATTGAAAAGAAACTGAAGCTGTGCCCACAGCTTCATTTCTACGATAACTAGATCCCCAGTAATTTTTCAAGTGGCTAAATGATGATAAACTTTGGTATTTATCTCCAAACTTTTAATTTTACATTCTCTTCATCCTTACACATATCCCTACATGTTGATTTGTTATTATTTTCCTCTGAGAAAATTTTGTTAACAATTCTTTTTTTTTTTAACCACTAGTGCAGATGAAGTCCCTAAATTTTTGTTTATCTGAAAATGTATATTTGATCTTACTGTTGATATGTATTTTACAAGGTAAAGCATCCCTGGTCAATAGAACTTCTTTCATTTTGCTAGAAATAACTCTTCTTTGTTTTCAGGCTTTGTAGTTTGCAATTTTTCATTTTTCTGAATGTGATATATCCATTTCTCTGGTCCTTGGCTATTTGACGGCAATGGTATTATTGTTTTTATTGGTTTACCAGTTAGAACTTGTTGAAGTATTTTCTTTTTGCACCCCTGCTCCTCTCACTGTTCCTCCCTTTTGAGTCTCTGAGTACATGTATTAAGCTAGAGTGACATTATCACATACTTTGCTCATGATTTTAGGATTTGTTTTATATTTATGTGCTTCACTTTCCATATTTCTAATCTTTGTATTCTCAAAATCAATGCTTTTTTCTCCTGACCCGTCGAATCTGCTGCTCATTAGACCTGTGTTTTTTTCGTTAGTTAAGTTCTATTTTCATCTCCAGCTTTTCTATTTTTGGTCTTTTGTATTCTTAACTTTCATTTTATGAATTCACCATGCTCATGTGTTTCTTTACTTTCTTGTCCATAAGGAGTATATTTACACTACATATTCAAGTTAAATTAATTGTGGATTTCTGGCTTTGATTCTGTGGAATAGTTTTTCTCTTGGAACATATGTCATGTTTGTTGCATGCTTAGAACTTCATTACTGTTTGGGAACATTGTGAATTATATGTCATTTCTTTCTGATTTTTTGGCATTAGCAATGAGAAATATTTTTAATTTAAATCAGAATATGAATATATATGTAAAATAATATCAAAGACATCTAACTGTTTTGTTAGGTTCATTGTATGTATAAATCAGATGGCTCACATTATTAGCAATAAGTCTATTCATTGGAAAGGAGAATATTTAACAAATTTCTCTGCATAAGTAAGGTAACTTTTGAAAATTAATGGCATCAAACTTATTTTCCAACAATATACAAAAATTAACTAAAATGAATTTTATGCTTCATTGTAAAAGGTGAGAATATAAAACTTTTGGTAAAAAAAAAAAAACATGAGAAATCACTTGTATGACCTTTGGATAAGCAACAGTTTTTTATATAAGACACTAAAAATACAACCCATAAAAGGAAAAAAATACTCTGAATCTCTTGATCCACTTTTTGTTGCTGTAACTAATATATAATGAAAATATGATTTACTTGAGTGAACATTCTGGAAGCTTGGAAGATTTCAACATTATCTTATAGGTTCTCATGAAAATGGGAAAGAGAAAAGCTTTGTGCAAATGAGAGCAGAACTAAAGTGCATAAATCATCTTGTTTGTCATTGCTGTTATTTGGGAAGGCGCAAAGGATGGAAATCAGGCCCTAACATAGACAGTGCTAAACTGTCCCAACTTGCTTCACCATAACCCACCCTCATGAGAGCTAATCCACTCCCACACAAGCTAAACCAGTTTCAGGAGGACACTGTTTATTTTTAAAAAACCTATTCTGAAACATCCAGTATCAATAGCCCTGTTTCAACATGTATTGTGATATGGATAAGACACATCCAAACCACACTGCTGGATTTTATTAAAGCCAAAGTAATTTCCATAGGGAAAATACCACAGTGGAAATAATAAACAACATATCAAAACATATTTCAATAGTACAAAGATGATAAGCCCAATTAAAGTGGGCAAAGTATTTGAAAATATTTACCATAAAGAAAGAGTTGTGAATGACCAAGACACTCACTCAATTCATTAAGATCATGGCAAATCAAACTAAGCCTTAACTAAGTAAATGTGTTTAGAATGGATATTACTCAAAGGATTGACAATATTCTATGATGGCAAAGTTGTATAAATCTAAAACTTTTCTACATTATTGATGGGAATGCTAGTGTTACTTTTGAAGCAGTTCAGTAGTTTCCAATAAAAATAAATGCTATTTACTAAGTGAATATTCATGATACTATAGGTTATTTTCCCAAAAGAAATGAAAATATGTCTATACAAATACTGATATGTATAGTTTTACTGAAGCTTTATTTTAAATATACCCGAACTGGGGATGATGACTCAAATGCTTATCATTTATTGAAAGATATTGTGATATATTCCTTGAAAAACTCGACAATAAATAGTGCACAGTACTGATATTAATTAAGCCATGAACTGATTCTAGATAAATATCAAGCAAATAAAACAGATAAATGGTAATTGCATTTAATAATCTTTAAAAATTAAGTTCCAGAATATGATTGATAAATGTAAAATAATTTGTGGTTATCTGGGAATAGCAAGAATGAACTCAGAGATACTTGGAGGAAATTTTCTTGAATTTGATGGAGAGTATAATGAGATGAAAATACCTTACATTTATCAAGTTTAATATGTAAATGTGTAAAAACTATTGTAGATATTTTCTATTTGGAATACATTTGCTCAAAAAGAAGTTCTGTATTTTAAGACCATAGTTGTTTGAGTTTCAATCCCTAGTACTGAACACTGAAAAAAGGATATGTAAGAATTAAAAAGAAATCCACAAAACTGAGCAATGCAAGACTGGCAAGAATCATCAAACTGGGTAAGGATAGCAGGTAAAAAAACAATAATGAAAAGTGTGTTATCCACAGTAGTCCACAAAATATTGGATATGTAAAACATTGCATGCAAATGAAGTATTGTGGATTTATACAGATATTTCCTTGAGATTAACTTGCCCATGTCTTATAATATGAAAAATCTGTAAAGTTGAAAGTACAGCTTCCATATGCCATAGCAGGCCCACTCCTGTGTATATAGTACATGGAAATGGAGTCAATGTGTCAATGAGATACAGGAACTCCAATTTATTGCAATGATGTTGATTATAACCACAATCTGGAAGCAGCCCAAATGTCCAGGAAATGAAGAATAGTTAAGGAAAATATAATAAATACATATAATGAAATAATGTTTGCAACTAGATTATTGAAACCTGCTATTTTCACCAGCAGTGATTGAGGTGAAATACAGTCTTGGTGAAGTACATGCAGACATATACTGAATACATCCACTGAATTTCATTCATATGGAAACCAAAACAGTAGATTTCTTTTTTTAATTATTATTTTGCTTTTTCTAATTTTACAAGCATATTGAGCACTCATCCCTGCTTCTCTCCATCGCCCTCCCTCCCATTCTCCTCCCTTTCTTTATCAATTCATCCCACTCCCTCCCACCTTCTTGCATGTCTGCTTCTATGGAACTCAGGATTCCCTTTGACTTTTCTACTCTTGTGGGGGTTCAAGCCTCTTGTAGAATATAAAGTTGCCTCTCTTTAGGCCACCTCACTGATAGGAACATTTCCCTTCACTCATCCAATTTTAGACCCCGAGATTTCCACTCAATGTTCTTATTTGTCTTGAGTTCTTCTATGCTCTATGGGGGAATCTTAGTATGTCAGTCATTACGCAGGTCTGGTATTGACTATTCTTACTGCAGTGAGTTCCTAAATGCAGCAGTACTGCCTTGAATAGAATGTCTTATCCAATGGTGAACCTTTCCAATTTTTAGGTTATTACAATCTCACTGTCCCCTCTTCTGCAAGGTTCACAAAGCCTTAAGATAGGGAAAGATTAAGCTAGCCTGATTCTGGGTGATCCTGCTAGGTTGCTGGTACATTGCATTATAGCTGTGAATTGTTGTCCATTTCACTGATTTTCTACTGCCCTAGGCTGCATCCTGTCAGGGTGTTGAGATCCTGTTCCTCCATCGTAGATTTCTAGACTCAGCTGAAACAGTAAATTTCATAGAAACTTAGATTGGAATGGTGACTGCTGGTGACTGGGAGAAGAGAGGATTTTAATAGTAAATATAATGAGAATAATGATAATGAATGGATATCTCTTTCTTTTGTGGTTCTACATCAATTTATACATATATTATTGTTAGGAAAAATAATAAGTTATTTTGAAAATCTATCACCTCCATTCATAGCTCCACAAATACAATGTAGTCCTGTTATACATGTCATCATATCGGGTTGACCCAGCTGCCTTTGTCTCATCATTTTCTCCTTTTAGGAAAAAAAATCTTAGCTAAGAACATGGATTCAGCAAAGAACACAGCACATTCATTTCACAAATTGTTATGTGGATGAGTCAGAATTACAGTTGTACATATAAAGTGGAACCACCTTCCTTCAGAACATGTGTTCAGAGACTGATTTCCTCCCAAGATACACTGTGACTAATATACAACCAATATTTGCTCCAGTACCTAGAGGAAAAGATGTATTGAATTCGTCCTGGCTTAGGTTATGCTTGTAAAATATCATAACGCCTTTTCTTAACACCTAAGCAAATATGGAAAATTGATTCTCACCAGTACTGAATGCTTCATTTACACACTGGCAAGTGATATGAAGTACAAAATTGAATGATTTAGAAAAATCTTGCAATGAGAACACATTATCCATATGCCAGTACTTGTGATTTAGTTTAAATTCCATGCAAATTCATGTAACTTCTTTACTGTCCTATTGCAATATTGAAGTTGCTACAATGGGAAATCCAACATATCTCATTATAGCTTTGCACATTTCTTATTTGTTGATGCCTCTGGTAGGCTTCAGATGTGCTACTCTATCAACTGTGTTGAGACACAGCCTGAAGACATATGAACATGAGTTTAAAGAAAAAGAACACATTTGGCACTGGCAAGAACTTCTGCATAACTCTGGCCAAAGCAGTGATTCATAGGATGTTCTACAAAGACATTTATCATGTTGCTTTTTGAAATTTACAAATTGTTCCCATTCTTTGAATTTCTGCATTATTTTTCTGAAACATGTAAAATATGCATTCATCATTTGAATGAACAACCTGTCATAGAGAGCTAATGAAACTAGTGGTTATTGTGTGTCTTCTGCATGCCAGGCAGTAGCAGACTATTGTATTCATTAACACCAATGGAGCATGTATACTCAAGTAACTTGTCACATGGTAAGTCACTTATTTCTAAAATATCCTGAAAAAGAGGTAGTTATTGTTCACAAATGACGGAATAACTCATAATTAGCAGTATATAGACTTAAAGTGCTATCTTCATGGACTTTGTGTTTTTTTTTTTTTCATTCCATTGCCACAGTTTTTGCCTTGGGACATTATATATGTGATTTACATTTCTAAAATTTCAAGCAAAATTTATGTATCTTTATATTGCTTAACATGATGATTGATGCATGGATACAGTCTAAGGTGATGTCGAAAACTAGCAGGTCTATTTTTTCACGTTATTATGTATATGTAAAACATTTCAAAATCTAGTCTAATTTTGTTTTTGCAGCAAATATAAATTGTAATCAGCATATGATGTTGTAGATGGGAGCCAAGAATTTATCCATCTTGATGGACTAAAGCAATGAACTTATGGACTAGCATTTTCCAGCTTTAGAATACTTTAGATTATACTGTACAGATCATTAAACTGACAAAAATACATACACTAGAGAATCCTGCCATCTAATAATAAAACAAAACAGAATAACAGTCATCAGCTTTGGAGACATAAGTCTCCCACTTTGTAATTCTATGTCTATTATTTTTTCTATCTGTAACCCACAGGCAATCACTGTTTTTTTTTCCCCTTTCTTTGAGGAATTTGTAGAGGTAAAAAGAAAGTTCATTATTAAAACACATTGAAACTGACAATTCTCACCAATTTAGCAATCATGATTTTCTTATATATTTCTTTTCAAATGATTTATTGCTCAAATATATCTTATAACCATAATACCTTACTTTCAACACTATGTGAAACTTCACCTACAGTTTTAAAGAATAATGATTCTAGAGTTTGAAATTCAGTTTCCAAATCTTTTATTCTCCTCTGGTTTAAGAAAATAAATATCTAGCATTAAGCAAAATTCTCCAGATATGACTTGATCAATACAAAGTTTCAATTATCATGTCATGCCATAATATATTTGAATCATGTCAAAATAACATTACTACAAATAAAGCTTGTGTTCGCAAGGTATGTAGATTCTTATTTAGAGTTAAGATAAAATGCCAAATTTTCTTTGAGATCAACTTGTTTGTAAGTTGGACCCAGTTTTATAGAATTCATACTTACTGGCAAGTAACTTGTGAGGTAGGTGATCTGTGGAAATTCGAATTCTATTCTATAATTAATGAATTGTTTTGCTCCACAGACTAATTTTAGTTTCATCATTGGGAATTTCAAAAACCTAAATAACCTCAGATATACTTTGTACCAACAATATATAGAATGACTATCTTCTACTCAATCTCTCTCCTCTCTAGTAGAAGCAATGTTGCCGATATATAGCATTTTCCACTGCCTCCCAACTAGCTAGCCCTGAAGAATAAAAAAGCACCTTAATTTTACAGCCTGTCCTTTGTGTATCTTTGTTTTTTTTTTTTTTTTTTATTAAAAATTTAATTATACATTTTAAAATTTTTTACCAGTTCCCTCCCTCCCCCCTCCCCTTCCCCCAGTGTCTCCCCCCCAATTCCCAGAGAGTCCTTTATTGTGTGCGCCTAACTCTCCACTGGGTCCTCCTCTCCGATGACATATAAGGACCCAGTGGCATTTCCATAAGCCCTTTCTCTTGTTCCCCTTAATCATAAGATTACTACTATGGCTGTCAATCCCTTGCCTCCAGGGGTCTCGGTGCCCTTAACAGATGCTAGACTTTATGAGGGCAACAGTGCGCTGGACATTGCGCAGGGCATGCAAAGTTCCATTATGATTGCTTTGGCCCCAACTATTGTTGAGAATCTTGCAAATCGTTGCTCCTCCCATCCTTTTGCTCTTACAATCTTACCGCCCCCTCTTCCGCAAATGTCCCTGAGCTCCAGGATGGGGAGAGATTAGGCTGTCCTAGTTCTATGTGATTGATATAGAGTCTCTGAAGTTCTGGATTGTGGTTTGTTGATTTTCTTTTGCAGTTTTTCTGCTCCTGCAATTCCCTTCACTCCATTCTGCTGGGCACTGTATGTCACCCCCTGGCCAGAGACAAAAAGCTGTTAAACTGGAGTCTTGTTGTAATAGCACATTCAAGGGTAGATGTAATAAGAGTAGGAAACCTCACTGAGGGCGGGGTCCATTACCCATTTGCACAATGATTACTTTTTATCTGCTAGACTATATGCCCTCCCCTTCTGGTGAGATCAGGAAAGAACGTCTGTGAACTTAACCAGGTTTCTCATTACTTACTTGCAGACCTTGATGGAGGCCTATTTTCTCTGCTGTAACATGGTCTCCTCTCTCCTTGTTTCTGGTGTGGCCCTCCTAACCCATCTCTCTTGTTCATAATCCTTGCAATTACTGTGTTACATAGGTTTACTTTTGAGTGTCCCAATGTGGGCTGGGCGAGTTTGGTACTAGGAGCCACCTATTAGGGAGTACATACGGTGCTTAATTTTCTGGGTTTGGGATACTTCACTTAATATAATTCTTTCTAATGACATCCATTTCCCAGCAAATTCCAGTAATTCATCATTTTTGATGGCTGAGTAGTACTCCATTGTATAGATGTACCACAGTTTCCTTATCCACTCGTCAACTGTTGGACATTTAGGTTGATTCCATGACTTTGCTATTGTAAACAGTGCTGCTATGAACATGGTCGAGCTTGTGCTATCGAGGCGAACCTCTGCTGCTTGGGGGGTTATTCCCAAAAGTGGGATAGCAGGGTCATACGGCATTTCAATCTTTAATTTCTTTAAGAATCTCCAGACGGCTCGCCAGAGTGGCTGTATGAGCCTGCATTCCCACCAACAATGTAGGAGAGTTCCCCTCTCCCCACATCCTCTCCAGCATTTGTCGTTGTTTGTACTGTGGATTTTTGCCATCCTGACCGGGGTGAGATGATATCTCAGGGAAGTTTTGATTTGCATTTCCCTGATGGCGAAGGAAGTGGAACATTTTTTAAGATAATTGTTAGACATTTTAATTTCATCCCTGGTAAAGTTTCTTTGAAGTTCCAGGGCCCATTTTTTAATTGGGCCAGTGTTTTCCTTGGAGTTTAATTTTCTAAGTTCTTTGTGCACTCTGGACAGTAGAGCTCTGTCAGATATGTGGTTAGTGAAGATTTTCTCCCATTCTGTGGGTTGCCTTTGAGCTCGTGCGACAATCTCTTTATCTGAACAGAAGCTCTTTAATTTCACAAGATCCCAACTGTTGAGAGTTGGTAGCAGTGACTGTGCCATTGGATGTCTGTTTAGGAAGTGTTGGCCTAGCCCAATCAGCTCGAGGGAGTTCCCTATCCTTTCAACTATGGCTTTTAAAGTCTCTGGCCTGATATCAAGGTCCTTGATCCATTTGGAATTAAGTCTTGTACATGGTGACAAGTACGGGTCCAGCTTTAATCTTCTGCATGTGGAGATCCAGTTTTGCCAACACCATTTGTTGAAGATGCTGTTCTTTTTCCATTGGATTCTTTGGGCCCCTTTGTCAAAGACCAAGTGGCTGTAACTTTGTGGGCTTATATCTGGGTCTTCAATCCTTATCCATTGATCTGTGTGTCTATTTTGGAGCCAGTACCAGGCTGTCTTTATAACTATGGATTTGTAGTATAGACTTAGGTTTGGTATGGTAATACCTCCAGCTGTGTTTTTGTTACTCAGGATTGTTTTTGCTATCCTGGGTCTTTTGTGCCTCCATATGAACTTTGAGATTGTTTGGTCAACTTCTTTGAAGAATTGCTTTGGGATTTTGATTGGTATAGCATTGAATCTGTATATTGCCTTCGGTAGGATGGTCATTTTTACAATGTTGATTCTGCCAATCCAGGAACAAGGGAGGTCTTTCCACCTTCTGGTGTCTTCTGCAATTTCTTTCTTTAGGGTTTTAAAGTTTTCATTGTAAAGGTCTTTTACCTCCTTAGTTAGGTTTATACCAAGGTATTTCATTTTTTTAGGGGTTATAGTAAATGGCATGGTTTCTCTCAAGGCTTTTTCACTTCTTTCATTCTGGGCATATAGGAAGGCCTCTGATTTTTGCACATTTATTTTGTATCCTGCCACCCTGCTGAACTTCTCAATTAGTTCCAGGAGCTTCCTGGTGGAGTTTTTGGGATCACTCAGGTATAAGATCATGTCATCTGCAAATAGAGATAGCTTGACTTCTTCCTTGCCAATTTGAATCCCTCTTATGTCCCTTTCTTGTCTTATGGCTTCGGCTAAGACTTCAAGTACAATATTGAATAGAAGTGGTGAGAGTGGACAGCCTTGTCTTGTTCCTGATCGAAGTGGGAATGCTTCCAATTGTTCCCCATTGAGCATAATCCTTGCTGTGGGCTTGTTGTATACAGCTTTTATTATATTGATAAAAGTTCCTTCCATTCCTACTGTCTCTAGCGTTTTGATCATAAAAGGCTGTTGGATCTTGTCAAAAGCTTTTTCTGCATCTATCGAGAGTATCATGTGGTCTTGGACTTTGGACTGGTTTACATGATGAATTACATTTATTGATTTGCGTATGTTGAACCAACCTTGTGTGCCGGGGATGAAGCCTACTTGGTCCCCATGAATGATCTTTTTAATATGTTTTTGAATCCGATTTGCTAAGACTTTGTTGAGAATCTTTGCATCTGTGTTCATCAGGGAGATCGGCCTATAGTTTTCTTTTTTAAGTGAATCTTTATTAGGTTTTGGGATTAAAACGATATTAGCTTCATAGAAGGAATTTGGTAGTGTTCCTTCCTTTGCTATTTGGTGGAACAGTTTAAGGAGTATTGGTGTTATTAACTCCTTAAATGTCTTGTAGAACTCTGTGCTGAATCCATCTGGTCCAGGACATTTTTTGGTGGGAAGATTCGAGATTACTTCCTCAATTTCCTTATATGTTATAGGACTATTTAAGTAATTCACAACTTCCTGATTCAATTTAGGTAAGTTGTGTTTACTTAGAAATTCATCCATCTCTTTTGTGTTGTCAAACTTCACAGAGTATAAGTTTTTGAAATATGATGTTATAATTCTCTGGATTTCTTGGGTATCCGTAGTGATAACTCCATGTTCATTTCTAATTTTGTTAATTTGGGTTTTCTCTCTCTTGCTTTTGGTTAGTTTAGCTAGGGGTGTATCAATCTTGTTGATTTTTTCAAAGAACCAGCTTTTCGATTTGTTGATTTTTTCTATCGTTTTCTTAGTCTCGATTTCAGATATTTCTCCCCTTATTTTGCTAATCTCTTCTCTTCTACTGCTTTTGGGATCCGATTGCTCTAGTTTCTCTAAAGCTTTAAGCTGCATTGTTAAGTTGTTTATTTCTGATGTTTCCATTTTTTTGATGTGGGCATTAAGAGCTATGAACTTACCTCTTAGAACAGCTTCATTGTGTCCCAGAGATTTTGGTAAGTTGTATTTTCGTTATCATTCACTTTCAGGAAATCTTGAATTTCCTTTTTAATTTCTTCCTGAATCCAGTTCTCATTCAGCATCATAGTGTTAAGTTTCCAGGAGTTAGTGTATTTTCTCTTGTTTGATGTGTTGTGGATGTCCAGCTTTAGGCCGTGGTGGTCTGATAGGGCACAGGTTAGAATTTCAACTTTCTTGTACATGTGTAGATTCATTTTGTGGCCCAATATGTGATCTATTTTGGAGAAAGTTCCGTGTGCTGCTGAGAAAAATGTGTATTCTTTGGTGCGTGGGTGAAAAGTTCGATAGAGATCTGTGAGGTCCATTTCTTTCAGGGTTTGATTAAGTTCCAAAGTGTCTCTGTTAAGCTTTTGACCTGTTGATCTATCCCATGTAGAGAGGGCGGTGTTGAAGTCCCCAAGAATTATCGTTTGGGGGTTGATTTCTTGCTTTAGACGCTGTAGGGTTTTCTTAATGAATGTGGAGGGGCCCGTATTGGGTGCATATATGTTCAGTATTGTGAAGTCTTCCTGGTGAATTGTACCTCTGACTAAAATGTAGTATCCATCCGTGTCTCTTATAATTTTTTTTGGTTTGAAATCCACTTTGTCTGATAGCATAATGGCTACCCCTGCCTGTTTTCTGCTTCCATTTGCTTGTAGAATTGTTGACCAGCCTTTTATTTTTAGAGCGTGCCTATCTTTTGTGGTGAGATGGGTTTCCTGCAGGCAGCAGATTGATGGATTGTGATTTTTAATCCAAGTTTGTAATCTGTGTCTCTTGATCGGTGAATTAAGTCCATTAACATTTAGTGTTATAATGGAGAAACTATTGTTAATTCCAGACATTTATTATGTTTAGTAGCTTTTATAAGTATATTGCTTCGCTTTTAATGGTGTTATATTTGCCTTCTGTTCTCCTGGATATGCCTGTTTTTTTCTTCACGCTTGAGTATCATTTCTAGCAGTTTTTGAAGGCCTGGTTTGGTGGCCATGTATCCCTTAAAGTTGTCTTTGTGCTGGAAAATTTTTCTTTCTCCCTCGATCATGACTGATAGTTTTGCAGGGTAAATCAGCCTGGGTTGACATTTTTGCTCATTCAATACTTGAAGTATGTCTCTCCAAGCTCTTCTTGCTTTTACTGTTTCGACTGAGAAGTCATTTGTTATTTTAATAGGTTTGCCTTTAAAAGTGACTTGTTTTTTTCTCCCTTGAAGCTCTCAGCACCAGTTCTTTATCTTGAATGTGGAGTGTTTTAACTATTATTTGCCGCGGTGTGCTTCTAGTTTGGTCGTATCTGTTTGGGGTGCGGAATGCCTCTTGTATATGAATGGGCCTCTCTTTCTTTAGATGAGGAAAGTTTTCCTTGATGATCGTTTGAAAAATTTCCTCAGGGGTGGTATTTTGAGATTCTTGCTCCGGTATTCCATGAATACGCATGTTAGGCTTCTTCAGGGTGTCCCATATCTCTTGGATATTTCTCTCAAGTATCTTTTTGGCTTTATCAACCTCTTCCATTGAGCTGGCTAGTACTCCCACTTTATCTTCAAGGTCTGAAATTCTGTTTTCTGCTTCATTAGTTCTGTTGATAAGACTCTCTGTGGCGTTCTGGGTTGAAGATAACTTGTCTTTTAGCTCAGTTTTAAACTCTGCTTGAGTTTGTTTTAACTGTTCTATGCCGCTTTTTGTTTCTTGCACTGTTTTTCTCAACTCCTCCAGATGTCTGTTGTGTTTCCTCTTCAAAGCGATTGATTCGATTATGTAATTCCTCCCGGATTTCCTCTTTCATAGTATTGAACATGGTAATGATCATATTTTGAAAGTCGTTATCCTGGGTCAGGCTTTCTTGGCCTTTTTCCGCGGGTTTGTTCTTTTTGGAGTCTAACATTATGGGATTAATTTCTTCAGTGGGAGATTTGTTTACTTGAGTGTTGCTTCTCATGGATTTGCACTTTGACTTTGGCATTGTCATTTTAACTCTTAAGATCTCTCAATTTCACTAAACTGAATTATTTGGCCTGGGGTACTGGTGGGCGGGGCCTGAACGGGGACTTACCTAGGGAGCGGGGTGAGGCCCGGGTGGACCGCGTGCGTGTCCCGACTGGCGGAGCGGGGTGGGGCGAAAAGGGAGGATGGGCGCAGGGGGAGGTGCTCCTCGTTCCCTGGGCCCCCGCGCGGCTCCGGCTGGATGGCGGGAGTCGGAGCCGGGTCCCCGTGGGCTGACCTGGGGTCCTAGAGCGCGCGTTGAGGCCCGGCTGGATCTCGCCTACGCGTCCCGACCGGCGGAGCGGGGGTGGGGCGAAAGAGGGAGGCTGCGCGCGTCGGCGTGGAGCTATTTAACCCGAGGGCAGCTGGGGCGGGGCCCGGGCGCAGGGGGAGGTGCTCCTCGTTCCCTGGGCCCCCGCGCGGCTCCGGCTGGATGGCGGGAGTCGGAGCCGGGTCCCCGTGGGCTGACCTGGGGTCCTAGAGCGCGCGTTGAGGCCCGGCTGGATCTCGCCTACGCGTCCCGACCGGCGGAGCGGGGGGTGGGGCGAAAGAGGGAGCCTTTGTGTATCTTTGTACATAGAATATTTGAACTGGAGCCCAGGGAGTAAGAGAAAAGCTGCATCCCGCTTATCATATGAGAGAAAAAAAAAAACCTACCTTTTAAATGGCTTGCTCAGGGAAAACTGTTCTTTTGTTATTAATTAATTTTTTCTACTCATACAAACTTAATAGGTACCTTGGTGTCCTCCCTTCCTCCACCCCTCCCCGTTCTTTTCCCCCCTCCCTCCCTTTCTCCCAGTGCCCCCTTTCCCCCCTCCCCCATCCCTGGAGCATCCTTTAGTATGAATGTCAAACTTCCCTCTGGGTCCTCCACTCTAATGAGGTGTAAGAACTCAGTAGCATTGCCTAGAGCCCTTTCTTGTGTTCCCCTTTAGTATAGGAACACTACTGTGGCTGTTAATATTTGCCTCTAAGGATCCTAGTGATCCATGCTAGACTTGGGGGGTTAATGATATTTCGGTCATTGCGCAGGTCATGCAAAGTCCTATTATGGTTACTTCAGCCATAACTTGTGTGGAGTATCTTGCATATCGTTGCTCCTCCCCATCTTTAGGCTCTTACAATCTTACTGCCCCCTCTTCCATAAATTTCACTGAACTTTAAGATGGGGAGAGATTAGGCTGGCCTGGTTCCAGGTGGTTAATGTAGGGTCTTTGTTGTTCTGAATTATGGTTTGTTGGGATAACTCTTCCTCATGATAAACCATTACACTTTCTTTGCCTTACTTCTGAAATAAGTTGTGTTTTTTTTTTTACTTTTTTTCTATGTAGTGCAAGAAACATTTATTATGCCATAATATACCTTAATTCAGACAATTATTGCTAAGCTCTTCATTTGTTTTATCAGATTATTAAGACTCACTACCTAGCCAATTTGAATTTTCTATAATGTTGTAATAATCTTTTTTAATAATTAACTCTTCAATTCTTCTATATCTTCAGATTCAGGGACCTTATTACATGACTATGAAGCTGCATCTGTGATTTAGATTTAAATGAGAAGAAAAGCTCAGGTGAGTATGGCTTTTCCTGGGAAAATAAATAATTAGGAAAATTGCCACATAATTATAATAATCTTGAAAATGATGCCCTCCCTCTCAGTATGTCTTGAAAGTCATGTCTCAGCTCAAAAGCCTCCCCACTGCCAGAAATAAGGAGAAATACTACAGTAAAAGAAATAGGTCACCATCAAGTATTGCAAAAAAGTAGTGAAATATCTGGTTAAGCTCACTGACTTTCCTTCCTGGTCATTTGTGACTGACGGGGTTTGATCTCACCAGTCAGGGAGGGCATAGAATCAGGCAGATAAATGGTAACCATCCTGCAAATGGGAGACTCACCCCCCTCCCCTCACTGCAGTCTCTTACTCCTATTCCATCTACCTTTGAATCTACTCTTATAGTAAGATTCCATTTAATCAGACTTTTACCTCTGGCTAGATGATGACCTTCAATACCAATCAGGATGGAACCAAGGGCAGTGCAGGAACAGCAAAACTGAAAACAACAAACTGTAATTCAGAGACCCTACATTAATCACCTGTAACCAGACCAGCCAAATCTCTCCCCATCCTAAAGCTCAGGGAAATCTGCTGAAGAGGGGGCGGTAAGACTGGAAGAGTTTAAAGGAGGGGAGGAGCAGGATATGCAAGATAATCCACATAAGTTAGGGCTGCAGTAGCCATTATCAGACTTTGCATGACCTGCACAATGACTGACATGTCAATGGCCCCCCAAAGTCTAGCATGGAACACAGACACTAGGAGCCTTAGAGGCAAGGTTTACTAACAATCACAATAGTGTTCCCATACTAAAGGGGAGGACAAGAAAGGCTCTGGGAGGGTGAAGGGGACTGGGGAGGGGTGGAGGGAGAGAGGGGACTGGGGTACCTATTAAGCTTGTATGATTTGGAAAAAATAAATAAATGTAATAAAAAATAGCAGCTAGATTTGCTAAAGGTGGATGATGATACTCACCCTAACACACTAACTGAGATAACCATGAGGCAATAAAACATTTTTAAAAATACATTTGTAATAATCTTTTTGTTCTGTTACTGTGAGAGAACATCCAAAGTCAAGCAACTTAAGGGAGAAGGGTGATTCAGTTTACAGTTTCAGAAGGAGATATAGTCTTTCCCTGTTGGGCCTAGCATGGCTGGCTACCAAAAGCTGGGGACAGGGTAATTCACACCCTTCCCAGAGGCTGAGAACTGTAAGATTCCCAGCTGCAAAAACAGACTTCTCCAGGAGGTAGGGTGGGACTAATGTACCTCATGGCCCATCCTCTGTGACTGCCTTCCTCCAGCAAGGCTCCACCTCTCAAAGGTGCCCTGATCTTCCTAAGACATGAGACTGTGGGGGACACATTTCAAACCCTAACAACAATAATGGTAAAACAGAAGTTAATCAGAAAAATCATGAAGCAAAATGAGTTTTCTGATTAGCTTCACACTGTAATGTAAACATCTAAGCATTCTTAGAACACTATGGTGTTCTAGTCAATATCAAAATAAAACACACACACACACACACACACACACACACACACACACACACACAAGCAGAAGAAGCACAAGCTTCTTTCCTAAAGTTTTCCATGCACCTGGCCCCAGAATTTGAGTATGTTCTGCCTTATGTGGCAAAGGGAATTTTGCAAAGAAAAACAAATTATAAATTTGAGGTTTGGTTATATGCCTGTCTTTGATTATCTTGGAGCTCTCAAATAAACTCAAAGTTACTATAAGAGGAAAACCTACTAAAAGAGAAAAATTACTAAGATTTGCATGACAAAAAATTTACAGTCATGATACAATATCAGGAATTTTCATCTCTAAATTGTTCCTACTGTAAAAATAATGTTTTACTGTTAAGTCAGAGACAGAAGTTACTGAAAAGCCTGGAAATTATAGTAAGAATTTAATTTGTTGGACATCGTAATTAGAAATTCCTAACTCAGTGAGAATTGACTAGAACTGCAAATATTTTACTCTGCTTACGTAGACCCATCATTTTAAGCTATTGGTGTATTCCGGTGTTGACAAGAGACTTATGAGATATTTAACAAACGTTTTGTAACTCATTTAAGATAGCATATTTCAGTGAAATTGTTTCTATATCATGATGGAGCTGATTTTGCTGCTGAATCCTTTTCAAGTCGAGGTTAAATCTCAGGTGCGAAATCCAAAACAAGCTTTGCTATTAGCAATCTTTTTTTTTTTTACATGAGATTAAAGGTTAGCATAGTGTAGAATTGAACTGAAAATGGTTCCTGCTATGCACAAAGTTAAAAATATACTAATATAAATCTTCCTAGTTTATTGAGAATATGTTTACATTATCAATAATATTTAACATATAAAGTACTGGTATTACCTTAGCATTGTGTTCATTGATTTATTTTAAATGATTTACAAAGAATTTACAAAATCTTCTATGCTATATTTTTTCTCTAAAGTTTTGTTTGTAACTTAATCTTCAACGTGGCGACATTAGGAATGGGGTCTTCAGGAAGCTATTTAAAGAGGGAGAATGCTTATGACTGGGCATAAAACCTTAAGGAGATGCTTTGCACTTCCCAACACCAAAGACCAAGCAAGATGTAAAAGTCAACATGGAGTTTCAGCAGACCTCAAATCTTCTTGTGCAAAAACAACTTTAAGCAGTAAATTTCTGTTGTTTAAAATTTGCACCATCTAATAAAATTATTTTGTTATAACACTTTTAGTGGATTGAGAATCTTGACTATGCTTGAAGAAAAAATAATTGCTTCAATTACATATAGATTGTTACAGTAGCATGTAACTAGACATAGATTATAAAAATAAAAAGATTATAAAAACAAAAAAGACCCTTTTATCCCAGTTGTCTCCAAAGCAAGTTTTTTAGTTTATTGGATATCTGCTACACTTCAACACAAATAAGTATGTGGGTGACATCTCAGCTAAAATACCTTTAAATAAACCTGAACTGGTTTTTTAATTAAATTTGTTTTTATTATTTAATAATGTGTACATAATGTATACTGACTCTTCTCAACTCCCACCTTTTCCCTTTTCCTACCCTTATATATCCCTCTTTCTCATACTCAGATCTTTTTTGCTTGTTTTATTTTGGTTTTTGGACCTAATGACTATAACCTTCTGTGTCGTCTGTATCACCATGGACTTGAAGTTCTCCTTTAAGCAGTGAGGTCCAGGGAGGGGTGGAGCTCCCTGGGAGGGGACAGGGGTGCCTATTACATTTGTATGAGCGGAAAAATAAAAAAAAGAAAATAAATACAAATGTTACATATTAAAAAAAGAATAAAACCTCTATTTCCTAAAAATAATAAATAAATAAAATAAAACTGGCAGAAGGTACACAACCGAAGTCAATGACCCTCTTCCAGATTCTATTCGTGCTAGTAATTTAGAAGGAGCAAGGCCTCCAAGAAACTCCTCCTCCATTTATCAGTGATTGTTGACAAACCAGTCTTGTGCAGGTAACAATAGCTGACACAGCTCATGTCCATATTGCCAGGGCTGGGATATCACTATAGAATGGGATTTTGCAGTGGTTCACCCATTTTTCAGCTCTCAATATACTTCATTCCCATCCTCTCTTCTGCAGTGTTCTCTGAGCCTTTACTGTGGGTATAAGAAAAGTCTTATTCAGGGATGAGACTTTTAACTATCATATGTTCTCAGCATCTTGTACAAAATTGTGGACTCTGACCATTTTCTTGTATACTTCAATTTACTAGATTCTCATTTCAAAATGTATTTTTCTCACACATTATTTAAAGTATTTCTTATCAATTACTAGAAAAATATGTGCTACTTATTGTAAATCATTCAAAATATGCATTTTTTGGGTATGTACTGGGGAAAATGTGTCCTTTCCTAGCATATCGTGACTACAAATGCCTGCAGTAGTATCATCTCTGAGTGTGTACAGGCAAGTTTAACAACAATGTGTGAAATACAAACACAAGCATAGAATATCCCTATCCCTATCCCTAATGATAGAGACATATTTATTTTGTGATATTTCTAAATTAATGATACTTTTCATATGATTATTTCTTCCTATTTAAAATTTCTAAGATTTCTAAAATTTAAAATTTCTAAGATTTCTATTTTCAATGCAAGTGTCTTATGGGGTGAATATGTGTATGTTTGTTTGCATATGTGTAAGTACATGTACATGGAAACTAGAGGTTCATATTGTGAATCATTCTTGATGGCTCTTCTACTTTATTCTTTTCCTTAATTTGGGGATTCCCAATCTCTACTTTCTGAGGCTGAAACTACAGGAGTTTTGCAAAACTTACCTAGCATTTTACATGATATTTTGTGATCTCAACTCTTGTCTTTTTGCTTGAGTGAAAGCTCTTTAATTGCTGAGCCATTTCCTAGCCCCAAGGCTACTCTTTGGTAAAATGAAAAAGGACTCTTCAGATAAATAATTCATTATTAGTAAGTTTAACTTTTGCAACACTGAGTTATGTGTTAGTCATGCTTCATTTCTGTGACCAAATACCTTCTAAAAATCAACCTAAAGAGAAAATGTGGCTCATACTTGAAATCTAGACGCCCATATTTTTTGCCTTACAATATATCTTACAATCATGGTCTACTGCCATGATTCTTTTGTTTCAGGGGTTTGGTGATATGCAAACATATGGCAGAGTGCTTGTGATAGGGTAAATATACCTATCTCACGACATTAGGGAAGCAGGGAGAGGAAGAGGACTATATCAGGGTCCTAACACACCCTTCAAAGCCATACCCCTAGTGACCTACCTCCAACAAGGAGGCAACATCTCCTAAAGTTCCCACAACCACCCAGTGGCAATCCATGAGTCCTCCAGTAGCATTGTAGATCCAACATACTGCAGTCTGTTATACTCCCAGATCCAAAAATTTCACGCTGTAAAATAAGTTTATGCCATCTTCAAGAGGTCTCCATAGTATTAACAATTGCAGAAATGCCCAAAAGCCAAAGCCCAGAAATCTCTAGGATTTAAGACATTCTTTTAACTGTGAGCCCTTTTAAAAATCATTTTGAAAAATTGAGTTAAGTGCTTCAATTTGCAATGGCACATAGTGAATGTTCTTCCCAGCAGGAATTGGAGAGACAGCAAAGAATTGGACCAAAGTAAAACCGAATTTCAGCAGAACAAACAAGAAATCCTGAAACAGGGCACTTTGTGGTGACAGCTAAGCTCAAATGCATTGGGCTGGCTTTGTTTATTGATTGTCTGGTGTTTTCTTGAGAAGATGTACCAGGCTTCCAACATCCTGAATCTCCACAGCATCTTTTACCTCACAGATTCACATCTCACCCTCCCAGCAGCTGTTAGAAAGAACTTTGATTCATACTTACCTGGCAGGGGAGATACCATGATCACGAAGGTGGTTTTCCCAGGGCGAGGCTTATCCATTGCACTCCGGATGTGCTGACCCCTGCGATTTCCCCAAATGTGGGAAACTCGACTGCATAATTTGTGGTAGTGGGGGACTGCGTTCGCGCTCTCCCCTGTTTTAAAAAAAAAAAAAAAAAAAAAAAAAAGAACTTTGATTCATCCACATTGCCTGCCCTAGTGGCCTTTCGTTGAGATTTGTGTGGAAGATTCTGTTCTTGAAGCCCTTGAGTGCTTCTTGCTTCAAAACCAACATCATATGAACTGTGCCCAGGTCTGTTCTCAGCTGAAGCAACAGCCAGACCTCCTGGGACTATGATTGCAGAAGACTTTGTAGCTCCACACCTGCAGGTGGTAAATGAATGAAGTCAAGCCAGAGAAAAAGCATTCCATAGATTGTGGAATGGGGATGCTCTGAGGCTGTTTTCAAAAGGCAAAATCTTTTCAAGGACTTGATGTTCTTATAACCCTTGACTTGCTGTTGGTATGATCTGATTAATTCTGGGATGTTCTCAAGATACCTTTTCTGATTTCCTGGTGAAAGATTTCTGCCCTTCTCTTCATTTTTCAGACATTTAAAAAAATCTATTATTTGACAATTTCATACATGTGTACAATGAATCTTGATCCCATTCATCCCCATTCATCCTCTCACTCTTCTGGTTCCCATAACATGTCCCACCCACCTGTTTTTTTTCAACAGAATTGTGTTGATGGGCAATAACATCCTTCTTGATCCTAACCCTACATGTACATCTTTTGTCGCCAATATGAAGCTTTATTTTTTTCAATTTATTTCTGCTTTACTCTTCTTTTTCATGATTCTGGAGTTAAACAAGGGTAAAAGCATTAGCAGGGTTTATTCCAGAGCCTGAACTTCGTTTTCTTTTTGTCTTTAAATTTCCTCTACTGATGAAACTAATCTATTACCTTCAAATTCAGTGTCACACAATGTTTCAGGACAGAAACAAAAACATGAACAAATCCCTTCCTGTCAGCAGCACCAGCTGAAGACCCTTGTACTGTTTTAATATAAAATTAAAACCACAGGAAACATCCTTGTCTTGGTTTATAATATCCCTTGATATAAATATTCAAACTGTAATTCCTACTTGTTTTATCTCCCTAAGGTTGTGGTTCTCTAATGTCATTTATTTTTTAATCAAAATTATATTTTATTGCATGAATCTTCTAGTACACTGCTTGGCTACAATACATGTACATCATTCAGGAATGATACAATAATTCTTCTGCAACATGTATGATTTCACAATCATTCCAGAATTAGAGCTAGTTAATATTGAGCTTTTTGTTTCATTTTTCACATAAAGGCAATTAAACAATGTTTATGCTTTTTTTTTTCACCAACAGCATGTTCGAGCCACACTTATGTTGTTACCTATGCTGTTTTTTCATTTATTTCATTGTTAGATACAGCACATTGAGTGACTATGCATATGAAGTTTCATGTTTCCTCATAGCAGTTTTATACATACTTAATTTAAGTGGATTTTCCACACAATTTTCCCCATCTTACTGATCCCAACTCTGTTGTACCATAGATTTAATATTTCCTCTTCACTACTGTAACACATATACTGTAACAGCTGTCTCCTCAAGACCTGGGTGTGACTTCCCCCCCCACAGTTCCTGGACTCTCCCCACACTCATTCTTCCTGGCTCACCACAAACTCATTCCCACATAAATACATGTGCATAACATTGAGCCTCTAGCATTCACTCAAGAGGAAGAACACAAGATATTTGTCTCTCTGAACTGAAACTATCTTACTTATATTGAAGTTTATATGAAATTTGTATGAAACTTTTCCGTTTCGTTTTTCGCAAATTTCATAATTTGCTCTTTTATAGCTGAATAAACATCTATTAGGTATATATCCTATATTTTCATTATTCATTCACTATGGATGTATAGCTAATTCATTTTGTTTTGTTGCTACTGTGAAAAGAGCATCAATAACATGAGTGTTCAAGTATTTCTGTGGTAGTATAGTCCGTTACATATATGCCCAGGAAATGTATAGCTGGATAATATGCTTAATTCTATTTTCATGTTGTTTGTTTGTCTTGAGAAACTTCATACTAATTTACATAGTGACTCCATAGTTTAAGCTTTTTTAAAAATTTTTTGAATTCAATTGTGTGTGTGTGTATGTGCGTGTGTGTGTGTGTGTGTGTGTGTGTGTGTGTGTGTGTGTGTAGAACCACGGGTGAATTTGGGAACCACCATGGACCACCTCCACCTCCTCCTTGTTTACTCTGCCCCAGGATTCACAGGCTCCACCTTACCAGGACCAGAAACTCAGGCCACCCCTGCTTCCGCAGAGGTCTATATGTTGGGTCAAGGAACCTAACGGAGGACCTTCAACCTGCAAGGCAGAGGCTTAACCCCTGAGCCACCTCTCCAGCCCTCATAGTTTAGGCTTCTTTGAACACATTCCTTTAAAAGCTTTTTGGTTCATTCTCGGCTAGAATAATATAACCAAATGTATATATTCTCATACAATTCTTTGGTGAGCAAATACACTAATCTCTCTGTAGTATATACCTAGTCATGGGAAGAATACAGAAAAATGGTAAAATTCACTTTTGTTCCTGCTGAAAGAATAAGTTGTATTCATTAGTCAGAGTCAGAGTCAGAGTCAGAAAAAGTGCAATGCACAGCTCATGGCTATGGGCAAATTAACAGATCAGAAACTAATACTTCAGTGTTCAGCTATGTAAGGGCAGCTGGGAGGCATGCACGAGAACAGCAAAGAGCTAAATGGACTCCGGACTGTGGGGAGATCAACATCTTTAGTCTTAAACACTGGTACTGTGATCAGAAAGATCTGGTTAATTCCAAGGAACTGTTGAGCTTCAGGGCAGATTTTCTGGTCTTTAATCACTTGGATGCTTTCTCTGTAGAACTGCCATGTTCATCATTTGGAAAAGTCTCTTGCATTCATTGGTCTTTGATTTGTTAGAAAAATCTTATCCAGCATGCTAGTGACTAAAAATAAATTTTGACTATTTAAAGAACATTTTTTGAACTCCAACTTCCTGAGGCAGAGAAGGGTATCATGGAGCAGCTGCAGTGTAATTTTGAAATGTTCTTTGTTCTCCGTTACAATGCTAACATACATTCTTGAAATGATCCACAAAAGAACAAGTCTAGGAGTCGCAGGAATTTATCACAAAGTAAAAAGCCCAAACATAAAAATTTGTGCACAATTTAAGAGACCAGAGTTTGAGTTGTAAATTGGTTATTAAAGTATGTTTGGAGTAAAGGTGAGGGACAGCTGAAATGACAAGGGCACAATAAGGTTTCCATGAAGATGAAAGGATGTTAGCAAGTTCTGATGAGAACTGATGAGGTGATACACACCTGTAACCCCAGTACTTGGGAGTTAGACACAGGACAATCTTGAATTTTTTGCCAGCCTGAGTATCAGTGAGCTGTAAGTCAGCCTGGGTTGCATGGTAAGAGTCTGTCTCGAAAAACAAACAAACAAACCAAAACTAAACAAAATAACTAAAATGGAAGGACAAGCTAAGAGATATATGTCAAATAATGTTTTACATTGCATTACAACAATCACCACTAAAAGACTGTTGATAACCAATTTCAATTTTCCTTATCCTCCAGATTCCATAGAAAAATTAAAATCCTGATCAATAACTGTATTCTACACGTTTAAAATCAAAATTAACAAAGTTATTTTTTAAATAAATAAGGTTATTTGTAAGTATATAATTTCTGGGGCTTCGCAAATTTATTCTGTGGAACTATGTTGAGAAGTAATGAACACATAGAAAAAATCCAAAAATGTCCTTAAGAAATTCTTGAGAAACACAATTTACAATGACCTATTATAAGCTAATTGCATTTCTCCAGCTTCACTGTTTGATGTCAAGAGTTCAATTCGTTTTATTTGCTAGCATTAGCAAGCTTTATTTTAGTGCATATAGCATGCTGAGACCAGCATCTCCACTAAGACAGAACTTGAAAAATACTTTCTGACATCTCTTACTCTATGCATTTTCCTAAATTAAAAAAAAAAAACTGCATCACTGAAATGAGAACTTCTACCACCAGATCTACCCAATGGCTGACATATCAACATTCTCCTAAAGACTAGTGAGGATCTCAGGAGAAACAACTGTACTGGAAAAGGGAAGAGAAACTGCCCCTGTTATGACTTTGCCCAGTAAAGTGCCACATATGCTACAGTAAAAATCTGACTCCCTAACCAACACAGGCACTCCAACGGGAGACCTGTGATCCACATAATATAGAGAGATAAGAAGATGGGAAGGACATGTCAGGATTGAAGAGGGCAGAAACGGTGGAAGAAAAGGGAAGTGGTTGGGGAGGGAGTTGGGACAAGGACATAAACTCATTTTGTTTGTAGATGAAAAATTCTCATAAAAAAGAAGAAAAACTGCAAAAGCTAAATGGGTGGTTTTTAAAGTAGAAATGTGGATTCATAGACCACACCCTAAAAGAATAGCTACTTTTACTAATATTATAAGTGTTGGACAATGAATTAGAAGTCTGACAGTACACAAGTCACCAACATCTTTTGGGTGTGGCATTATTCCTTTTTACTTACCTAGGTGATCTATTTCATCCCTGTATAACAGATAATGGTAGACAGGAAATACTACTACTAAAGTCAATATGGCACAGAAAATGCCCTCTTAATTCATGTCCACAGTGCCCCCATGAAGGAGACTTACTCATGCTTGTATTATCTTTATTCTGTCTTCTGTGTTGCACATTAATACAAATCCTTAGCAGGAAGATTTTTCTTCGTGTGGCATTATTCCTTGTTCAGTCAACTTCCCTCCCCCTCCATCCCCCCGTGCAGACAGCACTTCTGTCCTCCAGAGCTTGCATTCATCTCACTCCCTACACTCGTCCTCTATATTTCAATGACCTGCCAGGGTCTCCAAGGAATACCTGTGAGACAAAGTTGAATCCTTCAGAGCACATGAGTTTGGAACTCACTCTTTAGTCCGTTGCTCTTGGTGTTTGGAGGTGGTTCATTTGAAAAGTTTTATTAAGATGACATGAGGTTATAAAGGTAAAGAACCCTTGATGATGTTATTCGCTTTCTTTTTTTAATTTATTCAATTATTTGTTCAACTATTCACATACATATTCAAATATGTATGTGAGCACGAGCGCACGCGCGCGTGTGTGTGTGTGTGTGTGTGTGTATGTGTGTGTGTGTGTGTAGAACCACGGGTGAATTCGGGAACCACCATGGACCTCTTCCACCTCCTCCTTGTTTACTCTGCCCCGGAATTCACAGGGTCCGCCCACCAGGACCAGAAACACAGCCCAACCCCCCCCCCCCTTTAAGGAAAACCAGAGTGAGCAGTCCTATATGAGGCTCTCTAGCAGTGATGATTCAGCAAGAGGCAAATCCGGTGCCATGGTTTTGAGTCTCCAGCATTAGGAATTCCAGGCTTAGGTTAAGTAAAACTCTCTTCCTTCTGAACTCATTTTTCTTTTTATAAAATGGGTTTATTTATGAGAGAGAGGAGAGAGAGTATACCATGACACACTGGTGGAGGTCACAGGATGACTTTCGGAAATCAGATTTTTCCTTCCTTCTACTCTGCCGGCTTCTTGAAGCAAACTCAGGTTCACAAGTTTTCAAGCAGATACCTTATGCCAGTTTGTTTTATTTTTATTTTTGCTTTTTTGACATAAAGATTTATGTAGTGGCATTCTGTCATAGCAACAGAAAGCAGCTAAGATGGATGAAGTCACTGCCATAAGCCCAGAGCATCTTTAACAAGCACATACCCTGTAAGCTCCTCTGTGAGGCTGAACTTGAACAACCTGCAGCAGTTTAAGCAATGAAGGAATAGACCAGCGTTTTCCTCCTGAGTCCTTAAGTGAAGGCCATCAGCCCCATTATCTTGTGATTTCAAGAACTACAATGCGCAGTCTGATTGCTCCATCTGAGAATCACTGCAGGTGCAAAAATGAAGGATCAAGTAGTGTCACATAGAAACAGGAGTCGCTTGAGAAGTGTCTGCAACTTGGAAAAGTTAGATTCAAAGATGTTTGAAGATGAACTTTGCAGAAATGTGAACCTCTAGTTGTACCAAATTTGAAAGGAATTTCTCCAGAGATTTCCACATTTATTGGGAGATATAATCATTATCTTATTGATGTGTAGTCTCATAGCTTCAAATAAAAGTTTAAATCTCTTGAATAGACTTTAAACCAATTCAATAATTCACTGTTTAAAACATCTTTATCCCAAATAGATCTTACTCCTGCTCCTTCATCTCGCTTGCACTCATCCTCCCTTCCCCCTTCTTTTCATCCCTCTCCTTTCCTCACCCTTTCCCAGTGCCTCCCCCTTCCTCCCTCCCATCCCCTGGAGCATCCATTTATGTGGGCAGAACCTGCCTCTGAGTTCTCCAACCTAGTGAAAGATCAGGATTCTTTACCCCAAATTTGACTCTTTTTGTCCTAATTGTGGGATATTTGCAGATTGGAGGTAAACTTAGTCAGTTAGGGCTGCTATAGTAAAGAACTGAATAGTGAGTGGCTGGCAGGCACCAGGAGCCTGTTTTTCCTGATTCTGGAGGAGAGAATAGCTGCAAGGCCAGCCACTGGGAGATGGCTCAGCGGTTAAGACTCTACCTCGCAAACAGAAGGCCGGGAGATGGAATCCCAGGTCCCTTCTAAAAATGCCAGACAGAAATGGCAGCAGCCTGCACTTCCAGCTCTGGTGGGTAGAGTCTAGGAAATTCCAGAGCAAAGCAAAAAGGAGGTAGGAGCAATCCAGGATGATTCCCAGTCACCCTTGGCTCTCCACAAGGATATATAGTGTCCTCTGACACACACAAACACACACACATGTATGCAACATGCGTGCATGCACACACACACAATAAATAAATACATAAAAAATAAATTTAGTTTTAAAAAAGTGAAGGGAAATGCCCCTATCAGTGGGGTGGCCTGAGGAGAGGCAACCTGGTGTGCCATAGAGCCCTGAAACAGGAATATACAGGGGCAATCCTGAGAGCTCATTCTAGCTGGCACATGGTAACCTTCTAAGTATATTCCTTCACCTGGCAGAAAGGAACTAATGGATTTCGCTCTCTCTCTCTCTCTCTCTCTCTCTCTCTCTCTCTCCTTCTTTCTCACTTTTTCTCTATCCCTCCTCTCTGCCTTCCTATTTCTCTCTCTCCCCCTCACATGTGTGTGTGTGCACCAGAGGGCACTTAGTGTATGTTCCTGTGGAGGCCCAATGGTAATCTGGGGAATCATCCTGGATTGTTCTACCTCTTCAATGCTTTGCCTTGGGGATTCCCAGGCACCATGTTCCAAAGATGGGAATATAGACTGCCACCATGTCCACTGGCATTTTATTTATTTATTTATTATTTATTTATTATTTATTCTATTGTGCATGTATGCGTGTGTGCATGTGTGTATGTATGTGTGTGTGTGTGTGTGTGTGTGTGTGTAGAACCATGGAGGAATTTGGGAACCACCATGGACCGCCTCCAAGTTAGAGGCTTGTTTACTCTGCCCCGGGATTCACAGGCTCCGCCCTACCAGGACCAGAAACGCAGGCCGCCCCCGCTTCCGCCGGGCGTATGTGGGGTCTAGGATCTGAACTCAGGACCTTCTGCCTGCAAGGCAGAGGCTTAACCTCTGAGCCACCTCTCTAGCCCCTCCACTGGCATTTTTTTTTTTTTATTCAATTGTGCATGTGTGCGTATGTATGTGTGCGCGCGCATGCCTGTGTGTGTAGAACCACAGACAAACTCGGGAACCACCATGGACGCCTCCACTTCCTCCACCCCGGGATTCACAGGCTCCGCCCTACCAGGACCAGAAACGCAGGCCGCCCCCGCTTCCGCCCTGGCGTCTATTCGTGGGATCTGAGATCCGAACTCAGGACCTTCCGCCTGCAAGCAGAGGCTTAACCCCTGAGCCACCTCTCCAGCCCTCCACTGGCATTTTTTATGTGAGATCTGGGATCACGAATCAGGTCATTGCTTGTTAGGCAAAGTCTTTATCCCTGAGCCATCTCTTTTGGGTTTTCTAATTCATAAGAGGGTTAATCTCAGTTTTGATTCCTCAGCCCTTGTGAACAAATCATGTTTTTCTCCCACATTTTATTATTTTCCTAATCATACAAGCTTAATAGGTACCCTGTCCTCTCCCTCCCCCTCCCCTTCTCCTTCATCCCGCTTGCACTTATCCCTCCTTCCCCCTTCTTTTCACCCCCCTCCTTTCCTCACCCTTTCCCAGTGCCTCCCCCTTCCTCCCTCCCATGCCCTGGAGCATCCACTTATGTGGGCACAGAACCTGCCTCTGAGTTCTCCAACCTAGTGAAGAATCAGGATTCAATGGCACAGCCTCAGGCCCCTTCTTGGGCTCCCTATTAGCATGGGAACTCTATTATGACTGTTTATTCCCTTGCCTCTAAGGATCCTACTGCCTGAAGCCTTCTCCCCATTATCCGTGCTACACTTTGTGGGTCGTTGACATGTCAGCCATTGTACAAGTCAGGCAAAATCAAATCCTGGCTGCTGCAGCCCTAACTTGTGTGGAATATCTTGCGTATCTTTGGTCCTCCCCATCTTTAGGCTCTTGCAATGTGGCTTCTCCCTCTTCCACAAGTTTCCCTGAGCTTTAGGATGGGGAGAGATTTCTCTGGTCTGGTTCCAGGTGAATTATGTAGGGTCTTTGGGGTTCTGAATTATGGGTTGTTGTTTTCAGTTTTGCTGTTCCTGCACTGCCCTTGGCTGCATCCTGACTGGTATCAAGGGTCGTCTCCTAACCAAAGATAAAATACTGTTTAAACGAAGATCTTAATATAAGAGGAGACTCAAAGGTAGATGGAAGGAATAAGAAAGAGCGGTGTGTGTGACGGGGTGCCATTCTCCCATTTGCCAGTTGGTTACTGTCAGTCTGTCAGTCCTATAACCTCCCTGATTGGTGAGATCAAATATTTCAAAGGTTCATTTTTAAAGGCCATCCAATGGAGATTGAAATATTAATACATGATTTTAATACATAATTTTTAAGAAGACAAAAGCATTCAACACATAACGAGAGTTGTTAGTAGACTAGCATTGAATTATGTTCATGGGATAAAAAATCATAACTGCATAGGCTTTACAGAGTATCTGCTGTATACTGTTTCTTGTCAGCTACTTGATCTATTATAACATAACTTTCATGCTAAATAAATGTGTATTTTATAAATGTGCCATATTTGACAATTAACTTCTGGCAGAAGAACATATTACATGACTGCTTTAATTCTGAGAACAATGGTTTGTTGAAAGACTGACACTCAAGCTTTCTAAGTCAAGAGCATTAGACCCTCCTAAGGACAGAAAGGTAGCTTGAAATAAACTTTCCTATCTATATACCTCTTGAAATCTCTTCTGGGCCAGCTGGATTTTCAGCATGGACACATTTTCAAGAATTCAAGGGATGCTGGAGAGAAAGAAGGGTGTAGCTAAGACAGGGGAGTAGGAAGCAAGGGCAGAAGTCACTATTATCTCTGCACCATGAATTTCATTCTGTCTACCGACATAGAAAGCAAAATTAGCTTCTTCAATGTAAAACAGATATGCCTGGAGGAACTGTTTGGTGAGAACACAGTTTTCCTTAGTAGATTTTAACAAGGATAGCGTTCATAAATTCTTTAAGAGGAGAGGATAGTATATATCAGCCTCATATAGGAATGTAGGCTGAAACTTCCTAAAATATGTGAGTCTCCCAAGGAAAGAATCCCAGAAGCACTGATGGACAGGTTGACAATGCTCAAGATCTGATATGAATGACTTCACACATCATTTGGGGAGAACGTTCTTTTCCCTGAGGTTAGCTGTGAATTCGAAAAAAAAGATTTTCACTTAGGAAATGTCCTAAGGTTTTGTCCAGAGACAAGAAGGCAACTCACCTCTTCAAGAGTTTTTCAACAGCAGTCCAGAAAGAGGCATCCTGGTGGGTACAGTGAAATGAATTCACGAGGTCTGCATGGGTGCTGGCAGGTGTACCTTTAAAAAACATAGTTAATTTAATTACTCTGTTTTGGAAGTAGATTGTATTTAATATGTTGGCATTGTGTTTAGAATTTAAAATAAAGATGCCAAAATAACTGCATCAGCTACAACAGCATATTTATTGCTTGGAAAGTGATGGAGTCAAATGGCATTGATTTCTGGCGTGATGTACTGTGACCCTCATCCATCTGTTCAGGGCCTGATGGAGAAATCAATAGAACCTTTTCCAGGGGAAGCCCAGGGCATTCCCTGCGTCCACACAGAGGGCCTCCAGATTGCTGATGTGATTAAAAAGTAATCAAGGTCTTTCCAGAAGCTTCATTTTTCAACATATTCCAAAGAGCTTTCTCTTAGAAAAAAACAGCTCTTTCTGATCAAAATTTACGCTCATTTTTTTATTTTATTCTTTGCCAGTCATTTATGCACAGTTCCGTTGATTATATCCCTTGAGGCTTCCAGCTGAATTCAAGTAAAAACACATTTGCAGGCTGGTTTAAAAATCTACCACTAGCACAATAAGAGACCTCTGAAAGTATCAATAAATATTTATGGTAGAATATTTCATGGTTGAGAGCAAAAAACATGTTTCGACCTCAACTTTGGGCAATAAGGGCATTTATATTCCTTCAGGAGATCAACTAAAGCCTTATAGAGTCTGATTTTTTTCAAACGTATCAAAATTTTAATTTTTTTTCTTCTCCTTTAGCCCAAAGATTAAAACAGTGAATTCTCTAACACACTAGAACCCTTGCAAATAGTTGGTTGGGCTAAAGTAATCTAAGGTCCACTCATTTAAAAAGCATAAGAGTTTGAAATGCAGTTTATACCTCGGCATTTAAAACAATTCAAAACAAAATTGTTCTTTTAATGAATCTGAAAAGCTGTGCTGACTGAGTGAAATAAAAGCTAAGGTGTTCCCCACAAGTACCTAGTGCTTGCCAGTTTGCGATGGAAAGCAAATGTTCAGGTTTTCTCCTCAGAACCTAAGTGGTTGTTCTTAGTGTGACTTGTGCTGCTCCCAATGAAAAAGAAATTCCCTGTTTTTTTGTTTAGTTTTTTTCTTCCAGCTTTTTATTGAACTATAATTGACAAAACCATTTAAAATTTTATTTATGGTACACAAAGCAAGGTTTTGCTATATGTATGCACTGCAAAAGAGTCGACAATATTCAGTTAAATTCAATAATTTTACATTTTAAGATTGCCACACAGAGGGTCATTATATCATATGTGTGTTTCTTTAACTCATTGCCTTACTCTATCTTCCTGATTCATCCATGTAGTCATTAACATACAGCAATTATAGGTTTCGATCTCCCTCCGTCCCTCCGTCCCTCCCTTCTTCCCTTCCTCCCTTCCTCCCTTCCTCCCTTCCTCCCTTCCTTCCTTCCTTCCATCAGAGGGCACTGCATGTCCCTGTGGAGAACCAAGGTTGATTTTGGAAATCATCCAGGCTTGCTTCAATTTCCTTTTCCTGCTGGGATTTTTCCGGACTCCACTCACCTGGGCCAGAAGTACAGGCTTCTGCTATTTCTGCCCGATGTTTTTACATGGGATTAGGATCTGAACTCTGGGCTTTCTGCTTGCCCGGCAGAGTCTTAACTCCTGAGACAACTCTCCTGTCCTATTTTTCTTCTTTAAAAGCTAATTAGTTAGTATTCTATAGTGCATGTGTGTGTGTGTGTGTGTGTGTGTGTGTGTGTGTGTGTGTGTGTGTGCCTGTATATCACATTTGAAAACATATGCTCCCATTAAGGACATTACCTGTATATATTGCTGTTTGTGTGGGAATGCAAGACATTTTTCCATAGTGTTTTCAGACTCTTTTGAAATGTCAGAAGTGAGTCAAATAGTAATTCTGCTTTTAATGTTTTTGAGTACTTTTTACTTTGTGCTGTTCTATTTTCGATGGAAAACACCTTAGCAAGCCAGGGGCTCCTTTCTCTGCAGTCTTACAAACATTTGTTTTCTTTTTTCTTTTTAGTGGTAACTATTCTTGCAAGTGTGAAATGGTGGTTCATTATGGTTTTGATTTGTGTTTGCCAGATGACTTGTAGGGTTTAGTATATTTTTAATCATCTGATGATAACAAGACCAAGGGTTTCTCATAGCCAAACTGCCATTACAATGTGATTATGTGGTTATTCATTAAAGAGTGCTCCCATCTGCAGATATGGTTGATCGGTGATGAACAACCTCTTAATGCTATAAAATTCACTTCTTAGTTGGCAGGTAGAAGAGAGTTAAAAGAGCACTTGTAAAAAGGATCACCATTAATGTTATTTTCCAACAATCAATCAAGCAAGGGCTGAATAAGAAGTTGGTTTTTATTGCTCTGCTTTGGGAAAGTTTAAAACATGGTATATAGGATATGATTCAATATTGTTTAGAGTGAAAAGATAGTTACTTAAGAGACTTATACATGGGACTAAAATTTTAGAATATTTAAATATACTAAAGAGGTTTGTGTGTGGATTTGGGTATTGGATTTATGCTGTAAATATCTAAGAATCAATAAATCACATCTTTTGTTTGTGCTTTTGGCAAGAAGTGGGGTTTTTTATTAAAAATATTAAATGACCGAGTCTAGAAAATATATATTTATGATCTAATGTGAGAATGTAGAATGCAAAATTAAGTGATTAAACACAGAATAAACTCAGTAGTGTATTTAAATACAGATTTTTATGAATTGATTTTAAATCTTTCAGTAATTTTGAGTTACCACTATCAGGTTCAAGGATTTTTGAATATATAGATAAATAGTGAAAGGTTGCTTATTTTCAAGTGCAATGACATATTTAAAAATCTACTTGTATAAATTTTATATATATTGCATATATTTCTAAAGACATATCCATGTTTCACTGTTAGAGTCAATTTTCCTTTGAAATATTGTGTCTATAAACGTGCAATAAAATATACTGTCAGAATCTATGACATATCATTTTTGGGAAAGGAAAAAAGACTCAATATCCAGGAACAGACATTTTCAAGTAAGATTGTACTTGGAAAAATAATCTGTGTCTGAACATCAGTACTTCAGACTCATTTTCATATTTGCTTTTTGTCAGAGCATTTGCCTTTTGTTGCTTAGACTTATATTTGTGTCCTGATTGGCAATCACATTTGAAATCCATAAGAACTCCAATAAAAATGAATCAAATACACTATCTCAAATTTGTGATAAATATTTAGGCATCTCCCTTTATCTCCTACCAAAAATGGAAAATACAAAGTGATACACTAAGAACTGCTTTCAAAGTCCTGCTAAAGCCAAGAACATTTTCGTGAGTCCTATGGCATCAATGTAAGTACACTGACTCTGCACAAAAGTTTCCAGTATACATAAGACATTGGACCCAGATTTCTTTTCTCATACCTCTATGACTATAATAACTCAGAGAGTTTACACCTTTCATACAGTCCTTAACTTTGTGGTTTGATCAAATTGAAGATTTGATAATGTTACTTGATAAATCACACTCACATTAGAACACGTGAAAATCAGAGGAAAACTAGTTAGAAAGAAGGTTCTCAGTGGGAGAAAGAGAGGCAATGAAATCAGGTAACATATTTGAAAACACTTCCATTCATTTTATACACGCATGTATGAAACAAAGAAAAAAAGAAACAAAATATTAAGATTTTAAAAGTGACCTTAAAATAAGCAGAGGATTCATGCAAAATCAACTGTTAGATTTCTAGTTTTGATGTGGACATCTGATAATATAAGACTTGCTTTTTATTATTGCATGACAAACCAATGCCAATTCTTTTTTTGGGAGTTGTCTGTTAGCTGAGATTACCACAGAAGCACCACAAACCAAGACAATGATAGATAACAACAAATAAAATAAACCTTCCTCCAACTTTGGTGTAATGAAAGATTATACACACTGACTGCTTCAGGACGAAAGAGACTGAAGGAGGCAGAAGAGGTGGAAGTAGCACTTGAAGATATTGGAGACACTCCAATGTTAATGAAAGACACAGATACAAATCTGATTAGCTCAGAGAGTATCAAAAGCAAAACAAAAATAGAAACAAAGGTATTATTCAA